>OX419755.1:48527791-49727791 GCA_948567375.1 Lunularia cruciata | reverse complement strand
TTATAGGTAAACTCAACTAGCATACTATAATAATCCAAGAACAAGAGAAGAGAGAGAAACACAAATTACACACTCAACATTTGGTGCCCCAAAGGAGCACCTTCTCTTTATTATATAGACAAAGAGGATCTCCTCCAAGGAAGCTCCACCATAGGATTAGGCACGCAGATAGGTGACCTGTCAGCAAGCTCCACCCTTGGATTACTTACTTGGATGGTTGACATGTCGGTCTAGGTCCTATTTGGTTGGTCAAACAAGCTTTGACTAGAGGGAATCTTTTAGGGAATCTTCCTGTAGGAGTCTCATAATCACGTAAGGTACCATTGGAAAGATCTCGACAAGAAAAACCAGGGGGAGGGAAGGCCAGCCTTTCCTCCATTGGAAGGGGGGGCATGTGCACATTTTTGAGGTCTAATTCATCCGTTTAGGCCTCCAAAATTGCCTTCAAAGATTTCAGGCATATTTTGGTTCCTACTCTATTAGTAGAAGTCCCCTTTTGGTGATACCTCTTTCTGATCTGCTTAGTTCATCATGTGTAACATCCTTCCAGATGTTACCAAACCAATTCTCACCTTTAAATCATGTCTAGCTATTGGTTCTAAGGTTCTCAAGTCTATTTCAGTTTCTGCTCTATTAGTAGAAGTACTCTTTTGGTGATACTTCTATCTAATCTATTTTGACCATAATGTATAACATCATTCTAGATGTTACCAAACCAAATTTCACATCTAGATCATATGGCTAGCTCTTGGTATTACACATACAAGCAAGGTATAAATACAACAAACTTAACTAGCTATTGATTCAAATTGCATCTTATGCATTTTTTCTATCTTTATAATCAATGATGTGTTCAACCTATTTTGGATACTCCATAATTATATTCTATGCACACAACCCAACTTAATTGACTTAATTGGCATCCTCATCCTTCCTTGCTCTTAGATCTTGCTTTTCATGTTTCAGATCATGTTCATTTCATGTTTTAGATCTCACTCCCACTACTTCTATTATAGAGATTTTCTAAAGCTTTGTTTGGGGATTTTCTACAGTCTTGTTTGGGAATTAAGGATTTAAGATTAAGCTTTTGAAGAGAAAAGCTATTGAGAGATTAGAGATGAGTAGTGAGCAAGAGATGGGCTAGTAAAATCTGAATTATCTAGGGTGAAACACACCAACCAACCAGTAGACCAATAAGAGATTAGGGATAAGAAAAATTATATGAATTCCACATTAAATGAATTTTATGGTACATAATAAAAATGAAACTCAAGGTCCACATTGAAATGAAGTTGATAGCATTGAGGCCATGGCAAGGGTGGGTTTGATGCAACTTTGTTAGTGATCCTTGGTGATCTTAAGGATTAGAGAAGAAGGTTTGATTGACACCACCAATGGAAGTCAAAATTGAGAATGTAAAGATCAAGAGTTAGAAAAGCTACAACTTTGAGGAAAGGCATTGACATCATTAAGGCCATGGTGAGTGGAGGGTTGCAACCCTATTTTTGCTCCTAGGTGATTTCAGGGAATAGAGAAGGAAGATAGATTGTAAACATCAAAAAAAAGTTAGAAGAAGAAGACATTAAGGAATAGAGATTAGAATGTAAAGAAAGCTATAGCTTTAAGGTTTTGGAGATTAGTGAAATTTCATGAATTCCATCAAGTGACTCCATAACAAGCTGAAAGATTAGGTTATAAATAAGTGCTCCAAGCAGTCTTATAGATATCTTGTAGAAAATGCATTACCAATCATTCTACACATATCCTTCAAAACATATATTCTTCATAGACACTACATGAATTAAGTGGTTCATACTCCTATGTAGACAAACAAAGAAACTAAAACATTGGGACAAAGTGACATGTAAGAGATCCAAACTATCACATGATTGAAAAGAGGATTGTCTAAGTTTGAAGCATGTGGCACTCAAAGTTTCTTGAGCATCAAAAGCAAGAGTATTGATTGCTTTGATGAAACTTACTTGATTGATGCTTATTGGGTTGGAGGTAAACACATGACAAAGAAGAGGATAATCAATTTTTCTATTATGAGACATACAAATTATTTTAATTTGAGGCAACAAAAACAAGAATAGAGCTTTCTTAGACAAACTTACCTGATTGGTTTGCAACAAATTTGTAGGGCTAATCTCTAGAGTTATAGTTAATCCGTGACTTGTCCATGTCATAAGGTTATGGAAGGAAAGGATATCTTGTAATGTAGGCAAGAAAGAAAGAACCTGTGCATTTGGAGATGAACTAGAGCTAGGTCACCAAAATTTGAGGTTGGTTACTCTAGCTTGGTGAGCATTTCAAGCTACTCTAAAATTCAAGGCTAAGGTGGATTTGCTTTGAAAATGTGATATCTACACAAAAGTGCATGACCAAGAAGATGATTGCTGGAGTTTGAAATATGTGGCATTTGAAGCTTCTTGAGTAGCAAAAGCAAGAGTAGAGATTGCTTTCAAGAAGCTTACTTAATAGTTCCTTCTTGGATTGGAGATATCTACAAGACAAGGTAAGATTATCCTATTCAAGATTCCAAAACCATTGAGAGTTGGGAAACTTCCTTGGTTAGCTAAAGTCACCATTACAAAGCAAGGTGTTTTGTGGATTAGACTCTAGGGCTTGGTGCAAGATACACCTTTGTAGAGTTCATTGGCATGGTGATTGGTATAATAAGTTATACACTCTTGGAGAGGACAAGTCAATGAACATGATGATGGAGTTGATTGCATAGTTGGTGGGAATCTTATTGGGTGGTAGATATGCTCATATTTATCTGGATTTTTTCTTCTTTCTATTTATTTCCTTGGTGTGTAGGTCATGCTCTTTGCTAGTTGTTCCAGATATTCCATACCTTAGTTATGTGTTTAAGTTTTATTTCCTTGGTTTTTTATGTTTATTGAATAGACCACCACTCTACAATGCTTCTACTTTGTTCTTGAGTATGGGTAACTAAAGAGAATACCAGAGGAAAAGCTCCTCATCTAGCACCCCATACTTCCTATATGCATTCAAGGAATAGATCACATCATTGACTCTTTCAACACACTCCTACCATGATCCAAAGTTTAGCTTGATGGTTTCAATTCTATCCTCTTGCCACATCCTCCATACACTTTGAAGGAAGAACCTACCTTGGTTTAGTATCCCACGAAGCATCTCATATCATGGCCTCCATTTACCACAATCCTACCCCAACTCCACAATCCCACAATCATTGCAAGGTTAGACTACTCTATCTACCTCTACAAACTTTTCATCATTATCAAGTCAAATCTCTCCTCTAGTTTTATAGACTCTCCACACCTATAGAGCTAGATCCTTCCCTTGGTGCCCTTAGCATGAAATTTCATCCCACTCTACCAACAACCTACATGGTCTTGCTTGGATTGCCCATGGGCAGGCATTGGTCTAGCTCAACACCAAGAGCAAGCCCAATGCCTACAAATGAGGGCAAAGGCTATCAATCAACCTCTTTGTACACCATTCTTCTCTCTTCAAGCTCCATAGACTCTTGCTTCTAGTTACAATCTCTATATCTTATCCAAACATTCTTACTTGGTTTACCTAGACTTTACATGTATACCAAGGTCCTCCTATCACTTGGACAACTTGTGGTTTAATGCTCTTCATCTTATTGGAAACTATTTTGGCTGATGAATAAGAAAGATGTGTATTTACATAGACCTTCTTAGCACTCTTTCTATAGAGGATTCTGCTCTAACTAGCCCATGGAAGTGCATCAAGATAGCATGAGACACCCTTTAGAATTCATAGGTTCTTGCAAGGAGATTGGTTAGCACTTTAACACTAGTATACGATATGGGCGCAAGCTAGGAGGATTGCAAAGTACTAATAGTATCAAGCCCCTTCCCAAGAGCATCATCACCTTTGTTACTCCTTGATGTTAGGCCAAGCAAGGGAGTATAGATGGGCATTCCATGCACTAGCATCTTCTTGGCTAGTGCACATCTCCTTTGATACTCTTTTTGCATAACAAGGATCTTCCATCCACTGGCCAAGGAGGAGCTCCTCTCTCTTTTGTCCATGAACATCATCCAAATAAGGAGCTTCATGGCATGGAGTCCATCTTTGCTCATGCTTTACTTCATTCTCTATATTTCTTAATGTGTGAACCATAAGGTCTAGTCTTTGAGCACCAATGTGTTTTCTTTTCCCTAGACAATATAAATTATGGTTTTCTTCTTTTCTTTGATTTTTTTCAACATATTACTTTAGTGCCTTTTGGGGCAAATCATTTTTTTGGTGCATCTTGTCTCCTTGCCTTGTGAATAGAGATATTTTTTATTTCCCCCATTGCTACAAGGGATGTGTTTCTCCATTTATTCGCATGTACCATTTACCTATAACTATGATGCTCATTCTTTTCTTTTATATCTCCACTTTAGTTTTCTATGACTACTCCATAGAGTAGTGCAAGACAGGTATTGTTGGTGTCAAAGCATCTTTAGATCTCTATCTCACTAGATAATTGTCTAAGTGAATGTCTCTAATGCTTTCAATACCATTTCTTGTCCAAATTTGTTGTGTACACTTTGCTTAGTAGGGGTTAGGTCCCACATATTCTATAGCATAGAGATCCATTTGTTGTTTAGTCACCATACTTCCATAAGAGACTTCAAACAATTGGCATCTATGAAGGATACACACCAAGGAGATTCCTTTAGGGGAAATATTTTTTCCATAGCTCACTACACAATTTTACAAGAGATGCAATTTCTTTTCCATCATGTCTCTTCCATCCCTCTTTGACAATACTCATATTGTAGGCCTTTTGGAAGATGTGGTTTGTGTTGTAGCAACTTTCATATGTAGCTTAGAGACCTTGGGTTTATGAGTCCACTCTTGTAAATGCAAGGCATATAACCCATGTGCAATTCTCATCATCTTACATCAAGGTTCTAGTTCCTACTAAGAGGCATGAGAATGTTGGGATCTCCACTAGGGGTGGAGGATTATTATAGCTTGTTCATCTTTGACATGTTAATTCAGACCACAACCCATGTTCACTTACTCCTTAGGTTGGGGAATGCACAAGTAGCCTACTCCATCCTACCATGTTGTTATCTACTCCAAGCCTCCTATCTAGCTTGCATATACACTCTTAAGAGACACTTTTACCACACTTATGCACTTTTGATAACACCATACGCCACACCTTCTCCACTTTGTTAAAACCATATATACTCCCATGATTATCAAAGGAGCATTGTAGACTACAAATATCCCTACCCATAGCCATGGGAGGATGTGGTCTCATACTACAAGAAGCCATTACGCCAACAACCTTTATAGGTGCATGGGCCCTAGTGACCCTCCTAGCCAATAAGTTCTTACACTAAGGTCATCCTTTTCTATTTGCATCTATCGTAACAATGAATTCAAGTACCCACAACTTTTAGATATATCTATGGTTGACTCATGATCTTTTGCTAAGCCTTGTACATACAACACTCCCATCATTTGTTGACTTTGTATCACTAGACTCTAAGAAGATTCAAGCAAACATCAGCGATCGTATGTACATCCATATCTTTCACCAACATCCTCATTGGTGTGCCATTATTTGACATAGTTATGATTCTTTCCTCTAGAGGAAAAGGCTCAAGAGCTTTGATCCATGCATCCCTTTTGATAGAGGATGTTTGCTTCATGTCTAAGGCATTTCTACTATACTCTGCCTACGTTTTGGTCTCTCATATATGGACTTGCTAGAGCTTCCAAATCAATACACATGTAGTTGCACATATGACATACAAGGCATACATATTTTATGATGTGCTGTAGGTAGAGATCCCACAAGAGTTCATGATGCCATTTGTGACATGTTGGCTTAGCTTCTCCGGGTCCCAAATGTAGATCAAGCATTGGTTAGATCTACTAGGTCCACCTCCACACTAGGTGACAGAAAATATCATCACATTTACAAACGGTCAGTGTACCTTGTTTGATGTCATGGTTGAGGACCTCATAAGTGCAGAGATACTAGCTTGTATTCATGCAAGAGCAACAGCCACCATTGTAGCTCAAGGAAAAGAGGATATTATGCATGGCTCTCCTCCCATACCTTTGTGTCTTTGGCAGTGTAAATTTTTAGGCACCTTCATCACCACTTTGACAGACTGCTTAGAGAAGAAACATGATATTCATTGCATAGGGAAGAGGCTATTGTTGTCTCCAAAGCCATGCTCACCTCCTAATTCTACAAAGAGTTTCAGTCACATTATAGTGCACTTAGGTCTTGGGTCTTCATAAAAGGGCAGCAATAATAGTAGTAGGTGGGCACACAATAACTGAAGCACTCCACAATCACTTACCAAATATACCACTAGAGTACCTCTATCACACAATACAATAGTAGATTTTGTTTTTGTTTCGCAATTGGTGATTATGTGGCACTCCCCCTTGTGCTGGCTTGGGGTCTTTGTTTTGCTTTGGGTTTTGGCCTCAGTTTCATTGCGCTCCGGGCCCCTTTTTCCTTCTGGCATTCCTTGGTGTTCTCTACTCCTGTTTTGTTTTCCTTCCGGATATAATTCTTATATGTTTTCTCCCCATCCCTTGAAGTATGAGTCCTTATGGCTCAAAATGTACAGGACAATGCTATTTAATTATAAAGAAAGTATCTATGATAACGGATTGTCACATAAAGTGGACACTGAACTGGGCATCCCCACACAGCACGTCGGGTCGAAATGATAACTGAATACTTTGGATCACATTTTTAGAACAAGAGTAGGTACGGATCCCCACTACTATTTCAACCTAACGATTTATCAATCTATTTTATTGGATGCACGCGGGCCCGAAACTAGGCTTACTTTTTTCTACAGATATGAATGAGAGATTAGTTTCCGTGAACAGTAAAAAAACTTAAAGATCAATAATTGTTATCCTGACACGCATATTCCCTGCCGGGGCCTTCCACTTATTATCTGTTCGGAGTAGCCGAAATTCCACAAAAAATCTGTCCGAAATACTTTATACCTTCATGAACGCGCCTGATAGAGCTGGATTGCCTAAATAGGATCGACATTACCCCTCGTCCCGAGTTCCTCTCACAGCTCTAGAGTGCAGAGCATACTGAGTCACTCCCAGTGATCGTAATTCTATGGAGAATAGACAAACCATCTTCCCGAGGTGAAAGAAAAGAAACCAAGCATAGTATAATATCCGACAGACCTTTTGACTCTGAGACGAATGGCTACGTGTACACCGTTGGAGATGTCCTGGTAAAAATCATCAACGTAGATTGCGATTTCGGTAAGCGGTGTACGCCATAACGGCCAAAGTAAGTAAGTTGAAACGTTTACTGACGGAACGTCATAAGGATAAATAACGAATGAATATGAAGTGAAATGAATAGTCTGAAGGATGAAACGTCTGCAGCAACTAAAGAGCAATCGCACACAGGGTGGTGACTCAACTATGAAAAAAAAGAAACAAGTTCAATAGAGCTCCCCGTATGTAAAGTAGATATTCCTCACTAAGAATGTAAACATCGTAACCCGAGAGATACAAACTGGATTCCCAAAATCCTGCATTAATGGAACTGAAAATAGGAGCTGGAGTTACAAAGTTTTCCACATAAATCTCCAAGGCAAGAGAATCTTCCTGAACCAGGTAATACAGGCTGAGAAGACTTTCTGAACTTGATTCTAATCCCATGTCACGTTTTATTTTGCGTTTCGTTCCACGTAAGTCTCAGTCATGCCAATCAGATTTTAAAACCAGATGAAACCTGTTAGACATCTTAAATACAAAATACGCACATTTACATAATAATCAGTACTGGAGTCCAGACCCTGTTGTAAACAACCCAGTTCCATACCCACGTCTGACCGGACTTTTACGTAATATGCACAGATCACATACAAACAAAGCCGAAGAATATCAAGCACGGCGAACTTCTTTCAACATCGTACATTGCCGAAGGGTGTGATTCGCAGAAGAGGACAACCAGGCTTCCAAATATTGATCAACAATACAATGTCATCAGATGGATGATTAAAGTAAAGTGCAAGACCATGATACTTCATGTGAACTTGATTATATCCGCATCCCTTTTTGTGAGTATATGGTGACAAGTTACCAACCATACTTTGCATGAGTTTCGGCTTTGGTCAAGTTGCCTTTAGAACGACGGTCGAGCATCTCCATTTCTTTCGACTTCATGTCGAAATACAATGCTCCAATTTGATGCTTCTTCCTATGGATCTTCGACGGTTTATCTTTACCCGAGGACACTGGCTGAAAGATTTCAAATCAAATCAACTTCGTCAGCGAGGCAGGTTTTCTGGACTTCAAAACACTGTCACTGATGATCTAAAGAGTTGAACAAGAATTTCGCAATAGTCTATGACTACTCCAATATAGAAGCAATTGGTACTAGGACACTCATTAACTATGCAATGAGTTCAATGTGCAAGGTAAACCTTTAACTAGGAGCACGGGAACTACTGAACTAGCAACTAAGTTCCATCAGAAAAAAGGATATACTACTTGAGTAAATTAGCCAATAACCCGTATCAAGAACGTCTGGCCTTGATATAAAAGAGAAAGGAATCGTGAGGAAGGAGGTGACGGACCAATTTTGTTAATGCCTGCCCTCAGTGCTAGCTACTGACAAAAGCCCTAGGACTATGGAGCCAAGCCGAGATAGAAGGAGGGTGGATGTCAACCTGGTAAGATGGTCCGAAAGCAATGCCAGTGGTGCGAAGTTGATCCTCTCGCAGTTTTTCCCCAGTAAGATCAGCTTGCTTCACCTCTATGACATGGAGCGGCGGCTCATTCTTGCCTTTCCTCCGTTCCCTTCGCAATACTTCAGCTAGAGGATCTGAGACCACACTTGCAGAAACTGGCAGCGCTGCATCCCAATAAGCATCTGAATATTGCCAGCTTGTTTGATCCTGGTGTCCATTAGATTGATAAGTGTGTTGGTACTCTGCAAAGTGCCCTTCATTTGTTCGTAGTTCAGGTTCGCAATAATCAGACTCCGGTGCAACATGACCCTGCCTTGGTTGGGCAGAGTAATGGAATCGAGTACTTGGATGTGCCCTCATCTGTGCATCCAGATTTCCTGCAGATGGCGGTGCCACACTGTCACTCTCCTTGTCTAGCGCACTCAACTCGAACGTATTAGCTTCCTTGGCGACTTGCGAGGAAACTGAACCTGTCTCCATTGCGGTGCGACGTCCACTTGCACCTCCTCCAAAAGCTTGTCCCAACCCTAAGCTGTTCTTTGGGGGTGGAAGTAGAGCAGTCAAACCTCCAACTTTTCCTTCAGGTCCTGTTCTGCTCTGTTCAGAGACTTTAGATCGTTTCTTTCGGCGTTCCGAATCATCTTCATCTGTGGATTCTAACAGAACCAAGTTAACCGGTGGCTTGAATTCCACCATTTTCTTTTTCAACTTCGAATCTGATGGAGTGGGCAAGTGGGCACGTAAAGACTTGGTAGACGAAGGAGCTGGCAGCTGCAAGAACAAGGACGAAGGGTTTTCCCCGTCCTCCGCCGATACTTTGGCCACACTTGACGTTTGTTCGAAGAAATCCGAAGGAAGTGTCCTTTGTTTGACTTGAGGTTCAGTTGCGGATGGAAAGCGAGGGATGTTTTGTACTAATGGCACAACATTAACCTTTTCTCCCTGATGAGAACTCCTTGGAGGTGGAAGAGAGAAGAGTTTACTAGAGGAACTTGGCATCGCAGTTGGCGGTTTCGTCGACTCTTCATCCTCTTCGTCAGATCCATAGTTGGCAAGCAAATCCATCACCAAGACCTAAGTCCTTTCAGAGATCGGCTCTCTGCTCTGATTCTAACGTTCCAATCTACAATCTGCAGTAGCAACACAATTTAAAACATGCAGGATACAAAACTTGATTTTCATAAAGGGGTTCAATTCTTACACTATTTATACACCACCCTTACTTCGAGATAGCTTCGACGTGCTCCAGCAAGTTCAGGTTTCTCCGAAACCAAAATCTACAGCTATACTTGCAGACAAAGAAGAACATAAAGCTTAATGCCGTGTCGCTTCTGAACATCGGGGGATATTGCTCTCCCAGAAAAAAAATAAACCTAAGAAACTCGAATTCGAAGGTTTGAACCTTACAGGAAATTACAGTTTCTTACCAGGTACAGTTGCAAAGAGCTAAAACTGAGCCTGTCTCAAGCTCACCTAAAGACTACTGAAGCTTCACAACAGCTTCTTATACTTGCTAACGATACACCCGTAGGCAGGTCGTTTCCCGTCTTTGAAGTAAGGAGAAACAGCGAATGGTCTACGAACTCAAACTATTTCTCGCAGCCACCATGTATCATGAAATTCAATCCAAGAATCGTTACGTCGCTCTTTGTCCTGCGCTGAATAAAACCCAAACACGACCTTATTTCTGTGAACACTGCGATCTACAGCTATCTCACATGATATCCTATTCAGGACATCCCGGTTACATGCTCAATTGGAGAAAGTTCATGAAAACTGAATGGACATTGACAGACAGCTCACTCTGTCGTCCTAGATGCTTGGACAGCCCCAACAACAAAAGTTGCAGATTCTCCATTCCATCGAGAATACTACCAGACATTATAAACGAAATTCCTTCACACAAAGTTGACACTCACCAGAATTGGTATGTATACACTTGAGTCAGTTGACTCAATGGTAGCAGCAGCAGCACTAGCGCTCCGCGAAATATTACGAAATTGAATCAAAAAGGGACATAAAGCCAATCCTACCGATTCCGCCTTTCCGACGGACTGACGGAAGACAGACGTAAACTTTTGCAGCTGGATGCTGTATGCAAGATATCGGAAATTTTGTTTGAATCTACCGTATCTTTCCGCTTCTTTCTTCCTGATATCATGGTGATCGGAGTTGCGGGAGAGCGCGGAGACGGGAGAGGAGAGGGAGAGACGTGACACTATTTCGATAATTTCACGAGTGTTCTCTAGCAAGGAGCATTCGAGTGAGTAGTTTATTTTCTTCGTTTTTCAATTTCGGTTCCATTGGCACCCAGGTTGAAAACTATGGAGGATAGAGTATAAAATTAGGAAGATTTTTAGTTTTTTTTTGGTTGAGAGTGATCATTTTATATTGATAGTGATGGGTTGTGAATTTTTATTTTTAATTTCTTGATTTTCATGATTATTTTCAATTTCTTGGTTTTCATGATTAAATTCCATGGGAAGTTAATTTGAAAATTTTGGAAATTAAAATTAAAAGTTACTAAAACTTATAGATTTTAGGGTTTGGAAAGATTGTTTTCTTATGTGAATTGGGATGTGAGTGGTTGTGATTTTGCAAATATGGGGAGAGATGGAAATGAGTATCATATGTTACTATCACTATTCCTGTGTTGGCCATGGTTACACCTTCCCATGTGGGGTCACCTAAAGCGGGTCGGGATACACCATACCCGGTGTATCACCGACGCTTTACCTCGCAAGGGGTAAAGACCCATGTGGGAAGGATGCACAAGGACTATGATTGGACCACTTGGGATGCTCACGTGAGATGAGCGACCACATCGACAACAGTGACACTCGGGATTACGCATGCTTCTTCTATACCTTTGTCAATTGTTCCAGGGATACCGATCGAGTCGTGGGAGTGGTTAGCTTCTCAGGCGGGTTGCATTTTGGGATTATTTGAGACTAGTTTTCCATGTCCACGTCTATTCCATAGGCTACCCCGCACACTCCATGATGAGACTAGACAGGCTTTTTGCCTACCACTGGATCGTTTGGCACATGATCCCTTGGACAAGTTAGAGTGGTTCCTATTCCTCCTACTCCCTCGATGGTGTCTTCGTTATGCTAGAGGGGGACGTGCGGGGCATAGAGAGGTGGCGGCTAGATTTTGTCGATTCCGAGCGAGGGATTGGGCAGCCCTTCAGGAGGAGTCTATTAGGGCTACACGATTTAGGAGACATGCATCACCACAAGATACCATAGATTCTACTCAATTATGACGATGTAGGACATCGGGTCAAGCGGGAGAGTTTAGTAGAGCAGCACGAGCGCTACACCCTTTGTCTATAGCGAGTCCTACTGATGAGACCATCTCTTCCTTACACTCATTTCATCCTATAGCAATAGAGGGACTACCACTAGAGGTCTTAGATTATTAGCCTGAGCAGCCTTTATGTCTTGATAGGTCGCTATTTGCACAAGCATTGTGCACTGCTCCTTGCCTTTCCTCAGGAGGCTTGTTAGGGATGGTTTATGAGCACCTTAGAGATTGCTTCCAAGCAGATGATCCTTCTAGTGGTTTTACCGAGTTGTTTCAGGTGGCTGCGGCAGTAGCGAGAGGAGACATTCCTATGTATGTTAGTTGGGTCTTAAGTGCTAGTCGACTTCTCGTGATCGAGAAGGACATGGGAGGCCGATTGCCATTGGAGAGATCTTTTTGCGTTTGGTCAGTCATACCATTGTCCTTCAACATCATTCTCACTTTTGACAGCACCTTAGTCCACATCAGTTTGGAGTAGCTACACCTAGAGGATGTGAGGCTATATCTCTAGGCATTAGAGCACTCCTAGATATCCATCCGGAGTGGGTCGTCCTACAGGTGGATGTTGAGAACACTTTTAATAGCGTCTCACGTGCATCCATCTTTAGAGAGCTTAGGGAGGTTGGTGGATCCTTGGCGAGTCTTGTTCCTTTTGTGCGGTCTTTTTATGGCTCTCCTGCTTCCCTTTACTACCAGCATGGTGGTTCACAAGAGGGAGTCACCGTCTTGGAGTCAGCTGTTGGTACACGTAAGGGAGATCCTTTGGGGGGGCCCTTATTTGCCATGGCTCACTTTAGAGCTCTCCTATCTACTACTTTGGCCATGCTAGGTTGTGTATTTCACTCCTTGGCAGATGATACACACATCGTAGGCCCTGTAGATCAGATTAGGCAGGCCTTTGACTACTTGACTACCAAGCTACATCTAGTAGGCTTGAGAGTCAAGGTGTCAAAGTGTAGAGCATGGTCCCTTTTAGGTATCCCTCCTCACCTTGAGCTTCCAGAGTGTATCACATCCGCAGATAGACTTCGTGTTCTTGGAGTGCCAGTAGGATCGGAGGATTTTGTCACACGCTTCTTGGACGCTACCCTTGTAGAAGATGTTCTCCATGTGGATGACCTTCCATTACTAGGAGATCCGCAGGTGGCATTTGGTATACTCTCTTCCAGTATTGCTCGTCGACCATCCTACCTCATCCGTATAGTCCTCCCTCACCATCCTTCCAATCATGTCTGAGAGCATTTGATAGGAGGATTATAGGAGTCTTTGGTGATATTATTGGACAAGGGACTTTTGAGTGTGTGACAGGGGATTTGGCACGTAGACAAACAGCTCTACCAATCTCATGTGGTGGGGTTGGCTTGCTTCCTATGGAGGAGATGGCACCTACAGCATTTTTGGGTAGTTGGGCTCTCTTGGCACCCCTACTTTCTTCTTGTATTGTGGTTGTTGCTAGGCAGGTTTTGGAGACTTATGTGACAGAGGTGGAGGGAGGATCCTTTTCTCTCCAGGTGTTATTGCGGCAGACAAGAGATAGTCTATCCCCACGAGCACGAGATTTTTTTCCACCGTTTGCTTCATTATCGTCAGATTGGACTAGAGGTCTACAGTCTTCCTTGATGGAGCGACATTGTGAGCATACGCTACATTCTCTCTTAGTTGACTCGTCCATTCTTCAGGCTACTAGAGCACGTCTATGCTCTTGCTCCGGCAAGGGTGCAAGCTCGTGGATCCTAGCTCAACCATGCATTAGGGCTTTCTGACTTGCACCGGCTACTTTCCCTACAGCGATGAGGTTTTGCCTAGGTTTGGTACACCCATCTGCATCTTCACTACTCACTTGTGAGTGTGGTTCTACACTAGATGCAGCGGCGGTCCACATGACATGGTGTCCTTTTGGAGGACAGAGGATAGCTACCCATGATGCCATTAGAGACATAGTGTTTGCTATGGCACGAGAGAGTGGATACTTGGCTTGGAGGAGGGAGCGTTTGTATGCGTTGCAAACAACACATGTCAGGGTAGACTTATACTTGGTCCGAGATGATCAAGTGACAATAGCGGATGTTGTGGTCACGTACCCTACGTGGGATATAGTTTCGGAGGGAGTGATTACCCATCCCCTTGGATGGGCGGTGAGTGCAGCAACAGTTCGCAAGGTCTCCAAGTATAGGAGCATGCAGCGAGGTCACCTCTTTGTTCCTCTAGCCTTGGAGTTATATGGAGCAATGGACACAACATTTGACACATTTGTTTGGGAGTGCGCAAGAGCTTATCATGTTAGGCGTCAGGGGGTACCACTCTCACTCTCATACTTTGTAGCATATTTTAGACAGCGTGTGTCCATTGCTCTACAGAGGGCAGTGGTTGGTGCAATCCATAGGAGAGCAATCACATTAGGTGATGTTTCTTCAGATGCTCCAGTTGTGTGTAGACCGTACGACTTGTATAGCTCGGATATCTTAGGTGCGGTAGGGCAGATTTCTCATACAGACTCTATTAGGGCTTAGCCCCATGTTACCTTTTTTTGTCTCTCCCTTGTACGGCTTGATGGGGGTCTTCCCATCCTTCATTTTTCCTACGCGGTCGCCTTTTACACGTATCTTCATCAAAGTCTTCTTATGAGGAAAATGCCCCATCTCTCACAGAACTGACAAACCGTGTAATCTCGTCTCTCTTCCTTACCTTACTTTGGAATGTCGATTTGGACATTTGGTTCGAAGTGCAGCTCTATGTTCTTTCCATCTCTCTTGCCTCTCAAGCACGCGAAAGCAACAATTTCAATTGGTCGAATCGATCTTTCGGACGGGCTTCGCAGCTTTGGTGTTAAGGATTATTTGTTGCGGTGACTTCTATGACTTCGGACACAAAAAGCTCCAGGTGGATGAGAGAGCGATCCGCGTAAATCCACTTTGTGTGCGTTTCACTATTCATCAGTAAGTTCTTGCTTAACTTAACTCTAATTTTCCCGTTCCACTATTCAGTCCTAAGTTCTTCCTTAATTTAACTTTAATTGTCATGGACAAGGGAATTCTCATGATAAAGTTTCACGTGTTTTGATGCCAAAGTGAAGATTGAATTAATTAGCGATCAAGATAATAATATGGAGTGTGAAAACACCTCTAAAAGAAAGTTATTACATGAGCTAGAAGAGTGGATGGAACTAGATATACTTTACAATTCTAGTGATAGAAGAGAGTATTTATATGACCTAATTGCAATTCTAGTGATAAAAGAGAGCTATTGCAGGACCTATAGAAAGGTTGATGGAAATAGATATACGTGGTAAGTTTGTGTGGTCGTCCTCAACTGCAACTGATTCAAGTTCTGAAGATGACGGGAAAGAGTTAAAAGAGAAAGTCTACATGGTTCTCATCGGGCTGAAAATAATTCAAGCTCTTGATTATGAAAGGGAAGAGGCAAAGTAGAAAATTGCTGAGTTGTGTAGTGTTGTGAAACCAATTCGTTATTTAGAAAGACATTGAAAGTTTGCAAAAAACAATAGCGTTCATCAAAACATCTTCATGGATACTTTCTTTTTTATTTTTGCCGTTTCTTTCACGCAGACGGTGAGAATGAAATGGTGGATCATTTAGTCTTTCATTAGATCGCATCAAAAGTCTTCGAGTATTTCATAATAGAGTACTATAAAAGTATGCATTTGCACATTTGCAACAACTTTAGATAGGTTAGTGCAAAACCGAGAACGTGGCACTTTCTATCGTGCTTGTAGTAACTTTGCATAGGTCGAGACACGATGAGAATATGATGTTTCTCTATGATTTTTCCATGTTTATGTTTAGGGAGTTTGAATAGGATTTATGAGCATCTTCACAAAACAAATACTTACCTTCCTTTGTTTGGGGAGTTCTAATGAGATTTATGAACATCTTCGTAAAACAGATATTGATCACGAGGGAGATTGAAAGTAAACTTAACATGAAGTTTAGGACTAGATGTTGAAAAAAAGAAGTTGATATTTAGAGCATTTTCAGCCAAGGGACTTCTTGCGTATAATGGTCTGATAGATGGCAATGTACTTTCCATGTCCATATTTTTTTTAGCAAATAAAAATAGTTTGATAGCAAATTTAAATGACACTTTGAATCTCCAAATAAATTATTATTCATAAGAAAATGTTCGTTACAAAAATTTCTCCAATATTTTACTAGAATGGTTGGAACTTGTCACAACACAACATTTTGTCAAAGATCTCCTTTATGGCCTTTATACCTTCACCTACTAACAATCATTTATTTAAACACCATACTATCTGCTACTAGATTTAAGTTATTCAATTCAAGGTCATTCAGTTTCTTCTTATCATATTTTGAATGGAAACATACATAAAAGGATAACATTCCAATAGTTATTTTGTAGTTTCAAGAGTAGAAAATGAGTATTATATTATTGTATGTCTCAAGATGAGGTGAATTTTCTTTAAAAATTTCATATTCATTAGAAAAATACAAGAAAAATATAAGATGTGTAGTTGCTAAGTTAGATTACATATTTTATTATCTTACAAGATAATGGAGACCATATTTTTGAGAAAGAGAATATAAAAATAAGAGAGATCTTATTTTTGAGAAATTGAATGTAAATTAGGATAAAGTGAGGATTATTAAATGTACCTACCTATTTTACTTAATCAACCAAACCTACTCTATTGTAGGTGAAGTCATTGTTACTTTGCATTGTCACATTAGTGTATTAATGGAATAATACCACCAACTTGTTTGACACAATACAACAATCGCGGGTCATAGTCTTGTGTGAGTAATACCATAGACTAGTTGAGACTTGTGTGACACAATACCTCATGTGAGTAGGATGTGTGAATAAGTTGTATATTTTTGTTGCTCATAAGCTCAAAGCATATTTAAAGCATCAAGTGCATCTCATGAACATTATTTGGCTCATATGTGGTCAGCTAGTAATATTTCCCTCCACCATGATGGATAAACCAATCTTCTTAAAATTTAAATGAGCAATATATGGAGTCCAAGAACTATTAAGGTCTAGTTTTCTAGGGACACAATGCAAAACTTTACCTCTAAAAGTAGCATATGAGTATTATCACAAGAGGTAAGAGAGGCTTGTGTAGTCCTAAATGACAAATAAGGCCTTGGACATGAGGCTATTTGTGCAGAAATGATACCAAATTTGAGAGACAATCTAGAGCTTCTAGAATAGTACTAGGTAAGTAGTTACCAAAGTTTAATAACTTGTCAGATATTTTGGACCAGATTTTGTCTCCAATCTTTATACGTTGTCAAGCCACTACATTAGACAAATTAACATGGTCAAATTTGGTCCAAATTGGTAAAAAAATTGTCATAAGCTTACATTCTATGACATTCAAGTCACAACTAGCTTAAGCTAAGAACTTCAAAGATGCTCAAGTGTCACCTGATTTCCGTCACAACATTTCAACTATACTCCACACCATTAGGGTGCATGCTCTACTTGTTGTTATCTTCAAGATTACAAGTATTTTGGAAAACTTGGATTAGTTTTGGTGGCTCACTTCATTGGTATAATCTATCATTCAAGGATTTTTCTAGTGAGTATATGATAATTGTATCTTAAATTTTTGAACTATTCAATGAGCATATTACATACATAGACCTACTATGCACTCCATATTGAAGATGAAAGATTAAGATGAAATTACCAACTAAACAAGTGGAGAAATGAATGGATACTCAGTGCACCTTGTGACAATTGGAAGAATCAAATTACCTAAGCTTTGGTATATTACATAAGAACATATAATACATATATCACATAATGTGTTAATCTTCACTTGCACATTGATCATAGATCTCATGTGGAAGGGCTCTTGCTCATTCAATCAAAGGTATTCCAAGGATAATATGCTAATTAATTTGAAGAAAATATACTTTAAAAAGCTAATTTTTTGTTTTTAAAATAAAAATAATAAATTTAATTTAATTAATTAAGAAAATTTTAATAATTTTAATAATTTATTATATTTTAGAAGAAATTTTTTTTTTTCACATATATGAATAAATATCATGGAACTTAGGCCTTGTCTAACCAAGTTTACTCAAGTAAGGTTAAATGTAATAGTTATAATATAGTTTACTCAAGTATTTTTCTTGATACTAAAAAAAAAAAAGCTCTGCGTACTTATTATGTGTCAAGTATGCATTCATCCCTTCAAGAGTGAATATATTGATTGATAGCAATATTGTTGGCCTCAGATGCAACAACCCAATATACATAACTTAATATAAAAGCAAACAAAACATTGCAAGATTTAAATGAGAAAAATCATGAAGAGTGACACAAGTGGAGAGATTGCTAAACAATAGGAAGAAGCAATTTCATGTATTGGGTTATGAATTTGAAACTAATTCATTAGCCAAAAGATAACCTTGGCTTATCCAATTTATTATCATGATTAGAACAACATCCTAATGATTAGTGAAAGATAACAAACTCTAGTAACTTTTTCATATTCATAAATATCTTTGTCATAATCTCTACTCTTTCTATGTTAACAAATATGATGCTTGTGACAAAAACATAATATGTTTATGACAAGTTTCTATATTATGTCTAATAAACTTACAAATTCTAG
Organism: Lunularia cruciata; assembly: GCA_948567375.1. Classification (NCBI taxonomy): domain Eukaryota; kingdom Viridiplantae; phylum Streptophyta; class Marchantiopsida; order Lunulariales; family Lunulariaceae; genus Lunularia; species Lunularia cruciata. The sequence goes on along the minus strand of OX419755.1, from coordinate 49,709,146 downwards.
AACTTCTGAGTCTTCCTTGTGACCTCGATGCCTCTACCAGCTCATATTGTGAGGCATCTCTTGCATAGAGGATTAAACTTTGGCAAAACTCTTTGTTGTTGGTAATTACCTTGAGAGCCTTGAGGATGTCCTTGAGTAAATTGAATTGATGGACTCTCTAGAGCTAATGTTCCAAAAGCAATATTTAAGACTTGACTGCATATTTGCTCTTGTTGATGAATGGTACTATCTGTTAAATCTGATGAAGAACATGAAAAATAAGGTCTAGGCTTTGTATGGTAACAAGCTGATGAGTATCAATTGGTCTTGGTGTGACAATCTTACACAAACATTGAATGTTCACAAATGCCACAATCACATGACACAATCTAGTACGAGTAATACCACATACTTGTGTGGTACAATACTAAAATCTTATGAGAATATGATATAGGATCAGCATAGTTTAGTGTTAGTGTGGAAGCATGGGTAGAAGAGAGATTCAAAAAAGATTGTATTTGATTCCAATTTCTTGGTTTTTCCTTAGCTCAAACTTCCAAAGTTGATTTCAATAGTGCATTTGCATCTTTAAATAAAAATCTCACTATATAGGTAGATTGAATACTTGTACCTCAACGCAATAGATCAAACCCACAAGTATTGCAACTAAAATTGTTGAGAGTGAACCAATAAAAAATTTGGAGTCAAGGATAAGGTACAAGAATCCAAAGAGAAATTCATGAAAATTTATGGATGATGTTGTCTACTTACCTTGCCTTAAAGATCCTAAGTAGCTTCAAGATAGAATTCTAGAATATCACCCTCAAAATTATAGAGTTCAGATAGAGGCCTCAATGTATGCATAACCATGATAGGAATATGTTAAGCTTTTTACCAAGGGAGTTGCTTGATGGAGCAAAACTTGAAAGTATAATGAAATAGTTGGCAAATACTTAGTAAATGTAACAATATGGAGCTTAACGACAAAGTTAGTAGGGCTACCAAAGTAGCAAATAAGACAAATTAGCCTAGAATATTCCAGAAATATCTAGGAAGCTTCTCAGCTAGCTTAGCTTGCACCCCAAGGAGGTCGCTTTTAGAATGAAGCTTTTAAAACTTCCAACTAGCTTAGCTTGCACGCCAAGTAAGCGGCTTCTAGAATGAAGCTTCTTGAGAAGCTTCCCAACTAACTTGGCATGCACTCTAAGAAAACGGCTCAAGGGAGCTTCTTGAGAAGCATCTCAAGAGCCTTGTATGATCTCTACAAAGACAAGAGCCAAAGCTCATGCTAGGCATTTGGAGTTTTGCCTCATTTAAGTGTCCCAATGTGACTTCCATTCTCCTATTTCTCTCCTCATCTTGGTCTTTTACATTGGTATCAGAGTAGGAATTGAATGGATAGAATTCATGGACTACCAAATCCACTTCCACAAAACCATTGGGATTTTTGTGTCCAAGTACTACCCAAGCATTCTTTCACACAATTCATTACCTCACGCTTTGGACAAGATTTTTTGCATATGATCAACACATTTGAGGAACCCTTGGTGCTTCCCATTGTAACTTATGGAGAATGGTGGATGTGTTGCTTCTATATATTAATAAATTAGATAGATTAGGGGTGGCGTGATAGAGTAGCAACCATGGTGGCAATGCCTGAGGTTATCATTGATATGCAACAACAAATTGATCACCTTACTTGATTGTTGGATTAACAAGATCATCGACTATAAGACCACATAGAGAGTGTACCAATTCAAGAATGAGAAGATCAAATCTGATTCCCTAAACCCAAGGTATTTGGAGGCAAAATCTCCCAATTGCAATGGAGAATTTTTTGTTTGACTTTGAATATTATTTTGAAGCTACCAATCTTCAAGACAAGCAGAAACAAATTCTCTTGGCTTCTAGCCAATTGGATGGAGTAGCAAAGCTTTGGTGGAGATTTTGAGTGGAGCAAGCTGAATAACAAATTTTTGCACCAATCTTGACATGGGTAGAATTCAAGAGTGTAATAATTAGTCAATTCCAAGCTATAAATGCCACACTAGCTGCACAAGATAGGTTGGCAGAGTTCAAATAGATTGGCTCTATAAGGAGTTACATCATGCAATTCCAAAACACCATCATGCAAATTCCATATATATTGGAAGGTGAAACTCTAGATCAATTTGTGAGGGGCTCGAAGTCAAGAACCAAATTAGAGGTAACCATGGAAGAGCCACAACACTTGGAGGATGCCATGCGGTTGGCCAAATGTTTTGATTCCTTGGTTGCAACAAATTGGTCTCAACCTTGATCTCCACAGAACCTATTGATACATTATACACAAGTGGAGGAGCCGGCAGCAATGGAGACTGATGCCATTCAATGAAGACCACTTGGCACTACAAATAGAGAAAAACTGCAACAAAATGGTGGTTTTTTTTATTGTCACCAATTGGGACATTGCATTGCTAAATGTCCACTCAAGAATGGGCAACCTCGACAAGTTGCCCATATGGAGTTTGTGGAGCAAAATGATCAAGGAAATGAGGAATCCTAATAGGAGATTTTGAGCCGCATATTGGGAGCTTGATTAGTTTTAATGGGATTGAAGGCTAGAGCTATGCAAGTTTTCTTCACTTGCAAGGTATGATATCTAATCAAGGTTGTAGGATTTTGGTTGATTCTAGAAGTTCAAAGAATTGCATGTCCATACAAGTAGAAAAGGAATTGGGTATTCCTATCAAGCCAATAATTGGAAATAGATTGATGATGGCAGATGGTAAAAAGGGTTCTACATTATGTACCTTGCATTTTGTTACCTTCAAGATTGGGAAGGAGTATTTGGAGTGTATGAGGTTTGTAGTGGCAGCTCTACACTATGATGTCATTTTAGGACTACCTTGGCTTGAACGTCATAAGGTTTAATTTGATTGGACCCAATGATAAATTCAAGTACAACACCAAGGTAGGAGTTTCCAATTAGGTTACCTGGCACCTCTGAGTAAGACACCTAAAAATTATTAGTCCCAAGATGAGAAGTTTGTCAAGAAGGTAGCCATAGAGCAAGCCTTGAAGGGAGATGAGTCCCAAGATAGGAAGTTTGCCAAGAAGGCAACCATGGAGCAAGCTTTGAAGAGAGATGAGTCCCTAGATGGGAGGTAAAGTAAAGCATCCATAGAGCAAGCTTTGGAGGAAGATAAGTATATTTTCATAGTGTGGATCAAGCCGATTGTACAAGGAAAATTTGAGGAGAGCCAAGAGCCTCATCAAGTGTAAAAGACCAAGACCAAGGAGAGGAATAGGAGAATGGAAGCTCACATTGGGACACTTGAATGAGTAAAAACTCCAAATGCCTAGCATGAGCTTTGGCTTTGGTATTTATAGGTAGCACACAAGGCCCTTGAGAAACTTCTCAACAAGCTTCCTCAAGCCGCTTTCTTAGATTGCAAGCCAAGTTAACTAGGAAGCTTCTTAGGAAACTTCCTTCTAGAAGCTATTGACTTGAGGTGCAAGTTAAGCTAGCCAAGAAGCTTCCTAGATACTTCCAAAATATTCTAGGATAATTTGTCTTATTTACTACTTTGTAAGTCCTACTAACTTTGTCGCTAAACTCCATATTGTTACATATTCCTCCATCGCTAGTTGGTGATGTCTTTGTTGCCAGTGAAGCTTCAAACTCTTGGATGGCAGTTTGTGCATTCTGGAGGTGAGAAAGAGGTTCCCATGTGGCATCATGAAGGGGATATCCTTTCCAAAGGACCTTGTACTATGTATATTGTCGACGGCCTTGTTGAATATGGCTACGTGCAAGGATACGATCAACATCATACTCCTCATGATCATTGATAAGGATAGGAAGAGGAGGAGGTTGGCCTTGAGAGGTAAAGGAAGAGGGGTTAGGAACAAAGAGTTTCAACTTGGAAACATGAAAGATAGGATGGATATGCATATGACAAAGCAAGGCAAGTTGATAAGCAATAGGAGAGACATTTTGGGTGACATCAAAGGGTCCTATCCAATTAGGGGCAAGTTTACAAACTTGGGTATCAAGTGGGAGAAGGAGGTTACTAGAGAATAGCATGACTTTATCACTGACTTCAAAGGTGAGATCACGACAATGGTGATCCGCATTTTTTTTTTGAAGATTCTAAGTAACAAGGAAGTGAGATTTGGCTTGTTGGAGAGATTGGGAAATAGAGGTCAAGAATGTTGAAGTATGAGGAACCTAAGATGGAGGGGGAGCAAGAAGGAAATCTAGAACAAGCGGATCTTGGCCAAAAATTGAGAAAAAAGGAGAAAATCCAATGCTTGCCTATTTAGAATTTTTTTAGGCAAATTCTAGAGTTGCAAGACATTCATCCCAATTGGTATGGTGGACATTGAGAAAGGCACGTAGCATATCCTGCAATGTATGATTTGCACGTTCAATTTGTCCATCACTTTGAGGATGATAGGCAATGGACAAAGCAAGCTTGGTGTTGAGTATTTGGAAGAGTGCTTGCCAAAACATCCCAATAAATCAAGGATCCTGGTCAGAGATGAGTACACATGGCATCCCATGATACTTGAAGATATTGTTAAAGTAGATTTATGCTAAGGTTGGAGCATCTACGGTATCACAGGTAGGTGCCAACTGGATTTTCTTACTAAGCTTATCCACAAACACCACAATTGTTATGTGTCTTTGCTTTGTCTTGGGCAAGGATGTGATGAGATCCAAGATCACATGCTCCAATTGAGTGGATGGAATGGTGAGTGGTTGAAGGAGTCCACGCGGCTTCTGGTTGTTGGCCTTGTTATGTTGGCAGCTCTCACACAATCAAACAAGTCCTCAAACATCTTGCGTCATGTTGGGCCACCACTATTGGCGTTGGAGGGTACCCAAGGTCTTGTCCACACCCATGTGCCCAATTATGGGTAAATCATGGGCTTCTTGAAGGCACACAAGTCAAAGATCACCTTTGGCTAGAACATAGATTCAATTTCCATGGAATAGAAGACCCTCCTTGATGGAGAAGGTGTTGTACTCCTTGTCGCATGCTATAAGGCAACCATGTACCATTTGATTTTTATAGAGTTGCGCTTCTTCGTCTTCCGTCACTTCGAGTTTCTACCAAGAAATCACACCTCTTGCATGCACCTGTCACTGTCAATCACCTTTGTGCATATGGGCCGTCGGTTTTGAACGGTCCCTTCTTGAATTTCTCACCCCGACAAAAGGTGGTTAGACTGTCTTCGCCTCGGGTTGAGCTCCCTCTCCCGATACAAAGACAATTTACTTCGGGTTGTATGCTGATAGGGCATTTCCAAGTACTTTGCCTTATGACCCGAAGTCACATTACGTTGGGTTTCATCCCAAAGACTCTTTTCTTCACCTTCTTTGACCATACAGGCGCAATCCGACTTCTCTATACACTTCTTCTCCTTAATTTTGAAAAAAAACAAAAAATGTGGGCACCACACCATGCTGCATCCCCCTCTTCTTCTTCACCTCCTCCTATAAAATAGTCACACATTTAGGTTTTATTGGCTTCCCATGTATATACATATTTTGTTCATTTATCCCCATGTACACATTTATTTTGATACTCATACATATTTTAGTTTACACTTGTGAAATTCTCATACTTTTGTTTAACTCTGCATATTTTCATGTGCTATATACTCAATTGTGCTTTGTGCAGCAAACTGGACATCACTTGCTACCTATATGCGCCACCCACATCACAAGTCACCACACGTCACCCAATACGGGCATTCCTCAATGCCAATGAGCGTCTATGTGTGTTGACGAGCGCTGGAAGAAGGGATCTTGTTGTAGAGCTGATTGAAACTTGTTTTGGACCTTGGAGTCAACTAACACCGTTGTAATTGCCGTTGTGATGAGATGAAGAGACTTCAAATCAGGTCATCATGATAAAGAATAAGGGATGATGTGGAATTGACCTGGTTTGTACTCAAGTTTGATGTCAAACAATTGGAGTTGTTCCTCTCATTGATGATGTCGACTCTTCATGTGTTCCAAGTGTAAGGTTTGCAATAATGGTTTGTGATCAATTTGCATGATCACTTGTTTCTCCAAGAGGTAATGCCTCCATACCTTAGTGGCATATACCATTACAAGTTGTTCTTGATCTCAAGCAGAGTAATTTATTTCAGCCATATTGAGTTGGCAAGACACAAAGGCAATGGGATGTAGTCCATCTAGGAATTCCTATTACAACACAACTCCAATTGCAAAGTTAGAACACGAACACACCGCAATCGTGGTGTTTGTGGATAAGCTTAGTAAGCAAATCCACTTAGCACCAACCTGTGATACTATGGATGCTCTAACCTTAGCGCAAATCTACTTTGACAATGTCTTCAAGCATCATGGGATGCCATGTGTACTCATCTCCGACCGTGATCCTCAATTTACGGGGAAGTTTTGGCAAGCACTCTTCCAGATACTTGGCACCAAGCTTGCTTTGTCCACGGCCTATCATCCTCAAAATGATGGACAAACCAAATGTGCAAATTGTACATCAAAGGATATGTTGTGTGCCTTTGTCAATATCCACCATACCAATTGAGATGAATGTCTTGCAGTTGCAAAATTTTCCTAGAACAATTCCAAACAAGCAAGCACCGGATTTTCTCCTTTCTTTCTCAATTTTGGCCAAGATCCGATTGTTCCAAATTCTCTTCTTGCTCCCCTTCCATCTCAAGTTCCTCATACTTCTACATTCTTGACTACTATATCCCACTCTCTCCAACAAGCCAAGTCTCACCTCCTTGTTACTTAGAATTGCCAAAAAAATATGCGGACCACCATCATCATGATCTCACCTTTGAAGTCGGTGATAAAGTCATGCTATCCTCTAGTAACCTCCCTCTCCCACTTGATGCCCAAGTTTGTAAACTTGCCCCTAATTGGATAGGACCCTTTGATATCACCCAAATTGTCTCTCTTGTTGCTTATCGACTTGCCTTGCCTTGCCTTGTCATATGCATATCCATCTTGTTTTTCATATTTTCAAGTTGAAACCCTTTGTTCCTAACCCCTCTTCCTTTTCCTCTCAAGTCCAACCTCCCCCTCTTTGTGTCCCTATCAATGATCATGAGGAGTATGAAGTTGATCGTATCCTTGCACGTCGCTATATTCAACAAGGCTGTCGCCAACATACGGAGTACAAGGTCCTTTGGAAATAGTATCCCCTTCATGATGCCACATAGGAACCTCTTTCTCACCTCCAAAATGCATAGACGGCCATCCAAGAATTTGAAACTTCACTGGCGACGAGGACGTCATCAACTAGTGGCGGAAGAATATGTAACAGTATGGAGTTTAGAAACATAGTTAGTAAGGCTAACAAAGTAGAGAATAAGCCAAATTAGCCTTGAATATTCCAAAAGCATCTAGGAAGCTTCTTGGGAAGCTTCCCAATTAGTTAACTTGCACTCCAAGCAAGTAGCTTCTAGAAAGAAGCTTCTAACTAGCTTAGCTTTCATGCCAAGTAGGCGGCTTCTAGAGGGAAGCTTCTTGAGAAGCTTCCTTGTTAACTTGGCTTGCACTCTAAGAAAGCGGCTCAAGGAAGCTTCTTGAGAAGCTTCTCAAGAGCCTTGTATGCTACCTATAAATACCAAAGCCAAAGCTCATGCTACGCATTCAGAGTTTTCTCTCATTCAAGTGTCCCAATGTGAGTTTCCATTCTCCTATTTCTCTCCTCGGCCTTGGTCTTTTACATCCATTTTTTTACAATCTTTCTCTATCCGGTATACCAAGTGGTCTTTGTTAGATAGCATCAATCTCCATTGGTGCCGGTTCTTCCACTCGTGCATAGTGTACTGGTACGTGTTGTGTAGGTCAAGGTCAAGACCAAGTTGTTGTAACCAAGGGATCAAAACGCTCAGCCAATTGCATGGCTTCTTCTACATTTTGTGGTTCCTGCATGGTCACCTCCAATTTGGTTTGTGACTTCAATCTCCGCACAAATCAACCCAGAAATTCACCTTCTTGTATATCTAGAATTTTCATGATGGTTTTCTAAAATTGTGTGATGTAGCTCCTTATTGAGCTAATCTGCTTCAACTCCGCCAATTTATCTTGTGCGGCTTGGGTGCATTTATAGCTTGAAATTGACCAAGTATTGCATCCTTGAATTCTACCCATGTCAAAATTGGTGCAACAATCTGTCATTCAACTTTCTCTACTTGGAATTGCCACCAAAGTTTTACCACACCATCCAATTGGCTAGAATCCAAGAGAATTTTTTTTGTTCATCTTGAAGATTGGTAGTTTCAAAGTAACATTTGCAGTCAAACACAAATTCTCCACTATGCTCAAAAGATTCTTACCTTCAAACACCTTTGGTTTTGGAAATTGAATGCAATCTTCACCATCTCAAACTGGTGCTCTCTCTATATGTTCTTGTCGTTGTTGGGCTTGTTCATCCAAACATTGAGTAAGGTGCTCAATTTATTGCTACATCGCAAGGATAACATTTGATATTGCCACCATAGCTACTTCTCTATTCCACTACTCCCACTTTATCTAATTGATTAATACATAGATGCAACAAGTCCACCATTCTCCATAAGTTACAACTGGAAGTATCAAGGGTTCCTCAGACAAGGTAATCATATGTAGAAAATTCTGTCCAAAGTGCAAGGTGATGAATTGTGTGAAATGATGCTTGGGTAATATTTGGATATGAAAATCCCAATGGTTTGGCGGAAGTGGATTTGGTGGTCCACAAATTCCATCCATCCCATTCTTGCTCTGATACCAATGTAAAAGACCAAGACCAAGGAGAGAAATAGGAGAATGGAAGCTCACATTGGGACACTTGAATGAGGGAAAACTCTGAATACTTAGCATGAGCGTTGGCTTTGGTATTTATAGGTAGCACACAAGGCCCTTGAGAAGCTTCTCAAGAAGTTTTCTCAAGCCGCTTTCTTAGAGTGCAAGCCAATTTAACTAGGAAGCTTCTCAAGAAGCTTCATTCTAGAAGCTATCAACTTGAGGTGCAAGCTAAGCTAGTCGGGAAGCTTCCCAAGAAGCTTCCTAGATACTTCCAGAATATTCTAGGCTAATTTGTCTTATTTACTACTTTGTTAGTCCTACTAACTTTGTCGCTAAACTCCATATTGTTACATCAAGCAATGGTTGATCAAATAGTTTAAGAGTTTGCGAACATGTTTCAAGATGATTTGCCAAAGGGATTACCCTCCAATTGTGATATGCCCTTCAAGATTAAGTTATTTGCAAGAAGTACTCCAATGAGTAGACCAATCTATCGGCTCTCACCAAAGGAGTTGGAGGATTTCAAACAACCCTTACAAAGTTTTTGGGGAAGGACTTCATACAACATAGTACCTCTCCTTAGGAGCACTAGTACTATTTGTTTAGAAGAAGGATGGAGGACTTCATTTCTATATTGATAATTGTGGGTTCAATAAGCAAACAATGAAGAATGCATATCCCTTGCCTCTGTAATACCAAGAGCTAGCTATATGATCTAGATGTGAAATTTGGTTTGGTAACATCTAGAATGATGTTATACATGATGGTTAAATAGATCAGATAGAAGAATCACCAAAAGAGTACTTCTACTCATAGAGTAGAAACCAAAATAAACTTGACAACCTTAAAACCAATAGCTAGATATATGATTTAAAGGTGAGAATTGGTTTGGTAACATCTGGAAAGATGTTACATATGATGGAAAAAATAGATCAAAAAGAGGTATCACCAAGAGGGGACTTCTACTAATAGAGTAGGAACCAAAATATGCCTGAAATCTTTGAAGGCAATTTTGAAGGCCTAAACGGATGAATTAGGCCTTGAAAATGTGTAGATTCCTCCCCTTCCAACGGAGGAAAGGTTGGCCTTCCCTCCCCCTAGTTTGTCTTGTCGAGAGCTTTCCAACAGTACCTTACGTGATTTTGAGACTCATATAGGAAGATTCCCTAAAAGATTCCCTCCAGTCAAAGCTTGTTTGACCAACCTGATAGGACCTAGACGGACATATCACCCATCCAAGTAAGTAATCCAAGGGTGGAGCTTGTTGAAAAGTCACCTATCTGTGTGCCTAATCCTATGGTGGAGCTTCCTTGGAGGAGATCCTCTTTGTCTATATAATAAAGAGAAGGTGCTCCTTTGAGGCACCAAATGTTGAGTGTGTAATCTATGTTTCTCTCTCTTCTCTTGTCCTTGAAGTATTACAATGGTATCAGAGCTAGTGTCTTAGTCCAAGAGAGTGGATCACCCCTCTTGGAAGAGCACAAACTATTGAAACTGAGTAATTTGAGATGGAGAACATAGAGTAGTTGCTAGACTTAGGAAGGACTTAAGAGAGCGGACGGGATGGATGCACCGGGAGGACAAATTCCTGCACCTAGCTTTCCATTCCCAAATCCATTCCACATCAAGGTAATGTACATCCAGCGTGAGCAAATGAGGGTATCACTAGTTTATCACTTTGGCGTAGAATTCATGGATAGGGTGATGAACTCACCAAACCCGGTAATTCTACCTATGGTGATATATGACACAGAGTGGGATTTGACAATCTACATTCTATTATGATAATATGGATATGAATGTCTCAAATCCTCTTCCTTTCAACACTCAAGTAAAAATCCATTATGTAGTGAGACCAAAAGTGATATTTAGAGATTTTGTGGTTAGAAATTTTGGCAAGGAGTATTATCAACGAGTGATAGCTTCTGAGGTCCCAATGGTAGTTCCAATAGTTTGTGCGCCTTCCAGAGTGATCATATTGACTTTGTATTGAAGTAGACAATAGCAATTGAGTGTTGCAGGAACCATAGATCCGCAATTGCAAGAGTTGGTGCAAGGAATGCAAGGGATGTTGAATGAATTTCGAGAGATTAAGATGACCATGGAGACATAACAAAGTCAAGTGCAGATTCTCAGGAACGATCAAGCCATGCAAGAAGAAGAGCAGTCTCAAAAACGGTACCTACGACTGAAGCATTTGGAGAGGCACCTATACCTACGAACCCTATCAACAATGAAGCCACATTGCTACTCCAGATGAAGAAGACCTGCAACATTGAGCCTTAAAAGGGGCAACATATGATAGGAGTAGTGGAAAATTGGATCTCAAGAATGAATTGATATTTTTGATTGTTCTCAACAAAGATCACAGAGCATATTGCAGGCGTGTTTGCATGTGGGTACTTGACCAATAAAGCCCTCACATGGTATGATGCTTGGGAATGATCCATGTTGGCAAAGAGAAGGGAGGTCATGTGGACATCAATGCAAGAAGGATTGTTGAAGAATTTCCAATTGGTGAATTTTGTGCAGATGGCTCAAACTTGACTGTGGAGATTGAGACAGAAGAACAACATACAAGAGTATGTGGAGGCATTTCTGGATCTACAAGTTGCAATAACCAACATGAGTCAAGCAGACGCTCTTGAAAATTTCAAATGAGGGTTAAAGGAGCGGATTTGCCAAGACATCATGGTGCAAAATCCTCGCATGGTATTTGAAGCCATTGCTTGTGCACAGAGAATAGCAGAAGCATTGGGTGGAGGTGAAGGAGTAGTTCCACCTCAACATTTTTGGGCAAAAATGCCACACATGGGTGGACCCATACCAATGGAATTAGGCAACCTTCAATTTGAGATTGAGGAGCACAACCACTTCAAGGAGAGCGTGGACGGGTAGAAGAACAAAGAGATATAGTCCCACGAGGAGATGGAACTCAAGGAGAACAATGCCGTTGTTACAATTGTGGCCATATTGGGCACATATCTACCAATTGTTGCACTTGTTTCCCTAGAGGCCCTTGGACTTCATAGAGCGATCTTTGAACAACATAGAGAGCGCACTAAAGAGGAGTAGGTGGAAAACACTTCGGAAAACAAAGATCACCAGTAAATGTACCTTGTGGCCTTACTGGCTCAATAAGGAAGAAGGGAAGCAAGGGAAGGAAGAAGACTAATGTGCAAAGATCCCAAAAGGCAACCTCACAATTGATTGTTGTGAATGGAGTCCTAGAAGGCAATCAAGTGAGAGTATTAATTGATCCGGGAGCAGCAGAGAATTTCTTATCTCGCTTTGTTGCAATAAGATTGGGAATGGATCTAGAGAGAGATGCGAGTGAAGAAGTAGAGTTGCCTAATGGGCAAACAAAGAGGATTGAATCATTACCTAGATGGGTCAAACTCTCTGTAGGAGAATATCAAGAAGCAATTGAGTGGCAAGTGATACAATTAGCTCGTTATGATACAATCTTAAGCATGCCATGGATGGAGCATTACAACCCTATGGTAGATTGGAGGAAGAAAGTAGTGAGAACCCGCCAATGGTTAATCATTGGGGTTAAAGAAAAATCACCCATGCAAGATCTGCCTCTATATGTCATAGAGGCTGCAACTGTCTATAAGACCAACAGATGTTTCATGGGTCTAATAAGAGAAGTCCAGAGTGCACAACTAGATGGAAAAATTCCTATGAAATTGAAGGTTGTGGTGGATGAATTTCAAGATGTCTTTCCCAATGATCTACCCTTAGGATTACCACCAAAAAGGAGAGTAGATCATAAAATAGAGACACTCTCAAGGAAGACACCTCCTTGTAAGGCCCCATATCGCCTATCACCTCATGAGTTGGAGGAGTGTAAGACTCAAATTGAGGAGATGCTGCAGAAGAGGTTCATCCAACCTAGCATATCACCATATGGGGCTCTTGTCTTGTTTGTGAAGAAGAAAGATGGTACAATGCGCATGTGCATTGACTATCAAGGTCTCAATCAGCAAACAGTGAAGAACAAATACCCCTTACCTTGCATGGATGACCTGTTTGATCAACTCCATGGAGCAAGATACTTTACCAAATTAGACTTGCAGAGCGGTTACAATCAAATCCAAATTGCAGAGGAGGATGTGTACAAAACTACCTTTCAAACTAGGTATGGGTTCTTTGAGTATCTTGTGATGCCTTTTGGCCTCACCAATGCACCCGCCACTTTTATGAGTCTAATGAATGACATATTTTGTCCATACTTGGATAAGTCTGTTATTGTCTTCTTGGATGATATATTAGTATAGTGTAGCACAATGACGGAACATAAACAACATCTACAAGAGGTCCTCCAGATTCTAAGCCAAAATTGATTGTACGCCAAAATCTCAAAGTGCAAGTTTGGCAAGTCAAAAGTAGACTACTTGGAGCATAGAGTAAGTGCAGAGGGCATTCAAGTATTGACAGATATAATAGAGGTCATTCAAAAATGGAGTGCCCCAAAAGATCAGACTCAACTCAAGAGCTCCTTGGGGTTGACAAGATTCTATTGTAGATTTGTCAAGTACTTCTCCAAGGTTGCACAACCTTTAACGACACTACTTGGCAAGGGGAAGAAGTGGACATGGGAAACTGCACAAGAGTTAGCCTTTCAAGAATTGAAAGCCGCCTTGCTACATGCACCAATCTTGAAGCCGTATGACCCAAAATGTCCAATCAAGTTGGCTACAGATGCATCAGGCATAGCAATAAGAGCAGTCCTACAACAAGAGTGGCATGATGGATGGCATCCAATTGCATATTTCTCTCAAAAGTTGTTACCAATAAAGCACAACTACCACACCATAGAACGAGAAGAGCTGACCATCATTTTGGCAACCAAGCATTGGAAGCACTATATGGGCAAGAAGGCATTTGTAGTAGAGATAGACCACAAACCTCAAGTCTACCTCGAGACGTAGAAGGATCTATCTCATTGCCAGATTTGGTGGGCTGTGAGCCGGCCTGTCTCTCACTGAGGATGAACCTCTGATGGCTATTATGGTAGCGCACCATGGACTAAGAAGGCAAGGAACCCAAACTCCATCATACTCCTCCAAGGCTAACACTCCAAGACTCAAGACATTGCTCACTAGAGAACTCAATGAGAGAGAGATAGTTGCAAATGAAAGGATGATGAGTACCTCCTCACCCCTTGTTTATATACTTGTGAAATAGTTACGTACCAAAGTTACTAATTACCGTAGTATCTCAAGTTACTAGACTAAAAGTCAAGTAAAGTCAAAAAGTAGAAAGGAATATCCATTCACATGGGCATATTCCCCTAAGCATGTGGTCTTATCTTGACCCAACCACTAAGTCAAGGATTCCTTCACATGGGCTATCCTTGGACTAAAGAAGAATCCAAAACAAAAAGGCTTGCGGGCCTAAGAGTTCTCAACTCTTTCCTCAAAGCCAAACACCTAGGAATAATACCAAGTCAACACACTAAAATCCAAAATAGTGGTGCTCATCTTTTCTACTTCCTCTAAAGTATGGTCCCCTCTATCTTAGCTATGACTAAATTTAGCTAACCATGACTAATATAGAACCATCCTTTATCTCTATATAAATAATATCTCTTAAGCACTTGTAATACCAAGCTAAATATCACAATATCATACACATGCACAAATGAGTGTTCAGGGCAGAGTAGCAACAATGCTTCAACATAATGATCACCTATGTGGAAGGGAAGAAGCAACTTGCTGATGCATTCACCCGCATGCCAATGGCAAACAACTTGGTGGCTGAGGTTAAGATTAACCCTAAATTCTGGCCAGAGATTCTGGTTGCTACAAAAACTGATCCACAGATTGTAGAAGTGCAATCATCCAAAGGCGTCACTAGCACCCAAGGACTCACTTCTTGTGATGGTAGATTATGGATCCTAAATGTCCCAGAATTACACCCCACCATTCTAGCAAAATGTCATGATTTGGCCATTGCAGGTCATGTTGGATTGGACAAGACCTTGGATGCAATCCAGCACCATTACTATTGGCCCGAGATGAGCAACAACGTGATGGACTACGTGCGCACCTGCATACTTTATCGCACCCTACTCCCGTTGGTGGAATTTGCTTACAATAATTCAATGAATGCATCTACCCAAGTCACTCCATTCTTCCTCATGTATGGTGAGCATCCCTTCACACCTTCTAGCTTGATGAAGATCCGTCCAATGGCTACCAAGGTTGATGCAGTCAACACATTTGTTTTTAGAATCCAACAAGGTGTGGAGAGCGCCAAGCACAGATTACAGATTGCACAAAATCAACAAAAATTGTATGCTGATGCACATCATAAGCACATAGAGTTCAATGTTGGGGATCAAGTGTGGCTATCGACAACCAACCTCACATTAGTTGGACCTCGAAAGCTCAGACCTCGTTTTATTGGGCCTTTCTTGATTCTTCATCATGTCGGTGTTGTGGCCTATCACCTTGAGCTACCACTACACATGAATATCCATCTTGTGTTCCATGTTTCCCTACTACGCAAATATGCTCCCCGCTTAGGCAAGGGTCATTCCACCCAAGACATTCAACCTTGTCCAACACTCATTGATGGCATAGAGGAATATGAAGTGGAGCATATTCTCCAAAAATGCATGCGTGGTACTCGCCATCTACGGGTGGACTATCTAGTAAAGTGAAAAGGTTACCCCCTCTATGAAACAACCTGGGCGCCCATTGCCAATTTGACACATGCACCGGTGTTGGTGCAAGCATTTGAGCAACAATTAGACAACGAGGACGTTACATCTTAAAAGGAGGGAGGTCTATAATACCACAAGCTAGCCATATGATCTAGATGTGAAATTTGGTTTGGTAACATCTAGAATTATGTTATACATGATGGTCAAAATAGATCAGATAGAAGTATCACCAAAAGAGTACTGCTACTAATAGAGTAAAAACCAAAATAAACTTGAGAACCTTAGAACCAATAGCTAGACATATGATTTAAAAGTGAGAATTGGTTTGGTAACATCTGGAAGGATGTTACACATGATGGACTAGACAGATCAGCAAGAGATATCACCAAAAGAAGACTTCTACTAATAGAGTAGGAACCAAAATATGCCTTAAATCTTTGAAGGCAATTTTGGAGGCCTAAACGGATGAATTAGGCCTTGAAAATATATGAACCCCCCTCAAGTGGATGAATGGCTGGCCTTCCCTCCCCCCTGGTTTGTCTTGTTGAGAGCTTTCCAATGGTACCTTACTCACGTGATTCTAGGACTCCTATAGGAAGATTCCCTAAAAGATTCGCTCTGATCAAAGCTTGTTTGACCAACCAGATAGGACCTAGACCAAAATTTCACCCATCCAAGTAAGTAATCCAAGGGTGGAGCTTGCTGAAAAGTCACCTACCTGTGTGCCTAATCCTATGGTGGAGCTTCCTTGGAGGAGACCTCTTTGTCTATATAATAAAGAGAAGGTGCTCCTTTGGGGCACCAAATGTAGAGTGTAATTTGTGTTTCTCCTCTTCTCTTGTCCTCAGAGTATTACAGCCTCGGATAGATGACTTGCTTGATCAATTGAGTGGAGCACAATACTTCTCCAAGTTGGATCTTTGCAACGGCTATTGGCAAATCCCCATTAATAGGGAGGATGTACAAAAGACTACCTTTCGCACAAGGTATGGCCATTTTGAGTGGAGAGTTCTACCTTTGGGGCTCACTAATGCTCCAATAATCTTAATGGATCATATGCATAGGGTGTTGGATGGACTATTGGGTCAACACGTGGTGGTGTCTTGTGTAACAATATGGAGTTTAGAGACGAAATTAGTCGGGCTTACGAAGTAGAGAATAAGACAAAATAGTCTAGAATATTCTAGACTCATCTAAGAAGCTTCTTGGGAAGCTTCCCAACTAGTTAACTTATGCCCTAAGTAGGTAGCTTCTAGAAGGAAGCTTCTAGAAGCTTCTAACTAGCTTAGCTTGCACGCCAAGTAGGCAGCTTCTGGAAGGAAGCTTCTTGAGAAGCTTCCTAGTTAACTTGGCTTGCACTCCAAGAAAGCGGCTCAAGGAAGCTTCTTGAGAAGCTTCAAGAGTCTTGTATGCTACCTATAAATACCAAGGCCGAAGTTCATGCTAGGCATTCGGAGTTTTCCCTCATTCAAGTGTCCCAATGTGAGTTTCCATTCTCCTATTTCTCTCCTCGGATTCGGTCTTTTACATTGGTATCAGAGCAGGAATGGGATGGATGGAATTTATGGACCACCAAATCCACTTCCACCAAACCATTGGGATTTTCGCGTCCAAATACTACCCAAGCATTGTTTCACACAGTTCATCACCTCACACTTTGGACAAGATTTTCTGCATATGATCACCATATCTGAGGAACCCTTGGTGCTCCCGCTTGTAACTTATGGAGAACGGTGGACGTGCTGTTTTTATGTGTTAATAAATTAGATAGATTGGGAGTGGTGTGATAGAGGAGCAACCATGGCAGCAATACCTGATGTTATCCTTGCTATGCAACAACAAATCAAGCACCTTACTCGATTGTTGGATGAACGAGATCTTCAACGACAAGAGCAGGTGGAGAGAATACCAATTCAAGAAGGAGAAGATTTGATCAGATTCCCTAAACCCAAGGTATTTGAAGGCAAGAATCTCCCAGGTGCAGTGGAGAATTTTGTGTTTGATTGTGAATGTTATTTTGAAGCTAGCAATCTACAAGATGAGCAAAAATAGATTCTCTTGGCTTCTAGCCAATTGGATGGAGTAGCAAAGCTATGGTGGAGATTTTGAGTGGAGCGAGCCAAACGAAAAATGGTTGCACCAATCTTGACATGGGCAGAATTCAAGAGTGCAAAATCAATTGATTTTAAGCTATAAATGCCACACGAGCTACATGGGATAAGTTGGCAGAGTTGAAACAGATTGGCTCTGTAAGAAGTTACATCACGTAGTTCCAAAACACCATCATGCAAATTCCAAACATTTTGGAAGGTAAAGCTCTGGATCGATTTGTGAGGGGCTTGAAGGCAAGAACCAAATTAGAGGTAACCATGCGAGAGCCACAACACTTGGAGGAAGCCATGCAATTGGCCAAACGTTTTGATTCCTTGGTGGTAACAACTTGGTCTTGACCTCGACCCCCACAAAGCCTACCAATACACTACACACAAGTGGAGGAGCCAGCACCAATGGAGATTGATGCAATTCAACGAAGACCACTGGGCATGGCAGACAGAGAGAAACTACAACAAAATGGTGGTTGTTTTTATTGTCGCTAGTTGGGGCATCACATTGCTAAATGTCCACTTAAGAATGGACAAACTCTACAAGTTGCCCAAGTGGAGG
The DNA here is from genome assembly GCA_948567375.1 of Lunularia cruciata. NCBI lineage: Eukaryota > Viridiplantae > Streptophyta > Marchantiopsida > Lunulariales > Lunulariaceae > Lunularia > Lunularia cruciata. The sequence goes on along the minus strand of OX419755.1, from coordinate 49,691,051 downwards.
TTGTGGAGCGGAATGATCAAGGAAACAAGGAATCCCAGTAGGAGATTTCAAGCCACCTACTGGGAGCTTGATTAGTTCCAATGGGATTGAAGGCTCGACCTATGCAAGTCTGCTTCACTTGCAAGGTATGATATCTAATAGGGGTTGTAGGATTTTGGTTGATTCTGGAAGTTCAAAGAATTGCACATCTATGCAAGTAGCCAAGGAATTGGGTATTCCTATCAAGCCAGTGATTGGAAGTAGTTTGATGATGGCGGATGGTAGAAAAGGTTCTGCATTCCGCACCTCGCATCCTGTTACCTTCAAGATTGGGAAGGAGTATTTGGAGTGTATGAGGTTTGTAGTGGCACCTCTACATTATGATATCATTCTGGGTCTACCTTGGCTTGAACGTCATAAGGTTCAATTCGATTGGACCCGACGTCAAATTCAAGTACAACACCAAGGTAGGAATTTCCGATTAGGTTGTTTGGCACCTCTGAGTAAGACACCTAAGAATAGTCAGTCCCAAGATAGGAAGTTTGTTGAGAAGGTAGCCATAGAGCAAATCTGGAAGGGAGATGAGTCCCATGATGGGAAGTTTGCCAAGAAGGCAAACTGGAAGGGAGATGAGTCCCTAGAAGGGAAGTTTGTTAATGAAGCAGCCATAGAGCAAGCTTTGGAGGAAGATAAGTCTGTATTCACGGTGTGGATCAAGCTGATTGCACAAGAACAATCTGAGGAGGGCCAGGTGCCGCATCAAGCAACGGTTGATTGAATAGTTCAGGAGTTTGCAGATGTGTTTCCGGATGATTTGCCAAAGGGATTACCCTCTGATCGAGGTATGCCCTTCAAGATCGAGTTATTGCCAGGGAGTACTCCAGTGAGTAGACCAATCTATCGGCTCTCACCAAAGGAGTTGGAGGAGTTGCAAACAACACTTATAGAGTTGTTGGAGAAGGATTTCATACGACATAGTACCTTTCCGTGGGAAGCACCGGTACTATTTGTTCCAAAGAAGGATGGAGGACTTTGTTTCTATATTGATTACCGTGGGCTTAATAAGCAAACCGTGAAGAATGCATATCCCTTGCCTCAGATCAACGACCTGCTTGACCAATTAAGTGGAGCACGCTACTTTTCCAAGCTGGATCTTCGTAGTGGCTATTGGCAAATTCCTATTGAAGGAGAGGATGTGCAAAAGATTGCCTTTCGCACAAGGTATGGACATTTCAAGTGGAGAGTTCTACCATTCGGACTCACTAATGCTCCAGCAGTCTTCATGGATCAGATGCATTAGGTGTTGGAGGGACTATTGGATCAGTCCGTGGTAGTGTTCTTAGATGATATCTTAATCTATAGTAGGATAGAGGCAGAACACAAGAATCATGTGCGAGAAGTCCTAAGACGACTACGATAGTGGAAATTTTACTACAAGAAGTCAAAGTGTGCTTTTTGGCAGAAGGAGGTTACCTTCTTGGATCATAAGATCTCATCAGAGAAGATCAAGATGGAAGAAGAGAAGATCAAGGCCATTATTGATTGGCCTACCCCGAAGGATGCTATAGAAGTACAAGCATTCAATGGATTGGCCAGTTTTTACCGACGGTTCATTCACTATTATGCTCACGTTGCTGCACCATTGACTGACCTCTTGGGAAAGAACTCAAGCTTCCAATGGACCACCAAGCATGAAGAAGCATTCTAGAAGTTAAAGCATATGGTGTCTTCAAGACCTATTCTTCAACCATATGATCCTCAACTACCTTGTGTGGTTGATTTTGATGCTTCTAACTTTGCAATTGGAGCTGTGTTGCAATAGGAATTTCCAGATGGACTACATCCTATTGCCTTTGTGTCTCGCTGACTAAATACAGCTGAAAGAAATTACTCTGCTCGAGATTGGGAACAACTTGCAATGGTATATGCCACCAAGGTATGGAGGCATTATCTCTTGGGGAAACAAGTGATCATGCAAAGTAATCACAAACCATTGTTGCAGACCTTACACTTGGAGCACATGAAGAGTCGGCATCATCGATGGGAAGAGCAACTCCAATTTTTTGACATCAAACTTGAGTACAAACCAGGTCGGTTCCATATCATCCCCAATGCTCTATCACGACGACCTGATTTGAAGGATCTTCCTCTCATCATGGCGGCAATTACAACGGTGTCCATTGACCCTAAGGTCCATAATGAGTTTCAATCAGCTCTACAACAAGATCCCTTTTTCTAAATGGTACACGGTAGTCTAACAGCATGTGACAAGGAGTACAACACCTTCTCTTTCAAGGAAGGCCTTTTATTCCATGCAGACCAGATCTATGTTCCAACCAAAGGTGATCTTCGACTTGTGCACCTTCAAGAAGCCCATGATTTACCAATAGTTGGTCACATGGGAGTGGACAAGACCTTGGGCACCCTCCAATGCCAATGGTGGTGGCCCAACATGACACAAGATGTTCGAGACTTTGTTCGATCATGTGAAAGTTGCCAACGGAACAAGGCCAGCAACCAGAAGCCGAGTGGACTCCTTCAACCACTCACCATTCCATCTGCTCATTGGGAGCATGTAAGCTTGGATCTCATCACATCCTTGCCAAAGACAAAACAAGGACACACTTCAATTGTGGTGTTTGTGGATAAGCTTAGTAAGCAAATCCACTTGGCACCAACCTGTGATATCATGGATGCTCCAACCTTAGTGCAAATCTACTTCGACAATGTCTTCAAGCATCATGGGATGCCACGTGTACTCATCTCCGACCGAGATCCTTGATTTACCAGGAAGTTTTGGCAAGCACTCTTCTAGATACTCGGCACCAAGCTTGCTTTATCCATGGCCTATCATCCTCAAACTGATGGATAAACCAAACGTGCCAATTGTACATTGGAGGATATGTTGCGGGCCTTTGTCAATGTCCACCATACCAACTGGGATGAATGTCTTGCAGTTGCAGAATTTGCCTATAACAATTCCAAACATACTAGCACCGGATTTTCTCCCTTCTTTCTTAATTTTGGCCAAGATCTGCTTGTTCTAGATTCTCTTCTTGCTCCCCCTCCCTCTCAGGTTCCTCATGCTTCTACATTCTTGACCACTATATCCCAATCTCTCCAACAAGCCAAATCTCACCTCCTTGTTGCTCAGAATTGCCAAAAACAATATGTGGACCATCATTGTTGTGATCTCACCTTTGAAGTTGGTGATAAAGTCATGCTATCTTCTAGTAACCTCCCTCTCCCACTTGATACCCAAGTTTGTAAACTTGCTCCTAATTGGATATGACCTTTTGATATCACCCACATTATCTCTCTTGTTGCTTATCGACTTGCCTTACCTTGTCACATGCGTATCCATCCTGTCTTTCATGTTTCCAAGTTAAAACCCTTTGTTCCTAACCCTTCTTCCTTTTCCCCTCGAGTCCAACCTCCCCCTCTTCTTATCCCTATCAATGATCATGAGGAGTACGAAGTTGATCGTATCCTTGCACGTCTTGATATTCAACGAGGCCATCGCCAACATACGGAGTACAAGGTCCTTTGGAAAGGGTATCCCCTTCATGATGCCACATGGGAACCTCTTTCTCACCTCTAGAATGCACAGATGGCCATCAAGGACTTCAAAGCTTTACTGGCGATGAGGACGTCACCAACTAGCGGCGGGGGAATATGTAACAATATGGAGTTTAGAGACAAAGTTAGTCGGGCTTACAAAGTAGAGAATAAGAAAAAATAGCCTAGAATATTCTAGAAGCATCTAAGAAGCTTCTTGGGAAGCTTCCCAACTAGTTAACTTGCGCCCTAAGTAGGTAGCTTCTAGAAGCTTCTAGAAGCTTCTAACTAGCTTAGCTTGCATGCCAAGTAGGCGGCTTCTAGAAGATAGCTTCTTGAGAAGCTTCTTAGTTAACTTGGCTTGCACTCCAAGGAAGCAGCTCAAGGAAGCTTCTTGAGAAGCTTCAAGAGTCTTGTATGCTACCTATAAATACCAAGGCCAAAGCTCATGCTAGGCATTCGGAGTTTTCCCTCATTCAAGTGTCCCAATGTGAGTTTCCATTCTCCTATTTCTCTCCTTGGATTTGGTCTTTTACATCTTGGATGATATCTTAATCTATAGCAAGATAGAGGAATAACACATGAATCACATGCAAGAAGTCCTAAGACAACCAAGACAATGGAAATTTTACTACAAGAAGTTGAAGTGTGCCTTTTGGCATGAGGAAGTTACCTTCTTGGATCACAAGATCTCATTGGAGGGGATCAAGATAGAAGAGGAGAAAATCAAGGTCATTATTGATTGGCCTACTCCAAATGATGCTTTAGAAGTACAAGCATTTAATGGATTGGCCAGTTATTATTGATAGTTCATCCACTATTAGGCTTATGTGGCTTCACCATTGGCTGATCTCTTGGAGAGGAACTCAAGCTTTCAATGGACCACCAAGCACAAAGAAGCATTCCAGAAGTTGAAACATATGGTGTCTTCAAGACCCATTCTTCAACCATATGATCCTCAACTACCTTGTGTGGTTGATTTTGATGCTTCTAACTTTGCAATTGAAGCTATGTTGCAACAATAATTCCCAAATGTACTATATCCCATTGCCTTTGTGTCTCACCAATTAAATACAATTGAAAGAAACTACTCTGCTTGAGATCAAGAACAACTTGTAATGGTATATGCTACCAATAATGGTATAGAAGCATTATCTCTTGGAGAAACAAGTGATCATGTAAACTAATCACAAAGCCTTGTTGCAAACCTTACACTTGGAACACATGAAGAGTCAGCATCATTGATGGGAGGAGCAACTCTAATTGTTTGATATTAAACGTGAGTACAAACTAGGTTGATTCCATGTCATCCCTGATGCTTTATCACGATGACCTTATTTGAAGTCTCTTCCTCTCATCATGGTGGCAATTACATCAGTGTCAATTGACTCCAAGGTCCAAAATGAGTTTTGGTTAGCTCTACAACAAGATCCCTTCTTCTTGATGGTACATGGTCATCTTATAGCATGCGACAAGGAGTACAACACTTTCTCCTTCAAGGAAAGCCTTCTATTCCATGAAGACTAGATCTATATTCTAGCCAAAGGTGATCTTTGACTTGTGCGCCTTCAAGAAGCCCATGATTTACTAATTTTTAGTCACATGGGTATGGGCAAGACCTTGGTACCCTCCAACACCAATGGTGATGGCCCAACATGGCACAAGATGTTTGGTAGTTTGTCCAATCATGTGAGAGTTGCCAACACAACAAGGCTAGTAACCAGAAACCAAATGGACTCCTTCAACCACTCCCCATTCCATCTACTCATTAAGAACATGTGAGCTTAGATCTCATCACCTCCTTGCTCAAGACAAAGCAAGGATCACACAACAATTGTGGTGTTTGTTGATAAGCTTAGTAAGAAAATCCATTTGGCACCAAAGGTTGATATTGTGAATGCTCCAACCTTGGCACAAATCTACTTTGACAATATATTCAAGCATCATGGGATGCCATGTATACTCATCTCTGACCGTGATCCTTGCTTCACTAGAAAGTTTTGGCAAGCACTCTTCCAAATGCTTGGCACCAAGCTTGCTTTTTCCATGGCTTATCATATACAAACTGAACGTGCAAATCACACCTTGGAAGATATGCTTCATGCTTTCCTCAACATCCACCATACCAATTGGGATGAATGTCTTGCAGCTACACAGGCAAGCACTAGATTCTCTCCTTTCTTTATCAATTTTGGCCAAGACTCACTTATTCCAGATTCCCTTCTTGCTCCTCCTCCATCTCATGTCCCTCATACTTACACCTTCTTGACCACCATCTCCTAATCCCTCCAACAAGCCAAATCTCATCTTCTTGTTGCTTAGAATTGGCATAAACAATATGCAAATCACCATTGTCGTGATCTCAACTTTCAAGTTGGTGATAAGGTCATGTTCTCATCCAATAACCTCCTTCTCCCACTTGATACCCAAGTTTTTAAATTTACCTCTAATTGAATAGGACCCTTTGATGTCACCCAAGTTGTCTCTCCTATTGCTTATCTACTTGCCTTGCCTTATCATATGTGCATACATCCTATCTTTCATGTTTCCAAGTTGAAACCTTTTGTTCCTAGCCCAACTTCTTTTTTTTCTTGAGTCCAACCTCCCCCTCCTCTTATCTCTATCAATGCTCATGAGGAGTACAAATTTTATCATATCCTTGTGCATAGCCACATTCTATGAGGCCGTCAACAACATACGGAGTACAATAGCTTCTTGTCACATGTAATAATATGGAGTTAGCAAAAGAGATAGTAAAAGTTAAGGAGTTAGTAGAATCAACTACATGTAGCAAAAATGAAGTAGAACTAGCATAATCTATGAATGCTAAGAATATGTTGGAAGCATCTAAGGAGCTTTGTGGTAGAATACCCTAGAAGTATCTAGGAACATTTGGGGTAGGGATCTTCCAAGGATTGAGTAACTTATATGCCAAGTTGATGGCTAGCTTAGCTTACATGCCAAGTTGTCAATTATCTTAGCTTGCACTCCAAGAAAGGCGGCTTCAAGAAGGAACCTTCCATGGAAGCTTCTTGAGAACCTTGTACCTAAGAGGATTATGAATACCAAGGCCAAAGCTCATGCTAGGCATTTTGAGTTTCCCTCACTTAAGTGTTTCTAATGTGACTTTCCATTCCAATGTTCCATTCTCCTATTTCTCTCCTTGGTAGTTTCAATCACATTGCAATTTCTATAATTTTTCCAAGTGAATGTTTGGTTGATTGACTCTTAAGTTATGTACTTTTCAAGCTACTCACACAATGCTTGCAAATGATTGAATTTTTGAGGCATATGCAAATTTTAGCAAAGCTACTCTAGAGAAAGTTCATGTGAGTATTTCAATCAGGTTTAATAAAGTCTTTCAATCTTTATTATTTGTTAGTAATTGCTTACTCATATGTATTTCCATGTCACTTAGCATTATGTGTTGCTTCCAATGTGATTTTTAGCTTTTCTTTTCCTAAATTATAAAAGTGTGCATCATTTCCTTATTACTACTTCTATATGAAGATCATGCTTAGATTACTAAGTACCTCTTTTGAGATCTCTTTCTGCTAATTTAGAATCTTTAGAGTGGTAGATCTTGGGGATTCCACAATCTAACAAGATACTCAAAAATGCTAAAATACCCATGATTATGTGCCACATGAATTCATGTTACCCAAATTTTTGACTTCCATTATGTTACTTCCTTCTAGAAATTCCTATAGCTTCCTTGATGACATGCTACAAAATATCCATGCTTTCTATCCATCTAATCACCCGAGGCAAGCCTTCCCTTGTAACCCTCTTCCCTCCCCTCCCCTCTCCTTTGCTTTTTGCTCACTTGGGTCATTGTTTTTCCTCCCTTGGTAGGTCTACCTTTGGTGCTTGTTTCATTTTGCCTTACCCTCTACTCTTAAGCTCTTAGTTTGACACTCCACCAACTTTGCTCATTCTTGTGTTTTCCTACTATTTCTCAAAGGTTCTTTGTTTATTGATCTCTAATGTAGTCTTACTACCTTATTCTTGATTTTGCATCATAAGTAAATTTGCAAGGTTTGTTGGTTGGCAATACTAATCAATGTTGTCCTTTTAGGCATTTTCAAGGTATGTCTCTAATCCCTCACACTTTCTTGCTTTTTAATTTGTTTCATTCCTTTGCTTGTTGACATTTCATTTTTTGCTACATTCTACTTTTTTTTACTTCTACTCTTTTGAGGGAATGTCAGCTCCATTTGTTCCTATTTGTTGCCCTACATTGAATGTTTATTAATATGAGCAGCACTATTAAAAGCATCAAAGTTTTCCATGGCAATCATGCACTTTTGAGCAAATTTGAGCATACTCAGCTACTTTGGCACTACGTGAGGCATTGATGACGTTGCATGTGTTTTCATGGAGGTTTACTATGGCCACCTTTTGCTTCACTCAACTGTTTATTTCTTAGGACTCAAGTGCCCATAGCGCTTGATGCAATATACTACATCCAATCCTCCAATGCTTTGCTTGTCTTCCCTTGTTCTCTTGGCAATTTCATACTTTTGAGGCTCTGACTCATACACCTTCCATGATTTTTGTTTCTTGACTCTTAGATCTTCCTTGACTTGCAATTTCTAGACTTCTACTTGCCTCTTAACTCTTGTTTATCTCAATCTTTTAGTTTGGCTCATTTAGTTTCTTCCCATTATATTTATTTCTCTACTTATGTGGGAGTTTTTTATTTGCTTCTTTGATGGATGCATCACAGATATATGTTGCTATCAAATTGTTTCCAAGTGGCATTCACTTTGCCTTTCATTCAATGAGGTCTTTTCTCTATATATGCAAGTATCTTGTTTTTATTTATTTGATGCATGCAACTAAGATATAGGTGTTGCTTTTACATTGCTTCCAAGTTACAATTAAAAATGTGTTAAATGTGTTAATTCAACCGTATATTCTTTATCTTGTTTACATTGTGCACATCATTTGCATTTCAATGAGTTTTGGATCCCTAGTTTGATGAAAGGCATCTGTCCTCATTTCTCTATATCCATGCTTTTGTGCATTCTCAAGTAGATACTATTGATAGACATCATTTAAGCATTAATCAAGTGACCTTCAATTATGACAAAGGATGAACATAAAATGCTTTAAAGGCTCTAATCATTACTATACAAAGCCACAAAAATCAAGACTCCCACTTGATTGACTTCCCATTCATACTTTATGGATTCTTGGTAAATTTTGATGGATGTTGGCATCTTAAGGTTTGCAATGGAAAGCAAAACCATGAACCCTTAGCAAAATTATTAGTCATCTTGTTGTTCATTGTCAACATGTAATGACATACAAAATTTAGTTTTTGGTATTGCTTCAAGCATGTTCTTATAATTATGCAACAAAATATTCTTGACACTCATGTGATACCAAGAATAATCTACAATGAACAAGCACAACTTTACAATATAGAACTTTCCAATTGACCATTGATTCTTGCTCTTTTAGATACTCTTTGAGATTGTAACTACCAGAGTGACTATTTATGTAGTGATGCAAATGAGGTTACTTATTTATACTTTTCACATCTTGATTGCATTCATTTGGCTCAAGCATATCAATACTCTTTGGTGATGGATTTTACGTGTTAAAAAATTGATTTACTAATGCTTCATGTTGTTGGAGTCACAAGTTTCAACATATCATTTATCATTGCAGTTTCCTTCTTAGAGAAGAAACACAACCATATTACCAATGTACTTTAGATCACATTGCAACCTTGGATGATCCTATTGAACCATTTACAATTGCAATAGACTATAAGCTTACTTTGATGAATGCTCTCCCATCCACATTTCGTATTTAAGATATCTTTACATTTAGTATATTCTGAAGAATGTTTTAACCAATTACATTACTTTGGTAATAAAGATGATTGGAATAAATTCATGACTGCATGGACAAACATGGCATGATGTTCCAAGGACAAGAGAACACCAAGAGAAAACTAGAAGAAGAAACACAAAGCTTCACACTCAAAACTCCGATACCCCAAAGGAGCACCTTGTCTTTAATATATAGCAAAGAAGATTCTCTCAAAGGAAACCCACCCTTGGATCAGATACATGGATTGGTGACATGTCAACAAGATCTACCCTTAGATTAGTTGCATGCATGGTTGAAATTCAATTCTGGTCCTATTTGGTTGGTCAAACAAGCTTTGGCAAAAGAGAATCTTTAGGGAATCTTCTTGTAGGAATCTCAAAATTACATGGATGAGGTACCATTGGAAAGCTCTCAATGAGACAAAACAAGAGAGTGAAGGCCAGTCCTTTATTTCTAAGGTGACATTTTACACATTTGTGAGGTCTAATTCATCCGTTTAGACCTCCAAAATTGGCTTTGAAGTTTTCAAGCTATTTTCAACTCTTGCTATATTAGTAGAAATACTCTTTTGGTGATACCTCTATCTCATCTACTTAGTCCATCATATATAACATCCTTCTAGATATTACCAAGCTAATTTTCACCTCTAGAGAATATATCTAACTATTGGTATTACACATGGACTAACCAAATCAGAAAGAGGTATCACAAAAAGTGGACTTCTACTAATAGAGTAGGAACCGAAATATGCTTGAAATCTTTGAAGGCAATTTCAGAGACCTAAATAGATGAATAAGGCTTTGAAAATGTGTAGATTCCCCCCCTAATGGAGGAAAGGCTGTCATTCCCTCCCCCTGGTTTGTCTTGTCAAGAGCTTTCCAATGGTACCTTACTCACGTGATTTTGAGACTCATATAGGAAGATTCTCTAAAAGATTCCCTCCGGTCAAAGCTTGTTTGACCAACCATATAGGACCTAGACCAACATGTCACCCATCCAAGTAAGTAATCCAAGGGTGGAGCTTGCTGAAAAGTCACCTATCTGTGTGCCTAATCCTATGGTGGAGGTTCCTTGGAGTAGATCCTCTTTGTCTATATAATAAAAAGAAGGTGCTCCTTTGGAACATTGAATGTTGAGTGTGTAATCTGTGTTTGTTCTCTTCTCTTGTCCTTGGAGTATTACAATGGTATCAGAGCTTGTGTCATAGTCCAAGAGAGTGGATCACCCCTCTTGGAAGAACATGAACTGTTGAAACTGAGTAATTTGAGGTGGAGAAATTAGGAGAGTAATTGTTAGACTTAAGAAGGACTTTAGAGAGTAGACGGGATGGATGCACCGGGAGGACAATTTCCCACACCTAGCTTTCCATTCCCAAATCCATTCCACATCAAGGTTATGTACATCCAGCGTGAGCAAATGAGGGTATCACTAGTTTATCACTTTGGTGCAGAATTCATGGATAGGGTGATGAACTCACCAAACCCAGTGATTCTATATATAGTGATATATGACAAAGAGTGGGATTTGACAATCTACATTCTATTATGATAATATGGATGTGAATGTCCCAAATCCTCTTCCTTTCAACACTCAAGTAAAAATCCATTATAAGTGAGACCAAAAGTAATGTTTAGAGATTTTGTGGTTAGAAATTTTGGCAAGGAGTATTATCAACAAGTGATAGCTTCTGAGGTCCCAATGGTAGTTCCGATAGTTTGTGCGCCTTCCAGAGTGATCATATTGAATCTATATTGAAGTAGACATTAACAATTGAGTGTTATAGGAACCATGGATCCGTAATTGCAAGAGTTGGTGCAAGGAATGCAAGGGATGTTGAATGAATTTTGAGAGATTAAGATGACCATAGAGACATTACAAAGTCAAGTGCAAATCCTCAGGAACTATCAAGCCATGCAAGAAGAAGAGTCATCTCAAAACCCGGTACCTACGACTAAAGTACTTGGAGAGGCACCTATGCCTACAAACCGTATCAACAATGAAGTCACATTGCTACTCCAGATGAAGAAGACCTACAACATCAAGCCTTACAAGAGGCAACATATGATGGGAGTAGTGGAAAATTGGATCTCGAGAATGAATCGATATTTCCAATTGTTCTCAACAAAGATCACGGAGCATGCAGCAAGCGTGTTTGCATGTGGGTACTTGACCGATAAAGCCCTCACATGGTATGATGCTTGGGAATGATCCATGTTTGCAAAGAGAAGGGAGGTCACGTGGACAATAATGCAAGAAGGATTGTTGAAGAATTTCCAATTGGTGGATTCTGTGCAGATGGCTCGAACCCGACTATGGAGATTGAGATAGAAGAATAGCATACAAAAGTATGTGGAGGCATTTCTGGATCTACAAGTTGCAACAATAGACATGAGTCCAATAGAGGCTCTCGACAATTTCAAATGAGGGTTAAAGGAGCAGATTTCCCAAGAAGTCATGGTGTAAAATCCTCACACGGTATTTGAAGCCATTGCTTGTGCACAGAGAATAGCAGGAGCATTGGGTGGAGGTGAAGGAGTAGTTCCACCTCAACATTATTGGGCAAAAATGCCACACATCGGTGGACTCGTACCAATGGAATTGGGCAACCTTCAATTTCAAGATCGAGGACCACGACCGCTTCAAGGGGAGCGTGGACGGGTAGAAGAACAAAGAGATGGAGTCCCACGAGGAGATAGAACTCAAGGAGAGCAATGCCATTGTTACAATTGTGGCCATATTAGGCACATATCTACCAACTATTGCACTTGTTTCCCTAGAGGCCCTCGGCCTTTGTACAAGCAATCTTTGAACAACATGGAGAGGCGCATTGAAGAGGAGTAGGTGGAAATTACTTTAGAAAACAAAGATTGCTTGTAAGTGTACCTTGCGGCCTTATTGGCTCAATAAGGAAGAAGAGAAGCAAGGGAAGGAAGAAGACTAATGCTCAAAGATCCCAAAAGGCAACCTCACAATTGATTGTCATGAATGGAGTCCTAGAAGGCAATCAAGTGAGAGTATTAATCGATCTGAGAGCAACAGAGAATTTCTTATCTCGCTATATTGCAATAAGATTGGGAATGGATCTAGAGAGGGATAGGAGTGAAGAAGTAGAGTTGCCTAGCGGGCAAACAAAGAGGATTGAATCATTATCTAGACGGATAACACTCTCTATAGGAGAATATCAGGAAGCAATTGAGTGGCGAGTGATACAATTAGCTCATTATGATGCAATCTTAGGCATGCCATGGATGGAGCATTACAACCCTATGGTAGATTGGAAGAGAAAGTAGTGAGAACCCACCAATGGTCAATCATTGGGGTAAAAGAAAAATCACCCAAGCAGGATTTGCCTCTATATGTCATAGGGACTGCAACTGTCTGTAAGACCGATAGATGTTTCATAGGTCTAATAAGAGAAGTCTAGAGTGCACAACTCGATGGACAAGTTCTTGAGAAATTGAAGGTTGTGGTGGATGAATTTCAAGATGTCTTTCTTGATGATCTACCCTTAGGATTACCACCAAAAAGGAGAGTAGATCATAAAATTAAGACACTCTCGGGAAAGACACCTCCTTGTAAGGCCTCATATCGCCTATCACCTCATGAGTTGGAGGAGTGTAAGACCCAAATTGAGGAGATGTTGCAGAAGGGGCTCATCCAACCTAACGTATCACCATATAGGGCTCCTATCTTGTTTGTGAAGAAGAAGGATGGTACAATACGCATGTGCATTGGCTATCAAGGTCTCAATCAGCAAACAGTGAAGAACAAATACCCCTTACCTTGCATGGATGACTTGTTTGATCAACTCCATGGAGCGAGATACTTCATCAAATTGGACTTGCATAGCGGTTACAATCAAATCCAAATTGTAGAGGAGGATGTGTACAAAACTGCCTTTTGAACCAAGTATGGCCACTTTGAGTATCTTGTGATGCCTTTTGGCCTCACTAATGCACTTGCCACTTTCATGAGTCTAATGAATGACATATTTCGTCCATACTTAGATAAGTCTGTTATCGTCTTCTAAGACAATATCTTAGTATATAGTAGCACAATGACGGAACACAAACAACATCTACAAGAAGTCCTCCAGATTCTAAGACAGAATCGATTGTATGCCAAAATCTCAAAGTGCAAGTTTGGCAAGTCTGAAGTAGACTACTTGGGGCATAGAATAAGTGTTGAGGGCATTCAAGTATTGACAGATATAGTAGAGGTCATTCAAAAATGGACTGCTCCAAAATATTAGACTCAACTCAAGAGCTTCTTGGAGTTGACGGGATTCTATCATGGATTTGTCAAGGACTTCTCCAAGGTTGCACGGCCTTTAACGACACTACTTGGCAAGGGGAAGAAGTGGACATGGGGAACCGTACAAGATTTGGCCTTTCAAGAATTGAAAGCCGCCTTGCTACATGCACCAATCTTGAAGTGGTGTGACCCAAAACGACCAATCAAGTTGGCTATAGATGCATTAGGCGTAGCAATAAGAGCAGTCCTACATCAAGAGTGGCATGATGGATGGCATCTAATTTCAAATTTCTCTCAAAAGTTGTTATCGGCAGAGTGCAACTACCACACCACCAAACGAGAAGAGCTGGCCATTGTTTTGGCACCAAGCATTGGAAGCACTATCTGGGCAAGAAGGCATTTGTAGTAGAGACAGACCACAAACCTCTAGTCTACCTCGAGACACAAAAGGATCTATCTCGTTGCTAGATTTGGTGGGCAGAGTGGCAACAACGCTTCAACATGTCAGTCACCTACGTGGAAGGTAAGAAGCAACTTGCAGATGCATTCACCCGCATGCCGATGGCAAACAATTTGGTGGCTGAGGTTAAGATTAACCTTGAATTTTGGCCAGAGATTTTGGCTACTACAAAAACTGACCCACAGATTGTAGAAGTGCAATCATCCAAAGGTATCACCAGCATCCAAGGACTCACCTTTTGTGATGGTAGATTATGGATCCCAAATGTCCCAGAATTATGCACTACCATTCTAGCAAAATGTCATGATTTGGCCATTGCAGGTCATGTCGGACTGGATAAGACCTTGGATGCAATCCAACGCCATTACTATTGGCCCAAGATGAGCAATAACATGATGGACTATGTGCGTAGCTGCCTACTTTATCAATAGAACAAAGCCTCTAATCAAGCTCATGTAGTGTTCCTTCAACCTCTCCCCACGCCTACCCAACATTGGGAACAAGTGGGTATGGATCTCGTCTGTAGTTACCCAAGACCACCTTAGGGTTTGCCTCCATCATGGTCTTTGTGGACCGGCTCAGCAAAATGATTCATGTATGCCCTACCACCAAGGATGTGACCGTTCTACAACTAGCTCAATTATACTTAGATGCAGTCTTTTCTCACCATGGCCTGTCTAGAGTACTTATCACCAATAGAGGCACTCAATTCACCAATTTGTTTTGGCAAACACTCTTTGGTTTCTTCAAAACCAAGTTGGCCATGTCCACAACTTACCACCCACAAATAGATGGCCAAACAAAGCGGGCTAATTGCACGATTGAAGACATGTTATGCGGCTTCACCTTAGAAGAGTTGGAGAGGTAGGACACCCTACTCCTGTTGGTGGAATTCACTTACAACAATTCAGTGAATGCATCTACCCAGGTCACTCCATTCTTTCTCATGTATGATGAGCATCCCTTCACACCTTCTACCTTGATGAAGATCCATCTAGTGGCTACCAAGGTCGATATCGTCAACACATTTATTTCTAGAATCCAACACGGTGTGGAAAGCGCCAAACACAGATTACAGATTTCCTTAAATTGACAAAATCAGTATGTTGACACACACCATAGGCACATGGAGTTCAATGTTGGGGATCAAGTGTGGCTATTGACAACCAACCTCACATTAGTTGGACCTTGTAAGCTCAGACCTCGTTTTATTGGGCCTTTCTTGATTCTTCATCGTGTTGGCGTTGTGGCCTATCACCTTGAGCTACCACCACACATGAAGATCCATCCAGTGTTCCATGTTTCCCTCCTATGTAGATATGCTCCCCAATCAGGCCAGGGTTATTCTACACAAGACATTAGACCTTGTCCAACACTCATTGATGGCACAAAAGAATATGAAGTGGAGCGTATTCTCCAAAAATGCATGCATGGCACTCGCCATCCGCGGGTGGACTATCTAGTACAGTGGAAAGGTTACCCCCTCTATGAAGCAACATGGGAGCCCGCTGCCAATTTGACACATGCACCAGTGTTGTTGCAAGCATTTGAGCAACAATTTCACGACTAGTACATTGCATCTTAAAAGGAGGGAGGTTTGTAATACCACAAGCTAGCCATATGATCTAGATGTGAAATTTGGTTTAGTAACATCTAGAATGATATTAAACATGATGGTCAAAATAGATCAAATAGAAGTATCACCAAAAGAGTACTTCTATTAATAGAGCAGAAACCAAAATAGACGATGTAACAATATGGAGTTTAGCGACAAAGTCAGTCAGGCTCACAAAGTAGCACATAAGACAAATTAGCCTAGAATATTCCAAAAGTATCTAGGAAGCTTCTTGGTTAGCTTAGCTTGCACCTTAAGTAAGTAGCTTCTAGAAGGAAGCTTCTAGATGCTTCCAACTAGCTTAGCTTGCACGCCAAGTAGGCGGCTTCTAGAAGGAAGCTTCTTGAGAAGCTTCCTAGTTAACTTGGCTTGCACTCTAAGAAAGTGGCTTGAGGAAGCTTCTTGAGAAGCTTCTCAAGGGCCTTGTATGCTACCTATAAATACCAAAGCCAAAGCTCATGCTAGGCATTCGGAGTTTTCTCTCATTCAAGTGTCCCAATGTAAGTTTCCATTCTCCTATTTCTCTCCTCGGTTTCGGTCTTTTACATTGGTATCAGAGCAGGAATGGGATGGATGGAATTTATGGACCACCAAATCCACTTCCGCCAAACCATTGGGACTTTCATGTCCAGATATTACCAAAGCATCATTTCACACAATTCATCACCTCACACTTTGGGCAGGATTTTCTACATATGATCACCGTGTCAGAGGAACCCTTGATACTTCCAGTTGTAAGTTATGGAGAATGGTGGACGTGTTGTATCTATGTGTTAATCAACTAGATAAATTGAGGGTAGTGGAATAGAGTAGTAGCAATGGCGGCAATACCGGATGTTATCCTTGCAATGCAACAACAAATCAAGCATCTTACTCGATTGTTGGATGAACAAGACCAACAACGACGAGAATAGATAGACAGAGCGCCAGTTTGAGATGGAGAAGATTGCATGTGATTTCTGAAACCCAAGGTGTTTGAAGGCAAGAATCTTCCAGGCACAGTGGAGAATTTTTTGTTTGACTGTGAACGTTACTTTGAAGCCACCAATCTTCAAGATGAGCGGAAACAAATTCTCTTGGCTTCTAGCCAGTTGGATGGCGTGGCAAAACTTTGGTAGCAATTCCGAGTAGAAAGAGCTGAACGACAAATTGTTACACCGATTTTGATATGGGCAGAATTCAAGGATGTAATACTTGGTCGATTTTAGACTATAAATGCCACTCGAGCTGCACGAGATAAATTGGCGGAGTTGAGGCAGATTGGCTCAATGAGAAGCTATATCATACAATTTCAGAATATCATCATGCAAATTCTAGATATCCAAGAAGGTGAAGTTTTGGATCGATTTGTGCGAGGACTGAAGTCACAAACCAGATTGGAGGTGACCATGCGAGAGCCACAAAACGTAGAAGAAGCCATGCAATTGGCTAAGCGTTTTGATTCCTTAGTTGTGACAACTTGGTCTCAACCTTGACCTATGCAAAACCTACCAGTACCACGAGTGGAAGAACCGATACCAATGGAGATTGATGCTATCCAACGAAGACCACTTGGCACAGCAGATAGAGAAAGATTACGACAAAATGGAGGTTTCTTTTATTGTTGCCAAGTTGGACATCGCATTGCTGAATGTCCACTTAGGAATGGGCGACCTCGACAAGTTCCCCAGATGGAGTTTGTGGAACAGAATGATCAAGGAAACGAAGAATCCCATTAGGAAATTTTGAGCCACCTATTGGGAGCTTGATTAGTTCCAATGGGATTGAAGACAGATCAGAAAGAGATATCACCAAAAGGAGACTTCTACTAATAGAGTAGGAACCAAAATATGCCTTAAATCTTTGAAGGCAATTTTGGAGGCTTAAACGGATGAATTAGGCCTAAAAAATGTACAAATTCCCCCCTCCTCCTAGTGGAGGAAAGGCTAGCCTTCCCTCACCATGGTTTGTCTTGTCAAGAGCTTTCCATTGGTACCTTACTCACATGATTCTGAGACTACTATAGGAAGATTCCCTAAAAGATTCCCTTTGGTCAAAGTTTATTTGACCAACCAGATAAGACCTAGACCAACATGTCACCCATCCAAGTAAGTAATAAAAGGGTGGAGCTTGATGACATGTCACCTATTTGTGTGCCTAATCTTATGGTGGAGCTTCCTTGGAAGAGATCATCTTTGTCTATATAATAAAGAGAAGGTGCTCGTTTGGGGCATCAAATGTTGAGTGTGTAATCTTTGTTTTCTCTCTTCTCTTGTCCTTGGAGTATTACAACTATGGAATGCTAAGTGTGAAACATATGCCTTGATTCCAATATTGATCAAGTTTTTTACTTGGAGTATTACAACTATGGAATGCTAAGTGTGAAACATATGCCTTGATTCCAATATTGATCAAGTTTTTTTGGACAACATGGATTACATACAAAGAATGCTTTGTAGTAACATGGACAAATAAGCATATTCATTTTGGCAATGTTACATCTTCTCAAGTTAAGGATCAGTTTTACTCAATGGTAAAATAATATTTGAAGTTCTCCACCAAAGATATACAAGATGTTCAAGTTAGACCATCTCATACCTTTGAGAATAGACTCAAAGAAATCAAAGCACAAAAAGGCATGGAGCATAGTAGGGTTATGCATGATCAATATCAACCATTTTATTAGAATATGATCTGATGAGTATCATTCTATGCTTTGAAAAGAGTTCACAAATAGTTATTGATAGCACAGAAGGAAGGAGGTGAAGAATTTTAGAGTTGTCCCATAGTCTTATGAAGATGATGGGATTGCCTTATTAGTATTGAATTTTACAAATGCTGAATGATAAGGATTTGCTTTCATCATATGTAGCCTTTGCTTAACATTGAAAGTTTGTGCAAGACTATCACACCATTACCATTTGATATTGTTTAGCCCATTATCCTACCAAGCCTAGACACTATTTCTACTGTTGCTCATCAGATTTACTAGATAGTACCAACTCATCAACAAATAAATAGCCAGCTCTTAAATATTGTTTTTGGAACATTGGTAGGAGAATCCACCAATGCAATGTACTCGTGGATTTCCTCAAAGCTCTCAAGGGAATTGCCAACAAACAAACCAGAGTGCTACCAAAGTTAAGTCCTCTTAGCAATGAGAGGCTTCACAATATGAGTTGGTAGAGTTATCAAGTTCACAAGAAGACTTAGATGTTGTGGAACTTGTAGGTTTAGTGGACATACTACACAAAATTTTCCTCACTATATTATGTTTTCATCACAAGCATCATGTTTTTTAATGTAGAAAGAGTATAGATTATCAAAAAGATACTTGTGAATATGACAAAAATACTAGAGTTTTTCATATTTCACCAATCATTATGATGTTGTTCTGATCATGATAATTAGTTGGATAAGCCAAGTTTATCTTTTTGGCTAATGAATTGGTTTCAAATTTATAACTAAATACTTGAAATTTTCTCTTCCTATGGTTCCATGATCTCTTCACTTGTGCTTCTCTTCACAATTTTTCTCATTGAAACCTTGCAATGCTTTGTTTGCTTCTTTATTAAATTATTTATATGTTTTCTTTTGAGCAAAGCAGCTGCATCTTGGGCCAACAATATTGCTATCAATTAATATATTTCACTCTTGAAAGGATGAATGCATACTTAGCACATAATAAGTATGCAAATATTTGTTTGTTTAGTATCAAGAAAAATACTATAGTAAGCTATATTGTAACTATGCCTTTTTCTCTTCTTTAACCTTTTGGTTCAATAAGGCCTAAGTATTCCATGATGTTTCTTCACATTTGGGCAAGTGAAGAATAAGCAAAACCCTTGCTACTTGATCTCTCTCTAGAGCAATTTGATTCTTTGAGATTGTCACAAGGCAGGTTGAGTATTAATTGTTTCTCTCCTTTGTTTAGTCAATGATTTTATCTTAGACTTTTATCTCCAATATGGAGTGTGAGTAGGTTTGTGTGTAATGTACTCACTAAAAGTCCAATAGGGTTGGGGTACTACTGTCATATGCTCACTAGAGATCCAAAAATCTCAAATGATAGATTATCCTAATGAAGCAAGCCACTAATCTAATCCAAGTTTTATAAAAGGCTTGAAGATCACAACAAGTAGATCATGCATCCTAATGGTGTGGGGAATAGTTGATCAATACAATGTTGAAATGGAAATCTTGTGACTCTCAAGCATCTTTGAAGTTCTTAGCTTAAGCTAGCTATGACTTGAATGACATAGACTATAAGCTTATGACAATTGTTACCGATTTGGACATAAAAATTTTTTGCCCATGTTAATTGTGTAATGCAATGGCTTGACAACATTTGGAGATTGGGAACAAAATTTGGTCCAAAATACTTGACAAGTTTGCTAGAATTTTGTAACTACTTACCTAGTATTGTTTTAGAAGCTCTACATTGCCTCTCAAAGTAGGTATTGTTTATGCACAAATATCCATATGTCCAAGGCCTTATTTCTCATTCAGGACTACGAGAACCTTCTCTTTCCTCTTGTGAAAATACTCATTTGCTGCTTTTATAGGTAATTTTTCTCATTATATCCCTTGAAAACTGGACCTGAATAGTTCTTTGCAATCCATATAATGCCCATTTAAATTTCAAAATGGTTGGGTTTTATCTATCATAGCTATGGGAAATATTGCTAGTTGACTACATATGAGCTAAAGACTGTTCATGAGAGGCAGTTGATACTTTAAGTATGCTTCCAGCAAATGAGCAACAAAAAGATACAACTTATTCACATGTCCTACTCGCTTTAGGTGTTGTGTCACATGAGTGTATGGTATTACTGCATTAATGCACTAATATGACGATCCAAAGTCATAGCAACTTCACCTTCAATAGAGTAGGCTAGTCGATTTAGTAAATAGATGGATGGGCTTACCAATCCCCATTAGAAATACATTTCATTGAACATACGTGGCATAGATTCACTATGTCTTATAAGAACTCTTGAGGGAATGATTAATCTAGTGTCCACTTAAATGCTACCAAAAGAATGTTGAGTATTGAAACACCGAGATTGAAGAAGAGAGAATTGAAGAGAGAACGTAAGAAAGAAGAGACGAAAATTACGAGAAAGGAAAAAGAAAGCAATAGGGAAGAAAATATACCAACCCCAATTTATATGGGAGACAAGTTGATATGCCAAATATACTTGGATATGACAAATATTAAAATCCAAAACAAATCCAAGAATGATTTATATATATCCTAGTATACAATGTAAACTTTACACGAGTAGTTACAACTATTCCATTTCAACTGAAATAACTTTACTTTCTTTTATTAACTTTTTATTTCTTTATAGCTCAAGAAATGTAGTATTTGTATGTTTTTTTATGGACTACTCTGCAATATTACCCTCTCTAGTTAGCTTTTTCCTCTCCTAAATTACCATTTGTTCTTTATCAAAGGAAGTCAATAAGAATTTTTTCATCTTTTTTGAGAATTCGTATAAATTCAAGTCACGCTAATTCTTTGACTTCTTGTTGATCTACGTCTATCAATCATTGAGCCCCTTTTTATCTATCATGGTATCTGTGTAGCGGTGGACGTAATGTGTGAAACGAAAAAACTAACAAATATATTAAACGATATAATCTTAATTCAAATGTATCACTGGTAATTTTAAAACCACATACAGATTACTAAATAGACATAGCCGAATTGGAGGTCAAAGTTACCCGAAAGTAACCTGGCAAGGATCGTTCCTGCCGACGTTTCGTAAATCTTTCATTTCATATTATAGACCCCTTATATGGTACTGGATTGTATGCTGTCGTAACACTCTATTGCATCTCCTGATCTAAGGAAAAGCTCACCAACCCACGCAGTAGTCACTCACTCTGCTTTCCATGTATGTCTTGTCTTGTCTCCTGTCAAGCGACCTGAACGACAAGTGAAATTCTGCTATGAAAGAGCACAAATTCGCACTCGAAAAGAGGCAATACATATGTCAAAAGGCATACTAAGTGCCCTTTCCATCACTTCAAATATGGTTACGAGTGCAATTCAATAGTATATAATCTTGGCCGGCAGTAATTCCGTAGGTACAAATAAATCGATTGTGCCGATAAGTTTTTACGCAAAGTGCTCAAGAGGCAGGCATTGATGGAAGGAAAAAGGTTTTTGTCCAACTTGTCAACCCAAACCCTACGAACTCGTTAAGAGAGACGGAATTATACTATCCGTCAGTTATTTGAGATCCGGCCATTCTCCGTACATCCTCATCAGAAGACTCATTCTACTCTGGATTCAACGAAATTCCCGATATCTTTCATACAGCATGCGGCTGTAAAAGTCTACATCAGTCTTCCCTCTCTGTCAAAAAGTCGGAATCGGTAGGTTTTGTTTTATGTCCGTTCTGATTTCAATGTCGTAATATTCTGCGGAGCGCTGCTGCGATTGACTGAAGTGACTCAATTGCATACTTATCGATTCTGGTGAGTGTCAATTTTGTGTGAAGGAATTTTGTTTCTCGATGGAATGGAGAATTTGCAATTGTTGTTGGTGGGGCTGTCCAGGTATCCAGGACGACAGAGTGAGCTGTTGATCAATGTCCACTCAATTTTCATGAACCTTCTCCAATTGGATGTCATGGGCGATAGCTGTAGATTGCAGGGTTCTCAGAAGAAGGTCGTGTTTGGTTTTATTGAGCGCAGGACAAAAGCACAAAGAACGACATAAGATTTTTGGACTCAATTATATGATAGATGGTGGCTGTGAGAAATATTTTCACTTGGTAGACTCTCTGCATGTTCTCTAGCATTTTCCTGTTTCTTTTGAATTCAAACACAGGAACGACTTGCTTGCATACGGGTGCATCATTATCAAGATGTAAGACTCTGTTGTGAAGCTACAGTAGTCTTTAGGTTCGCTTAAGAGAGGCTCATTTTTAGCTCTTTGCAACTTTACCTGGTAAGAAACAGTAATTTCATTCAAGGTTCAAACTTTCGCTTTCGAATTTCTTAGGTTCTGTTTTTCTGCGAGAGTGGCATCTCCGGATGTTCAGAAGCGACGTATCTTTTTCAGAGTATCCTGATTTTAGCATCTTGGTGCCTCAGAGGACATGAAAGGATAAGGGTTGCTGCCGAAGCCCCAAAAAAGAAGGTCGGAGCCAGCCATGTATTTGCCAGTGCTGCAGCGGTCGACAATTGGACTATTGATTCTGTTCAGTATCTGGATCTCTTGCGAGGCTATCTATGAGGATCAAGCTGGTGTCTGGGACTGGTAATACTGGACACTGATTCTTTTGAGAAGCAGAACTTTGGACATTTTGTAGTAGGGTCAGTTACTTTTTATGTGTTGGTAGGATCTGATTACTCAATCACAAAACAAGAATGGGTCTTTACAGCGAACCTTCTTGGCTCACTTTGAAACCTGAGGTCCTTATGGGTAAATTTAAAACTTTGGAACGTTCAATTGGATTTCTGCTGATTATCGAAGTAAACGTCAGGGTTCAGAAACAAGTTGATGGGAATAGATTCTTAGGAATTTAAGAAGAGTCCTACTTCTAAGATCCCACTACAAAACCCATGACACCCAAGTTTTAGATCTACTGCAAAAATCAATGGCGAAATTTCTTCTGCACTTGCAGGTGGTAGATGCACTAGTGAATTCCGGTTTCGAGTTTAATCAAAGAGTGCAGACGATGTTGATGGACATGTTGGATTACTTGTTTCCATCTTCGTTAATCCTTAAAACGGACTGCAGGCATCAGCAGTACATCGGCAAAGTGAGACATGCCGTTTTCCAGACTCAAGGCAGCGGGAGGAAGCGTGTCGTAGTTGCCACCGAGGAAAATGCGATTGCATCACTCAATCTACGGACTGGCGAAGTCTGTATGTATTGCGCACTTTCATTCCACATAAAGTTGGGACTATAAGCATGGTTGCCATCAAAGTGATCGCGATATCCTTTCATACAGCCGAAGTTTCGGGCCTTGTTAGAGCTGTTTAATGCATACCTATTCTTCTTCCAACAGACACGGAGATGTAGATTCAAAGTAGTAAAGAAAGTAGTCAGAGGTCATTGTAGTACGAGTCAGGAACAGACGTTCATATGCTTGGCTTCAACCTATGTGGATGTTCATCAATGACATTATGTCCTTCGACGTTACTTCTAGTTTCTGGCTTTAACAATGTTCATATGCTCATGGCAGACTGGAGACGTGTTTTGGGGAAGGCCGACTCTGTGAACGCTCTAGATTTAATTCTCGGAAAATGTAAGTCATGCATTCTCTGAGCACTTAATCGGCTTTGTGACTTCCACCTGAGAGAAGCGTGCCTAGTAGACAGGACGAAGTATATACATGGTGAAGTGGAAGGAGGAGACACTGTTAGCTGAAGGAGATCAAGTGATTATTACCAGGAATTAGTTGGGGCGTATTTGTCATTGCCTATTGTCTCCTCTATTGTTGTAAAGCTGCAATACGTCTGGAACTTCACAGTCAGGAAGAAAACAATTCATGTACGTGTCTGTTTAAATATCATCCGTGCAGATGTTATCTCGTTGTCCAAGGAAGGCAGCAGTGTAAGAGCCTGGCATCTTCCAGATGGTGCTCTGGTCTGGGAATCCTTTCTTCAACCGTCTTTGGGCTCTTCGGCGAGTTTACTTGTTCTGCCTGTACGGTACTATCTTTTCATGTCTAAACATAAACTTTTGTTTCCAAGTCCGTCCTTTTTAATGTCTTTATGCTGCTTTGGTTGGATTAATCCGGTTGTAGTATCTTTATACTAAACAATTTCTACGTTGGTAAGACACAACATATTCTGCAGATCTTACCTGACATGATTTGTTCAGGCATTCAATCTGACCTATTGTTGCATTTTGAGTTGCTGCTTGATCACTCTCGTTTGTCCAACCCACAGGTGGATATCAATAATGATAAGGCGAATGATATTCTGATCTTTAGCGGGAGTGTGCTGTTTGCTCTTTCCAGCATTGATGGGAGTATAATTTGGGAATCAGATCTGCAGTCTGTAAGGTATATGGACACATACCTACTTGAGCTTTTATTGTAACAGCCTCTGACCATCATTTCTGCTCAACTTTTCGAATTTACTACACGGAAAGAGTTCCTTCATTTGACAGAAACTTTCGCCTTGGTGTCACGTTCCAAAATTTATGCATCGGCACTTCACCCTGAATAGGTAGACTGTGTGTTAGTTTGAGCATCAATTCTGGTGTACCGTGGGCTTAACAGTTGCCTTTCTGAAGTAGAAATGACGATATAGTGAAAAATCATGGCTAACAGATGTTGCCTCGACTTGTGTGTAATAATACAGAGAGGACCTTCTTATCAAGAAAGTTGGCCTGTCATCCGATGGGATCCTTTCTGGTGTCGGATTTTCCAGGACTTCTGGACTAGTTATTGTGGATATCGATATGCGCTCTGGGGACATTCGTAAGGTCAATCCAGTCGGTATCAACGCAAGATTGTCCACGGATGAGCTTATGCTTATCAATAGCGTTGCTGTCGCTTTGGACTCTGACTCCGGGACTGTTGTGACAGCCCTCATTCAAACTGAAGGGAATGTGAAAATTGTTGAAACCCCCCTATCAGACTTTGTTTCCGGTCAGGTGAAGGGTAGCAGGCTCTTACCTACAAGCCTAGAAGGGACAATAGCTCTTGAGGTGAATGACAAATTAGTTGTAATTAAAGTTGATCCAGTAACTGCTAAACTGGGCGTGTTGGAGGTTATGGAGAACTCAGCCATTTTGAGTAACACTTTGAACGTTGTAGATAGCAAGCATGCAGCGGCTATAGTACAAAAAGGTGAAGATGGATCAGATTTGGGGAAATTTTCGCTTAGAGTGGTCTACGTAGATAACTGGAATGCAGATGCTGTGAAAGATCCCGTCAGCTTGGAATCACATCGAGGATTGATCAAAAAGGTGTTTCTGAACGCGTATCTTCGAACAGATCGCAGCTATGGGTTTAGAGCGTTAGTTGTAGCAGAA
Organism: Lunularia cruciata; assembly: GCA_948567375.1. Taxonomy (NCBI): domain Eukaryota; kingdom Viridiplantae; phylum Streptophyta; class Marchantiopsida; order Lunulariales; family Lunulariaceae; genus Lunularia; species Lunularia cruciata. The sequence continues at coordinate 49,665,350 of OX419755.1, read as the reverse complement.
GACGACTCGCTGGCCCTACTACAACAAGGAGAGGTTGTATGGACGCGCGAGGATGGCCTTGCTTCTATCGTTGATACATGGACCAGTGAGCTGCCTCTTGAAAGAGATGGACATTCTGTTTCTGAAGTTGAGCATGATTTGTCGGCATGGCTGAAGGTGATAATAATCATCCCGCGATTTCTAGTCTCCTCTTTTACTACCGATTTTTACGCGGGCCTATGCATTGAAATTTTTTGTTTTATCTTCTGCTCAGTCTCTTTATTTCTTCTATGTGCAGGGTCATTGGCTGAAGTTGAAGGCTACATTGTTTTTGGCCAGTTCAGAGGATATCGTTGCAGTTCAAGCCTTGCGCTTGCATAGTTCAGATAAGACCAAAATGACCAGAGACCACAATGGCTTCCGCAAGCTCTTGATTGTGCTGACGAAGGCTGGCAAGGTTCTTGCTTTGCACACAGGAGATGGCCGAATCGTGTGGTCTGTTCTTCTATCTGGTTTGCGTTTAGAGTCTGCAATTACGGCTGTCCCACTGAAACTGATGGCATGGCAAGTGCCTCATCAGCATGCCTTGGATGAAAATCCCGTTGTGTTGGTAGTGGGAAGGACTCAATCTGGACCTGATGCTACCGGGATTCTATCTTGGGTGGATGTCTACAGAGGAAAGGAGCTAAAGTCTTTGAAGCTCAACTTCCCCGTCAAACTCGTGATTCCCCTTTCGATAAAAGATAACTCGGAACAGCAACTCCACCTTCTTGTTGACGACAAATTAAAAGCTCATGTATATCCAGCCACAGAGGAAAGTCTCTCGTTGTTCTTGGCACACAAACCAAACGTTTTTTACTATCTAGTCAACAAGGAGAAAGGTACAATTGTTGGCTACACCATCAACGATATGTATGATGACGTCGAAGGCCGAGAAACAGATGGCCACGTGTTCCGCACAGAGCCGGTATGGTCGGTTATATTTCCCCAAGAGACAGAAGTGATTTCTACGGTGGTTTCGAGAAAGTCGGATGAGGTGAGGAACTTCACCGCAAGTTCGTGGAATGTCCATCACCACATGTCGGGTAGCCCAGCAGAAGTATGACATTTGATACATCCGAGTCTATGTACGTACTCCTTTAGACGTTGGTTTTGTCGCGGAAACATTTGATCTGATACATCCGTGTATGTGATCGCAGGTTGTACATACACAGAGTAAGATTCTTGGCAGCCGTGATGTCCTCTATAAGTATCTGAACAAAAACTCGATATTTGTAGTGACTGTCACACCTAAGGCAGCCCGACATATTGGAGAGGCTACCCCTGAAGAAGCGGGACTTGTCGCCTATCTTATTGACACTGTAACCGGACGAGTTTTACATCGTGTGACACACCCATCTGTGCAAGGGCCCGTCTATGCGGTAGGATTCATCAACCTAATGAATGTTTGTCCTATCGGTCAAGTAACTTTCTAGTGGAGTATCTAGCTGAGATCTCTCTACGTTGAGACGATGCTTTATTGTTCTTCAGCTAGTTTGTGGCTGTTGTATAGTGATGCATAATTACCATCCCTTCAGGTCTTCAATGAGAACTGGGTTGTTTACCACTACTTCAATTTGAAGATGTACCGATATGAGATGTCGGTGATCGAGCTCTACGATCAGATTCGTATGGTGCGTACATTACTGACTCTTTTCTACCTCCCATTCACACTCTGTCCTGACGCAGTGATATATCTGACCTTGCCATTCTATTATCACCGGGCACATCTGAGTGTATGGAGAACACTAACGAACCATAATCAAAATTCTGCTTTCACCCCGTAGCTGAGGTTTGCTCTTGGCTTGGCAGGGTGATAAAGGAGTGGTGCAGTTGATGCTGGGCAGGCACAATGCCAGTTCCCCGGTTTCGTCATACTCAATCCCAAGCATCGACGTGAAAACCCAGACGTACTTCTTCACATTCAGTGTAAAGACCATGACCGTAACGTCCACTGCACGTGGAATCACAGGGAAGAATATCCTCGTAGGCACTGTCAATGACCAGGTATGGACAGAAGAAAGATCAAAAGATTCTGATCTTCAAGATAATTACACGGAGACTAGAAATCATTTGCGGAGTTAGTACTTTATAAAGGTTATACAACTACAACAGACTATGGTGGGCAATGAAGTATCTGAAGTACCTGACTCAAATATATGGACACAAGGGAAAGTGTCCTTGAAAACTCAGATCAAAATCCTTCGTGGGCTAATGATATGTTTTTTCTTCTGAGCTCTGCAACTTCCAAGGTTTACAAATCCAGACACTTTCGTGAGCTTGTTGTATATCTTACCATCGTGCGGAAGTAAGAAGTCACTCATCAACTTAATTCCGGGGTGTATCACAAGGCCATCATAACTTTTCCATTTCTCTGTGCAGGTTCTAGCACTAGATAGACGTTTTTTTGATGCAAGGCGAACCGTCAGCCCCTCTCAATCCGAACTAGAAGAGGGGATCATGCCCTTGACTGATGCCATCCCCATATTTCCTCAGGTAATTCATTTCTATCGATGGTTTTGGATTCTTGCTAATATTAAGGAAATGATTCTGTATTCGTAACACTGCTCTCTTTTGGTCTATTTATTCATAAAGTTCTATGGGCATATATTTTTTCTTGTGATCTGATCGACTTGTGGGGTTTGGCATTGATAGTCGTACCTCACGCACGTGCATCAAGTCGAAGGACTCAGAGGCATTTTGACAGTGCCAGCACGCTTGGAGTCTACATCCCTTATCTTCGCGTATGGTCTCGACTTGTTCTACACACGGACCGCCCCTTCTCGCACGTACGACTCCTTAACAGAAGACTTCAGTTATGCGTTGCTGCTTATTACAATTGTGGCGCTGGTTGCTGGGATAGTTGTCACATGGGTCCTATCAGAAAGGAAGGAACTTGGAGAAAAGTGGAAGTGAAGATAATGCAAGGAAAATTTCACAAGCCAATTCTGCCGTTTTGCCTCTCCAATATATCTCACAAGAACAGGGATGGGAGAGGAGTTTTGGCAGCCTGCTTAGTTAGCTTATCAAACTAGAGATCTTTGCGGATTCTCTTTAAAGTGACGTCATGAAGCTGAATTTTTTTTAGATCATTCTTACTAATCTTAACAGCTTCGTCCCGACCAGCACGAGTGGTGATCACTGTGAGAAGTAGCACTCTGCAGGCTAACCAATATCGAGGCAATGAATCACCATGCACTTGTAACAGTTTGCCAGGAAAAGCTGTTCAAGAGAGAATTAGGAGGCTTATGTTATTGTCCTGAAACATTGTTTCTGTTCGGATGAAAGTCTATGAACCATGGTCTCCATCTGAATACCAAATGGATGATCCATCACAGCCATCCCTCACCTCCTGGAGAGCTCTGAAGGAGAGGAACCGGAAGTTATAGCAGTTGGATTGAAACAGGCACATTCTAGCGTCTGGAACAACCTGGTAGTCATTCTGCCGCTTGCGAGATTTAGCAGCAGTTGAAATCACGGGATAAGCGTATCTTCTGGATCCACTTGTATACACACACGTGAACCGTTAGCGATAATTTAGGTGTTTGCTGGCAATGATCTGTGGAGCAAACGTCCTATCTGAAGCATCCACCGAAAGGCGTGTCATCCTTCAGTGATCGCAACTCTCCTCCAACTAGATTTAATACACCCGAACCCTGAGCGGACCTCAATTAACAGCACTTCTGATGTCTTTGCTGAATAACTTAAACCGAGGCTATCATTAGATGGTTCCAGCCCTTCATGTATTTACATTGACTAGTCCGTTCCAAGGAATGATTTCGAAAATGCTACTGCTAATATTTTACACGCAGTTTGAGGATAATAAGGTTAAGGGGATAGAAATTATGTCTAGAAAAAACACATAAGAACACTAAGAGAACAATCAAGGTGATTGTTCTCTCACACCTTCATTGCTTGACAAATCACGCAACTGTCAAAAGTCAAAACTCCACAAACATAGTGGCCTACTAGTTAGTAGTTCTACTATGTAGAACGCAACGACAACTGGACAAAATCAGAATTTCAAATCCATAAATGCCTACTTGACCAGCCATATACTTGAAGTCAGACGTATCATCATCTTTTTCATGCTCATTTGAAATTAGCTTGAGTTTAGGGCTATTATGGAAACTAAAAGACGATTTCATGGTCAAATAGCGTCGTTGGAAGTGCAATTGGAAGAAGTTCAGTGTTTAGAAGCTTGCTTCCAAGCACAATGATATAGGAAGGGATCGATTCCTGAAGGAAATCCAGTAGCCAGCAAGCGGGTATATTTGCTGGCTTGGACACAAAACGTGATCAAACTAAATAGTATTCTAGTATAATGGTGAATAAGGTCTTGATGTGGCTTCTTCAAATGCGCGGTTAGGACCATCATATGCGAGAAACCCGAGACCTTGGATCTTCAATAGAGCATATCAAAGAAAGAGACGTGGAAAGAAGATCCATTGCAAGTTGTAACTCCCGTTGGAATCAAGGAACAGTTTTGATGTATTTGATGGTGTGAATTTGGTATAAGACGGTGTTTTATCAACAATTTTATGACGAAGTCTTTAATGGTGTCTTGTATTCTATGAACAATTTTTGAATTTTATGCGGGTGAATTTTATATTGGTGTCATGCATTCTAAGAACAATTTAATAATTTTATGTATTGTGAATAATATTATCTTATGGCTAAAATTAATTTCACAATATTATCTTTTGGCTAAAATCAGATAGACATATTATTACTCAATATAGGATTATCTCTGCTATATTCCCATAGTACATGGTAGAGATTAATTTACTTCTAATTAACGAATACCGGTCGGATGGTCAAATAAGAGCCGTTCTAATCGGGATTTGGTCTCTACTGGATGGTGCAAGATGCGGGAAGAAGAGCATTTGCAGATCCAATTGTCGGGTAGAGTAGGGTCGGGAAGTGCGGGAGAACTCCTATGTGGGTTGTACTCTGATACTGGAAGAGCTTTGTGTGTGGTGCAATACGTTAGGGAAGTAATTAGGATAATTAATTATTAAAACCAAAACTACACTCGGACGATGTTCGAGTTGTAATCTATTAGAGGTGAACGGGTTAAAATCCAATTGGCATTCACGACGGTAGTACCGTGAGAGGAGATGGCTGCCCATATTAGAAATATATTAAGGGGTAGAAAATTCTTTTTAGGGTTAGGATCCTTAGTATATAAAAGATCCAGAGCCATTTAGTGGTATATAAAAGATCCAGAGCCATTTAGTGGTGTTTCATTCACCTTGCATTGTAATCATTATTTTTGTAGTAGAAAATTGAGATTGATCTTTTGTCCTCAAAGGGAACCCTATTTGAATCGAGTCGAGTATTAGTGAGTTATCAAGCGATTTATGTAGTTGTTGGGTCCACGGGCGGCTGAAATGAATACCCGTTGTGGGTGTAAGATCTTCTCAATGATGGATTATCTGAGCAGCAAATACTATAAAGAATATCCATTCTATCTACTGATGAGTGTTGAGTCTCATTTCAAGTCGGGGACGGGATTGTCCCACACTTCCGCACCGCGTAGCATCCTCTAGTATTGCCTACAAATGGATTGATGGATTGACCTGCCGACAATAACCAACTAGTTAGATATCACAGGATTTTCCCTAAAGTTCATGCTACATTAATTTATCCTATATTTTCAGCTATGATACCCCTCGGGAGCTTTATATTCATTGACTAGATTAAATGGTAAAAAGAGTTCCCATGAGCGATTTAGTTTAACATCATCAAATTTTGATAAAATACCAAAAAGGGTTACATTATTTTAGCAAATATCACATAATCAAGATCGCAAATCAATGTGATTTTCAACTCAATCTGCAATAAAAAACTAAAACTAAAAATTCATTCTCGTGTACGCTATGAAAAGATATATTATTTAATCTTAGTGTCAACTAATATTCCGTCGCTGAATCTACTTGAAAAGACGTTAATATATTAATCCTGATATCAACTAGTATGACATCCCTTGTCGCCTGTCCGAACCGGAACGTGAAATTCACAAACCTAAAGACGACGGGATTTGACACGCCCTAATATAAGCTCTGAAACTCCAACATGTCGAGCTGTGCAGATGTTAACTCCGACCCTAGAAGGATGCCTACATGTTAGTTGATAGTAACAAAGTGATTGGCGGCAAGTACTGAGGAATACATTTGCAAATCGTGAAGATAACATGGTCAATTGCTTTCTTGGAGTTCGATGAGAATTATCAAATATATGTATTTAGAAGCAATCAAAACGAGGAAATGCCTACACCTACGATAACAAAAGGATGGCAAGATCATCCAGCAATACAAGGTAAAGCTAAAGGGTAACTTGATGTTTTGCAATAAAATAAAATAAAATATTTTTTATTTTAGCATATGAAAATTGCGCAAGTTATTTTATTTTATAAAATGTAATTTTTTCTTATAAATTGCACCAGCAAATCTTTCCATAGAGCAACGGATATGCAATGCCTATCTATTATCTAAAGCACACTAGAAAAAAACAAGGTAAAAATTGACACCTTTATTATTTAATATAGTAAATTCTTATGCACTTAGTTTAGTTCAGTGTGGTTCCCATTTACACAATTCCACTCTTTTTATTAATTTTATTCCTGTATGTAACAATAGGACAACCTAATTTGGTATCTAAAAGGAAGCTCCTGACTTATAGTATCCCTCGGAGTTAGGACCCATTGCAATAAGAGAAAGACCAAAGTAGAGAACATCTAAAGGAAGAATGCCAGATTCAAAATAACTCCTCGATGATGGTTCAAAGGGACTCACTTTGGTGTGGAAAGACTTCTACCCTACACCTAGACTTTAGGAGGAATGACTATGGTCTTGCACATGGTTTCTCAGAGGAAGGGCTTTGGTTTGTAACAACGTAGTGCTTGAGGATCATACACAGTTTGAATAAGTCACCATCTGGTCCAAGAATTTTCATTGAGGACCATTGCATTCAAGAAGTGTGGTTTGCATTCTAGAAAGACTACTAGTACTTGGCAAGGACCTCACAAGTGTGATAGAGACCATTTACAGGGATCATTCCCTTGTGGAGAAAGAGCCTCATTGAAAGTGCATGACTAGGATGGTTCAACCACTATTTGCCCCAAATGAATGAAGAATGTTGAGGACTTCTCTTATAAATCTCGTTGTGAAATGTCCCTTTATAATTTTCCAGATTGTAATTTGCCACTAGCTTCAATGAAGAATATTGAGAACTTCTCTTATAAATCTCGGGGACGGGATTGATCCCTGTAAATGGTCTCTATCACACTTGTGAGGTCCTTGCCAAGTACTAGTAGTCTTTCTAGAATGCAAACCACACTTCTTGAATGCAATGGTCCTCAATGAAAATTCTTGGACCAGAAATGACCCTACATGTTAGTTGATAGTAACAAAGTGATTGGCGGCAAGTACTGAGGAATACATTTGCAAATCGTGAAGATAACATGGTCAATTGCTTTCTTGGAGTTCGATGAGAATTATCAAATATATGTATTTAGAAGCAATCAAAACGAGGAAATGCCTACACCTACGATAACAAAAGGATGGCAAGATCATCCAGCAATACAAGGTAAAGCTAAAGGGTAACTTGATGTTTTGCAATAAAATAAAATAAAATATTTTTTATTTTAGCATATGAAAATTGCGCAAGTTATTTTATTTTATAAAATGTAATTTTTTCTTATAAATTGCACCAGCAAATCTTTCCATAGAGCAACGGATATGCAATGCCTATCTATTATCTAAAGCACACTAGAAAAAAACAAGGTAAAAATTGACACCTTTATTATTTAATATAGTAAATTCTTATGCACTTAGTTTAGTTCAGTGTGGTTCCCATTTACACAATTCCACTCTTTTTATTAATTTTATTCCTGTATGTAACAATAGGACAACCTAATTTGGTATCTAAAAGGAAGCTCCTGACTTATAGTATCCCTCGGAGTTAGGACCCATTGCAATAAGAGAAAGACCAAAGTAGAGAACATCTAAAGGAAGAATGCCAGATTCAAAATAACTCCTCGATGATGGTTCAAAGGGACTCACTTTGGTGTGGAAAGACTTCTACCCTACACCTAGACTTTAGGAGGAATGACTATGGTCTTGCACATGGTTTCTCAGAGGAAGGGCTTTGGTTTGTAACAACGTAGTGCTTGAGGATCATACACAGTTTGAATAAGTCACCATCTGGTCCAAGAATTTTCATTGAGGACCATTGCATTCAAGAAGTGTGGTTTGCATTCTAGAAAGACTACTAGTACTTGGCAAGGACCTCACAAGTGTGATAGAGACCATTTACAGGGATCATTCCCTTGTGGAGAAAGAGCCTCATTGAAAGTGCATGACTAGGATGGTTCAACCACTATTTGCCCCAAATGAATGAAGAATGTTGAGGACTTCTCTTATAAATCTCGTTGTGAAATGTCCCTTTATAATTTTCCAGATTGTAATTTGCCACTAGCTTCAATGAAGAATGTTGAGAACTTCTCTTATAAATCTCAATGTGCAATGTCCCTTTACACTTTTCCAGATTGTGATTTGCCACTAGATTCAACACTCAAGAAAAATTTTCCTTAGCCTTCCAACCTTCATAGAAGTCCCTAGCATCCTGCCTATTCATAGTCCTCTCAATTTTTAAGACTTCAAATGAGAGTCAAAATGGTATTCATTAAGAACCCCATGGAGAAGCCTCCCAGAGCCATCCTCAAAACCCCATAAGTGTGCCATGTACTATAGAATTGAGGTAATCCATGCAATCATTTGGGTTTCTTGCTCTAGAATTGGGAGTTGAGTGACTTTGTTATGATCCACAAGATGAGAGGCAAGAAGGAAAAAACTACAAGGAGTCTAAGAGGGAACTCCCATAATTGGACCAAGGAGAACTTGAGGATAGTACTTGATGGTGATGCAAGTATAACTCAAGCCATGACCATTGACACAAAGTATGCATACAAGTATCTGATCAACGACATCAAGGCTACCCCTATTGAGGGGGGAACAAGAATAATGGCTAGAGAGTAGAAAGTCGCAAGGATCTAGCACAAAGAGCAATAGTGGAGGAGGCCATTATGAAGTTTTTTAAACACAAAAAAACAACCAAGAGGTCTTCTTCCACTACATGTATGACAAGGAACCAATGAATTGAGCAAACATTTTTTACATCCAAGCAAAGACACTACATCAGACTTTTGAAGAGGATCTAGCTCCCTTTGCGATATACTTCTACATGGACCTCAACTTACTAACAAACAAAGAAAGGAAGTGGATCCCGAGCAACTTCTAGCCAAATGGGTACTTCAATGCCCAAATCAAAGCAAGGACCATGATCAAGAAGTATCGAGAAGTAGATGCAGAATTTGCATAGACAAGGAGGTTTGTGCCGTGGAGGAGGAAGATTTTCATATGTCAAAGACCAAGAAAAAGAGTGCACCTCCCACCAGAGCCCTAGACCCAACCAAGAAATTGTGGAAAATAACTCCAATCATTGATGTCACTTCAAACAAAGAAGAAGAAGATAGAAGAAGAATATGAGCAACAAGAAGAAGAGTGATCATCCATACTCCAAGGATGGAGGATAAACTCCAAAAGAGGAGGAGACATAGAGCAAGATGCACATGTATCAAGCCAAGCAAGAAGGAGAAACCTACCATCCTAGAACCCATACCGCAATTAGATCAAGACCAAGTTTGGATGGAAAGTGAGTTGGAGGATGAAGAACCCCTTGCACCACCTACAAAAACCAAAGTTCTTGATATACCCAAGATCAAAGGTCCTTCTCTATTCCAAACCATAAACCATAGGGTTGGAATAGAGGAAGCCATGACATCAATGAGAACATAGTTAGTATAAGAATAATGATAATAATAGGTGAATGAAAGGAACATAGTTAGCATAAGAATAATAATAATAACACATGATGATACTTTCCTTTTCTCCACATACCTACAAAACTGCAATACACCTTACATGAGTAAATTCCAACTCTAAAAACACTTAAAACTATAAACTCTTATAAATTCCATTTCATATCTTCATAATGTTCAAACTAAGTCCAAATGTAACTAAAGCTTCCCAAGAGATTAGAATCCAAATTCTACAACCCACTACTCTCATGGTGAAATAATCACTCTAAACCCTAAAAAACTAAATATACTCATATATTCTCCTAAACTGAAAAATAAATAGAATTATCTATTCACTTCTGTCCTATATGCTACTATATCCTAAGAAATTCCGAAACAAAATTTTCTCTCCCTCGGTGCAATCCACCCCCACATTGCCACTCCTAGCAAGACTCCTTCTCTCCCTAACCAAGAAAGAAATGAAAGGGTTGCATCCTTAGAATCTCTAACAATCTCTAACAAATAGAAGTGTATAGTCTTCTAAAAGAATATAAATGTATTCCAATCTACTCATCTACCTTAGAGTCATAATGTTCCACATCCTCTCTATGTTGTTATTTTTCCTAACAATAAAGGGTATCCACTTGTCCTAACCTGGACAAAAGACAATGTCCAAGTCTCCTATCCAAAGCAATCACATATTGAAACTATAGAAATGTCCTTGGTAACAAATCTCAAAGCTCTAATTCTAACCCTAACAATTCCGATTAAAGAGATTTCTAATTGTAAATCCCTCATAGTCCCTAGTTTCCTTTTCATAGACCGTCATGTTATAAGTATGATTCACTATTTGGAATATCTCCAACTATTTTATGAAATGAATCATAACCACAACTCCTTTATAGTCTTGTACCTTTTTCTCGGTCCACCATTCTATCATGGGTATGATTCTCTGATCTTTAACTTCTACAATTTGTTTATAGATTCATGAACAAAAATTCCTTATGATCCTAACGTCCTCTCCATCTACCATTTGCTTGCGCGTATGATTCCCTGTCTTTCGAATTTTCTTTGAACCTAACTACTAATCGCCTACGTTTCCAAAATGGATCCGCCTTTGCATTGCTCCCCATTTATCACCCCAATCATCCTAGAGAAATACACAGAACTTTGCCGGAAATGTCAAATTGAGGTCTAATCAAGCCCATTCTAGCTAAATTAGTTTGTAATGAGTTCGATAGAGGTTGAATGTCCGGAAGTGAGTTTTGGGGAGGAAGTGAATGCAATTGAGACTTCCATATTATGCCACATTAGAACGGCGCAATTTTAGTTATGATTGTTGTATTCATCTTTCCACCGATGGGAACTGCTAGAGAGTCTTTTACTGTGGATAATTCTATACCATTATTGAGGTTATAGTCCCCCCTAATCGCAAGACACATGCAGAGAGACCATGCTCAAACATGTCAAATTCTAATACTTTATTATATAATCTCTTACATCATCTTCTCTGCCCTTCCATTTCAAAATTTATTTGCAGATATTTTCTCACAAGAATATATTGTCTATTTGACTTTGATATCCTTTCTTCCTTTTGCAGATGTCACATGTATCAAGTTTGAATTGATTAAATTTGTATGAACCACTGAGTCTACTCAAAATATCAAATGACGAGATCTCAGATAATTCATTTGTTGCATATGATTGTTCTTTCGAGACAATAGAGCATAATCTGAAAAATTAAAATACGTATGTTATCGGAAAATTTGAATATCTGTAGTTATGATAGTCCAACTGTAGAAATTTTTAACATAATCAGAAGAAAACGAATATAATAACGAAAGCTATAATTCTCCAAAACGCAGGAAAGAAAGGTTGCATGTGCAGGATTGACCGGGTGCTCAAAGGCAGATATGTTGATGTTGTTACAGGTACTTGATTCTATGCCCGTCTTGCGTTTCTTCGGATTTTGCACTCCTGGAAGATCATCCGATTATAGCGAGCTGCGAACCAGGGAAATGCGTGCTACGGACAGCAGAGAGTAACGAGTCGAGTTGCCAATGTCCTGAAGCTGGCAGTACTTCCAACTGAATCTTGATCATCCCGGAGACTACCCAGCAAAAATGGCTCGTGCGTTTTCTCTTCCAGTGGTCGCTGATTGTGTCAACCTCGCTTCTGATGCCTGAATCTCTCAACTTCAATCACAACAATGACATTTCAATGGCCATGAATCCCGTAGCTCAGTCCCGGTGGGAGTCTCTGGCTGTGAAGGTTCTTCATTGGCTTCTGAGCAAAGAACTGTTCTAAATTGACCATATTGGAAATTTTTATGAGTTAAGTTAACATTTTAAATAAGAATGACCTTCCTATTGTGTCAAAATGTTTGAAAGCGTAAAACCACAACAAATATAGTATTGGGATTTTTCCACCATGATCATCTCATAAAGTATCCTGATTTCACTCATACCTTTGAAATAATAAACTTACGCTAGAGTGTGAAATTCTCATATGTATGCTTGTCATTATGTTACTCACAAATTATTGTATGGAATTTTAAATCTTTTTGGAAGTTTTTTCTCCTTCACAAGTATCATCGTCTCTTTTACTTCTTTAGTTAGGGAAATTTCATTCCATTTTTGCTTTGGAAGTTATGAAGAGGGTGGAGTACTACAATTCCCTTCATTTTTTGACAGCCCTATTGCTTTGATCTCGAGTTCATGGTCCTAGTAAATTTGATTACTTAAGGTGTTTCTTGAGCTCTCAAGAATGTTCTTGAAGACAGATTCAACCCCAGAAACTCAAGAACAGCAAAATACTAATGATGCATCTTGATTTGTGGTTTATTACCTTTCATAAAAGTTAAACCAAAAAACATGAATACGATGATAGTTTCATTACGTGAGTTGGCCGTGAAGTCCTCTCAAGCAAAGTGTGCCCCATTTTCGAGATGATCGAATTTGACCCCACAAAATCTCGTCTCCCCATGTTTGTATGGTCAAGTTTGAGCAATAAAAGAAAGAATTCAAATCATTCAAGAATACCGCATAAATATACCTTTGATTTCAAAAATTACCCCGAGGAAGGTGCAGCAAGCTATCATGGTCATGTTCTTTTAGGAATTCATTGAAGTTAAGCAATTAGATGAAATACGCATCCTAGCTAAACCCTCAGTTACACGTTATTCAGAATCTGTCTCCCCATAAATATATCAAACTTAGGGGGATAAAACTGTAGGAGAAACTATTGTCTGTGGATCTTATCCAAAGTCAAAATAAGAAAGGGATTGGAAACGATGTTCCCAATTTAATAATAATTTTAATTTTAAGTTACTATCCCTTCCCAATTCTAGGTTCATGCTTATTCTTTCCAAAGCATCGATCACCAAATTCAAGCATGGTTATCGATGCATTGTGATCTGTTGATCACTAATCAGTACTAACCTTACAAACGAACGAGATATTCAAGGCCATATGAGTGAGTATCAAAATCGAAGGTTGGCGCCAGGCTGAACTCGGTCTCCGTGGGGGACTTCTAGACCCTATCTCCCGCCGACCTAAGGATATGCATATGCTGGGCCTTGTCCCACGGATACTAGAGGCTGCTGACTGAAGCGAGCGAGCCGGCATTGAATCGATTGTGCTGAATTCATCCCAATACACGTGGTTCGAATTTCAACTACAGTATATGGACGTCCGTGGATTTCAGTTAAATCAATCCAATTCGGTCTGATCGATGTTACCGTGTGGTCCAAAGCTCCAATACGGCACGCTCGAAATTTCACCGCATCGACGGCACTTAGTGAAAGACAGGTCTCAAAACCAAGGAAGGAATCCATGCTGAGTGGGGAAGAAGAGGACGGTGAAGGAGGCAACGAGGGATGGACCGTAGGAACTGGTTAAAAATGTATATATGAGGCAGGCATTCTCATAGGCAGGGAAAGGGCGAGAGAATTGCTGCGTTGTTGTGTTGCGGGCAGAGGCGGATTTGAATATCATCAGAGGGCTAGGGAGGAAGCATCAGCAGATACTGACAGATAGTGCTGCTATGTACATTACCACTGTACAAGGTGTACCAGCCGCTAACGTACTTACCGTACTATGCGGGGCGGGGGGGCACTGGATATACGTACTACGATGATCTTGTTGGTTCCTGAGTTTTATCAGTCGTGCGAATAAGAGGAGGGCCGGTTGTTACACTCGACACTGGAGCATCTTTTGCTTCTCTTTGTAGAAGAGTCCATCATCATGATACTGTACATCATGCAATTGTACGATGAAGAATGCATTGCAGTGCAGTGCAGGGTCGGTCACTCGGTGGGCAAAATCTTGAAGCTGGGAACGAGGGAGACTGACTAAATTGTTCCATCTTTCTTTCCTGTGCCTACTTTCGTATGAGATTGTCAGCGTGATGCAATCGCCAACAATAGCTCTGAATTCTTCCATGAGTGAGAGATAGCTGCTACCATGGCGACCCGCACAATCGATATCTTGGTTGTTGGCAGGGATATACAATACATATTCTAGTTTGAATGTGTAACTTATGAAACTCTCTGCTCTCAGTTCTCAGTTCAGTTCGGAAGAAAAGTACACTGCTTTTCTGTTCTCTTCGAAACAGTCGACACATCAGACAGCATGAATCTCATTCATCGATGATGCAACTGTTGGTGGGGTACCTACGAAAGTTTGCAGCAAAGTTGGGACCGGATCTGGTGTGATGCTCACTCAGATAGCTCGATCTTCGCAGTAGTATTCTACTTACATACCTTTTTTGGAATGTAGCTGTTCGACGAGAATTTGTACTTTCCATCAGTCTCAGTTGAGCCCTACTATACTGTACAATGCTACGATCGCATGGCTTGCACCTTCCTTCCTTTGTCAGAATTGAGCCGAAGAGGTGCAGTCCTGTCCGTATCGGAATCGCCGATCCGCTGAGGGCAGGCAGAAATGTGCTGGGTTGCATGCTAATCTTCTGCACGTGATATCCTTACGCTGAGAGGAACTTCTCTACTGTATTATGGTCTTCAATTAGACGTGTCCACACAACTGGCAGACAGGGATCATAAAGGGAACACTGTGGTGTATAGTCCCGCCCTCCGCACGCCTTTGTTCTGATTTGTACTGTACAATAATGCCCCAGAGTAAGTACTTCCAATGTAATAATTTTTCAAGTACGTGAGACCGTGTTGTTGTTCGCTATGGTACTACTCTTAGTAACGACTATTGTTCACATTGGTACCACTGGTATGGAGCCAGTCTTCGCTGTCAAGGGTATGATTCTGCTCTCTCCTTCAACATACTCATTGTTGGCGCTGTGTGCACAGTTAGTCGGCACATCCTTCGTCGGAACGTACGCCCTAACTGTACATATTGTAATGAATTGGCATCATCGACTGCAATTCCTTACTATACATACCAGACACCCACGTCAGTCATCTCTATCCGAGCATATAGGTATGTTTCTCTACATCCACCAATTGGGTATCATGCTTGCTTAATGTCGTACTCGTCAGTAGTCTGATACCTCGCACGCCCTCTTCTCCTAATTCATCGATCAGCGATGCCTAGACACCACTAATTCATCCAGATTCTTGCACCATGACGAGCATGGAGAGTGCTACTCATCTTCCCTTTGGCCACACTGACTCCGTCATGATCCTTGAGAATACTTGCTTATCTTGCTGACTGAGTGTTCATACTTGAAAAGATAGACTGCGGTCCTATCGATTCCCAGAGGCAACGTCGTTTTATCTACGTATTTTGCCGTTTTGACTGAATTACTAAAGAGTCTTCATATACCAGACTTTACTCTAGTCTCAACTTTGAGTTCCATTCCAGGAGCCCATCAATGCACCAGTCCTCCAGTCCTTTCTCCGCGCTCTCCATCTAAATAGTGATTTTAGTGTACGCACGAGTTTAGATGTCATACTACTAGTAGCTGACCCTGAGATTCTCCTCATGGGCTTCCACATTCCGCAAACAACTCAGAAGCTTCCCGTCCTGATCGGTGGCCTGTACTCTGTGACAAGTAACAAACCTCTTCTACGATGCTTGTCCTGAATAACAAAACAGATTCTTCAAAATACGGTACCCGCTCAGCGTTCAGTACTTGTAATATGTACTATGAGCGTTTCCAGCAAACAGCCTGAGACCTGAAACTTTAACAAACGACGGAATTGACAGCGAGGATCTGCAGGTCTTGGCGAATTGGACTTGTGACTTTAGCAGGAGAAACTTTTGTGTTCATCATCGCTCCCTGCACGTCCAATGGATGCCAAATTGTCTTCAACAGTCCCAGATTGGTGGTTACCTCAGGGCAGATATGCTAGCTAATAAACATGTATCTCGCCAACTCGATAGGTTTCTTTTCAGTGAAGGCATTCTACCCTGAGTTATTATATTCATGAATATTGTAGCTTATATCCCGTCGTCTCCTCAACCCAGACAACCAAATAGAAAGTAGTTTATGAAACTGCAAGGACTTCCTCGCCTGCCAGAAAGTGGCGATACATATCTTAGTAGACTAGACTAGATTTTATGGAGCACTATAAATCATGCTCTCGGTACTATACTAGGAAGGTGCTGTCGCTTCCTTTCACTCGTTTCAGAGATCAATGCAATCAGATTGTATTGATCTCTGAAAGAACCATGGAGCGATGGTGGACCAAAGGGCCTCCTGGATCCGGGCCTCCCGAATCTGAGTCTATCTCTTGTATATGGACCCCTTAGCTCAGATCTAGGTCCGAATCGTTTCTAACAGCCTGAAAGTCTATTATCAATAGGCCATCCTGCTTGTCGAGAAGATACTTACTGCGGCTTCGTTCCTCGAATATGTCAACTGACTAGATATTTATGAGTCCTTACATGACATTGCCAAGCTTCTTGTATATGTTGAGAATTGTCAACCTTATTCTGACAACACCTCATCTTTGATACAGGTTTTTGTAGCTCCTTACATATTACTAGATAATCTCGGTGACGGGTGTTTGGACTCTTATTTACTTGTCGAGATGATAACGGACGAGGTTTACAACATGACAATACTTGTATGCGAAGGAACCTTTGGAAGCGACTCTAGTCGGGTCGCAGATAGAGTACATTGAGATCCCTCAGATCTCCCGGTCCAAACTGGATTCCTTCCTTTCTGCGTGATGCCAAGCAGGTAATGACGAGTGTGATCTGACTGAATCTCGTACTTGAACTGGATAGGAAACACAGTTGTTGGGCTTGACTGCACTTAATAAATGAACTACATTTGTACAACACTCAAAACAACGATTCATACCCCTTAAGTGAAGCAACGTTCAACGGCACTCTATTGAAGACCTCAGGTATGAAGCAGCTAACAGTTGCAAAAGTCATGTCTTTGTTCGAGAGAATGCAAGTGCATCTTCCCCGAGCATATATTTTGATAACAAGCCCAAACGTCAGAACGTCAGTACAGGTTACCAGCACACCTGAACCTTACATTCAAAAACTGTTTCCATGTCACTGGACATATACGTCGCACGCCACACGTATAAGATTGACCAATGAATTGGAATTTAATTGAAATTTGGTGCCGAAGTTATGACAGTGAAGGGAATTCTTTCCAGACGTACTCACGTATGATATTTCGAATTAGTGAAAGAACTGAAGCCCTAAAGATCACAGAAGCGACCGAGCAGAGTACTTTCGATCATGCAGTAAATCAAGCTACCCCTAGATAGATCCCATGAATTTGTAAGCATTGTGATCAAGATGGGTACAGTCGGTTGAAGAAGGGTGTTTTGAATATACTGCAGTATTCAGCGGCGTGAGAATAGTCCGTCCGTCCCCGAACCGAACATTGACCGCACAACCCTCCAAACTTTTACAGTGGAACTTTGTCGTTAGGTTATCTTTCATCACAATCGAATTGTTCACTGCCGTCGTCCTAGGGAACTGGAAAATCTGAGCTCTTCCGCGTATCCATAATATGCTGGAGCCCGAGATGGAAAACCTCGCTAGCTGCAGGATGGCCTATATGGCGGCTTCAATCACCGTTGAATTCGGTATCAAGACTATGCAGACAAATGACATCGCGTTAACTGGTGTGTAGGTACTGCTCATGTGAGGCAAGTTACCAAAACCTCAACGGGAAGAGCTGTGTTCTTCATCGCAGAATTCAACAGCTATTTCACATTTTCGACGTAGATTTCTTTCCTTGTTGACAGTGCTGCATAATTCCATTTCGAGGCCAAAACCCTATTGCCAATGCGTTCCAACAGAAGATGTAAACCTAGCAATCACAATCTTTTCGATTGCTCTAGTCCGGAGAAGAGCCTCAGGCAGGAAAATTTGCTTCCCAGTTTTATAACCTTCACTTCACAAACTGCAATCATGCCTAGACCTCCATGTTAGTAGTCATCAAATATTACAGCAGTTAAGCTCAGTGTATGGTGCAGCAACTGTTGCGCTGCCGTCTTGAGAAGGCTTTATGTACTTCCAATGTACTCTGTGATAAGCACGGAAAGTGCAGGACTTCGCACGTCAATGCAGCAAATGCCATGTTGTGTGCGGATTTTTTGGCCTGGAACGTCCTAGCTCAGTGGTCAAGTATTCATTGAAGATTCCTACATCCTGAACGCACCATGCCTTCGAGGTCTGATTCCTGATAGTTGGAGCAGAACGTGTGAGCACAAACGGTAAGCGGCACTCTGCAAAGTTACTTTAGTGTTGTCTTGACACGTTAACCATGTCTGGGCTCGAAACAATATCTATATATTTAGTGCTCATACAAACTGTCGACTTCTGTTCGACTTCCCGATCACGAGTTCTTCGCTATAATCAAGCCAGGATATTGCAACACACATTAATAGCTACAGCAAGTTCAGATGGGTGTATATACTGCTGACTATCTATCAATGCGTTCCTGTATGTAGATAGATTTTCAAGCATGAAATGGAATTAAGATCTCTGATAATTCACGCGTTCAGGACTTGCCGTATGACTTTTAACAAGTTGGGCATTATTTCAGCTGGAACCCGACTTCGGCTTCCAAGTTTCCCGGTTTTCCTTGAGCACTACAACGGCAGCTCCTGTTAAGTTCTCCCCCACAGGAAAAAGAAGTAAACTTAGTTTGGAGGATGTGGGAGCACTAGGACGTGGATGGTACATCTAGGACACCTTCATCGGAACCAGCTGGAAAAATTCTCACCAAAAGGACTCAGCAAGGGTCCCTAGTGACGGAAGTGACGGACGGGCAGAGATCAACGTACATTGTCTCCAGTCTAAGAACAGCTTGGCAATGACCTTCCAAGCAACTGGAAATCCTCCCGGGAATTAGACCATATGAAGAGCAAGATAGCGGAAAATCTGAATCTTTCGAGAAGGACCCGTCTCATCTAGAAGAAATAATATGAGTAAACTACAACGACCATGAGTATGTCCAAGACAACTCGAAATGCACAACTAAGTAACCCTGGCCACAGTGATGCTGGCAGACATATCGAAACCTACAAAGCACATAAAGAAAGGCGCACCTTGAGGGAGGTGGAGACATCTCCTGCATGGCCCCCTGAATGCCAGCCACGGAGCCAGTCAAGTTCTTTGAGGAGCTCCTCAGTTGGCATACAGGGAGCCAGGCAAGTGCCGTCTTACCTCCCGAATTATTTGCGTCGGTACAAACTCCCATATCCTGAAAGGTCGTGCAGCAGATAGACCCAGGAATTCGTTGCATAAGCTCTTGAGTGTGTGTAAAGAAAGAGGCTCGTTCAGAAACGAATAGTGAACGAACTTGCTTATGAGGAAGCTTGCAAGGGTTATGAGGAAGCATCGAAAGAAAGATCGATATGAATCTTGTATCGAACTTACTCACCGCTCGCTTGAACTCCCAGCTCGACTACCGACAGAGAAAGAAGGTTGCCCAATAAAAACTGGTTCGTTGGTTGTTTCCCTTCTCTTCCCTGCTGGTCCTCCAAGAGTTCGAGGAAATGTGACGCGCGTTCTTTCCTTCGCTCGTGCCTTCTTTCTCTCTCTAACCACCCCCACCTCTGTCCGTCTGGACGCACCCGACCCTCCCTCGCTCTGTAGGTCTCCAGTTGCACAACGTTTTAACGTCTGTGGTGTTCCAAAGTATGCTCTAACCGGCACGAGTTGTCTTTTTACGCCAAGGGAGGCCAACAAGACGACCCATTTATGAGATGTAAAGAAAAATTCTTCCCTTTTTAGTGTGTCTCAGAGATGTGTAAACCGCAACTAACTGGATGCTCTCTGACATAAATCTCCCCAGCTGTCGGTCCCACTGTCGAAGCTAGGCAGCAGAAGAGGCTTTGGAACTGACATCTTGTCTCTTCTTTCTCCTTCCTCTTCTTCTATGCGCTGCATTTCTTCCATGCAATGCTGTACTGTACTCCCCACCTCCTCTTCCCCCACTTCTACTTCTTCCTCTGCTGCAGCAAAAGCAGCAAGGGCAGCTGCTATACTTTCTTTTCACCCCTCCATTCTCTTCTCGCCGTTTTTCTCCACTCCTCAGAACACACACAGCTCCTTCTAGAGTGTATTCCTCTCGCTCTCTGTCACTATCTCAGCCAACAAGTATTTCACTTTGTCCCCTATTTATGAAGCCAGGTCCCCAATGAGACATTCCCTCCTTGGGAGATTCTTACAAGTGCATTCCCTCCTTCCGACTCTACTCCTACCTCCGCCTCCCTCCTACTAGAACCACTACTACTACACTAGTAACTAGTAGTTCTGTTCGTTGGGACCGTCTTGCTCCCTTCCCTCCCCGCCTCCCACTGCAGAATAGAATCTCTTCTGTACAAGAGACTTATTTTCTATTGTCATGTAGACCACCTGTTATCTCTGTTGCTGTTGGGGATGTATGCATCCTTACCATCACACATGCCATCATGCATCCATGAATTGGATGCCAGTCCTCTTTCCGTTGGTTCCCATATAAACTCCCGTCCGCAGTCAGCGGTCAGCCGGGCGGTCAAAACACAGTGGTCCTATACAGTACACTATCGACTTTAGTGTTCTAGCCTTGACTTTGGACTACATAAACAGTACAGTAGCTACATGAGGTACTGTACAAATCCTAACTGCTACATCTCAGATTTATACTTGATGGCCTACGAGCGCACATACACTCCTGAGTCAGGGGACCTACTACCCATCATTTCCCGTACGTAGTCCGCCATGCTGGCAGTGGGACGTACCGCAACAAAGGAGAAGATGAACTGACGTGGATTGACAGGTAAGCAAGACCGCGGACGGCATCGTCAGTAATATACATATACAGTACATCACCCGGCCAACTGATTACAGCATGGTAGTCGGCACGATGAACAACATCCTGAAGCACATGAGTTTGGTGTAGTACTCAACATTGTCGTCTGGACGCGATCGATGGATAATATGATACGTCAACAAGAGTTTCATGCAAACTTAAACTCCGGAGTCTACGGAGTGGTACTTATGAAACAATTTAAGTCTCTTATATAATCCATATGCCGTGTACCTACTATCTCATGCATTCATTTTATTAACATATTGGATTTAGAAAGAAAAATCGTCATAGGGTATTCTTTAAAGAAAAACACTTCTTTTGGGGTCCTCACATACATTCAAGTTGCATTTAGTTGCATGCCTTTTGTGTAACTGTATCCTTTAACTTCAGCCATCCACAAATATAACTTGCTAATTTTTAACAAATCCCTTCACGGGACTGTCTGACTCTATTCACCATGTCAACTGGTCTCTATCCCAATCATGCTCGATTGCCAGCATGTCGAGCATGGCAGTAATACAATGGCCCGTAAGGCTGTTGGAGGCACAACAAACCGCACCCTTGCAAGTCGTTGATGCGTATTACTCACCATATATCACATCCGGTACCGGATACTCAGTGTAATGTATGTAAGAGTGATGCAGTACATCCCCTTTGTCTTTCCTCCATCCTCTGCCAACATATCACGCGACTGACCTCCACCAACGTAGTACCACAAAAGTGGTTGTTTCAGCCGTCATAGCACTATCTCTCACAGCTATTGTCATAAATCATCTATAAATAGATACTCTTATGCTGCTCCTCTCCTCCTTCTGATATTTCTGATAATTCACTCACTCCTTCTGATAATTCACTCATTCCTCTTTAGAGAAACCGAAATGCTGCCGTTTTGCCCGGAGCTCTACCTCTTCGGCCTGAATGGGTGAGATGCCTCTATTGAGGCGAACTACAAAGAATTATAATTATCTCTTTACCTAGGAGTCAGAGGAGGGACACACTGAAGTGGACAAGATAACCTTCTATAGCCTTATTATATAGTAATAATTGAGATTGCGCGGGTGGTGCCGGGCTAAAGCAAGTTTTTCGATGAATACGACCGTCCCTACAAGCAAAAGCTATTATCTTATGAATTTGGGATTGCATCCTCTATTCTTACTCTCATACTTTATAGTATATTTTAGATTGAGCATGTCCATTGTTCTATAGAGTGCAATGGTTGGTGCAATCCATATGAAAGCAATCACACTAAATGCTTCTTCGGATGCTCTAGTTGATTTTAGATTGAGCATGTCCATTGTTCCATAGAGTGCAATGGTTGGTGCAATCCATATGAAAGCAATCACACTAAATGCTTCTTTGGATGCTCTAGTTGTTTGTAGATAGTATGATTTGCATAGCTCGGATATCTTAAGTGGAGTCGGGCAGATTTCTCATATAGACTCTATAGGCCTTAGCTCCATTTTATTTATGTTGTTTCACCCTCGTAGGGCTTGATGGGATATTCCATCCTTTGTGTTTTCTACACGGTCGCCCTTTTACGGTGCTTCTACGGTGGTTGCCAATTTTTCACATTCTAGAAAACTAACATGAAAAATAAGATTCTTTCATCTCCTTTGAATGTCAATCTCTTAGTTCAGTAAACAAGATACCAACAAGCTCAAAATTTTTATCTTTATATGTCCTAGTTGTTATCCAATCTTTTTTGGATAATAATTATATAGATTGAAGGAAGACAATTACACCATACTGCACCCATCTAGCAATGTTTTGCTCGCAAGGTGCAACTTGCGGGCAAAGCACAGCAGATAGAATCACATATGAAGTGATTAAGCATGAAGGAGAGCTTATATTAGCTTCAACTTGTTAATAGTTTAGAGTATTGTCATTTTCATATTTTCAATTACTCGATGAGATATACTGCAACATTACACTAAGTATCAAAGAGCCTAACTTACAACACATATGGAATTTTTCCCACTCTCACTATTCCGGAAATAAGTAGAGATCTGTCACAACAAGAAAATAGAAACAAAACATACAAACATCTTATTATATTTTCTTTTATACCTATCTCACATCAGCCTTGGTAGTAATTTTGCCATATAAATAAGATTCTATCACATGTATGAATATTTGTCAGTAACAATAATTTATTGCGATCAAAACGCTTCTCCCATTTTTATTAATATCTAGTAACTCCTTTCACACGAGCATATCAGTTAGTTCAAATCAAACTTCTTATACATCTCTCTTACATGAAAAGTCTATCCATGAAAGAGGAGGTGTTATTACATATTAGATATACGTTGGATAGCTTTAAGCAACAGTAAACTTCACACAAAAGATAATATTTAATGATTTAACCATTTTTCTTACATCAAAGGTAGATCTAAATATGCCTTTCATTGATAATAAAGATCTATACATATCTTTAAGTTAATATTGAATGCAGATTTAAATATCTCTTATGGGTGGTTCAAAATCAATATATTGATACTCAAATCCACTTCAGGTGCCTACTTTAAGATAAGTTTTCCAATTTGGATATCTTGGGTATAGATTGGTATACTAGTCATTGTAACAAGGCCTAATTCCAATAGATCTCACTCTCCTTGGTATAGTTTTCATGCGTGTTGTAGCGTTTTATACATGTATACCTTTCCCTTACAAATTTTTTTAACTAAACTTTAGATTATTCAAATGTATTCCTTATGATAATTTCTACATTGTGGTGCTACTTTCTAAACTAATCTAAACTTTAGATCATTCTATCGTTTTCCTTATGATAATTTCTACATTGTGATGCTACTAAAGGATATGGTTCAATTTAAAAAATTAAGATTATCTCTTTAGATTGATCAAATAAGCAGAAATTCTTTTAATTCATCTTACTGATTGTAAAATAAATTTTGTTTTATTATTTTAA
Source organism: Lunularia cruciata (assembly GCA_948567375.1). NCBI lineage: Eukaryota > Viridiplantae > Streptophyta > Marchantiopsida > Lunulariales > Lunulariaceae > Lunularia > Lunularia cruciata. The sequence continues at coordinate 49,641,297 of OX419755.1, read as the reverse complement.
TTCTTGATTTAAACTTTGCCTCATATACTAAACTTGATTTAGACTATTACATATTTCTATTGTTTTTAATATTTATATTCATTTACTTTAAAGATGTGATACAATGAGGAACATTATAATGATACAAATTGTAGAAGATGTATAACATATAATTCTAATTTAAATATATTATGACATACAAGGTATTAGGTGTAAAAACTTGTTATACTTACCAATATAAATATCTTTTTACTTCTTCTTTTTGTCTTTTATATGATCCTTTATAAAAAAATAAAACCAATGCTTTGAAGCTAAAACAAACACTTTTCTAATTCTAGATCTATATATGACTAAAAAGAGATGTTTGATATAACCATTCTTCACATATTAGATTAAGGAATTAAATGTAGAATATTATAAGTAAATTTTTATTTTAGATATTTGGCATCCTCTTTAGATAATAGCCAATAATCAATATTATTAAAAATAATAGTCCATCTTGATTAACTAAAAATAATTTGAAAATATAAAGAAATTTAATACCAAAGGAATTTAGAAACTTGAACACTTTTATTGAACACTTTCCTAGAAAACGATATATATATATATGATTATTGTTAAGAGAATGTTGATCTGCTATTCAATCTTTTTGTAAATTTTGATATTGTAAAATTTACAAACTAAAAGTATGAAAGGAAAAAATAATATTGGTGATTTATAGAACCATATATCTCATTTGTCAAAATAAATAATTGAGTACAATAAATTAGAAGCTTGTTAAATGTTCCTAGCAAATGACTCAAATATATAAAGGTTTGAAAAGAGATATGATTATTGTTAAGAGAATGTTAATATGGTTTTATGTCATTTTGTAAGGTTTGATGTTCTAAAATTTACAAATTAAAAGCATGAATGGGAAAATTAAGATTAATATTGGTGATTTACAGAACCAAATAGATCTCATTTATAAAAATTTGAATAAATTACTATAAATAAATTAACACTAAATAAGTGACATATTCATAAAAGAAAAAATTGATAGAGCTAAGCTAATTGACATGAGCACCAATCAATCACCAAGAAGACAATCTCATCAACTTTGAACCCAAATACTTTTATAACTTGTAGGTTGAAATATTAATTTTACTATCAAATTTTAACTAAAATTCAGACAAGGACTTATTATACTTCATTATTCTTAAGTAGATCCTCAAAAAAATTTAGTTTATAAAAAATAATTAAATTTAAATTCATTTAATTGATTTTAGCTCATGTAACCACAATTATATGAAGTTCTTATGTAACAACAAATAAAAGACACCTACTTTCAATGAACTGTTATGATGCAAAATATTCAGAAGAGTGGCATTTTGTATTATTGCAGTATTTATATTAAATAATAATTTTTTTTATGACAAGATCTTAATAATTTACCTAGGGTTTGGTCTCTTTGGTTGAAATAAAATACCAATATATTTAAGGAAATTTTTATGCAAAAATTTTACATGTAGACTATATTTTTAATAATTCACTCATGGGATAGAGGATCAAATAGCTTTTAAATGTATCCACAAAAAAACAAAAGTTACACAAAGTTAATATGTTCAATCTTTTTTGTTATTTTACCATCTTTGTACTCTAAATCTAATTTCTAGAGTTTTTACAATGCAAACTTTGATATTTGAAATTTGAAATCCATAATTATAATATGCATATTATAGTTAATCTAGAAAGGAAATTCATTTAGAACTACAAGGTTGGAACTTACTTTTTGATAATTTTAATTATTTTACATACCAAATTCTAAGAGTTTCTAAAATCAATCACAAATTATAGAAAATAACACTACATGAAATTTTTGTTAAGTAATTGATGAGAGTTGTGATGACATGCAAACACATTGGATACAACCAGCAGAATCACACATTACACAGATGTAAGTGGTTCACCTCTATGTAAGGCTATGTCCATGGGAATGCTCCATGAGTCTTTACTAAATCTCAAGGCTCACTACCATATCCAAGCATACAAAGCAAGCTCCCAAACTCTCCAAGTCCCCATCAACTAAGAACTAATGAGCAACCCTTACCAAATATGCCCCAAGGCATATATAAGGTGGGTGTTGTGCCTACCTTGAGTTACTCTTTACTAGGGTTAGGCTAACCAGCTGTGTAACCCTAAGGCATAAGAGTAAACCCTACCAAGCTCCTCCTTGACTCTTGTCTTGGGGTTAGTAACCTTGCTAAACAATTTATCACTCTACGAGAAGTTCTAGACAAACAACCAGTTGCTTGACCACTCCTTTAAACTAGGATAAACTAGAACTTAAAACCATAGCCCATATAGGAAAGGATTAACCAAAAAGGCCAAGGTCACCTTCAATGCTAAGTCACCCTACTTATGCTCCACTTGCACAACCTACAAAGTAGCACAATGCCTAGAGAAAGTTTTAAAGGTATGAGTTTGGTAAAGGCATCAGCCAAGTTGAGGTTACCATCAATCTTGAGTAGTTCAAATATTTTCTCAAACACAACTTGCCTAAGAAAGTGGTACTTGATGTCTATGTGCTTAACCCTACTATCCATCACCTAATTTTCAGCTAGGTGTAAAGCAGTTTGATTGTCACAATGAAGCATTACATTACCATGCAATAGCCTCATTTTAGCAACAAGTCTATCCAACCAAATTGCCTCCTTTGCTGCTTCCACTGCTGCCACATACTCTGCTTCTATAGTAGACTATGCAACACACTTCTGCAAGGTAGATCCCCAACTAATGCACCCACCACCAAGTGTGAATACATACCTTGTTGTTGACCTTTGCTTGTCCAGATCTTGTCCATAGTCAGCATCTACATAGCCATCTAGTGATGCGGCATTCATTGATCTCCTATCAAATAAGAACCCGTAGTCTAGTGTATCTCTCAAATACATAAAAATCCACTAAATTGCTTCTCAATGTGTCCTTCCTAGATTTGACATATACCTGCTCACCTTACCCATTGCTAGGGCAAGATCAGGTCTAGTGCAAGTCATCAAGTACATGAGACTCCCAATAGTCTTCTAATAAGGAATGTTAGCCATCAAACCCTTCTCCATGGCATCTATAGGACAACATGCCGCTAAAAGCTTGAAATGAGGAGCTAGAGGAGTACTTACTGACTTACAGTTCTCCATGTTGAACCTAACAAGTACCTTCCTAGCATACTTACCCTGCATCAACCACAACTGAACAGTGCCCAAGTTCATCTTGATCTCCATGCATAATATCCTTGTGGCCAACCCTAGATCCTCCATCCTGAACTCCAAACTCAAGAGCACATTGAGCTTGTTTACCTTAGATCTATCCTTGGCAGCTATCAATATGTCATCCACATAGAGCACAAGAACAATAAAACCAAAGGTCTTATTACTCACTGGTTTAATGTACACACAAGGATCGAAAAAACTCCTATTGAAACCTTGAGCATGCATAAACTCATCAAACCTCTTGTTCCATTGGAAAGGTGCTTGCTTCAATCCATACAAGGACTTCAGCAATTTGCATACCTTGTCCTCTTGGACTTCTTCACAAACCCCATGGGTTGTCTCATGAAGATCCTCTCATCCAAGGTGCCATAGAGAAATGAAGTGACAACATCCCTTTGATCTAAGGTAAGACCAAATAATGCAACAAGCATATACACTAGACATATTGTGGAATACTTTGCAATAGGAGAAAAGACCTCATTGTAGTCTACCTCCTTCTCTTTAGTGAACTCCTTGGCTACCAACCTAGCCTTATAGATCTTAGATCCCTCCTTAGGACCTTCCTTCACCTTGTAGATCTACTTGCAATCTATCACTTGTTGATCCTTAGGTAACCTAACTAGTTCCCAAATCTTGTTATCCCTCAGGAATTGCATCTCCCTTTCCATAAACCAAACCATTCATCCTTCTCACTAGACTAACATGCCTCCTTGCAGGACAAGGTTTCACCTTCTTCCAAGACCAAAGCATGAACATCATCCCTAGAAGTCAAGTCATCGTTGAACAACTTAGTTGAATCAGTCAACGTACCATATCTATTTGGAGCTCAACTAGTACGCCTTGATGACCTCCTTGATGAATTCTTTACTTGATCTCCATGTGTGGGTCCAATGTGAGGCTAACTTGGCACATCTTGTTGCTCACCAACAACTACTTGCTCCACTTGTTCTTGCTCCTCAAGAACTTGCTCTGCTGTAGGAGCACCTCCTTCCTCCTCATCACTTAAGTGATCAATCTCCTCCTCAACAAGATCTAGGGTGGGAGGCTTACCTTTATCATTGTAGGGAGCCTGAGTATTCTCTCCCTCCTTACATGATCTGGATTCATTAAAGAATACATCCTTATTGATAACAACCTTACACACTATTGGATCCCATAGCCTCTAACCCTTCACAAACTCCACTTTCATAGCCAAGAAAAACACATTTCTTTGACTTAGCATCCAACTTGGACCTATTCTTCTTAGGTGTGAGTGAATATGCATCACATCCAAATATATTCAATCTACCATAATCAATTGGTTGCTGATACCTCAACTCATATGGCATCTTGAAGTTGATTGCACTAGATGGAGAAATATTTACCACATACACCGCCATGTTTGATAACTTCTACCCAAAACTCCTATGGCAACTTTGATTTGCTCAACATACTCCTTGCATGCTCCAATAATGTCTGGTTGAGCTGCTCCGCAACACCGTTCTACTACAGAGTGTAAAATGTGGTAAGGTGGTGAGTTATTCCCTTTTTTTATGCAATATGCCTCAAACTCTCTACAGACATAATCCCCGCCATTTTTTGATCTCATACACCTCACCTTCTCCCCAATCTAAGTCTCTACTTTGGTCTTCTACTTCTTGAAAGTGGCAAAGACATCAGACTTGTGGTGAATGAAATAAATCCACACAAACTTTGAGTTATCATCAATAAATATCACATAGTAAAATTTTCCAGAGTGTGAGGTTGTAAGGAATGGTCCCCACATATCACTATGTACATACTCAAGTAGACACTTGGAATTATAAGTCCCCACAAAGACAGATTGGTTTTATTTTCCAAAGATACAATGCTCACAAAAATCTAGCTTCATAGTATCCAAGCCAAATAGCAAGTCATTATTTCTCAAAGCAGCCAAATCCTTCTCACTCAAATGACCTAGCCATGAATGTCACACAGCCATGATCTCATCTTGAGACCTGGTTACATTGGCTTCTCCACACATTGTAGTGCACTCCATTACAAATAGATTCTTTCAAAAATTACCTTGCAAGATAACCTTACCACCAAAAGTGACTCGAAGTACCCATCCCCAACACTACATTGATGACTTTTGGCATGCAATACTTCACGGGGAATCAGGTTCTTCTTCATGTCAGGTATGAACCAGACATCATTCAATTTATGCACAACTCCATCAAATATTTGAATCCTTACAGATCCGATACCCTCAATCCAACAAGGTTGAACATTCTCCATCAAAATTGAACCATCCAATGTTGAAAGTGAATGAAAGAACTCCTTGATGTAGCATATATGGTACAAACAAGAACAATCTAGAATCCACTAATCATCCCTACTAGGAGATGAGGCACAAAGGGCTTCACCACAACATCACAAATCACATTGATCATCCAATAGATCAGTATGCTCATAAGCATAAACTATATTTGCTAAAGAGCCTTCATCTACCTTTCCTTTGCCCTTATCCTTACACTCCTTCACATGGCCTACCTTACCACATCTCCAACAAGTCACTTGTTTCTTCTCCTTAGATTTACCTCTAGACTTAGGCCTGGACTTGGCCTTGCATATCCTCTTATCACCATCATTAGTCCTCCGTTGAGGTCTCCCATGTTGGACAACCAAAGCATTGCTCGAAGTACAAGATGGCACTAAGGTTGCAAAATTTTTCTATTGCAAGTTATCCATAAGTAGAGATGTTGTCACTTCTTCAAAGGTAATAGTCTTCTTCTCATGGTGCAGCAAAACTCATGAAAGTGACTGATAGGATGGCAGCAAGGAATCCAACAAGTACAACACCTTCCGCTCCTCATTCAAGTCCTCTCCCAAGTTTTTCAAGTCCACCACTAAGTCACAAAATGCATCCACATGGTCTCTGATGTTGGTCATTGGTTTCATCTTGAATGTGATTAGTTTGAGATTGTTGTATAGTTGGTTTGACAATTCATTTTGATGATACTTGCCGTAAATTGCATCAAACAACAAGGTACATTTGGAATGCTCCCCCACTTGCTTGATCACATGGGGCTGAACATGAAGCAAAATAATAGTCACAGCTTGCTCTTTCATATCATCCCAATCACTTTGTGTCACATCCACAAGTTTCTCCCTCAAGAGCTTACCCTCACCAATTGCCCTTAACACTCCTTTCACCTGCCGTTCCCACAACAAGTAATCCATGTGGCCATCAAAATTTACCATATCAAACTTGGGTCCACCATGCTTCAAAGTACCCAATCTTGATTTTCTTTTGCTCCACAAGTACTAATGAGGCTATTGCTGTAGTTCAAGACTCCTCTTGAGTCCCTGAACCTTCCACCTTAGAACTTCGATACTCAAAATTAAATTCTATCTTAAGATGGAAATATTTTTAAAGCAGCTTCTTCAAGTACACAAAGTCACCAACTAGTTGCATCAACTTTTAGCCTTGAAGATAACCTTTCCAGTGTACTAAACAGATCATCCATCCAAGTCCAGAGTCAAAAGTTATGAACTAAATTTGACGGGGGTTCAAAACTTTGGATTCACATCAAAAACTCCCCTATTTTTGACCCCTTCGGAGAATCTCGAAGGGAGTTAGCAAACTTCTATTCTTCTGAACTTTTGAACTTTTGTTGAAAAATCAGCCTTCATGCAAAACAAACCCATGTTCTCAAACTACCAAGGGAGATGCAAGGGAGGTGGTCTAGACAGAAGTATGGGGTTGACCAGTACATAATTGTTGAGATCATGCATGACAAAGGAGTTATACCAAGTCGGCCTATATTACGACAAGAGGCCAAGAACTAATTGAAGATACCGGTTTACTTTACCGTCTACTGAAGCACATGACGAATACCGTGGTGAGCACTAATGAATGATTTAGAAGATGACAACATCAATCGATGTTTATGGAGTAGTGGCTCAAGGCTGCCAACTTGATGGAGACCAGAAACACTACAGGGATTGACAATCCATCTTTTTGGACTCCACTCCCAACTTTGTTGAGGCAAGAAAAGACAATCCTATTGGAGTCCTAAAATGATTGTGATACATATCACTTAAACCAAGAGGAAATTCTTCAGTATTTGGCGGATTCACTATCTAGAATGATGGAAAGCATTTTTGGTTTTGAAGAACCATCAGCTATGCACATCATCCCAAGAGACCGGATTGGGTGCAATACTCCAACATTCCTATATGAGGAGTAAGGACACTCTGCAAAGCAATAAACAATAACAATGGAAAGCTCCATAACAACACCAAGAGGAAAAATATGAATGATTCAACCACTCCACAACTAAAAGATTGTCATTGAACAAGTTGACAGGCTGCTGGTCAACAACAACTTACTCCACAAATACTCATGAGATCCAATCAAATCAGTGGTAGTCGTGAGAACAGCTCTTTCAAAGACATTCTTAGTATTAGACACAATTTGTAAAACTAAACTTGACGACAAATCAATCTAAGACACAACATCCTTGACCATATGTTTCTGGTTTTAAAACCAAGTGTCTTTTGTACCATATTTTTTTGTTGTGCTCTGATACCATTTGTTGAGTAATTGATGAGAATTGTGATGACATGCACACACAATGTATACAACAAGCAGAATTACATATTACATAGATATACCTGGTTCACCTCAATGTGAGGCCACGTCCACAAGAATGCTCCAAGAGTCTTTACTAACGCTCAAGGCTCACTGCCATATCCAAGCATACAAAGCAAGAGCTCACACACTATCCAAGTCCACTCCAACCATGAACTAATGAATGAGCAACCCTCACCCGATATGCCCCAAGGCATATACAGGGTGGGTGTTGTGCCTACCCTAAGTTACTCCTAACTAGAGTTAGGCTAACTAGCTTACAATGTAACCCTAACAAATTTTACCACAAATTTAAAAGTGTAATCTTTTCTATTGTTCTACCATAAAATTGAAAATTCCAAATCTATATCTCTACTTATCAGATTGAAGTCTATGAATCTATTGTCTAGATGATATTTCCTAATATATTTTTTTGCAGAATTTTCTTAGTTCTTAGTACTTGGTGCTTTATGTAGTATCAAACTTCTTGGGTAAGGAGATGTAATCTTCTTGTGGATTATTTTCAAGTATTGAAACTTCTTAATTTTATGTCCAATTTAAAATGCTTGAAAGATTTATCTCAAATGAAAGATTTTTTCACAAGCTTTTTAGTCAATGGTATATTCTCCCTAGAAATTTTCTCTTTAACTTATTCTAGTTTAAGCTACCTTTTTTAGCCAATAAATATTTCTATGTATGGCCACTTAGTGATTCCTATTTTACTGATTTGATTTAATTTTTGGATAATAATCAACCAGATAATATTAGATCTATAAGTATCTCCTAGTAATGATCTTATCTCTTCATAGTTTCAAGCAATCTAATCTCTTCATAGTTTCCTTATATTCTTGCAATAAAGTATAAAAGAGATATAAGATGTTGATCTCAATAAAAAAAATAATTTTCTAGAAGAAATTCAAATTTCTCTTTTCAGAATTTAAAAATATCCTTAAAAATAACTAGTATCAACAAAAATGACCCTAGTAATTTTTGTGTGTTATTTTAATTGAAATTCATCTTTATTTCTAATAATGAATGTAATATAATATCATTACTTTTAACTGTTATCGATAAATTGTCATCTAAGATAGAAAACTAAGTAGCTAGGTAAAATTAGCAAGAAGATTTCACCTCAATTAGTGGAATACCTTGGCAAAGTTATTGAGTAAGTCCGCTAGATTTCTAGCTTACTCCTCAAATCAGTTGTTTTCTATTAACATGAAAAATATATTACAATTTGCCACTAGGATCCTCTTTTCTTATTTTTCTTAGCATAATAAATCATTTTAAATAAATTTTGATGTGTAGAAAACTGGTATTTATTGATATATTACATAAATACTACTTGGATGGATAGATATTCATGAGAAATAAACATGATGAAAGTAGAGAAGTTAGTGGTTAAAGTTGAGAAGTTAAATGAGATAGTGGTGGATATTTCTTGTATGATAAGGATCAATGGGTTGAAATCCAACATTTTATCTAGTAATGTTGTCAACATATTTCTATGTAAAATTGCAGGTTTTCCTTAATACACATGTATATCATAAAATAAAAATAAATAAATTATTTTTCATATAAATATGGAAAAATATTTTAACTATTTTTTAAATACATATATTATAAATTTATTTGTATTCTGTTATATATGATAAGATCTTTACATTATCAATTAATTTGATCAAACCTATGCTTTTAATATTTCTATGTTTTATTTGTTTTATTTTTGATAATAATAAATAATTTATTTAAAAATATAACTGATACTTACAAATATTACAACATATACATGATCTGAGTTCTAAATTTTCAAATTTTTTGATTATTCATAGATCTTTTAATGAACTAGCATTAATATTTTGTGTCTATCTTATAGAAGTCTAAGGTTTTTAGCATGTTAAATTTATGTTAATAATAATAATTTTATATTAAAAACACCATCACTCCTGCTTGAAAGGAAAATCAACTTAGTAGATAACACAACATCAAAATGTTACTTTCTTACTTGATTTTGATAATCAGTTTTCTAACTTTTAAAATTTATGAGAAACTACTCTAGTGTTCACTTTTTTGAAACACATTCTAGAACTTCAGTTTTTTAAGCTCTTAAATATTAGGCATGGGTTTTGAATGCTATGGAAAACTCTATTTTGGTTTAAATGTGTGACCTACAATTAAAATTTCTATACTTAAGATAGATATGAAATATCTTTGATATGGTCTTTAATCTAATTTTATACGGATATCTTGTTCAAGTAGAATCTATCTATAAATTCTTCTAGATAATTACTCTCTTTACTAAATTTCCTGAATTTTTTAATATATATTTAAATGATATATATTTAAATAATAAATAATTATGATTATAATTTAAATCTAGATTTATGAAGCTATTTACTGAAGACCTTTCTTATTCATGCTTATGAATTTTTTTTTATATAAACAGGGGCTAAAATATCAAAGCAATAAGATGAAATCCAGAATTCATCTAAAAGATATAAACTCTTGTATTTGTGATCCAAAAGCCTAAAGTACTTGGATATGATGTTAATTTAAATATTCATCAATAAATTTATTTACTTATAAATTTAAATATCCAAATCGTTTCATTAGTTTTCATTTGGTGAAGATAGTGTTTGGAAAAGTACTTTTATGTTAGGAAGGAACACTCAGTCTTAGTTGTTTCTTTTAATAAAGAATTATGCCTTCTTAGAGTATAATATTGAATAATGTTATTACATATTCATTCGAAACTAACTAAATATCATTTACATAAGTTAGTCATAGCATGATTGGTAAAAAATGACTTCAATTTAGCTCTATATCTAATATTTCTTCATGTACTTGTTTGTCATATAGAATGTGAGATATACTTTCAGTGATATTTTTAGTATCAATTTTTTATATCAAAACCCAGAATATTATGTGGAAATCTTGCTTTTTTCTCATGAAAATACAAATGTTTCCCTTGTATTCGAATCAGGGTTGGGTATTAGGGTAACCGTAATAACTTAAATAGTGAATGCTAAATAACGATCATTGCCTTCAGATCGTGGTTTGCATCAGAAAACTTGAAATTAGATTATATAAGATAATGTATTGATGTATGGGATGCTTCAAAGAATTATGAAGAGATTTTTCTTTATAAATCGCGTCATCAAAGAATATACATGTATGCTCTAATCATTTAGACACCTTTTTATATACTTTTTAGTATAATACATCTAAGTTTAGAATCTTGCATGTAAACATAACACATAGACATTATTTAGGATTAGCTTTCATTAGTAAGGATTAAATTTCATCAGTCAAGTTTCTTTCAATAGAATTCATATTGAAAAAATTTCTTGCCCAAGATGTATCTTTACTTTTCAATAAAAGTAAAAATTTGTAAATTAAAATTCTTGCAAATACATAAGAAGTGTTTTTTTCTATTCCAGTAACAAAGAAAATAATGTAGCTAATAGACTTTACTAAAAGTGTAATATCAAGAAATCTTCATTCCAGTAAAAAGGAGGTAGATAAGTGGATCAAAATTAGACAGAGTATTAGGCCAAGGCTAACAAAGTAAGTAACCAATGCAAGTTGAAATTCTTTATTACAAGATCAAGCAAAGATTCAAGTCTATATGCCCTTGCTAATCTAGAATAACCAACGATGTGTCTTGGTAGGAAGCAAGGAATCATAGGTCTATCGATGGAGAATACAAAGATAGCTAAAAGTAGCTATCCATAAGGATTTGCAACCTTGTAAGCTATTAGTAGACAATATGTAAAAGGCAAAGGTTTTTCTTACATATATAAGAGGACAATCCAACTCTAACCTATCTCAATAATCTTAAGAAAAAGGTACTCCTCTAGCTTCGTCATAAACATCTCTAGGACAAGTATATCGTCCATCAAACACTAAAACCTAAGTAACGGCACCAAGAGTGTGTAGCTACTCAAAAAACGAATCACAGCTTAAAAGAAAGAAGCCGTACTCTCACAAGAAATCAATAAGATGCTTGCTTCAGAACTAAGGTTTCTAGTATGTACTCTTAGTCTTAAGATATTGAAAATATGAATATAAAAATGAAAGTCACAGATTTTCTAACAAAGGACTCCGACATGTGAGAGGAAGGTAAGAGTACGAAGAGCCATACATATAAGATATACAAGACAAGGAGGAATGCGAAAGAAGAGTATACCAAAGGCTACCTTCAAGCCCTCTAAAGGAAATCAAAATGAGAACATCCTCTACTAAAGTTATATCTACCTCACATGAGACAAACTCATTGGATCACATTGCTACTCCTAAGATGAAATATCATAATAAATCCAATATACCTCTTTGATAATTGAAGATCGATAGGTATACCTAAGTCGAACCAAGCTCTACACTTGGGATTTTTTTATTCTTAAACAAAGTGAAGATAGTAGTTTTATGAGAAAGAAAACACTATGTCTCCTAGTATGTACTTTATGAATTAACAAAAATATAAGTTTCCTAGAAGAGACTATGTTAATAGAACATAGATTAAAAAGGTCAAAACAAAACAAAAACAAAAAGACTTGCTGAAGGTCCACCACACTCCTTGAGCTCTCTAAAAGTAGATGCATAAAAGTTGTTGAAAGCATTTTGTAGCATCCACTTTTATGACAATCCAATTGGGATAGATATCAAAGTGTGCCTTACTAGTGAGGAAACTCACTCATCACCTCTTAGTATAACTGTTCAAACCTAATGCAAACAAGGGTGTTATTAGAGAAATGAGAGTGATGTTGAAAGAATATGGTATGACTAATAGGACAAAATCACCTCTCTATTTATAGATAATTTAATGCATACATCTCCTTCTCCGTTGCCTAATATCTACTAATTGAAGATTTGTATCCTTACTAATAGAGCAACTACATGAAAAAGCTCTAAAAAACAAAAAAAATGATTATTTTTTAAGTTCTTCAAAGCAATCTCAAAGATGCTCATAGACAGCATGCAGTTTTACTTACAGCATAGTAGAGAAGATTTATCCAAATATCTTAACTTTTCTTGTTTATATTCTAAAATTTCAGCAAGTAATTTCTCTCTCAGTGGATGTAATAGGTAGAACGAAAATATAATCTTCTTGGTGGGTGGTAGCATATGCTCTACTATATTATCTAAAAAAACTTAGAATAAAAACAGAAAAATGAAACCTTAAGTATTCTAATCATATTCCAACCTAACGACATTCATTCTAAATCCGTCTTATAAAGTAGCTCCGACCCAAATCCTCCAACCTATAGCTATTAACTCTAGCATGAACACCATCCTACTCCCACCACTTGGATGTAGAATCTTATATATGGAATCTCTAGCAAGTCAATCAAATAGCAAGTAAAATCTATCCCTATTGTAATGCTAAGGTCTCTACGACGGCAACCTTTAACTTCTATCCATTAATACTTTATTTTGAATTACAAACGTTCACACATTTCTTACCATAAATGAGAAAGAAGAGATTCTCTATTTTAGCTCTATTGCTCGCTTTATCAAATGGAAATATTTTCTCGTATGACTTCTCTAATTATACTGTTTTACTTTTGTTTCCACACCTCTCATTTAAACCCACACATCTCTCTAACTATGTTTTCTATTGTTCCTCACAACCTAGCTCATGATCAGTGCGCTAGAATTTGAATTTATCTTTTTACTTCATCCGTACTCAACTCTGATTGAAATTGCTATGGGTTACTAAGGCCAAAATGTCCATGGTCGTGAAATCGTGAAATTTGGCTCTCCTCCCGTTTTCCACTAAAACTTGAACTACTAATAGAGGTCAGTTCAGTAATCATCAGCTAAGTATCGTACAAGACTTTCAAGCAAGAGGTGGCAAACTACCCAACTTTACCACAACTTCCGCAGCAGATCTTCCCTGTCTGGAAATACAACATACACAGAAGGATATTCTCGAGATCAGCGAAGGATATTGTCAACTGAATCTTGTTCAGGATAATGTCTTAAATCGTCGTCCACCTCTTCCGCGAAGGATACTGATTTCAAAAGTTGGAAAAGATCTTCCGATGTTGTGCTGGTAGTCGCTATTTACTGCAGCACAGGTGACTTTTGGATCTTACCCGGCCCATTCAACATTTGATCAATCGGCGTGTTACTTTGAGTGGCCTAAACCGTTAGGATTTGGTCAGGCAAACTGTGTCAAGTTAAAATATGCCCCTGAGTGCCTTTTACGGGTTGATGGGGTCCTCCCATCCTTCTTGTTATCCTACGCGGTCACCACTTCCCCCCTGATGTGGGTTGTAACCTCAAGAGATCGGACCCCGATTAATGGTTTACAAAAATCTAAGCAGCTCCAAAGACGAGAGATGCGTGTGTCATTACAATGATTTGGATCTTCGCAGATTTAGTTTTTCGAACACGGAATTGGTGGGGTGATAAGGTGAAGCTCAGATCGAAGGACGAAATCTATGCAAACTTGGAAGTTCTGCTTTTATATTTATAATTCGAACGAGGAGCAAACAAGTCTTCTTTGAGACTGCACAGTCGGCTAGCTCAATTTTTAAATTGAAGATAAATCGAAACAAAGAGAGATGGACATTCCATTCAGAAGCATTTCAAAGCCACAAGTCTAGCTGGTAGGATTGCAGGTCTTCATTTCGAGCACATCAGCAGAGATCCCACGTTTCTTCAGTCGTGCAGTTCACATCTGATAGACACATACATCTAGCGGACTTCCACTGTTCAGAACTTAGGAGGAAATTTTGTTAGATGTAAGGTTCAATCACTCACGGATCCAAATCGATGTTCTGGTTGAGAGCTTTCTCCAGGGTTTTACAGGGCATCAAACATGGACATTGCATTGTGATCGCACATGTGAGGAGTTTTTTGCAGAGAGCATTTTGTGAGGCACGCGCCCCCCATCCCCCCGGGCTTCACTATGGTACTGTAGGTTACAGCAGGAAATTGTGGTCTTCTGATCCCTGATCGACCGGACCACCACAGCACCGATTGCACAAGCTAGAGGATTTCCAAAATCAGACCAGAACATAGTCATCGAGTGAAGGAGAGAGGGAGTGGATGTCCAAGCCCAGATCAGAACATAGTCTTAGATCAGAACATAGTAGAGTGTGAAGGGGAGGACGAGAGGATGTGCATCACAGGTTCAAGACATCTGAATGAATGCAGGCCCTTACTTTTCTTCTTCTGTTTCCTGTAATCAATCAACTACGCCTTGTTTAAATTTTTTTAATACATAATAATTGAAATAAGACATTCATTGGGTGATTTTTTATTATAGAGTTTGTCTTTCCAGTAAATTATTTGTATTGGTCACTCTTTGCACAGCTATCGTGTACATAATATGAAAAAGTTCCTGCATTTTGCGTTTATGCGGTTTGAGTTAGATATCGCCAAGTGACTGAATTCCCAAAAGTTCGGAGAACACTATTTCGAATTGCCTTTTTAATTTTTGAAGGATATAGTTTTTTTCAAATGTATTCTGATAGAGTCTCCAAATAGGCAGAGTTTTCTTCTTTGTCTGTCTAGCCTATCTGATACTATATGACAAGCAAAAATAACATTCTACAGAGGTCCTTACCTTAGCAACCTTAATGAAAATCAAGCAAATCTTCCATGTGCACAGGTGACATAATCTCCAAAAGTGAGTTTACGGGAGGTAAAGCCTCCTGGAATTATTTTCTAACTATTTTAATTTGTCATATGTTGGGGAGTATGGAATCCCCAACTTGGATTCCATACTACCCAACATTTAAAGAACACAACGAATATAGAGGTAAATAATTAGGGGGAGTCGACAGCCTTTATTAGCGCGAATGCCGAATGGTGCCCGGCTATTTCGATGACGAACATTGTATAGTACATACATTGAAGTGTGAATTTTACCTCTTGTGTTTTATCTTTGTACAGCTTGATGGGGCTTCCCATTGTTTTCCTTCTTGTTTTCCTACGCGGTCGCCTTTGCGACATCGAACATCGATTCAATTGTATTTGCTGTGGGCGTCCGTCCGTCATATCATACATTCCGTATCCGCATGTCTCATTGGAAGGAAGATATGATGGGACTAAAGTAGGAGGAAACTACAATCCTGCACGAATACTTTAGCACCACGTTACTGACAATGCCCAGAATCCTTTCTTGGTTTAGTAATAATTTACTGCAGTAAACGTGAGATAAACCTCCAAATCCCCGATGCAATGCCTGGAGCACTGAGTGTATTTGCCTTTCTGAGTTATAAAGACAAAAGCTCATAGTCGGTCAGCTCCCATGGAAGCTAATCACTCGTGCATGCCGAGTATGGGTGATAATTATAGTCATAAAGAAGTAGCCTTTCCAGCGACTCTATCTGGTTCCAAATATCTAGAACTCTAAGTTGATGATTGTGCTAGCTCGAGGGAGAGTTGAGGGATTGATCAAGAAACACGCCTACATAATATCGACACCTCATCTCACAGGCTGCTTGTGGGTCATCCTCTGTACATCTGGAACATCGAATTGTCTTATTGAGCAATTTGCCGACTGATCAAGACAAGAATCAGCTCCAGCATGAAAGCAAAGAGCCATGCTGAGTTTGCATTTCTCCCTAAAATTTGAAATAGTTGTTGAAGAAAGAGGTCTTCTCTCCATCCCGATCAATCTCGGCTCCGATATTCTCCCTACTAGAGGAGCTGCATCGAGGGGGCATCTCTCCTTATTTTCACGAGTGTGACATTTAGTGCAGATTGGTCCAAATTCATTGACTGACTCCTTTGGAAAAGCAAGTTCCCCAACCTTGTCTTTTCCTACATTTAGCATCTGCTCTTGTACTGTGGCTCATCAGACATAAAGCATGTATAGTAAGCTTTTCAGTGAAGTGGACTACTCACGTTTCGTTGAACTGCGAGAGGGCAAGCGAGCTGGTCGACCGCTGCGTTCAAATGAAACCTAGAATCTAGCACCTGTCTGAGCGAACCGAACGAACACAGCAGTGCGCACCGTTGGGTAGTTGAAATTTGAAGTTTCAGTTTCGCGCAAGCTCATCTGACAGTCATTAGTACAAGTCGTTAGTCTTCAACGTGGGGAGATACTACGACGTATGCCGTTATTCCTTCAATTACTCATTTGCTCCTCACGCGAGGACGCAGCACATAAGTTTGAAAATGATTGGAATTTGAGCATCATGAATTCGTTAATTTCGTTAGGCCTCTCTGTGATCGTTGCGTAGTCTCCGACCTTGAGTATTGATTGAGGATGAAACGAAATAGTGTGCAGGTACTGGATGGTTTCTATGATAACCGGATCCAAACTGCTCGTATTTTGGCCAAGATCTCAATGAGTTAGGCACTCAGATGTAATTTCTAGTAAGCAGGCGACCGCGTAGAAAAACCGAAGGATGGGAAGACCCATCAAAGCCGTACAAGGAAGAGAGAAAAAGAAGGAAAATGGGGCTAAGCCCCAATTTCTAGGAGGTTAGTATATTGTTGAACTCTTTTTTATCCAGGAGTGTAGATCCAATACGGGATCCCTCATGGGCGTTCTACTGTACAGATTGATATTGTAGCCTTTGTTTGCCTATATTCAGTCTCCCCCCTCCATAACTGCAACTTGCAAGAGTGTAACTCCCATATGTGCACTGGTTGCGGAATCAAAACAAATATACAGTGCAACTACCATCAAAAGCATTGCAATACAGAAAAATATGAAATGATATATAAGTAAAAAATTTCAATATCAAGCAGATATATATAAAAAAAAAATTGATTACCAGAAAGGTTTTATGTCGAAATAAAATTTGAATATAAAATTTTATTTGATTTAAAAATAAAGAATAAATTCAATTAACATTTCATAAAAAATCACTGAAATATTTTATAAATATAACTACAAATAAAAAACTCATTTATAATTCAAATACCTAAACATCCCCTGTAAGTATGATCTAGAGACGGGGACCAAAGGACTGTACTTAACGAGAGTCGACAGTGGATCAATTCGAACCCTTTGAAGTGGGAAGGTGGGAAGCACAGGGGACCCCATGTTACGTCCTCCGTTTTATCCTTGTACAGCTTTAGGGGGGTCTTCCCATTCTTCCTTGTTATCCTACGCGATCGCCGTTTCCGGTCACAAGAGATATACTGAATATGATAAATTTCGCGAGGTCTCCTAGGGCTGAGCTCATTGGGCACACGTTTCGTTGGTGTAAAACTAGGAGCTTAGATTCGCAATCTAGATCTAGGATTCTTGGTCGCGAGTTGGTATTTGTGAGTTTAGATAGGCCTTAGTTTTTCACTATACGCGAGGAAATTTGACCGAACATCACAGCAAGGCAGGTCTTTCGGTTGCAGTATATCCAGAGTCGCCTCTTTCTTCCTTTCTTTCCTTGCTCATCTATTGAAAAGAGAAACATGGGATGAAGAATTTACTCCGTGAAGCAAAAACTCAAACAGCACATTGAAGGCGATGCTGGGGTGTCTGCCATTTCAGCACGTTGGACTAGACACGATTCAAATTGAAACAACTCAAATTTACCCAGATTTCAGCTTCTTCAGACCCGACGATCATTTTCTACCTCGCACCCCCAGCTGGAATTGCAGACACCGGAACCATCATGCAAAGCGGGTGCGGTCATGTTTCAGTCTCGGGTAAGTAGTAGCTACGTCATCCCACGTCAGTTGCCGGACAATACACCTGACCAAAAAGAGTGAATTGCAAGGATATTCCTGGACGAGAACAAGCTAACGGCTATCATAGGTGGCACATGGGACGGGTACTAGGAAAGCAAACTTCTGCAAATTTACCAGCAAGATCCAATTTGCACTACCTACGTTAAGGAAGTGAAGGAGATGAAGTAAGGATTTGTATGCCCAAGCCCAGTAGGCATAGTCAACAGATAGCTTCATCTCTTGAATGGAGCAGATCTCAAACCTGGAGGACCAAATACTATCTCGGGAAGAGGCCACTTGTAGGTTTGGGCATCCATCAGGCATATGGGCGTGTCGCTAGAGGTAGGGAAGCTTGACGAATACAGTGAGCGAGACACTGTCCATTTCGTTGGCTATCAAGCTATCGTTATACATATCTGCAACATTTTCTCATATCGATACTATTGGTGCCTAGCCCCATTCTACGTCGTTTGTCTCTCCCTTGTACGGATTGATGGGGTCTTTCCATCCTTCATGTGTTCTATGTGGTCGCCTTTTTACTCTGCAACATTTATCAGAAAGGAAATGGGGAAAACATGTTTATATCGAGAAAAGCAACCGCGACCGTTTATCCTCATGACCTGTTGGCGTCGTTAGGGGATACCTTGAGGACGAACCTGATAAAGCGCGTAATGGATTCTAGAGGACCAGGTTGGAAATCCCGGATTATACAGTTGTGCTTGGAGGTCTAAAGGACCAGTCTCAATATAGTAGGAGAATATTGAGAAGGGGAAAGGGACGCTTTCTCTTGGAGACATCGCTAGATTGTGGTAGGTTAGTTGGTGGTTGAGAGGCTAAGGACAGGATGAGAACGCCAAAACAGGTGTCAAGGAAGCTAATGCGGCCTAATGTCTCCCAATGCTCCACGAGATACAGTAATGAACAAAATGGGTAGACGTATGCTTCTCCCACTCCCTTTGAATATTCTAAACAGTTGGAGTCTGATTGGATAGTTGCCAGAACAAGTTCACGCAGGCTGTCAGGGTAAGATTTTGGAGTTTGTGCCACTTCCTGGGATAATGCTGTAAATAAAACTCAGCAAGTTAGAGCCTGATATTTCCGCTGTCCGAATCGTGTGTGCTGCATTTGACAGGATAAGAAGAAATGATCACAGATGCTCGAAGGTTCCACTCTATTCTTTTTAGGTAGCGTCATTCTCCAGCGAGATCGGAGAGGTTTGCACGGATAAGAACCTTACATTTTGCTCTTTAAAGACGGTTCAAATCTGGCTCTAGAGGGTGATCAGCTGTCTCTCTTGTGCTATTTGCTCCCCAACAAGCCAGCTACAAAAAGCGTAATCCGTTTGAAAAGTTGCGAGTCTCTTACTTAATTCTCAACATGTCCTACATGCAGTAACAGTGGATGCCATGTGCACATGTCTTTGTTTTGTAGTTGTGGAGGCTCTGACCACAACCAACGTTAGATGAATTCTGAACAACGGACCTCCTTCTGGCAATGAATGGAAATTTAGCAACGTGATGAAACAATAACGTTGGCTTTCATGTCATCCAGATGTGATGGTCGGTTCTTGGGCGGTTATGCTGCCATCACCCCACACCGAGCGAGATCATTTCCGTCTGAATTCTATCTGATGATTGGTGGGAGCATATTTTGAGCTAAGAGATGGACGTAGAAATATCGGTTTGTGGCAGGATGGTATACGTAAGTTGATGACATTCCTATTGATGTAAGTTCTTTTCTTCCATCCCTGTACTATTACGGTTGTTGTTTCTGCGTTGTTTCCGCCCCAGATATGAGTGTCTAAGGACTCAATCGTTCAGGCCAACGCGTAGGATAATAAGAAGGACGGAAAGAACCCATCAAGCCGTACAAGGATAAAACTCAATCCAGGGGATATTTTGATGATTCAGGTACGTATGTCAGTTTTCTTGTACATATACCGTGATATCATGTATTCCGCGTGTGGTTTCCTTCCTTGTTCCATAACCGCATTGAGTTTCGAAACCAGAGAACTTGGATGTTGGAGGAGATAGACCTTGAAATGCCGCTCAAGCAGCTGCTCAATAAAAGCTGTATTCAGATATGCACCAATAGTAAAGTTATGTATCGGTTAGAGCTCGCAGCCGTCGATAACCAACAACTAGCTGTTTGGATCTAAGAAGCTCAGCCCTAACTGATTTCCACCAGCAGTACCTGCCCGTGATGAGCTAAGAATTGTCGCGTGGGTGGGCAGTCCTGGGAATCAATATTTTCATGTTTACGTCGAGGTGTTGGCTCCATATAGACAGGACGTACGTTACTCACGAGCCCGACTCGAAGCATCTCTGGTCGGAAATCTCCAGAGTCCAGATTCACGTCCAAGATTTACGTGCACCAACAACCGTCACTTACAACCGTACTTCTCTAAAGGTAACGGTCTTATATGGTTCCTTCCATTCTTGAACCAGGTTACTGAGATTAGCAGCCAAATTCATTTTCTACGGTAGGATTGTACCAGGATGTTCTCATATGATCCGTGCATTCACAATCCCACACAATTGTGAAAATATCCAAATTCCCGTCCTTCTTTATTACCCCACCCTCACCTCTCCTCCTTAAGACGTTCTACCGGGTTGATTGAGTTTAGACATGAATTCACATTCAACAATCATTTGCAACCTTCCAAAAGCCAACAGCAGAATCTCACGTTAATAAATCTTTTGATCATGTCTACTTGCTCTCCAGTCGTCGCTGTCATAAAAGTAATGCCCTTATTCCGTCCCGCACCCATTCCGCCAGGAAGCCTCATCTCAGTTGACCCGACCAGATGAGACCAGACCGTATACTATACCGTTGGATCATGTGGTGCATAACACACACCCGACACCACTACGATCGCCGAACAAACAAACGAACGTTATTTAATGCTCGATCTGACCACTCTGTGACTGCCAATCCCGTACTGCTGCTCCTCCTCCTGTGCTGCTCCCAACTGCGCTCCACTTTTCGTTTCCTCCCTGCGCCCCGCTCTCGCTCCCTTCCTACCGTTTAGTTCTTAGGAGGAACACTAGAACCAAGCGGTTCTAGTTTTCCTTGATCTACGTATACACTCTAGGGACTCGCATAAGACTGTCTTCGTCCAGGCCATGATTTACGTACCGGGAAGTAGAGTAATCGGGCGATCAAATATTATAAGAGAACTGTATGTCCAATACACTGGCGAGAGGTGTGGACCAAATTGCTTCAGGTTATATATGTATATATGTTAAGTGAGTAGAACATCAAATGCATTCACAGTATAACGATCTAATCAGCATTGGATATTTATGTTGAATCTGGGATGATCATGTCTCCATGTCCGCACATCGAGCAGGCAATCGACTCTTTCTTGGTAGCCCGTATGGTACAGCGTGAAAGACTGTACTTAAAACAGGAAGACAACTAGAAGTAAGCCTTCCTTCCCTTCCCGCATTTTGTCCATCTCGAGAGAATGCAGGCGTAGTCTGATGACCATTAGCTCTCTCTCGTTGAACTTTCGATATGAACTCTTTGGAAATTACTCGATTCCGGATAGTGGTGTACAGTATGTCTCAATTTCCACATCCAACTCGTTTCTGTATCACAGTTGAGAAATGCGAACTCTATTCCTGTTCTCTTGGATCAAACCACCACTGCGAATGTATTAGGCTTGAGTATCACTAATTCAGGTTGAAATCGTGAGTCCAGGGGAATGGGTAATGGTAGAATTCCATCATCGGATGAAGATAGTTGTCCGACGCTTCCAAAAATTGACTTGTTGATCATAAGGCGACACCTGTGACTTGATTAAAAATCACGATAAGAATGTAAGAATTCGTCGGTGGCATCTTCGTATAGTTTTATCTTCTTATGTTATAACCTTAAAACAACAATCAGCACAATTATTCCAGTTATTATATTGTGTAATCCTCTTGATATTATCGGCTGAAAGTAGACTATCGGATATTGCTAACCGATATACGTGGGGATTAATTTGCACCTGGAAGGACATCAGAAACTGGTACATTATCAAGTCACACTTATATTATTTTCTGAGGGAATAACTAAACTCAGATGTAAGACATCCTTAGTCAATGGGTATATACTACTTCATCCACTTATAAATTCAAACATCAACACCGAAGAGCACTGAGATTTTTATCTTCAGCACCACTTCAGAGTATTTGTTTTACTTCTTCTCCGGGCCGATCTTCTCTCTGTCATTATAAAAATGCCCTGTTTCTCCCAAGCATCACTGCTTTATCCTAAATCCAGGCTAAGGTATGGGTCTCTTTCTTGATCGAGTGCATTAGACTTGGTGTTTTCTCCTGTCAGATCCTTGATGAATACACACATCCTTGATGAACTCCTTTTGCTCATCTGCATCTTCATTACTCACTTGTGAGTGTTGTTCTACACTAGATGCAGCAGCTGTCCACATGACATGGTGTACTTTTGGAGGACAGAGGATAGCTACCCATGATGCCATTAGGGACATAGTGTTTGCTATGGCACGAGAGAGTGGATACTTGGCTTGGAGGGAGCGTTCATATGCTTTGCAGACGACACGTGTCAGGCAGACTTATACTTGGTCCGAGATGATCAGTGGACAGTAGCAGATGTCGTGGTTATGGACCATACGTGGGATATAGTTTCAGAGGGAGTGATTACCCATCACCCTGGATGGGCGGAGAGCAGCAGGTCGCAAGGTCTCCAAGTATAGGGGCATGCAGCGAGGTCAACTCTTTTTTCCTCTAGCCTTGGAGTTGTATGGAGCGATGGACATGGCATTTGACACATTTGTCAGGGAGTGCACGAGAGCTTATCATGTTAGGCGTCAAGGGTACCACTCTCACTCTCATACTTTGTAGCATATTTTAGACAGCGTGTGTCCATTGCTCTATAGAGGGCAGTGGATGGTGCAATCCATAGGAGAGCAATCACATTAGCTGATGTTTCTTTGGATGCTCCAGTTGTATGTAGACCATACGACTTGCATAGCTCGGATATCTTAGGTGCGGTAGGGCAGATTTCTCATATAGACTCTATTGGGGCTTAGCCCCATGTTACCTTCTTTGTCTCTCCCTTGTACGGCTTGATGTGGTCTTCCCATCCTTCATTTTTACTACGCGGTCGCCTTTTCACTCTTTGCTTGGATCATAATGAAGACATAAAGCATGGGAGGCGTAACGGTTAGGAGCATATAATCCAAGAAATCTCAATAGAGACCTAAACTCTACTTCTATTATGGAAGCAATGCTATTTATGTAATTTAGATCATTGTAGCATAGAGACTTGATAGTGTGGGTCAAGTTCCTTAGTACAAACTAACCTCTCCAAATCAAAATTCAATTAATAGCTTCCATTACTCCGCAAGGATTGGAAATCTATCCAAACTTATTCCATCTCACAAAATCTCACTTCATTTGTATCGGCAATAGATCAATTCAGTCCCATATGGGTTACTTATAGTCTCTAGTCATTTCCTTAGCTAGTTATAGCATCTATTGTTATTCTCTTATAAGTTATCCGTTTGCTTGTGGATGCATTACTTCTCCTTATCGAAAGGTCTTTGAGGTTGGCTATTTCAGCTTGATCTCCTTCATGATGCTTCAGTAGTTTAGTTCTTACTACAACATAATAGGTACTCATGTTGTATTTCTTGTGTCTTTAGAGTCCTCTTATATCTTCTTGAAGGATTGATATGATCTTGTCTTCATGCTCAATTCCAGACTTCATAGGGGTAGATATGGTCCTTAGTTTTCTTTTTATTTTCTTGAAAGTCTTAAGCTTATAGCTCGTGAGCTTCTATTGGTTTCTTTATAGCTATTTATGCTTTGTGTATGGAAGCAATCCCTTCACGGAACTATTCTTTAATTTTATGAAATAACATCAATAAAGCTTCATATAGTGTTCCAAAAATCATCTTTCAACTTTACAATTTTCTTGCCTAAAGGAGGAGAAATATGAGTAGGTAAATTTTGTATTGAGATTAATGATCAATGAATCACTTGACTTGTGATGATTAAGCAAGCTTTTTGATTTATGTACTTTAGGCTTAGATGACATTTCTTTAATCTTCTATAAATTTCTCAAATTATCCATCTATATCTGATTTGTATTTATATAAATAGATGATGAGTGCTTGGACCAAGTTGGGTGGTCCTTTGCCACTATTGCTAAATAGACATGGTCCATTTTAAGGTCTGCTTGACTAGAACCTCCTCTTGTATAGATAGTTGTTTTTATTTTCTAAACTCAAATACTATTATAGTTCCTTCTTCCCTTCCTTGAACAATAAATATTGTTCACATTTTTCTTCATCCAAGATTATATTTGTGTAATCTCTAGAAAAATTAACATTGTACTCCTTCTTGCTTCATACTCCATTGGTGCTTGTACCTATTTCGGAATGTATAGTAAATAAGAGTTGAAATCCACATTTTTGGCTCTTCTTTTTGGTGAATCTCCTAATTTTATATTTCCCTTCCCCTGTCCCTATTAAGTATTTTTTGAGGTTTTAGACTTTACCTCCTTGCTTATTATATTTTCTAGATCTACCAACTTCTTTCCTTTCTTCATGAAAGGACAATCGATGCATTCTCTTATTGTAGGGACTAGTTTTTTTTCTTCTTCAAGTCATAATTGAAGAATCTTCCTCCTAAACTTTTCTCTTATTAAATTTTTCCTCGCTTTTGGAATTGCGATTGAAATAGTGGCCAAGGTCTTCATGTTCATACTTGGTACTAATCCTTCCTATAATAAGACCTAGACTAGGAATCTAGCAAATGATGCTTGTCTATTTGATGTATTTGAGTCATTTCTTGATCCTAGTTTAAGACGTTAAAACCTTGATACCATTTTAAATGATACCTATTATTTGGATTTACTTGAATAATTTCTTAATCCTAGAGTAAAGATTTTGGAACCTTGATACTAAGTATTAACTGCACTTATGGAGGTTTGATATAATACCAAGCATTATATCCTACTTGATCATAACTTTGGAGTCTTTGTCTTGTTGAATGAGGTTAATTGTTTCAAATTTCAATTTTAATTTATTGCACCAATTCTTACTTTATGTCCAATCATCTTATCTTTTTCCGTAGCTTGAATGGTTTATGTTACTTTAGATTTAAGATGTTTATGGAATAGCTTATCTATTATTAGTTTAAGCTAATTTGGTGTATCTAAATTATTAATTTTTAAATTGTAATCATTATCTCTCATAATAAGGTTGAATTTTTTTTGTCTTTACTTAGTACTTGGTCTCTTTGTTTTTTATGATTGCAAAGTAGTGAGATAAATTTTCTTTTAAAGGTCAAAATATTTTATTGATTTCTTTACCATTATCTTTTTGTTTGCATGGCAAACTAATTTTGTAATATATGAAATAATGAATTATATTTTTTCTTTATGAGCAAAGATAAACCACTTATTTCCCTTTATATTGATAAAAATTGCTCAAAACTCACATGCACAAGTTACGATTAGAATCAACTGAAAATTCATATAAAGTATTTTGTAAGAAGTTGGTTTTTAACTTATAATGCTAGTTGCTTAATCTTATCTTGTTGGCTACTACAAGTTCTCTAATTTTTTATCCTGATTGATAGCACAAATTTAGTGGCTATTATAGATCCACTTTTGTACTTTGATGTAGGAAGGGAATGATTATCCTTGCATAACTCAAGATGGGATAAGTACTCATATCTTATGGTATTCTATTTCTATGGTGGTGAGTGTTACACCCAAATGTAATTTTCATTGTCAAAGCAAATTCCTTTTCATATCTTAGCATGGAAAATACTTATATACCATGGTATATGTGTGGCTATGGTTACATCTCAATATTCTTTTGTTTGTTGGAGTGCTTCCATATGGAGTTAATTCAAGCTTTGTCTATTCAAGGATACCAAACATTTTCAGATTGCCATATTGAGAAAAAAAGAAGATATATTCTAGCCATTTTTGTTATCAAACTTGCAAAAGCACTTTAATGTTTTCAAATCTGTAAATATGATTTCCAATTAACTAGATAAGAAATCATTCCCATGATTTTGCAAAGAGCTTAGGATTGTCTAAGAAATTAGGCACCAACATGAATGTAATATTGCAACATCCACAACAAAGGGATTGAAATAGATCGTATAAGGTAAAGGAAATAGTTGGTGAGTAAGAATCTATAAAAGAAGTAGAGTTTGACATTAAAAATATTGATAAGTGCCAAAAATAGCTTAGTTTTGAGATAAATGAACCAAATTTATTAATCTTCTTGAGAATCAAAATTTAGTATTGCCAAGATATATGTGATAAATTTCTATCAAGAGAGTTTATATCCTTGGTACTTAAGAACCTAATTGATTACTTTCTTGGAAGATGATCTTTCATTCTACACTAGAGTACTTAAGGTAGTTATTTAATAATGATCCAAAATATATATCTTTCTTAAGCTCTATCTAGTCAATGGATTTATAAATTTTGGATGTGGCAAATAGACACAAGAACAAGAGTAGTACCTTTGGGCTACTAAGCTTGGTCTTCAAAATTTTAATGTAAAACTATAATTCAAGATATTAGATACATCATGGTAGGTAAATAGTACATAGTAAGCCTCGTGGCTAAATGGAGTTCCTTTAAACAATCCTTCTAATGAAGTTTTACCACAGCTTTAAGTTTTGAAATAGGATATTAAGGATGTATAATATTAAGTTTGGAAAATTTAGTGGGGATTTTATTAATATCAATACAAATCAGTTGCTTGATTATTGAAAAATATTAGGGATTAATATTAGGGATTAGGTGATGTAGTATTTTATAAGCATTTACATTTAATTTATTTCAATAATTGAGTAGTGATATTTTTTCAATTATTTTGATGGCATAACTTATTACAATATATCTATATCAAGAAACCAAGATATTTAGGAAGAAGAGATTTCAAAACACAATCTTCTTTTGGAACAAATCAACTACTATTGGGCTGATAAAAGGACAGCATAATGACATATTTAACCTCACTGATAAATATCATAAGTTTTATAATATACTTAAATGATCTTTGACCATTGTAATAGATCAACAATCAATATCTTGAACTTTTGAGCAAGTAATTTGGATTAAATAACATCTCCAATAAGATCTAAATTTTCTTCTTAAAGGAGATGAGCATGTATATCTTTCCTAATCAATGGAAAATTTGGCAACCAAAATTTCATATAAAAGATACATGAACCATTCAATAAATAATTACTTTGGTGGATTAAGTAAAATTAAATAACAGCTCCAATAAAAATAAGATCTAAATATTCTTCTTAAAGGAGATGAGCATGTATATATCCTAATCAATGGAAAATTTGGCAATCAAATTTTCATATAAAAGATATATGAGCCATTCAATAAATAAGAAAAGGAAAATTGTTAGATGTTATGGATCTTGCGTAAATAAATCTTATGGGATATTCCACTAAAAGAGAAAAAGGACTTTGAATCTTGCATATCTATCAAAAATTAAATTTTAAGATCTTTTATTTAATTTGATAACAAGCAAAACTTTGAGGTGTAGTCAATTATTAAGTACCTACCAAATGAAAAGATAGGATATTATTTAGCTATGATTTATTAAGCATTAAATAATCCTTGAAATCTTCAACATATTATTAATTTTAAGATGTATAGTTCCTAGTATATCCTAAGATCCATTCATGTTATAAAAGAAATCCATTAACCTTATCTTTGTAATGATTGAACCTTAACAATTAATCATTGAAATACTTCATTGATTAAGGATTGAATTAGTGTGTATATAGTCAAAGCATAGATGTCTTCTTTAGAATAAGAATCATTCATGGTAAACAAAAGGACAATATGGAACATATTATCCAGAATTACCTTGTAGAACTACATTTTGATAGGATGCTTATAAGATGGATATCAATTTGTGAAAACTTACTATCAATATTTATCTTTGCAAACTATACTATGCTAGGCTAGGTCCTTACTAGTTACCTATGATAGATAATAAAAATTTATTGAAACCTAACCATATTGATCCAAGTAATTGCACCTTCTATCCTTATTGTTTTTTCCATACTCAAGTATAATACATACATGTCTATGGAGCTCAAGATTCTAATAGATTTCAAAGATTTTGTCATGCCATTTGTATCATCACACCTAGATTGCTTAAACTCTAGAGTAGCAGTGTTGGTAGTCAGAGGTATTTTGGCAGTTACTCATAGACTATTTGTTCATGTTCAAATTTCCTATTTGGGGTATTGACTACATGGGGGGGCCCACCATTTGCACTATCGGGTGTGCCGTCAATGGGACCATTAGGTTGGAGATCCAGGTCAAACCCAAAGGTATAGCTTGGAAGTGCAACCCTAGAGAGCTCACTTCTTTGATGTTGAGCCTTCAAGTTCTTAGCTAGAGTGGATAGAAAGTCGGCAAGCATCACCTGAGATCTCTTAGCTAGAGTGGGTGTGGCTTGATTGAAATAAGTGCACAATTTTTGGTGGATTATTGAGTATGATTCAAGTTGTGAACAAACTGATTACATCAAAGAAGTGAGAATCAAGGGAAATTGGGTGCAAGAACTGAGGGTGTTGGTGGTATCTCCAAGCCTGGTGGATTGTGGTACCTTGGTCGTAGCTTACGTTTCCCTGAGAGTGATTGTGTGCAAAAGTGTTGGCCAAATTTGGAGCTAGAGAGAGTTGATTTCAAGCAGTAGTGTTCATTTTGAGCTAAGGAGGTGAAAGTATGACCAATTTGGTGCAAATTGAACTCAAAGTGCAAAATTGAAGATGGAGTTGGGAACCCATTCCCACAAATTTAGACATTTGAAGATCCCCATTTTTCCAACTTGGCTCAAGTGGAGATTTAGTGGAGGATTTGGCACTCGGCCAACTCTAGAAATTTATGTTAGGATTTATGTCAAATTTATATCAGATTTTACGTCAAATTTTGTAAAAGATTTTACGTCAAATTTTTAGAGGATTTATGTCAGATTTTAGCAAGAGAAAATTTCATCTCATTCTCAATGATCCTTGTAGCTTACAAAGTAGATAGATAACTTCAATTATGTCAAATGCCAAATGGTGGCAGAGTCAGCTCAATGTTGATTTATGAGATGGAGAGTTTTTGTTTAGATTGGACCAACTCTATTCTCTACTTCCTTTTTGTGCACCATGTTTGTGTGAGGTGCCTTGACTTTAGAGTGTTGGTGCTTTGGTGTGCTCTAAGTAGTGAGTTTGGAGTGATGACCAATCAAAATACTTGTGTTTCTCTCTGGTGAGGCTGGAATTGATGACCTATAGACTATGAGAGAGTGTGTTATGATGGCAAGTTATAGGTTGCTCTTTCCCCTAGTGTAGTTGTCATAGTTAGAGCTACATTAGTGGGTGAATTTTGGTTGGTGGTGTTTGCACTTGGTGGTGATTTGTGATAGGGTACTTGCGGTGGTTCCGGTTGCGGGTTGTATTTTTTGGTTACTTTGTCATGATGGAGTTTCTTGGGGATTCCACATGAGATAGTCAGGCAGTATGTAGTGGGTTTACTTGGAGTGGCACTCGATATCATCTTGTATCTCAAGTCCCATTGAGAGAGGAGACTAAATGTGAGGTGACTCTAAGTTGGAGTTTGACACAAGAGCTGATCTAGTTGAGAGTGCACTTGGTGTGTTTGCATCATTGCTGCGGGACATGGACAAGATTTATGGGGCCTCCAAAGGTCCCAAGCGTTACTCTTGTACAATGGGTACCATTGAGTTAGATGATTGTATTGCAAAGTTCAATGAGTAGTGGTGTTGCTTGTTGGACTTGTAGTGGACTTCATCACAAGAGAGAGTGCTTGATACCTCTAGTGCATCATAGCTAGCATGAAGACATTGTGAGCATTGCCACAAATTTGGTTGCACTAGTGACCAATACTTTGACTTATTGAGTGGTAGGCTGCTATGGCAAGTGGTAGAGGAGCTCTAGATCATGGAAGATGAGGTGGTAGAGGTGGTGGTAGAGGATCCACACTTGGTAGGGGTGCAATACCTACCTTACTTCCAATACAACCATAAATACTTGGATTGAGCAATTGGAGCAAAGATTAGCTAGCATGACCATAGCTCAAAGGTGATCCGATTTGGGTGTTGAGGCTTCCATATCATATGATGGTGATAGAGATGTCTTGTACTTGATGTATAGAGAAACACAAGTAGATGCCTTTTCCGTAGTGACTAGGAGTGCAATACATGCTCCATAGCCTAGAGGAGCATTAGTGGAGTTGGACCCACAAAGAAGAGAGGCTGGTAGATAAGTCAGACTTCCCCAATCTTTTACACTCTGAGGCACTATAGACGACATCCATGGCTCCTAAACATCCTAGTGCAAAAGTGGTAGTGATGATGGCGTGCATGGTAGCCTACCCACTAGTCAATCACCTACTTCAACATAAAATGAGTCTAGAATGATGTTGGGACCGACTAAGTTGATTATGCACTTTCCATTATTCTCAGCCAATGACATGTTTACATTGGGAGTTGGCCCAACCCCAGTGTTCTAGTTGGCTGCCATGCTTTGTGATAATAAGGATGATGTGGTTCTTGCTTCTAGAGTAGAAGTGGTTGATAGTGGAGCTAATTTGGTTGAGGAGCATGGGATTTGCTCCATGACCAATGGTTTATGGCAGACAACAATGGCTAGATGGGGAGGAGTTACCAGCTAGACCAGCCTTTGAGCCAGCACAGTTTTCACTTGGGGTTGTCCTATTGAATAATTAGAGGGAGATTTTTTGTTTGGTGGGACCTTCAAGGAAGGTATATCCACCATAGAGGGTCTTACTAGACTCTGGTGCACATCCCCTTATGTTAGGGAAGGTTATAGTGTTGGTTTAGAGTTAATAAAGACCAATGTGGAGAGGTGTCCATTTCAGATCTAGACATCTCTAGGGGTGGTTTTACACAATGCATCACATGTGGAGAGCTTGTTGTTCAGATTCAGTCTGATCATCTGACTGATAGCTCTATGGTGACAACTCAGGCCATTGCGACATATGATGTGTTAGTTTGAGGAGCAGTGTTATACTCCATGGGTTTTAGTTTTGACTATTGGAAGGAGATAGCCTCCTATAGACCAAGTTGAAAATATGGTGAGAGACATGTATGTCACATACTAGTATGCTTCAGTAGTGGTAGTCTTGGCTCACTATAGTCCGGGACCATGGTGGCATCAATTTTAGCTTTCAATGGTTCTGTTACTTGGCCTAGTGACTTATTGGAGGGGAACACCCATGCACATGATACTCCAATACCACAAAAGATCACTCAGATTTGGAGTACAAGTGGTATCGTTCCATCCACCTTGGATGTTTTATTGTGGAGTTCAGAGGAAGCATTGCACCAACATACAAATCAATTGTTACAGTAGGCTTGGAGTGGAGCCTTTGTACAACCAAGAGATTAGTGTGAGGAAGAGCCTCCAAAGTCAATTATCTTGACACCTTTGGATACCACACTCATTGTTTGGTAGTACCTAGAAGAGGGAGTATGCCTATTGGAGTTGTTTGGTGGGATTAGCACTAGACTAGCTATAGTACTATAGGTGGGTATACAAGTATAGAGGTACTTGTATGTGAAGAGAGATGAGACTACTAGTTGAGTCTCTCTACATCATGCGGAACACTTGGCCTATCAATATCTTGATTTATTACTAATGTCAACAGTCAAGAGTTACCAGAAGACCCAACCATCAGACATTTCCTTACTGGGGTTGTAGGATATAGAGAGACATGGTCCCATTTATTTGGTGATTTCTAGATGTCCATGTTAGGGACATACATGTGTTGGCTAAGGTTGGTCTTTAAGATCCCTATTCAGGTGTGTTTTGGGAGATGTTACGGATACTACAACATCTCATTGTTCATTAGGACATTTCTCTAGCTTACATTTTGGAGAATGTCCTTTGAAGGATGATTCTTGCACCCAAGTGGTGGCGAGTACACATTAGGTCCATCCTTGGATGAGACATTCCGTATTGTTAGATGCAACCAGAGTGGGATCATGGGCTCATCATCTTTGTCTTTGATGGATGGACCTCTTACCGAAAGAGGTTCTACAACACGCTTATGATGGGATTCAACGACTTGACCACCTTACTATTGATGAGATTTTGGATGTTGGATGCTAATCTTGGATGATGGTAGTGGCTAATAGGTCACCTATGGCAATGGTGAACCAAGTTAGATAGCTCCGAGCTAATTTTCCCACATTTATGAGCTTTCCATGCTCCCATGCTTTTTGAGAGGGAGGTCCTATACTTGTTTGGGACTCATAGTTACAGCAGGTTGTGGAGCTAAACTTTGATCAGAGAGAGTGGGCAATAGGTTTTTGCACTAATATTACCACTGCTCCAATAGTGTCAAAGGCATCTAGGTGTCAAGGTTTTAGGTCAAGCTATGGATCTGAACCGTTTGACCTGGATTGTGAACCTTGGCTTCATAGAGCATAAGATGCACTTGATAGGCATCACCACTCGGACACTTATGACCATTGTGCTTATCAGGAAAATTCAAGCACATGCTAAGGGGCAATGGACCAAGTGGACAAGGTATTCTTGGGACATAGCCAATAGCTACTAGGGAGAGTGGTCTACTTGGAGTCCATCCAAGTGAGCATGGGCTACTTGGATTACACCCTTAGTCTACTTGGGATGTGGTTAGAGGACATATGGAGCTTGCAACCAGATCGGAGTGAGTTTATTACACTGAGTTTGGGACCTCTAGTGGTTGGAGTCATGACATTACAGCTCCTAAGGGCCCAATGTAGCAGCCAGTCCGTACGTCTTCCACTTTTATCATAATCACAAAGGATACTTGAGAGCCAGATCTAGGACCCAAGCTTACATGAAGGGAAAACAAAGAGTTTGGAGGTTCTTGAGGTTGTACACAAGTTGGTTTGGGTGCTCTGAAGGGACCTAGTATTTGGATTGAACTTACTAGTGATACACTAGTTTTTTGACGTCCCTTGAGATATAGAGACATGGAATGAGCATTCATTTAGAGCCAGAGTAGAGACCTTTTTGAGGCTAGTTTGGTGGAGATTTCACATGGAGAGTATGCATCAACTATAGTGATGCCAGCCAAGAAGGATATGTGTGGCAACTACACAGATAGGCTGATGTATGGAGATTACCGTCCTATCAACCAATAGACTAGGGCTTATCGGTATGGCATGCCTACACCAAAATAGATCTTTGATGCGGCATGATTGAGAGAATCTTTGATGAATTCTTTTCCTCCTTGATTGTGCATGTAAAGGTCTTCAGTATTTTGGATCTTCAAGCAAGATATCATCTATTGCCAATCAAGGAGGAAGAGAAGTCCAAGATAAAATTTTGGGCTATTGATCCTCGCGCCAAGGATGTGTTATATCAGTGGAGATTCTTACCATTTGGGTTAAAAAATGCTCTTGCCAAGTTCTAGAGGGGCATGGACAAGATCCTAGCTGGATTGGATTTTGCTCAATGTATATTGATGACATTTAGATCTATAGCACTACTATGGAGGAGCATGAGAGACATTTGTTGGAGGTGTTTGAGAGGTTGAGATCTCATGGACTCAAATTACATCTTGAGAAGTGTATCTGGAGTAAAGCTTACTCCAGAGTATTATTGGTGGCATGTATGCAAACCCATGTATAGTAGTTTGTTGCCAGATGTGTGATTTGTGACCGATTTAGAGCATCATTTAATGCTCATATGCCACAATTGCACCCATTACCTATCATGGAGTTGGGTTACTACTGGAATTTAGACTTTGCTCGACCTTTACTATTGATTGTGAGACATCACCAATATGTTTTGGTTATGGTGGAGCACTTCTCCAAGTGGATTGAGTTGGTGGCACTTCTTGACAAGTCCAATGAAGGGACAACTTACTTGTTCCTGAATTGGGTTCTTAGTCATTTTGGTGCACTAATTGAAGTTTTGATTGATCAAGGTACAGAGTTCTTGGGAGAGTTTCAGGTCTTGTGTGACAAGACTTTGATTGATCATTATACTACCTCCCAAGATCACCTTGAGATAGAGAGCTTAGTAGAGAGAGTGGTTCAAAAGAGAAGATTACATAAGTATGGTTTTCAAAGAGGCCACTTGGGAGATTGGGATCTCCAATTACCCTGGTTGGCCATGGGCTATTGGTTCTACCGGCAAGCCTCATTAGCATCCTTCTCTCCTTACTTTCTACTCTATAGACAAGATCCAAATTTACCTATAGCCATTTGTCAAGATGCTAATGTAGTTTTGGACTTGGATGATCTAGATGTATGGATGAGCACATGTTCTAAATGGCAAAGATCTTTTAGAGAGTGATGCAAATGTCCTTTGAGAACTTGGTGATTGCTCATCATAGGAATACCTTATACTATGCTACCATTCAAGGAGGAGGTTATAGATTCCCGATCCGTTGATTTCATCCAAGTGACTATGTAGACAATAAACAACACCAACAACACTTGATGTTTCTACAAGCTGCACTATCTTGAGAGTGTATTAGGTTTTGCCATCTGGAGTCCTTGTGTTGGAAGGACGTGATGGTGTTGTTTAGAAGATCATGTGTGCAATTGTCTGCCATGCCACCTCTCAAATGTTGATCATATTATGGACTCAAGCTTGGCACTTGTACATGCAGGCTTGAGGTGT
The DNA here is from genome assembly GCA_948567375.1 of Lunularia cruciata. Classification (NCBI taxonomy): domain Eukaryota; kingdom Viridiplantae; phylum Streptophyta; class Marchantiopsida; order Lunulariales; family Lunulariaceae; genus Lunularia; species Lunularia cruciata. The sequence goes on along the minus strand of OX419755.1, from coordinate 49,606,153 downwards.
ATGTTATGCGGCTCTTCTGGTGGAGTTGTTACTATGTTAGTGTGTGATAGCTGTTTGAGAGGATGGCATATGGCATGTTTGACTCCTCTCCTCATGGTGGTTCCTCAAGGATAGTGGTTATGTCCTAGATGTACTTGACCTATAGCTAGTTCATCCTTTATATGGTATAGATTGCAAACATGTGACTAATAATTGGGCTTGATAGCACCTTGCTTCCTAATATTTGGCCCACCATAGGGTATACCATATACTTGGAGTAGATGGCTGTTTGGAGTTAGAGGGACCCCACCGCCAGTTATGGGGGCAATTGTGGCACTTGAGAATCCATGTATGACTTATGTGTGAGTTGTGCTTCTATAGTGTGTGATGTTAACAATAATATATGTTGTGTAGCAATGTATGTATGCATGATAGCTATCACGCCATTTGGAACATTGCATCTAGATTTCTCAAACTCTAGAGTAGTAGTGTTGGTAGTTAGAGAAATTTTGGCAGTTACTCATAGACTACTTGTTGACGGTTAAATTTCCTATTTGGGGTACTAACTACATGGTGGGGCTCACCATTCACACCGTCGGGTGTGCCGTGAGTGGGACTGTTAGAGTTGGAGATTTAGGTCAAAATCAGAAGTATACCCTAAAATTGCAACCCTAACGAGCTCACTTCTTTGATATTGAGCCTTTGAGTTCCTTGCTAGAGTGGATAGAAAGTCGGTGAGCGTCACCTAGAGTCTCTAAGCTAGAGTTGTGGTGTGGTTGACTATAATCAGTGCCTAGTTGTTGGTAGATTATTGAATGATAGATCAAGTATTGACCTGATTGAGTGTGATTCAAGTTATGTACAAACTGATTATTGTGGCACTGAAAGTCCATGTATGACTTATGTGTGAGTTGTGCTTCTATAGTATGTGATGTTGACAATGATGTATGTTATGTAGCAATGTATATATGCACTAAAATTCTAAGCAAGGGATGGTCTATATTACAAGAGTACTTCATACAAGTTGAACATCTTGGAAATAATTTTAGGAAGAGGAAAAAAATTGCTTGATTGTGATAGCATAAATAATCTTAGGTCAAGTTGATAATATAATAGAGTTACATATATTTATAGAAAATCTTAGGCTTAAGGTATTACAAATTTTGCTTGAATATAATAGTGTATATCTTAGTTCAAGGTTAAGTTGAGAGTATAGCAAACCTTGATAAGTCTTATATATCCTTTATTTATGGCTACTCTTAATGATGAGATTAGTTTTTCCAATGCAAATATTATACTCTTTGGCAAGAAAGAGTGTATCATTTTAGGTCTTAGAGTACTAACCAAAGAGTTATTATATCTTAATAGATTGTTCTTCATTTATGCTTTATACATAATTTCATGCTTCTCCTTTAGGTGCTTTCTTAAGAATTTTTTGCATTGTTTCTAAGTTGATGATCCTTATGAAGGTTTCTTGAGTTGTTGTAAGTGGTTCTAATTGTAGTATTGGGTTATTCCTTAGTGATTTTTCCAAATTTTAGTCTACTTCTTACAATCAAGAGAAATATAATAAACATTTTAACAATTGCCAAAGGGAAGTTTGTTATATCTTGTAAGCAAGAAAAATGTACTTCAACATTGTTCTTCCCTCAAGAAACAACCTTTTCTACATTAATATTGAGTCTTTACACTAGTAAGTCATGAGGTAGTATATGTGAGTATTATAATAATTTAAAATTTCTATCTCAATTGGATTTCCTTTCAATTTGATGTTTGTTAGGAGTTAACTCAAGTCTTGACTAACTTGAGTTAGTCTGATTGTGGTCAATTAGTCTCATATAGTAGTCTAACCCTAGGACTACTATATGAGAGAGCTAGTAGAAGCTCTTCATGACATATTAGTTTCATTATCAGTAAGCTACTGATGTGTTCTTGTAGATGTAGCCTCAAGGAGGTGAACCACATTGTCATACTTTGCCTTTCTTTCTTTGGGAACACACAAGGTGCTTAGCTATGGAGCCTATAGATCAAAGGTTGTGGATTAACCTGTCCCTACTAGTTTGAGCATGTATAGAACCCAACCAATAAAACCTTCCGCTCTAGGTTTTGGTACTCTTACTATCGGGTAAGGGAGTAATGTGCAACCTAACATGTCATCATAACATGCATTTGTGGTCCACCGGTCATCACTTCAAACATAACCAAGGAGAAATACACAACATTCCTAGAAGGAAAGAACCTAAGTGCAACGCCTGCACACCAATCCAAACCAATTGGGCATACAACCAAGCATGCAAGCACGGAGATGATCCAACCACAAGAAGTCAACAACAACTCTCCATACTTTTGGTACAAATCAGCTTCAGAGCTTCCTGGCCTATCCTCAATTTCATTTCAATCTGTACTCCAGCTTCCTCAATTATGCACTTCAGATTTCAACCAGTTCCTAATCCAAGTGTAGAACTTCTATCTCTATTGTTGGAGAAAATCCTATGAAACTCAAATGTGTGTAACTTTCTCTATGTGGTTTAAATCCAAGTGTTTTAGAATTCAATAGAAATCCTATGAGATAAGCTTTCCAATAACATGAAATATGCCTCAATCTGATAACTAAATCTCCCTTGATAAGCTCCCAAACTTGGCCAATTGCTCGTAGGTTTTACCCTAATTTCAAAATCCCTATTTTAGGGTTTTCTCCTAGATTTTTGCAATTTTTCCCCAGATTTCTGATTCAAAAGTACTCTTGATCCTCACAAACACTCTGAAAACCTGAAACCTTGAATCATAGTCACAATGTAGGAGAATTGATATCAAATCAAGATGGAAGATAAAAATTGCTCTACCAAGCTTATGACTGTATTTGCAATAGAGTTTCTTGCATCAATTCTCACTCTCTATGGATCCAAAGTTAACCAAAATTTTCAAAATAGTTGGTTTTGCTCTTTTCTAACCCTTTAAAAATCTACCTCAAACCCTAGATATAAATCAATTCCTGAGTTGGGCTGACTTGTGAGCTCTATAGACCCACATATGCTTGATCCAAGACCCTGAATTTTCTATTTAAAAAATTCACATGAAATCTTAGCACAAAGATGCAAACCCTAACCACCAAAAAGATTGGAAATTTTCACAAGGTGATTCAAATCACATCTTTAGGAGTGACCAAATCTTCAAACATGATCGGAATGTAATCTCCAACTCCTCACATTCCAAAGCTCCAACTTCAAGCGGCCAGATCTGATTTGAGATTGATTAATTTTTAACATCTCTTGAGCTCAGCACTACAAACTCTTTGTCATCTGTCCTATCCTCTTAACAGATCATGAAAATGTCTCACAAAGCTCTCTAAATTGTCTATCTTGTACTCTTGGATTTGAATTCTACACCCTCCCCCCCCCCCCCCCCCCCTTACTTCAATTGATCATATCTCCCACAAAATTGATACAAATCTCTCAAATTTTGTCTCAAAATTAACAGTGGTCTTCTTTCCTCAAATGCCCTCCCCAAACTCCTCAATTGTCCAAAAAATACCCAACTTCTCCTCTTGGAAAACAATCTCTTGCAATTTTGTCTTTTAGCTCTTCACCTTTTGATAAGTGGACTCCACAACTCCACCTTGAAGCTCATGAGCAAAAGTTCAGGCATTTCCCAACTATAGGATCACATATATTGTTGTCCCAGACTTGCTGGTAAGTAAGCACCGGAAAGACAATAGGATCTGGATTTTCCATCATCAACTCCGTGAATAGCATCCCGAAACGTCTCACCATCCAATTCAATAAGCCATCACGGTGTGAAATATGAAGCCTGATGAGAAAAGGATTCAGGAGTGGCAGATCAAGAGCATGGGCCATTGCATGCTCAAATGCCTCCTCCAATGCTCTAACACTTGTGCTTTGCTACAACTCTCACTCCCAACGTCCTCCTCCCCCTCAAGACTCCTTGACTAAACACCTCCTTGTCTCTCCACTCGCCCTCCTCTATATTCATTAGAGCACTCAAACATGATAAGATTGTAACCCACATGGTTAATCACATATATGTATATAGATTGCTCACATGGCAACGTCTCATCCGATCTATCATACAACCTACTCCACTAATGTGGGGATAAACTATGATAAGTTACTTTTTTACGGGCTACACAAACCACAACATGACAACTTATTTTTTTATGTTGACCATGGTGCATACATTTCCTATGTTTTACCAAATTGGACCTTCAATTGGTATCTGAGCAAATTGGTTGAAAATAAGGAACTAGAGGATTATGCTTGTTATGCACAAGGGTTGGATTCATTGATTTGCTTGCCTGGTGAGTCATTAGGAGCGTGTGATAGGAGGCATCTTATAGTATGGTTGCTCAATTGAGAAGACGGTAATTTGAAGGTGTTGGTTTATCATTTATGGTGGTGATAAAGACAAAGGTGTGCCACTTCAATGGGGCAAATATACCTTGATAGGGGTAATAAGTTCATCAAAGTAATTATCAGGTTTTTTCTTTTTGTCAACTTGTTTGCTTGTTCTACTATTGATCCACTTGAGCAAGGAGGCAAATGAACTAATCTTCAACAGCTCGAAGGACTACTTCGGCTTTATAATTTGTTATGTTGAATGGTTTGTTTAGTTCACACTCTTGCTAACTTATCCTACTTGGAAGAGCTTGAGTTGAGCAATAATTATTGCAAAGGCAAATTCCACCAAGGCTCGGGCAGCTTGAAAATCTGCTGATCTTTAACTTGGGAGTCAATAATCTGGTTTGGGAAAATTCTGCATGAGCTAGGCAATCTGACAAGTTTACAACTACTAGATCTTGGAGGGGAGGGTGAAGGGTTCAATGGCTCAATCTCAAAAGGGCTCGGGCTGCTATCTGAATTGGTGGCTTTGAACCATGTTTTGAGCATTGTGGTTTTGAAGCATGTTTTGAACTTGACGACTTTAAACAACTTGGGGCTCGATAAAAAACTTGAATTTCCTTTAGCTTCTTGAGTTTTGTCAAAGGATGAATTGTACCATTCAATAAATGTGGACAAGTCCTGCCAATGGAGGTTCAAGAGATAGAGGCCTTTAGATACCAACCCTTTGAACTAATTGTTTTGTAGGACTAGAGAGAGGATATTTTCATTCACCTTACTTCTAAGATAAATTCTTCTCACAAGTATTTCCTTAGACAATTGAAGGCAAATGTTGGTGAGTAAATCATTGATCTTGCTTGGAGAAAAAGAGTTGTAGCATCATCTATTGAGGATCAATGTGCCCACAATTTTTGGCTTGGGCTTTGGCAATAACATCAACAGTTGTCATACCATTGGAGTCCAAAAGCTCTTGCACAGCAACTTTGAACAAAAGAAGCACATTGTTTGATGCTTCACAAACATTGTCCATTGAGCTTGTAGCTGAAGATTTGGCAATGTCAGCAGATTGAAGAGCAGCAATTCTCTTGAACTTAAACCTAGCTTTCCTCTCTATCTGCAGAATCATATACTCCTTTTCCCAATCATAGAGCATGACAAATATCCCTAGTTTCCTTGCTCTAGTTATATGGCTTGATTGATGAATGTAAGTCTTTGTGTCTCTTGGTGGCTCGTACTAGACAACCAATTGCATATCATTGATGTCAAGACCTCTCGCAGCAACATTGGTTGCAACTAGAATGGTAAACTTTGCACTTTGAAAGGCAGCCAAGGTTTTCTCTCGCACACTTTGAGAAATATCTCTATGTAGAGCATGTGCAACTCCATGCATAGGACACTTGCTAGTTCAGACACATTCTTCTTGGTCTCAATGAAGACAATATAGTATCCACCACTTCCATAGCAACTAATGATATCAGCCACCACCTGAGCTCTTGCAAACTAGACACATGAAATCAAAAGATGCTTAATTGTAGCAGTAGTCTTTATTTTCTCATCTCCATAGTGGTTTTGCCAATCTTCAAGAACCTTGAAGCACAACTGTGTTGATTGTTTGTTCTTGCTAGTAAATCGTTTGGAAGGTTAGACTACTGCTCAGTTTTGAGAGTGTATTTACCTTTCTTTGAAAGTATTATTGTCAATTGGAATAGTAATTTAGATAGGAAAAGTAGAGAAACCTTTCTCAGGCCACAAGTTTCAAAGATTATATCTTCTTCTACATCAAAAGAAGTTTCCACAGATCTTAGAAGAGCAACTCATGTAGTGAAAGCAACAACAGCTACCCAAAACCACTTTTGCTACATGTCACCATCAAGTTGGCATTCGAGGTTAGAACATGAAGTTTTTTTGGTTCTTTATTCAAGCTGAGTGGAGGGAAGTTTTGAGAATGGGTGAGGGATGGCCAAGCCATAAGACAGAGTGAGATGGCAATCATGAAGTCTGGAGGTGCCAAATTTGACATTGCCAAGTACGATGGACCCTTTGATTATCTCTTTTGGGAGCATCAAGTGAAAGGCATGCTCAAGGCTAACGGTTTTGGGAAATTGTATAGGCCCAAGACTGATTTGGTGTTAGAGGATGATTGGAACAACATGCAAAAGGTAGTTGTACACACATTGGTTTTACATCTATAGCCACATTTCATTAAATAGTTGGGTGAGTACAAGGAATGCATTAATTTTTTTGATGAGCTACAATAGAAGTACCATCAAAAAGAGTTATCAAATTTTCTCTACACTTCCTTGAAGTTGATGAGCTTCAAGATGAAGGACAATGGGACCAAGATACAAGATCATATTGATGCCTTCAATGATCTTTTGTGGACTTGAAAAATCTTGGAGAAAACCTGAGTGATGAGAGAAAGGACCCCCACTTGTTGAGTTCTCTCCCTACGTCCTACCAGTCCTTGTCATGATTGTTACTACATTGTGATAGGAAGACCATCACGTACAATGAGGTAGTGAATGCTCTATTTATAGATGATCTTCAACAAAAGATGGTGTTACCTTCTCAAGAATAGTGTTGAAAGGAATCATGGAAGGACTCAAAAGCAGATAGATAGTAGGGAGCAAAGATCTAAGACTAGATCATGGTCTAGGGAGAGATCCCAAGACCGTAAGACTGTTCTCTATTGGAAATGTGGCAAAATTGCCCATCTCAAGAGAGATTGTCATGGCAAAGTAGTTGAGCCTTCTTCAGAAAATGTGGCAAAAGACAACAAGGAAGAAGAAGAGGAGGACCTGCTTGATGATGACTATGCTCTTTGACACCAATGGTATGCCCTTTGCACTTCATTTCAACAAAGGAGAGATGAATGGATTCTAGATTGTGCTTGTTCTTACCATATGTATTACATAAGAGAGTTCTTTAGTCTTCCTTGATATCAAATAGTTCAATTTTGATGTGGAATGATCACCCTTGTCAAATTGTATGCATTGGATATGTTAAGATCCAAATGTTTGATAGTCTTGCGCACACATTGACTAATGTTAGGCATATCTCCTGACATGAGGAAGAACTTGATATCTCTTGGTTTGTTAGACATAAATGGTCATCAATGGGAAGTAGTTGATGGTGTACTTCAAGTCATGGCTAGGGGAAAAGTCATCTTGAGGGGAAATAGGCCCAAGAATCTTTATGTGTTAGGAGGCAACATTGTTTGCGCAAAAGCTCATGCTTCTAAATCTCATGATATGATTGACTATTGTGGCATTCAAGGTTATTCTTCTATAGTGAGAAGAGCATGTCTATTCTTTGCAAGAAAGGATTTATTTCTACACTATGATCTACTACATTAGAATTTTGTGAGCATTGTGTACTAGGGAAGCAGCATCAGACTGCTTTTGGTGTTGGAACTTATAGTTCCAAAGAAATTCTTGATTATATATATAATGATGTGTGGAGCCCATCCCCTACTCCTTCACATCCTGGAAAGCTATACTATGTATCTTTCATCAATAACTTTTTGAGGTTTGTATGGATTTATTTCCTACATCAGAAGTCTGAGGTCTTTGTCACTTTCAAGAAGTGAAAAGCCCAAGTTGAGACTCAGACTAGTAAGAAAGTGAGATTTCTACAATCAAATAATAATAGGGAATATACTTCTAGATAATTTGAGGTATATTGTCAACAAGAGGAGATAAGTTTTCATCTCACTATAATATATACTCCACAGCAAAATGGTGTTGCTGAGTGGTTCAATCAAACATTATTAGAGCGGATGAGGACTATTTTGAGCCAATCAAGTTTATCACATGCAGTTTGGCCTAAAGCTATCAACACTACAACTTATTTGGTAAATCTTTCTCCTTTTACTGCAATTAATTACATGACACCGTTTGAGATGAGGCATAGACAACCTGCAGATTACAATTTTTAGTAGTCTTTGGATGTAATGCATATCCTCTCATACCCAAGGAAAGTAGATCTAAGCTGGATCTTACTTCCAAGAAATGTGTTTTTCTTGGCTACCAGAGTGGTGTGAAGGGTTACAGGTTGTGTGATCCCTCGTCTTGAGTAACTCGAGTTAGTCTGATTGTGGTCAGTTAGTCTAGCACTGGACTACTATATGAGAGAGCTAGTAGAAGCTCTCTGTGACACATTAGTTTCATTATCAGTAAGCTACTGGTGTGCACATGTGGATGTAGCCTCAAGGAGGTGAACCACACATTTTCTTGTGTCTACCATGCATTTCCTGTGTATTGCCAAAGTGGACCTTCAATATTTAGAATGCTAAATAATTAGTGTATCCATCTTAGAAAGCTTGAGGAGATTGGTAGATCTTTGGTTAGCCTTGTTCCTTGTTGTGTTGTCCTTTTATAATTCACTTATTCTCTCTATTACCAATATGACTTATTACAAGAAGAGTTATTATTCTTGAGTTTGCACAATAAGGAGATCCAAAAATAATTTTATCAACTGCAAAAAAATAATTTTACAGCTCATATTCCATGTTATTTTATCCCTTGTTGGTAAGTAATACATGCATTATGTAGACCAAATTAGATAATCTTTTGATCACTTTACTATTGAACTATATTTTATAGGCTTGAGAGTAAAGGTATTGAAGTGTAGTATATATTTCCCTTTATAGATCCCTCTAGCTTCTAGCATTATGCATTATGACTACAGATTGCTTCCACATCTTTGGAGTACTAATAAGCACAAGGATGTCCTAACCTCCAACTTCTAGCATGGTGAATTATGACTACATGTGGCTTACAAATCTTTGAAGTTCCTATAAGTACAAGGACTTTTATCTCATGTTACTTAGATATTACCTTTGTAGAGAATGTCCTATATGAGATAACTTTGCTTTATTATCTATAGAGGTCTTTTAGTATGATCTCCTCTAGTAATACCTATCTAAACATATATCTACTCCACATGTTTTTATCTCCTCCCTCCTTCTTATCATGCTTGAGAGACTTTGATGAGTGTTATAAGTATTTACTCTTAGGTGATATTATTGGACTATGGACTTTTGAATATATAATAAGGGACTTTGCATGTATTAAATTCTTTTTTCAATTATATGTGGAAGTGTAGGTCTATTATCCATAGAGAAGATAATACAAGTTGTGAATTTTTTGCATCATTGTATTTTTCTATTTTGTGGATAGCTTAACCTTTCTGAGGTCTATTATGGAGATGAAGTATAGATACTCTCCTCTCCATATATTATAGTTGAAAAAAAGTATGTTTTACACTCAAAAGCAATAGGTGATCTTTATTTTTTGTTACTGTAATTATCAATTGGAACGAGAGGTTTAGAGGATTCTTTAATGTACATAAGGTTCAACATATTATACATTGTTCTTAGAGACTACTAGGAATATGTATCATTACTCACGTGTGAGTATTGTATTAACTTTGAAGCAATAGAATTATATGTGATCTCACTATTTAGCCCCTAGACCTACATAGCAAGGAGGTCTATGTATCTGATTACTAACTAAAGCTAGTAAAGAAATTTTTGGACCATTTGTCCAACTCTAAGTTTTTGTCTACATTTGTGAGGCTAGCTAATTTCAAAATAACTTTAGTAGGCCTTACTAGGATCTTTTACTCTCTAAAAAGCTAGTTCAAGCTGAATTTACATAAATTTTAGGTTTTTTAAGTAATAATAAATAGAAATATTATTTCTATTTCATAAAAATTATATAAATCTGTTTAATTTTGATCATTCCTTATAAAAAATTAAATTTAAATCACTACTTATACAACAATTGATGCTGTTTTACTTTCCATGGATGTGATGGTACTTCATGATATCTCTTATTGATCCTATACTCATAATAAATGCTAGGCGCAATAGACTTATTACACATTGCATTCAAGTGGAACTTTTTTAATTATGTAGGACAAGTTAGACTGCGATATGGTATAATTGCCCGTATGAAACCGTCTTTTACCCTTCTGATTAACTCTTTTTATCTTCTAGTCTCTTCAACAAGATACTTATTTTTGCATCCATCTCTTCTTTCTCAACGGATTGAATGGTAATTACATTTAATGGTTTTGAAAGGCTCTGATCCTTGTCGGACGAGGACAATTCCTAACATATCTCTTATATAGACAATACTCTAGGTTTGGATTTAAAAGGATTACTCCTTTTTACTTCTTTTTCTTCTTGTCAGTTGAACTCAAACTCTTTTGAGTTTTGGCTCTTCTTGCTCTTTGTAACAATCTAAAGATAAGCCTACTCAACTCTACTAATAAGGTTAAAAGTCCTTTTGCTTGCCACTCCGTCTTAGTATCATGTTGCAAATTGCAGTTTAGGTAAAGAGTTTGAGAGAATAGTGTTCTATAACAGTTCGTTGTTAATGACAGACATCCCTGCATGTTTCAACGTGTGCACTTTTGCAAAATGTTTTAAGACAAGAATCTCCTGTCTAATCACAAAGCCTACGGGAAAGAGGTTATTTTACCAGGGAACTTTATCAGAACCATGGATATGGCTGGATTTAGATGTTGCTGCTAAGGGCCATGATCTATTTTGATGCTCGCTTCTTAAGAAGAACGTAAATCTAAACGGAGTGTCTCGTGAGAACATAGGTAAAACATAACTAGAGAGATCCGGAAAGAAATCGGTTTGTATATCGTGTGTGTGCGAACCGTCCACTCAATTCACCCCTTGGGTGACATTTACATTGAGGTGATGTGGACACTGAGGGTGTGGATTTATTGGGGTCTGATTTGAACATCTCTAAGATAAACTAGGGTCTTTGTATGCTAATAAGACATGGAATACATAGCGAGATAAGACAAATAAAAATAAAAATTCTCTCGGGACATGCATTTACTGTAAGCAACACAGGTCGACATTCTCAATCTCACAGCGAGAAGAAAAGGATCTCAATTAATGATCTAGTGCAGAGAAAGCGGAGAAGTCCCCTTGCCCCACATTCGCTCCCGCTTATGAGCGCATGTTTCATGCCTATCCTGAAGGAAATATCCTCATCTAGGCCTTGGTCTGGAGAGATAGTGGATGCCTATTGTCGACTGCACCAAAGCTACACCTAAAATGCGACTCCACTCGTCAGGATACTAAACTACTGCTGCACCTTAGACGGTAATTTCTATCTTTTCATCTTTCGCCCCAGCAGTAAGCACTGGCAAGGCTTCCAGTTAACCCCATGAATGTATCAAAAAACAAGGCAAAAGAAGGAACTCATTGTTTTAACTCGTAAAAATCTCCAAGAGGAACGTGAATGACGCTTGCATAGACACGTGATGGATACTCCATGCACTGAAGTCAATGGAAACTTTAAGAATTTCTGAATTAGCGCATATCCATTATATGGATAGCAAATATACAGACTGATCAGATCTACAGCAAATGAATCCATATGTACTGACTACCCACGAACGACCAAATTGTTGCAATATCAGACTGCTAGCAAATATACCCATAGATACACCAAACCAAAAGCTTTATTACTATATCATCTCATGAAACCTTGCCAGGGCTTTCTTTTGAATCACAACGCGATACGTATCACCAGGCTGTGTTTCAAAACGAGAATCTATTCTGCGCTGACTTGCACTCCCTAGTCCTGCCCTTTCCCCCGTTCCCTGAGCTTGCACTGGTTCAACTATACCTGTTCCTTCCTTTCCGAGACCCTGCAGATAAAGAGCTCCGAAGTTAGTACTTATCTGACATCTCTGACCTCTAACGTAGCGTTCCAGAGTGCGATCAAAATCATGCAAAAGATCACAATGATGTAAATCACCGACAGATCCTCACCGATCCTTCTTGCCACCCCATATTCCGCAGCATACGGTTACCGACGTTTCTCTCATCCAGCGCTTTCTCAGCCGATATGACTTCGAACGACTGGACTTCAGGACCGGCTAATGCGGCATTTGACCCAGAAGACTTGGCCCCAACACCAGGCGGAAACGGCATATCCAAACCCCGGCCTTTACCCCCTTTTTCTTTACCATCATTTTCTCCTGAGACATCACCCGGTAGTGAGGAACCGTACAAGCTGCGACGCTCCGCCGCTCTATCCCTGTACCCTGTCTGGGGGGTTTCCGTAAAGCGCCTCTTGGTTCCAGCCATGGGGCCATATGAACCCAAAGCTGATGCATCAGTTCGAAAAGGGGTTGCAGAAACTGCCTCGGATGACTGAGTTGCGTTCACGGCAGCTCCAACACTACATTCTGTAGCCCCTCGTCCCATCCCTCTACCGACTCCAGAAGGCTTAACGAAAGCGGTCGTTGTGGTGGGTACAGTGGGGCTGGTAAGGTGTTGGCTAGCGAACATACTGCTGTTTTGACTGCTGTTGCCGGATTTTGCCCTTCCCATCCCCTCTGTAGAATGGAAAATGCCAGCGTATGGGCTCGTCCCACCGCGTCCCATAGAGGACACAAAACTGTCCTTGGAAGGGGTGGCGTCTGATCTGATTCTTCCATTTCCTGTCTGACTAGATGTGATGCTACTTGTTGCTGCAGAGGAAGTGCTGGTATCGTGCGCAGAATCAGCTGTTGTAGAAGGAGGTGCCGGAGTATTTCCGTCAGAAGGCCCTTGTGCTGCCTGCCCTTCGAACTGACGTTGTTTCCACATTGTCATAACATTGGTTAACTTCTTCTTACTTACCATGACTGGTCCTTTCCCAGCTAGCCTACTTTCTCTCTCCTTCTCTTTCAATCTCTCTTTCTCCTTCTTTGCAGAAACCTGAGCTGCTACAGCAGCTGCAGCCACAGCTTCAGCTAGAGTTGGTTTCTTCTCCACCAGTTCTAATGAAACCGCAGGGGGTGCTGATATTACTGCTTTGGAGCTAATGGTCACATCTCCCAAGTTCTCACCGGCCTTCTCTTCATTGTAATATTTTACTGGATCTGTACCTGCTTCAGTGGTATTCTCTGAAGAGGGATCCACATACTGAGTATATTGTTGCGTCTCCTGGTCATATGTATACCAAATCCCTGTATTCCCATCATAATACAATCCGCGATGTCCATCATAGTAGAAGCCAGATGCTGCGTCAAAGTAGTAACCCGATGCTTCGTCCCAAACAAAACCAGATTGGGGAGCCTCCGTTCCATCTGATGTACCCCCTTCATTTGCACCAGATCCGGTTGCATTGCTCGCTCCGTGTCTTCCTTCATGTGGCGGAGCCTTTCCTCGTGCTTTGCCTGCCCCTTTGCCTCCCTTACTGGAATTACCTTGGGAAGACTGATTTTGATGTCCACCACTATGAGTAGTTTGAGTACCATGGTTGGCATCTTCTTCCGGATTGTACTCCTTGGGTGCCCAACCTACATTATCATACTGCTGTGCAAAAGTGGCAGCCTCAATAGCCGCTGCAGCAGCTAGACTACCTTGTGAAGGAGTAGTACCTGGGGCTGAAGAACCTGGTCCGTATATGCTTTTCGCAAACGCCACTCGTAAAACTTGACCATTTTTTTCAAGGGCTGTTCCATTGCTTGCTTCCAAAGCTTTCGTAGCCTCTTCCACCTGAGAAATGAAGAAACGAGTGAAGTGGTTAGTTTGAAAGAACTTGTGTCGTGTTAACAACGGTATTTCGTCCCAAGGCACCACTCATAGAGGGATGAAGCATGCGTAATTAGAAGATTGGTTGACGTGAAGGGGAAATCTTGACTTGGTACATGGCACAGCCATTACGTAAGTCGGCAACTTGAGTCGCTATTCTACATGTGGTTTGTTACGGACGAAATCAGGACATATTGAGTAATGGCATGTAGCCCCGTTTTAAATGACCCAACTTGGTACAGGCAAGTTGGTTTGTGTTGGTAATGATAACCAGGATATATATTTGTGAAATAGGAGCAAAAGTCGTTCGAAGAACGGGGGATCCAGAACCCACTAAGTAGGAAACTGAGAACGTGCGTAAACAACCGGGTTCCATACCCACGTCTGACAAGGCTGACTCTGATTCTGACAAGGTAATCCAGGGAAGATCGTCTGACTATCAATTAGATAGAGAGGTAAGCATGCGTAATCTGCATACGGGTCAGCACGATGTTTGTGAAACATAGATACCTGCAGTACATGGTGAGTGCGAGCAAATGTGACCTTGAGAGAGAAGCATGAGTTGGTAACAGCATGAGTATGTTAGTGCAAAGGACAGTAACGTCCCAGAGTCTCAGAAAAGTATGAGCCACCCCTGGAGCAAGTGTATGAGGACTGGAATTAACCCCTGCATGCTCTATATGTCAACATGAGTCCGTCATGTTTGCACAAACGCAATAAGGAGGAAGCAGTCTTTTTCACAGTAAGTCTGCACGATAACGCACGAGTTCGTTAGTGCCCTGGGGGGTGCCAAGATAACTGGATGCAATGCCAGTATCTCCCGTCCCGAGTTTCAGTTCTTTTGCTGATGAGCACCAAGGCACGTATGACCAGCACACATGAGTAAAAAGGCATACCGAGTTGAAGTGGATGAAGGCAAACCCTCTCGAGACGTGTGTGAATTTGTCTCGAACTAGCCGCAGATCCTTGACAATACCAAGAAATGGATGCATGAGTTAGTGCTGCCTCATTCTTGTTTCAGAACCTTACGAATGAGTGATAAAATATCTCATACCATGCCATTGTGCATGTGTATCCTAACAACGTAAATGGTTCCAGTAAAAGCATTAAGGGATAACCTGTACACAGAACAATCCTCACGGTGAGAAAATTACACAGCTGTCCTCCGGTGACTACCTTAATGGGCGCATGCTTTGAAAACTCGTAATGCAAGCTATCTTCGTTGACATTCTCATCCAACCCTCTTACAACAAGCACATGGGTAGGCCCTGCACCAAAGTACAAGTTACTGAGGCTGTTGCATCCAAAAAACGAGAGGTATTTCTAAAATTCAGCTAACAGGATATGTGACGATTGTTTCAAGATTACAATCTCAGTGTAATGCGAACCACTCGGCACTCGTCATCACCATCTGCCTTTCAACCAAGAACGCAAACTAGCACTTCTTGACTAAACATTCAGGGCTCGAAAAGAACAGATCTTGGCATTCCCATCTAGCTCAGTGATCATGGCTGCTTACCTGCTTCAGAAGCTCTCCTTCCGCTAGCTGCTGGAGCTGTGGACGCTGGTACATCTGCAGCTGGTGCATCTTCGGACCGACCTTCATTGCACTGCAGCAGAGAGGTATGGCTAAACTTAATATGGAACAGACTCTACTAAACAAGTACGATGGGTAGGCAACATTCATAAAATCCAATCCATCAGCATGACGTGATAATTTCTCTCACCTGGAAGCAAAGAGTGCGTCGCGCAAAATTGACACACCCACAAACAGTGCACATCCAATCTGTGCCAGTCCCACTGCTACTCTTAGTGGTGCCTCCCCGCCCAATTGTTCCAGCTTGCGGTGCGCCAACTCCACCTGTTGGCTTGCTACTGTAAGCGACATACGAATCATAAGCAATTTAGGACAATCTCCTTGCATTTCCTCTTTATTCCAACTGATGACAGAACAACGGTACAGCTAGACGGAGATTGTCCCAGGTTCTAACATTATTCCACGACAAATATGCACAAGTCTGTTCTGCATCGGTAGCATAACACAAGGAATACAAGGTGCGAGCAATAAGTTAGGCCTGGTAGATTTGCTTCATATAAGTTACCACAAAAATATAGCGTCTTCAGATGTATCACGCAAGGACTTGCACTAGGGGAAACAGACTAAGTTCCATGGCCCCTCCCGAACACGTGACGAGATAAAAATGAACCACTAGAACGGGTTAGCCATGCAAACCATGTCAACAAGTGAGGCAGGATATGTTTGGACTTCGGCGTCCAATTACTTCCTATAATCTACCCCACAGCATAATTTCACACCTGTACTCAAAGAAGAGGCGTCTTCCGTCCACCACTAGTCCATCGTATCCGGAGCCATCCATCATCTTTTGAGCTGCCTCCTGCAAACACCGTTACAATTTTCTGTGAGTATCAACGCACAAAAAATTAGACGAAAGCACACAAGTATATCTCCAAAATTTCCAGTATACTTAGTTTGACGTATTACTTCAATAAACGAGTTTTTACTAGAGCTACAAGAAGTAGGCGAGATTAATCATTCCGGTTCTTATGTACGTGAGTAGATGAGATTAATCAACTTGAAAACGTCTCACTCACAAGGTTACAACATCTCGAGTTCCAGTAATCTCTCGGTTTCATTCTCGGCTTTGAGACGTTCGTCTGTACTAAAATTGAAATCCTGTAATGCACATTCGATCCTCCGACGAGAATATCTTACCACAGAAGGAAAATCTACGAAAGCGAAGCCCCGTGAAACACCTGAGCTCCTTTCTTTGATTACGCGGACGTGCCTAAGGGGTCCCCAATCAGCCTGCAAGTGAGATCCTCTGGGTTAGTAAGGAGACAGTATTGTCCAATGGTCCCCACGTTGATCTTCGTACTCCTGCTATCCAAGGATGAAATTTATCATTCACCCGCTCTTCGTATGCTTTGGATGAAATCGCATTGTGTCGGACACTGCTTTATTAACTTGCTCTTCCACTGATGGATACTCACAGCAACGTATATCATGAAAACATACGTGCTGAAGGTAGGGGCCTTCTTCAGCTAGCTAGGCGGGGCATGCGAAATTACCAGAGCATTATAAAGGTCATCTTCCACAGTTTTCTGCGAAAGCCCTTTCACCACAAGGGTTGCAGAAGGTGCCTGCAGCTCACCACAAAACTAAAATTGTGAGATTGCTGTTCATAGAAAGAGAAGCCCAAACGCCTGGACGGGCAAACCAACATCCTCAAATCACATCCAACACTGTCCAGAGTGGTTGCTGCCCCTGGTAGGAAACCGAGTAGATGTTACATGTCGTCGAGTACCAATAACGAACGGCTGATGTCTGTAGAAAATAATAGTATCCCAAGCCATATGGAGATACGCGAGGTGAAGGCACGAATGAACCTCTTGGCTGACTGGTGATTTCGCCCAAAAAGTGTAAAACGTATGCAAGACTGTCCTCTGACTCTCTCACCAGTCTCACCCGCCTGGCCATCATCTAGTTTTTCACAAAAACCAATCACGTGGCCTGAACCAACGAACCAATCTCTGCCTATACTTGTGAGTATGCTTCTGTTCCACTTAAAAGGCAGACAATACTCGCAAGTACAGGACATAAATATTTTTATTACCAAGGGAGCCCGTTCATGGTGGCTACTTCTTCCCTCCCGATCTCTTCGTCTTTCACTACGAAGGGGAGCATCTTCAAAACTATCTTCACGCCAACCACGACTCCGACTCCGAGGGGACCGTGACCTTCCTCGACTCCTTTCCTCATAACTGAATGAACGAGACCTTTCACGACGACGGTCCCTATCCACAGGACTCCAATCTCGTTCCTTCTCACGGCTGCGGCTTCTGGCCAGCTCTCTGTCTTTTCTTCTCCGCCATTCCCTCTCTCTGCGAGACCTCTCACGATCAGACTCATATCCTCCTCGGTGACGCGTTGTGGTGAACTCGAAGTCCACATCCCTGCTTCCTTCACGGCTGCCTCTAAGTGATCTGCGCCTATAGTCATAATCATCACCATCATAGCTATCTCGATCTCGACTACGGCGCCCAACCCTCTCGAACCCATAGTCACGAAAGCTTTCCACGAACCCAACTTTGTCATGTCTTTGTACTTCTCGCAATAAAGCAAGCTCTTCTTCTAAAGTTCGCCTTTTAGCAGGTGGCCACAGCCCAAGAACAGCTGGCGACATTCCGAAGGCCTCCCGCTCATACAAGAGTTCACGTTGGTAAGAATCTCGGGAGAAGTCAGGCTCTCGTGCACAACTTCCTTCCACGTAACCCCCTGTTCCTCCATAAGCTCCTCCGGCTCTGTTGACAAAACATATCCAAAATCAGCAAAGGGGACATGATATGCGTCGCATTTTCTATGTACTGAATGCAGCAATCCGGTGCCTCAGGTCTAGCAAAGTTGGGTTCAAGGAGATTTGATCCAGCACTGATGTTGCTATCTCCACCAAAAAACTACAGTAGAACGTTCAGATACTGAGATGAACCATATCGGCAATCGAAATTGCCGTATCATTAGGAAGTTCATATATATTAGGACATGAGAGCAGAAGCCGTTCGAAGAAGTTCATATATAGTTCTATATCAGGCTCGTAGTCACAAGCTAGCCCTGCGCTCCTGACATTCATCTAAAGCCATACAACTAATGAGAATTCGTGGCTCTTAAAGGGTCCCTCCTCCATCTCGTAGCTTCACTTACTTCATAGACTGCAGTCCAGGAGAGAACAGGAACATAATCTCTTTATGAGCTAGGTCGAACTAGTCTGAAGAAAAGGCCATGCACAAAACTAGACAACAAAGAATAGTAACTCAAATGTTCAGAATTGTTGGAGGTGAAAGGCGGAAGACCAGCAATACTGAAGCGAAAAGACTGAAGGAGGTGGGAACAGGGGAAAGACAATCCATAACAGTGGCATACAGAAGGACCATCCTGAAACGAATTCTAGTGGGATTCTCAGAGGGATATTGGTAGATGAGAGCAGAAGCCGTTCTAGGAACGGGTCAAGATATGCTCAATACGAGAATAGTGATAAATCCCTAAAGTAGAATGCATTGAATGTAACCTGAAGCAAAGGCGTAATTGCAAGATATCGAGAACAACATATATAACTCTATATATAAAGCACTAGTAAACAACGTATATTCTGTATATTCGGTAAGGGCCACGCAACAGAATTCGAGAAATACAATACATTGGGCAATTGACCAGGTAAGCACTGCGTGAACGAAGAAAATAAGCTATAGTCTGGAGTCGGGCAGGAACACTGGAGATCTAAAGTCAAGAACAGGAAACAGGCAAAGAGCGAGTGGAAAATAATAGGGACGGAATTAGTTGAGGACAGGAGGAGTGGAGCAATGAAGAGGGATCAGAGGGATATAGGTATGTGAGAGCAGAAGCCGTTCTAGGAACGGGTGATCCAGAACTCGTTAAATGCATATGATCGGTAACCAAGATGTACTTTATGCCCAATGCTAGAATAGTGATAAATCCGTTTACTAGTCTGAAGGACTAGTAAACAGCATATATCGATAACAGCTATTCAAAAGAATTCGAGAAATACAAAACATTGTGTAATTGACCACCAGTAAGCAGTGCATGAACGAAGAAACTTAAACTGTAGGCTGGAGTCGGGTAGGAACACTGGAGATCGAAAATCAGGTATGAACCATGAAGCAGGCAAAGAGCGAGGGAAAATTAATAGGGAGGGAATTAGCTGGGGAAGGGAGGAGTGGAACAATGCGGGAGAGTAGTGGATGGTGTTTCTGCAGAGACATGTCGAAGTGTAACAGTGTAACGAGCGGGAAGCGAAAGAGGACAGGATATATAGTTATATGAGAGGCATATAAGACGACAGGATAGAATATATCGCAACAAGATCAGAGGGATAGTTTCAAGAGAGCATGAAGAATCGATCCAAGCAACCAGATAATCCGTTTTAGACAATTTACCAAACTGTTGAGTGAGACTTGAATTAATGACAACTGACACTGGCCTCCCAGTACAAATATGAGAGTCTTACATGACAATACCTAGTGCTGATACTTAAGTAGAGCATACCAATACTCTGCCGCATTCAACCGACACCTTGCCTATTAAAAGGGAGTAACGTTAAACACGCACGGATACCGCCTCTGGATTGTTCAGGAATTCACATCGGTTGTTGATCTAAAGGAGCCTCTTGGCCTCCATTTAGAAAATCAGTCATAAACTACAACATTTTTGTCCCCTTAACGAAATCTCCTCTTATTGATCAAACACTGGGCGAGGACATTTTCTTCAGAGCAGGGTACTCATCACCAGAATGAACTTAATAAAGAGCAGACTCCGATGATGAATTGCTTAACAGTATATTGCTTAACAGTATAAGGTCATGCGTATAAGAGATTGACGTCAATGCTATCCCACTTCCCATGGTCTGATCATATCTGCTTGACACAGGTGACAAATAATGCCATCTGCGGCTTGAGCGGAGGTCAAGCATGTCTTTGGTTTTTGAAGAGCGGTACGCAGGGCTAATGAAAACATGCGGAGAAATCTTGATACATCTAGTATCCAACACTCAAACAAATATTTGCTGGATTTTCCTTCTAGTGGCTAAATTATTCTAGAGGTTTTGGTGATGGAGATGTCCCAGGCAATGAGGATGGGAGCAAAGCTTGCTCCTGTAAATCAGAGGAAGCAGACGAACGAGAAGCGTTTGAGGTCGGGCAGTTTACTCCCCTGGGGATCTTGAAGGTGAACAAAGGCGATGGTCCGAGACCAGACCTTACATACCGAGAAGCAATTGAATATGAACAAGATGAGAGCGAACACCTTCTCCAGTAAGTTTTAAGTCCCCTGGTATCATCAAAAGGAAAGGACTTGCATCGTGTTGGAGTTAAGCCGCTTCCATACATGCCGTACACTCTCTACAAGTTCCATACGAAATTTCTGACAAATGTGTAAGAAATTACAGCGTGCAACTCGTAATGTATCACGAGATCTGAGTCGGTAAGAAAGAATCTACTTTATCTACAATTTCGAGTTTGATGACACAAGCTCATGAAAGAACTGGGGACTAATAGACGATTGAATTAACCAGGTGCAAAACTGTGTTAGTTCAAAGTCTATACAAGATAGGAGGAGGAGAAAACCTGAGGTCAGAGTCGTGGATGGGATCGTAGCTCTCCAAAGCCTGTGCATCCAAAAGAAATAGGGCAAGTCAGCACCCAAGACAGAAACAGGAGGAGAGGAGGCCTCTTTTTCTGCCAAATCCAGAAGAGCCATATCCACATTTGGCGTTGGGCGTGCGTGATTGATTTTGTGCTTGCGGGTCAGGATGATGAGAAGCACATGAACCATCATTCTTATGGTGGGGTGATGTCACCCCGTAGCACAGGAGACTCTAATGAGAAAACCACATAATATTTGTATTGATATCAACTTTCTTCCTATTGTATGGCGTACGCTGCTGTTATCCCATCCTGCTTGCTGCAGCACATAGCGTCCACCGTCCATCGCGCCCACTCTTCCTTGATTGCATATCCCCCTTGGGGGTTATCAAAGTCCTCTTCGCAGCTCTCCTTCACAGGCTGCGATATCCTGTCCCATCAGCAGTGTCATCCACCCACAATCAGGAGCCCACTCGGTCCGCATTGATTACACTCTTTATATCAATTAAAACATCTACTCCACTTAGAATTGGTAGCTTCCATGCGATGCCATGCGACAGGACGTCGATCAGATGCATAGGAGCATTATTAGCAACCCATATCCGCACATTCGCCACGGAGAAGCGTCCTATAACTGCATAAGACAGCCATCTCACCCATGTCCTCGACATTTACTTCCCCATGTAGCAACGAGGGGCCCTGCGGTGAAATCCTTAATTTAGCCTAAGAAGAGTACCAAGAATAGGTCATCATCCAAAGTCACCCTGTGATAAAGCCCGTTCTGAAGAAATGTGCAGAACGTTCTAGATTCCAGAAAATCAAGCCTTTCTTCAATTTTGTGTATGGCAGAGGACTTAAGACGGTGCATGATGCATTCCACTAACAATTTAAGGATTCCCATGCAAGAAATTTCCTCTTCGGCTTCTACATTTCATCAAGCTGATGCTCCTAGCATACAGTTTGCTTGTTCTTTCAATCGGGACGAGCTCAAGGTCGCAAGTAAGGAACCAGACAGTCAGACAGACACACTTAAGGCCAAGCGGACAGCAAGAGATGGTAGAAACTGAGGCTGTAATGCCAAACTTCTACCATAGCGCAGACCCACACTAGTTGTCGGACGAGAGTATCTACCAACAATCTCCTTACATCCTCAACAGATTCCTGATTGATTTCACCCTTGAGTTCCCTTCCAGGAAAGGAACTAAATATGTAATGGAAGAAAGTTGTCTACTTGGCTGAATAGGTCAGTAAGCCCTTTGCTAAGTCAATGTTCATTCAGACGCGACCACGGAACGGAATCATCACAGCTAACATCCAAGCAAGCTGGCAACACAATTGGACTACCATTCCTTCCAATTCCCTGCAAGTGGACTCGTTCTTTACATTTCTTCCCTCGCAACCCTGTTTCAGCCCGCCCGCCCATGATATCATTCAGTACATAACCTCCCTCCGTCGCTCAACAACCAATAGCTCTGGAACCCTACCACTTCAACCTCCTCCAACCGTCGCAAAACTCGTCTTCGTACCACCACCACCACCACCTCTCCCTCCCTCCCTCCCTCCCTCCCTCCCTCCCTCTCTCTCTCTCTCTCTCTCTCTCTCTCTCTCTCTCTCTCTCTCTCTCTCTCTCTCTCTCTCTCTCTACCAGATCCGTCAGTCTCCTCGGTCCGTCTCCTGTCTCCTGGCCAGACCACTTCCCCTCTCGCAGTCACATGCGCTGCTGCTGCTGCTGCCTTCTCCACTCCTCTCTCGACCGCATCGATTGCTGCTCCTTTACACCGGCAGCGATTGATTGAGTGATTAAGCAATGACTCTTCTCCTTTCCGGATGTAGATGAAAGACAGAAGACACAGTCAGTCACACACAAAGAGCAAGGCCGCAATGAATGGTAGCAGATAGATAACTGCTTCGTTCTGTCTGTCCTTTGTCCTCTATTAGCTCTGAAGAGAAACGGGAAGTAAACCCCAAAGGAGAGGAGAGGAGATGCTGTTGTCGTTGTCCTCACTGTACTACACGTCTTTCGTCAAATGCCCTTTTCAATTCTCCTCGTCGCTACAGCTACTACTCCATCCACCACTTCTCGTGCACTACGTACTGTAGTCAGTGAGTAGTATGGAACCGCGAGAAGGAAGCCTTGCTACCGGGAGGCGGTAGGGCAGTAAACCCCATGGTATGGTTGTGGTGAGGACAATAGAAAAGTAGATTAAGTATCTACAGTAGAATCTCTCATACAATTTCTGGGAAGCGTTCAATAGTCAGATATATTCCATTTCATTCTTATGGGATAATACCATTTCTATACTTGCTGGATTGATGAAAAATCTCCTAAGTTTAGATGATATGGATGATTTACGACTTGTTTTATTTCTAAAGATTTGATAAAACATGCAAATAATTGCATATTTTTCGGCAATAAAGGACTCAATACAAACATTGTATTCATCATAGTAAGGATAATATTTCCTTAATACATTTAAATATATTTATTTGTGTTGAGCAATAAAAAAAAGGGGATTTCATCTATTATGTTCTTTGGTCAAAAAGAGCAAATGAATGGTTTAAACCTGAAAATAATATTTATGAATAATGATATATAATTCTGAGCTAAAAAAATTTGTATTGTTAGTTTCTATGTAGCTTGATGTCGATTCTAACTCATGTAAAAAAGGTCCTTAATATAAATATAATCTATAAAACGAGAGAGAGATTTTTTTTTTCTCATAGTAAATAACATTATTAAGATAGTTATTTTAGTGCTAACTATAAAAAAACCATTATTCAGTAAAATATAGATAAGATGGTAAAGCAAGAAAACAATATAGTTAATGTTCATTCAATTTTAAATTTACTTTCTATTTTTATAATATTTAGATATATTTGTCCTTAATACTTTGGCTTAAGATTTGAGTCTCAATTTTATTCCTGATATGAAAAGGATACAAATAAACTAATTATTAAGATTAATAATCAGAACTTTATCTGTACATAGAATTTATTTAAGTTATTTTGATGCAAAACATAGTTGGAAATCAACTTAC
This sequence comes from Lunularia cruciata, assembly GCA_948567375.1. Lineage (NCBI taxonomy): Eukaryota > Viridiplantae > Streptophyta > Marchantiopsida > Lunulariales > Lunulariaceae > Lunularia > Lunularia cruciata. Next base: position 49,582,049 of record OX419755.1, on the reverse strand, counting down.
AATTCATGACATTTCATTTACTAGTATAACTTCAACGATGATACTTCATTTAGAAGAGAAAAGAATAAGGACCTTGAATGCAAATAATAATAAATTGGCAAATTAAACTAGTAAGTTAGATTAGTTCATATTCACATTTAATATGTTGCCTTCTAATTAATAGAATATTTTAAACTTAAAATAGTTAAATGATTTCTCAAAAAAAATTATTTGTATGTAGTTGTGGGCAGTATAAAATTATAAAATTTCCCTGAAGCATACTAGTGGATCCTTTGGAAGTGAAAGTAAGTAAGTACACACAATGTATTACGTTATTATAACCAAAATTGTTCCATTTATAACAGTTTTGAGTTATTATAACAATTTACCTTCAACTAGCTTGAAAGAAGGTACTCAATATTGAAATCATTTATCAAGGTATACTTAAGTTTTACCCTTGACTATGCTCGGTGATCGGTAAACTGTAAATCATAATAATGTAGACTAATTTGCAAGCTGGATTTTTTCTTTCTTGATGTATAATTAGAAAATAGTTATATTATTTCATATTATTTGATAACTCCAGATCAGTTTTTTTTAAATAGGCCTAAAACTGAATACAAAATATCCTTTCTAGCTCCGTCAGAAATTGAGAATCTCATCCTTGTATGTACTTCTTTTATTTGACTTTCTAAATAATATATATATTTTGAAAGAATATATTTTGCTTGATTAATTTAATTAATGTGATAAAAATAAATCTGTAATATAAATTTTATATCAAGAAAGAACTACATAAAAAATAGGTACAAAAGAGACTCTTACATATTAGAGAAAATAAGAAATTTTATTTATTAGATTTTGCAATCTTTTAAGAGTTTTGATACAATACATTTTTAATAGATTAACTTTAGCTAATATACTTAAGAGTTCTAAACTTATATATTTGCACTATACACATCAATTAGAAAATGTAATAGTGTAAACCATGAAGGATTTGGGACATTTGTCAACTATAAAGAGATAGTTCATACCTTCATTTTCTGATTTATTTAAAGTTCCTATTTATTAGAGGATTTGATGCAAATTTTGCATACAACTAAAAAAAATTTAAGAAACTATTATGGGCCACCTCTAATTTATAGAAATAGCTTCCCCATCCCCTAAATTTCTTTTATAAATCTTTGTGTAATCTTTTAAAAATATTCTCCCCATCAGTTATTTTCACCAATATAACTTTGAAAAAGCCTGAACCTAGAAGCGCACGCAGCGATTCGACCCGGACACTATTTTGTTGCCTTGGAAGTTTTTGTCTTGGAAACCGATTTCAATCGGAGGGTATCGTCTCTTGCCACGAGGGAGTCGATGTGCATGAGGTATGACCATGCAGCACCTAACCGGGGAAAGAAATGCTGGTGTGTCAGACCTGTCATCTAAAATCCACCAAGCGAAGTTTATTCTCTCAAAATTTCTAAATTTTATTTTATTTTTATAGACAGATATTAATTTGATGACATAAATTTTTCATAAAATAATATTAATTATATTCTAGGATATATAGATATTAGATCTATAATCTGATGCACAAATATTAAGAAAAAAAAGAGGAATCACGTAGAAAACACTAAGGATGGGAAGACCATGGCAAACTGTAAAGGGTGAGATAAAATAGGTAAAATAGGGCTAAGTCCCAATAGAGTTCCCTTCACAAATATTTAGTAATTTATCTAACGCTATTTAAAAATTGACACTCTAAAAATATGTGTAGTAGAAGATGGACACTACTAAAAGAACACCAAACTGCTTTCTCATGTTTTGGATCAACGAAAAACTATATAAACCTCCCACTTTTACAAAATTTCATAAAATGATATTTCTTGATTTATTAAATTATCCCAGTTTCAAGTTTTGATTAAGTTTTGATTCCATATGGTTGCTATAGTTTGATACGATTGATTTTACTACCAAATTCTTCATTAATAATTCTCATAGACTTTTGATAATCTTCTTAGCCACTAAAAATCACCCTTATTACTTTTCTCATTATGAACTCGTAGAGTGCTATGATATTGAAGAATAGAGGAGAAAAGGCGTCCGCTATGATATCGAACAGTACATGGTTTAATGTTTAAACTCATAAACTTCTGGAGTTTTCTTGAAAATTCCCAAGTTAAAAACTTGCAAAATTTTATAGAATATCATTTGAATTAAATTCAAAATTTAAAAATGTAGTTTATTGAAATTAAATTTTCTATAAAAGAGGATTATTTATTTTTTAGTATACTCAAGATGATAAATCATATAAGTACAATAGGAAACAGAAGTATAAAGATTATAAATTGATGAATTCAGAAATATCCAATTTATGAAAAGAGAAGATAGAATATGAAATGAAATATTTTAATTTTATTTGCATGATAAAAAAGTCTTATATCAATAGAAAAGAAAGAAAGACATGCTAGAAAACAGATCGAGATATAAAATAGTACTGAAATAAATAACCTCGTTGCCCGATACCAGTAGTCATCGAGATGGTCTCCGACCAGTAGCCGGCCCGCTTTAGAGAGTGACATGGCGAGCCCCCGGCTCCGAACCGTACGGCTGTGCAGCCAGGACCATGAGGCCTTACTTTCGTCCGGAATAAGTCGGACGGACTTCTTTAGATTCTGGAATATCTCACTGACGGAGGAACCTCTGGTGCTGTTAGGGTTTGTGACGCAGTCTGCGAGTGAATTTGGCATTAGATCGATTGATCGAGTCTTCGAAGCTCTTTTGCACTTCTGAGCCCCAGCTCGCATCTCGCGTCTCGAATACACTTGACCGTTGTCGATCGGCAAAATGAAGGTTGTCGCTGCATACCTTCTGGCTCTATTGGGAGGAAACGCAAGCCCTTCCTCTAAGGATTTGACGGCGATTCTAAGCTCAGGTATGTGAATTAGGTTTTCGAAATAGGTTTTGTGGTTTTTGCAGTTTTTATTAGAGGTATCATGGGGCTTTCAGTCGGCATTTTGATTGCTGATTGAGAAGTTGATAAACGTCATAGGACTCTTTGGTGAGATGCTAAAATTGTGCATCCCTTTTACGTTGAGCAGTCGGAGCTGAGGCCGATCAGGAGAAGATTTCCTTCCTTCTGAAGGAGCTCGAAGGTAAGGACATCCATGAGGTTATCGCTTCTGGGAAGGAGAAGTTTGCCTCAGTTCCATCAGGGGGTGGTGGTGGCGGCGTCGTTGTTGCTTCCGGTGGTGGCGGAGGCGCTGCCCCTGCTGCCGAGGCAGCGAAGGTAGAGGAAAAGAAGGAGGAGCCGAAGGAAGAGTCTGACGATGTAAGTTCTAGTTTTCGTATTTTGATCTTCGTATGACATTGTGAAGTTCCTTATACATGGATTCATACTCTTTGCAATTTTATACTTGCGCAACCTAGGCAACTGTTTCCGGGCCAAGAGCCTCACGCTTCTGATGATGCCGTTGCCGTTGCCGTTGTTCTTACATTGATGCCCGGATCCTGCAGGATATGGGATTCAGCCTCTTCGACTAGATCAGTCTCAGCCAATGTTACTTTTTTCTTCCTTACTCTTGGCTAAGAGAATTTCTTGCCTTGACGATTTCATCCTCATGTAAAAGGCCTCAATGCCCCTAAATCATGGGGTTTATGTCTTCAAAGACTATGAGATGATTGACTCCGGCTTGCGATATTCAAGCCCTTCTAATCATTACTGAGACGCAATTTTGACGGGACAGTCAAGGCTCATGTGTAATCTTTATATGAATTCGGAGTACGCTTTTGACAGGAGAATTTTGTTCTCCATGATTCACATCTGCGGTGCGGCGGTGTCTTTATGCACAAACATTTATGGTATCGTGTGACAAAAAGTAATACTGATTTGCTTTCTTGGTTTATTGCCTCACATTTTCCCTTAATCCTTTATGTCTATATTACTGTGATGTGTATTTTTACTTTAGCTTCACATTTCATAGTGTGGATGAGATTATCAAATTTTGATGCAATTCCTTGTGCTTCGGCTCGCATGTGCTCAGTTTGCGTCGGATCTATCCTCAGGTCGTGTGAGTTGCATTGTCTACCAACGGCTTCTCCATTAGTAGTTTGTTTTTTCATTGCGGTCAATTTTGAACCTGCGGCATATTGCACACGCGGTGCATTCATATAATCTTCTTCCTAGATCCTCGCACTTTAGGTACCGCATCTGCGCACTCGTAAGAGCCTTGCCATCTTCTGGACGGGTGTTGTGCTATCCCTGTGTCTTGTCATGCACGTCCTAGTCTGACGGCTAGAATATTCGCCGTCCAGAGAGGAATGTCCAGTTCGATTCTCAGTTCTCGCAGATGGTCACTTATCCGCAGTAGGAAATTTTTAACATGTGCATACACGGGTGACAATGTGACAGTTGGTTTCACGAGCATGCCTTGCAACAACCTGTTCCCAGAGAGTCGAGTTCTCCCATGTAGGAAGGGATTGTATTCCACTTGCCATTTATCTAAAGAAGCAAAGTCTGATGACCCCTGTCGATGTGGTTATACCACACCTCGTAAATTAATGCGAATGGATCAAAACTCTTCACAAGAAAGTGCAAGCGAAAAATAGCAGAATACGTTGAAAAAAATGGTGACGCCTCAGTTCTCAGTATGAAATCTGCTATGGCAATGAGAACAATTCGGCCATGGAGAAATACAAACAATTAACCGGGGAGAGGAAAATATAGAAACGGGGAGGATTTGTACCCCGTCTTTTGAATGACTGAAACCGACAAGTCGCTACGCATCCTATACGTGTAAGCCATGACTATCAATGAAGTTCTCTCACTACCTTCTACAACCTCTCAAAGTAACCTTGACCTTCTACTGCTGCAAAGAGCAATGCTCGGTCCATGCATGGTGGGAAAATGCGCTGACAGGTCTCTGAGCAGCTATGGTATGGAATAAGAACGAGTTAGCACCTGGACAACTGCGGATCGAGGGGCAAATTGAAGGGCGCGTAAGATCTGTCACTCTTGAGACTGAGGCATTCCCTTGGGAGCCAGTAGACACCAATAACCAATGAATCATCCACGAATTAATCCACACGGATCAAAGCGCAGTCTTATCAAACGCATCGTCTATACTAAATAAACATGTAAAAATGTAACTGTGGTAATACACCAATATGTACAAGAAATCCAGCCACACTAGGAAGGAGGTCTTTTCAGGTGCATTTTCTCAGCAATGTTCTCTACGATGGCTTCTACTTCTTCTCTGATCCGATTGAAGCATCCTGGCGCTTTCACTGCATCCACAGGCGTATCCGCGTCCATATCAATGTGATTGTGCTGAGGATGATGCAACTTTCCCTCAGCTCTTCTTTCCTGAATGCAGAGGCCAACCAACCACGGAATTTTATCAAAGATTGGAACAATTCATTGAACGAGTCCGGGCACTCTAGGGCTTCGAATCGAGTACTAGATTACCTGTCGGTGATCCGGTAGAATCTCTGGAGGCTTTGGTTTGGTTTCCTGAACTCCCCCAAATATCGACTTGTCTTCAACTTCTCCGGATGTCTTAACAGGATCCTCCATCGAGTATAGCAATCCTTGAGCGAGCGATCGAGATTCTTCCACAGTCAAAAGTTACTGGAGGAAAAACGCACATACAGCAATTTATACGTGTCGTCATGTGCTTTTATTTCATCATCGTAACATCCTGAGGTATAACATTCGACAATCGCTTGCTGAGTGGAGTACTCCGGCTCTAATGGATTCTATCATGGAAGCCAAAAGGTGCAAACCTTACGTACATCCAAGCCCCCTGAATATGAACACAAAACGGTATCCTGTCTCCATATGAGGAAAACGTTCTTTCATGGGCTAGATCCGTGTCACCTCCTCGACGACTCAAACTTGCCCCGCCCCCCAACAACCCACCGTGAGTGGAGTCGCTTTCTCTCTCACTCTTAAATTCTTCCGCATTACCACCAAGAATGTTAGGATTGCGGGGCTAATAATATACGAACAGACAGATAAGAGAGTACGTACAAGGACGAAGAAGCAGGTGACTGCCACGGTAACTCCACGCCACTCCACTCCACGCCACAAAGAGAATGTAGATCTGGTCGGAGCTGCACCAGAAGGAAATAAGGAAGGAAAGAAGAGCAGATCTTTGTGCCGTGGGACGAGAGGTTCAAGCAAGCAAGCAAGCTCACAGGCAAGGATCTCCTTGCTGCGGGTCCCACCAACAAAGACATGTCCGCATCGGCAAGAAACTGCTCCGCTTTCTCACCAACATCCTCTAATTGAAATCCAGTCTGTCTGCAAGATTGAAAATCATTCCAGCATTCTTACATTACAATGCCTGGATTACCTTGACCCTGGGTTTTCTGTGCATGTGAAGCTCTGTAAGGTTTGATGAAGGAATTATCTACAGCTCTAATGGTAAATGACTTGAAGTTGAGATAGCTGAGGGTCATGGAAATCTGGTAAGTGAGAAGAAGGCGACCGCATGTGATAAGAAGGATGGGAAGACCCCATCAAGTCGTACCAAGGAAAAGACAAAGGGTCAAAATCTGGTAACTTGAAGGGTGACGAAGACAATGGGATTTGGTTTCGATAAGGCGATGACCCACACCCCTAAAAGACAAGCGTTGATAAATTTCCATCCTATGCGTCATGAAGGTTGCGAACCCCGATTGCATGCCTGCTGAAGTCGCAGCACCCACCAAAGCTTGAGCTTCGGTACGCACAAAGTTTGACACTTTCAGTTGATTATGCACGCCGAAAGGAACGACGAACAGATGATAAAGTTGTATGAATAGTTGGGAACTACAAACAACACTTAGGCAGGCGTTGAGAAGAAATGTGTTTTAAGAAATTCAATCTTTTGTGGTTTCTTAAGCTAGCCTTGAAGCTAATACGTCGACTTCTTCTTCCTTTGATCTTTCTGTACAAAATGGAAGATTTAAAGTGCAAAAGCTCCATTTTGCCTGGTTAGGCATCTGACCCAATTTATTCTATCACCGCACCCAATAATCGGAAACTGATATCTTCCACAATGAGTGGATAAGCAAGCTGTGGGGGATTCTACCACAGGTATCTTCAAGAAATTTACGAACCCACTCATGGTATGATATCCTCATCCAACAAACCCTTATTCCTTCTCTGCCGCAAAGTCACCCATTAATATATCAACTTCCGGAAATGGAATAATCAACCCGTTGAACCAAATGCCAAGCACCTGAGCGGTGCAAATATCAGCATCTCAAGAGCAAAAAAAAAATGAGAATGAGGATGGAAACCATGGACTCAAAAAGAATATTCCCAGAACTCGAAGATATTTAGAATTGTCAGAATCTAGAGACAACTAGCATGAGTTCTGCCGAACAACACTGGCTAGACTTGATGGGACAAAGATTACAACAATCCAGATCTGAGCTAAACAACGCAGAGCGCAGAAAAATGGCTCATACTGGATAAATAGAAAATTAGATCTCCACTCAGACTTTCAGGGAAACATGGGTTGTTGGAGAAGACCACACGTCTCTGGCCACCCCAACATGAGATTCATGTTCTGTAGGGCTTGACCTGATGCACCTTTCACCAAATTATCAATCTGCATGCACCAAACCCAAATAGAATCAGCAGTTTGAGTAAACCATGTAAAATGCCCCTGCAAGTTTACGTGATCAGTCAAGAGTGCAGACAAAGGCGGGCCAAGTATCAATGGTGGTGATGAACATGTTATTCCTAATGTCACAAGTTTGCATCCAAGGATGAAAGAGCTGAGTTTACTACGAATTCAGTACTTTAGGATTAGAACATAGGACACTGGGTTTCTTCTGGCCTCCGGTGTCCTCCGCTAAGGAGTGGAGCTGTCGCTCTAGTTTGAAGTCCTGTTCCTGTGAGGAAGGCGGCCTTTCAAGAAACTTCTTACAGACTTCCTACTGTCGCAAGGACAAAATGGTCTTATCCTCAAAACCTACAAGAGACAGACCATCATAGGCAGTTCTCGTGACTCATACCACATAGTAGATGGCTGGAGTGACAACGGAAACTCACCACAGAAATGATAATTGCTCTTCCTGGAATTCTGTCTTCGAAGACATTAACAAGACAGTAGTTGGAGCCGCGAACATGGGCAGTGACGGGGATGACACCACTGGGTAGCAGGACGACGAACTCCTCCTCCTGCAAGGTTCATTCAGTTCACCAAATCATCCATTCCAAGTTCGCAAGACCTGAAACTGGTAATGGAGGCAAGTGACACAAAACTAGAGGTCCCAATGACTTTGAACCAACTCGAGAAGTAATTTAGTGAAGCCAATAATTAGAACCCACTTATCTGGAGAGAAACGTGAGAAAGGGCTTAGGACCTTAAGTGCTTCGAGTCCATTTACTCCCTTACTTTTATTATTGTCAAGTCTCAGGAATAGACTAGACATATCGGAAATACTCTCGGAGAAGTCCCGCAGATGTTCCCAGAGTCACTTACCTTAACGCTCAGCGCCTTTCATTGGGTAGCTACTACTGCAATGAAAATTGGAAGCTATGAACTTTGGGAAGACAAGTCTCGTAGGAGTAACAGTCTAGTCAGCAGACGACACTTGTTCTTCTTAATATGATTGCTTACTTCAAATTTACGCTGTAAATGGTTGCGAATATCTTCGACAGTTACACCATCGGTCATTTGTACGTACATTGTCGACTGCATACCTCGACTCTGCAACAAGAAGGTAACCATTAATAGGGTGAGTGAAAATGGTTTAGCCTATCATAGACGCTTAATTTAAAGCCTATATACGAAAATTCGCAAGAGGCCTTGTTCTAATTTATTTGTTCCATTAACTCCACACTTTACAGGTGTTCCATGGATTGTCATGCAGATAGCGACAAATTGTGCCTGTACCATTGGGATTAAGTGAGGTGTAAAGCTGATGGTCACTTGAGATCCAATAGCTTCGGTAAGTCCTTGTTCGATCTCTGGGACTGCACATGAAGATGACAGTCAGACAGTGTCAACTGACAAAGAAGGGGAATTTAGAACTCAAGTCACTTGAGAACTACTAAAGCCATATGTTTCTAAATAGACCGCGAGGTCACCATGGTGGAGTTACAGAAAGATACCATGACGGTGGTTAGTGATGCCGTAGGACTTCATCCCTTCCGCCACTTCTGTGTACAGATTCGCCTCCTTAGCCGCCCGTCCTGAGAACATGTGTCCACACTGTGAGAATAGAACAACAACCGTCACGGAAGCGAAAGACTGAAGCTCGGCGGTTGTTCTTGTAAGATCCAAGACGGAAAATCATCCATGAACTTCCGGGGACTCGAAAACTACATATTTGTGGCTGACATCTCACGGAGGATTGTCCGCAAATGAAAGGAGTGAGAGTCAAGAGTACCAAGCTTTCATACCTGCACCGCTAACCCCAGATTTTGCGTCTATAATAATACCATCTTTGCTGATAAGACCAGCCTGTAGACATATTTGAGTATTAGCTTCAGTGTTCCGATATTAGCTCGAGTGAAGAGATTTTGTTCGATCCACGGGCTCGAATATCCATTCGCAATTTAGTTACGTGTACAGCATTCATCGACAAACTCCACAAAATCACTAAAACCAGTAAACTACTGACTTTCTCTGAGGGTGACATCAATTTGCAGGTATCACAAAGCTCGTCATCATGAAAGACCGTTTGAATTCCATCATCAAGACTACACATGAACAGCTTACAACCTACAGAGCTTCAAAAGAGTATAAGAACAAGACGATGATAACCTGAAGCAATGGAACCAGAGGCAGCTGCACAGATGTGGGGTAGCAGCCTGGATTGGCCACGAGCCTGGCATTTCGGACTTCTTCTCTGTTTAGTTCTGTTAACCCATACACTGCTTCCTTCTGCAACACATGAAGGGCAATTTTCAGAGCTCTTCAGGTATCCGCACTTCCTGCAGGAACAAAAGACAATCTCTGTTCTGCAATGTCAGTAGGTCCGCAGCATCTTACCTGTAATTCAGGAGCACGATGTGCTCCATTATACCACTTCTCATATTGTGCGGTACTTTTCAATCGGAAGTCCTGCGAACACGAAAGTCAAAGCAGCAATCACTGGACTCGTTACGCCCTGCATGTGTACTTTTGAAACTCTTTGCAGCCATAATTTCAAGTGTGCAACTCACCGCGGATAGGTCTACAACTTTGAGATCTTTCGGGAGAGCTGCAATAATTTCCTGCCCAGAATATGCATGTAAACGGTCAACAACGGTAGTACTAGTGACGGGGTAATAACAGAGAAGTACTTAGCTAGGCAAGGCATCAGAGTCAGAAAGTACATCATGACTAGGTTTACAGGCTACTTGCCAAATCCGAAAGTACTGAAAGACAGAATTGAGTACCTGAGTAGTTCCATGGGGTAGACAACAAAAGATGGCGTCAACTTCAGAGAAGTCTGCATCTTTCACAGCCACCATATTTGGTAAGTCCTGCATTCAGCACTTGAACGACTATTAGTCCTTCCTTAGAGGCCACACATCGTCATCTACGACAAACAAGAACGTTGATCCATGTTACAAACATATCTACAAGCTGAGGAGAAACTTGCAGCTTCGATTTGCTTGTAAGATTAAGAATGATTTACCTGAGTGATAAGGTGAGGAAATACAGAGGCTAAAGATTGACCGGCTTTGCGGTCAGCTGTCATTACAGTGACCGAGAATGCTGGATGTGTTGCAAGAAGCCGCACAATCTGAGTTATCAGCCGGACAAAGTTTAGACTGCATCATCATAGCACAATTTCCGAGATCCCCTTGAGAATCAACTAAAGATTGAAGGCAATTAACTCACTTCTGACCCGGTGTAGCCACTTGCTCCAAGAACACCAATGCGTACGACGCCTGACTTGGTTTTACTGTCTTGCAGAACTTCCAAATTCTCTAGGGCCGACGTTACAGGCGTACGCTTCCTTGTTGGCATAGAGCAACAGGCAGATGATTTTGGCCGACTGGAACCTCCCCATATCTGCTACAGCGCATATCTTCAGTCAGTACCATTTTTCAGCGCCAGAATTTCAAAACATTTAAAATCATGTAGCTCAATCTATCCACACACCTCCGAAGACAGGGAAGTCGTGACTCCCACACAATATGACATCGCCATCGCCGGAAATCACTGTCTTCGTGGGTAAACCTTCGTTCAAAACTTCTCTTATCAGGAAAAACTAATTATCAGATATACCAACTAAAAATTATTCCTGAATTCTCCAGAATTTCAGAACCACCCAAAGATTCCTTCTTTCCAGAGGAGCGCTTGAACTGCAGAAACTAGAGTGAACCTTCGAGGGTACTCATGGTTTTATTGAGGCCCGATGACAGCAAACCGATTCTGACGGGGTGATTCTATCTTCAATGAAGCTGGGAGCTAGCTACGTATCGCACCGTAATCGAAATTGACAGGAAGCTCTAACGACAGCAGACCCATCTATCAGAACCTATATCCTAAGCGACATTGCCCACTTCAAATAGCAGTCCTTCACAAAAGCAGTTCAAAACAATCAAATTCAGCCACGTCTTTGGTCGTAGAGACCTACCGAGCTGCGATTTTCGCGTCCGCCTCTCTCAACTCAGTTCAAATTCAACCTCTTGACTCATCAAGAGTCAAGAACCTACTGTACCCTGTCCTACTCTTACCTGCAACTCTGCTTCCAAGCCTTCTACTCTTAACTATGGGAGCTGTGACCACGCTTGTCTTCTACTAAACAGACTTGGGAGGGAACGCTGCTGATTTCCCCGCACTCTTGAAGAATATATTAGAATCCACGGTGATGGATTGCACTCGAAAGTCAAAAATTTACGTCGTCGATTGCCATCTTTCGCTCTTGCTGGTTTTACATAGTGGTCTGCATCTTTTGCTCATTGTCCCGCTCTTCCCCATGTGGAACGAGTATATTTTAGTGGAATTTGGAAGTGGAAGCCAAGTGCCTTTCTTCTTGGAATATGTTTCCCCAAAGACAAAAATTGGAATGGCACTCTTCAATTGGTGCAAAGATTGGCATGCAAATGCACGAAGCCGACATATACTTCCAAAGATACATATACTTTCGCCTCGATTTTCTTTCAAAGATATGTACTACTTTGTGATACTGCTACACTTTATAGATACGAGTGTGTATACACAAGGAACTTCGAGTCAATGCCTTCCATTTATTTCCTCTTCTTCAAACTACGTACGCTTTTATAGCGCGTTGCTTGCAGGTGGTTACCACTAATACAACAAGAAGAAGTTCTGAGTGTTATGAACCATCCCGTGAAATAATATTCTAAGCATAAGTTTCCTGCTCAATACAGTACAGTCCTACTTTACAAGCTCTACAGATGTGCTGAAATCATTCCGATGAATGGAAGGATCGGTGCAAAAGCAACGTAAGCAAAACCTGCCTAGCAACTTAAAGAATTAATTTTGAAGACGTCCAGGAGAACGCTTTTTCTTTCTAATTTACTACTTTCTTTTGCTCTTTTGAGTCACTAAAGTCACTGTCACTGTCCTCCTCAACCTTTTTCATTCTGTAATACAAAAATTGGCACAATATCTGACGCGTGAGTTTCCTGGTCAAGGTGAACAAACTCCTCCATTTTCTGTTTCCCACTACATGCACTGAACATCAGCAGCATTTTCACATATTTCCACTTTAAGCTAACAAACAAACTTCTTTCCGCGACACAAGAACTCTTGGAGCCAAATGGTGTAAAGAGCCTAGATAGCAATATATAAGTGAATGAAATCCGGATGTGATAAAATATTGTTAACAAGGGGATAAATTAGTTCAAAGAAAGGGGCTTTGAGGTAGCAAACAAGGGAAACATGTGAAGGATACGAAAAGGTCGAGGACCACACACACGGCAGCATCTACTAGCCATGGCATGTTTGGCTTGATAGAGACCCATCGCATACTCCTCACCAAAATACTGCAACAAACGCGTACAATATCGTAACAGCACCGACGAAGGTTAGAGTATCCATCAATTTGATCCTCTTCTCTCAAATGCCAATACCTTCAAATGATTTTTTCAAAACCACGTGCAGATTTGCTCTTCCTTACCTTCCAACATATGTGGCGTTGCCAGTAAGTGCGAAGAGAAACATTAGTGGATTTAGTCCCTGCACGATAAATAGACATAATTTTTAACTCTTGAAACAGATAATTAAGGAGTGCAGCTCATGTACTGCAAACTTAATAATGAGCTTTTCCCTTTGTCATAATTCTATTCCAAAACTAGACCGGCAGTCCTTTATTCCAGCGCAAATGAATGCAACGCCATACACTGCGAAAACATACCTCAACCGTTCCCCGTCTGATCTGTTGAGTTAAGCATGAGCATCATGTGAAACAAACGGACAGTTAGATAACAGAAAGATCTCTAGAGAATACACAGAAGGGAGTCATACAGAAAGACTAAACTTGTACGGCAACTTTATAACCACAACCGTCACTTACATTCAGTAATATTTGAGGCAATCTGCCACCCATGTATATGGCAGCCATACACCAACCAAATATCTCTCCCCAAGGTCCTTCGGCTTGAACTTCTCCGAAGAAACCTCGCCTTGGAATGGGAACTACGTGTCCTGATCGAGAATGACTTATCTGTGGGTACAAGAAGTCATACGACATGAGATCATGTAAGAAATGCTGTACAATCATCAAGCCTGTGAATCTTTGGAAATAACCTGAGAAAGCTTAGGGCTCAGAATATTTAGCCAGATCTCGGACTAAAGGATTGTACGTACATCTGGTTGAGTAGTATATACTAGTAATGACATTTCCAGGTGTGACTTTCTGTACCTCTCATAGAATCACTTCACTTCTAAAGCTGACAACTTCATGTAATGTAGATCTGGATACGCGGCAATGAGAGCAGAAGCCGTTCGGAGAACGGGAGATCCAGAACCCATTAAGTGCATATGAAATGTAGATGAAATATATGCATGATATGAATATAAGCACGATATGTGCAAATCGAAATGAATAGCAACTCCGGATGTGGAGATCAGGTGAATCTAACAAAGCGAATGTAAACCGAAGTAAAGACATAATTGAAACATCTCATGAGCAACAGTGCAGAGAACTAGTATACATCGTAACCATAAGCAAGACGTGACCGATTAGGCATCTGAAATAGACGCTCAGGTAGGAACCTTGAAGTAGGCAATCATTGAGCTAAGAGTAATATACAAAGCATTAGACGAGGATGGGTGGAGTGGGAGAGGAGTGGACGGTGTCTTGGCTGAGTCGGAGCGAAGCGTTAGAGGATTGGATATAGAGAAATGAGGACAGAAGTCGTTTGATGAACGAGAGATCCAGAAACCATTGAATGCAAATGAGATGCAAGAAATGCAATGTATACAAGATAAAGGAAGGGTTAGAGGACTGGATATAGAGAAATGAAGACAGAAGCCGTTCCTCGAACGGGGGATCCAGAACTCATTAAATGCAAATGAGATTCAAGATATGTAAAGTAAGCAATATGTCAATCCTCTGATCTAACGATAGCAGAAATAAACGTAACATTGAAACAAATGGAGAGTAAAACCTATATACCAAAGACCTGCAATTACACAGCGGAAACATAACAAAAGTGCAAGAAGAGAAATGAAATCGACATGAAGAGCCAGAAGCGAAAGATAAATATAGACCCAAATAGAAAAGCCATGTAGCAGCAAGTAAAATGTGAGATCGCACAGAGGACGAAGGAAGGAAAATCGAGGAAGATCCGTGCGACAGCCTGAACGTACGAGAACTGGAAAAAATAAATGAGTTCGTTCAGAGAAGGAGGGAAGAAGAGCGAATTGTTATAAAACTGGATATCGATAATATCACAGCATGTGCTATGAACACATGAGTCCTAAAACCAAAAACACAGAGGGAAGCAGAAAGGCGGTCATAGAACGCCTCCACGGAAGCACAAACGACTTCATCAGTGCCAAACGTAGTGCCGAAGTAGCTGGGCGAATGCCAGTACTCCTCGTACCGAGTTTCTGTTCGAAGGCTCATGAGTGCTATGAGGACGTTAGAGGACTGGATATAGTATATCTCAGCATGCGCTATGAACGCATGAGTCCTAAAACACTAAACAACTGAAGGAACCAGGACGGTCATAGTAGGCCTCCACGAAAGCACATACGACTTTATCAGTGCCTAACCCACTGCCGAAGTAGCTGGGCAAATGCCAGTACCCCTCAAACCGAGTTTTTGTTCAAAAGCTCATGAGTGCTAAGCAAATGATCTGGATCTGGATCAAGGTAGATCTGGATATGAGGAGATGAGAGCAGAAGTCGTTCGAAGAACGGGGGATCCGAACTCATTAAATGGATATGAAGTGCAGATAAAATGTATACACGATATTGGAGATATGAGGACAGAAGCCGTTCGAGGAACGGGAGCAAAAAAATACATAACATGTAATCGAAGACCAATAAGCAAGACTTGAAACATTAAGTAATCTGAAATCGGAAATCTGGGCAGAAATCATGTACAGGAACCATGAAACAGACCAACAATTGTGGGGTGGAGCGAAGTGAGAGAAGAGTGGATGGTACCTTTGCAGAGGGAGGGAGGCGCTAGAGGACTGGATATAGGGAAATGAGAACAGAAGCCGTTCGAGGAACGGGAGATCCAGAACCAGAATGCAAATGAGATGCATGATATAGAATGTATACAAAAAATGTGCAAGTCTAAATTAGTTCAGAACAGGGGAAGGAGATGAAATGGATACAACTGATCGAATATAAGCAGAAGTAAACGCAACCTAGAAACATTTAAAGAGCAACCCATGTATACCAGTAGAATGCATCGAATAATCGGTAACAGATAAACAACGCAAGTAGAAATGTAAAGCCAACGGGAATCGACTACCTAACGAGCCAAACGAGAAAGATTAAGTTAATCTGAAGTCGGGAATCGTGTAGAAGCCTTGAAATCGAAACCCTAAGAAGATCCATGAGTCAGGCAGACCGAGAGTTAGAAGGAAGAGAATGGCATATGAATCTATGAAGCGGGCGAACATCGAGCTGGAAGGAGTGGAGCGAAGACGGGGAGGAGCATATGAGAGCAGAAGCCGTTCCTCGAACGGGAGATCAGAACTCATTAAATGCATATGAAGTACAAATGGAATGGCAATAAGATGAAAGCAAAATTGAATGAAAGTACATGCGAAAATGAGATGAAATGTAAATCATAAATCGTATGTAAACATGATATCGAGAATAACATGTATAAAGAACTAGTAAGCAACGTGTATTCGGTAACAGCTGTAAGAGAAATATAACACATTAGTTAAGCGACCACCTACGAGCAACGCTTCAACGATGAAAGTAAGCTAAAGTCTGGAGTCGGGCAGGAACCTTGGCATCGAAAGTCATGTATGAACCATGAAACAGGCAAAATGCGACTGAATAGTAATAGAGAGGGAGTTAGTTGAGGACGGGAGGATTGGAGGGATGCGGGAGCGGAGTGGATGTTGTTTTGTCTGAGGCGGAGCGAAGCTTATAACGCAACTGGATATTAGGAGAAGCGAAAGAGGACTGGATATAGAGTATATCGCAACATGCACTATGAACGAGGACTGGATATAGAGAAATGAGGACAGAAGCCGTTCGAGGAACGGGAGATCCAGAACTCATTAAATGCAAATGAGATGCAAGTTATGTAAAGTATACGAGATATGTAAAGATTGCAAAATAGCGAACATCTGATCGAAAGATAGCGTAAATAAACCTAACCTGGAAACATGTGTAGAGTAAAACCTATATACCAGTAGCATGCCTCTGAAAAGCAGAAACAGAAAAACAATACAACTAGAGAAATAAAATCGACTTGACGAGCCAGACGATAAAGATTCAGGTTGACCAAATTAGAAAATCAATGTTGCAGCTAGGAAACTGAAAGTCGAGGAAGATCCGTAAGTCAGCCCGAACGTATGAAATCCAGAAAGTATGAAATCGCTCAGAGAACGAGGGAAGTAGAGCGAAGCGTTAGAGGACTGGATATAGATTATATCGCAGCATGTGCTATGAACACATGAGTCCTAAAACACCAAAAACAGAGGGAAGCAGAAAGGCGGTCATAGTACGCCTCCACGAAAGCACAAACGACTTCATCAGTGCCCAACGCAGTGCCGAAGTAGCTGGGCGGATGCCAGTACTCCTCGTACCGAGTTTCGGTTCGAAAGCTCATGAGTGCCATGAACGAACGAGGACTGGACATGAACCGAGGACTGGATATAGAGAAATGAGGACAGAAGCCGTTCCTCGAACGGGAGATCCAGAACTCATTAAATGCAAATGAGATGCAAGTTATGTAAAGTATGCAAGTATGAACGAGGACTGGATAGAGTATATAGCAACATGAACCGTGAACGCATGAGTCCTAGAACGCTAAACAGCTGAAGGAAGCAGAAGGAGGTCATAATAAACCTTCACAAAAGCACGGACTTCATCAGTGCCAAATTAGTTGTGCGAATGTCAGTACCCCTCGTCCCGAATTTCTGTTCGAAAGCTCATGAGTGCCAAAGCACTCATGATCAGGATATGAGGAGATGAGAGCAGAATCCGTTCGAGGAAGGGGGGATCCAGAACTCATTGAATGCATATAAAACGCAGATGAAATGTAAACATGATATGTGCAAATCGAGATGAGTATTAAATCCATAAAGGAGGTTAAGTGACTTTAAGAAAATCGGATGTGAATTGAAGTGAAGGCGTAATAGCAACATATCGAGAGCAACACATGAACTAGTAAGCATCGTGTAACCGGTAACATGTATGTCAAGAACTATTATACATCAGGTAATCGACCACCTACAAGAGAACAGGGTATGAGGAAATGAGAGTAGAAGCCGTTCTCTGGACGGCTTTTGGGGGGATGCGGAGCAAAGCGTTAGAGGACTGTTACCGCTCAAAACAGTAACAGTGTTAAGCGTTAAGTGTTGTGGAGATCTGGATATGAGAGATGAGAACAGAAGCAGTTCGACGAACGGGAGATCTGGGACTCAACAAGTGCATATGAAGTGTATGTATAATTGCAATGAAATGATCGAATTAACAGAAAATAACTGAAAGGAACAGGCGGAAATTGGATGAAATGCAAAATGTAACGTGCAGAACGGAATCAAAACAAAGCAACAACATTAAAAATTGATCCGAAGCTAAAAAACCTGCAGATAAACTTGTTAAACAACTTGTGTAAACTAAAAGGGGTAATCAACTCATGGAGAGGAATGGAAATGCAGAGCAACACGATAGATCGAATGAAAGGTAAGCACCGACGTGAGAGATGAATAGAAGATAAAAACCTGCAACGAAACCGTTAATCCGCATAAAAAGGAACAGTACAGGACACTTAGAGATATCACGAACGAATTGTAAATTGAAGACCCCAAGAGTAGCTGAAGGAGCCGTTCCGATAAAACGGGGGAAGACCAGCGAGGCGTTAAGGGACTGGAAATCTGGATGGTGCATCTTCAAGACCTCCAGAAGAAAACAATCTCTGGTCCAGCTCTCTCTTACCACATTCATCGTCTCAACGATGTAAGCCCTGAGAGAGAGCTGTCTAGATTCCCTTAACACAGCCCGGTCAGAATCGAACTGGACATGCAAATCTTGATCGTACTAAACTTTCGAAAACCAACAACTGGTCATTAGAAGAGTATACTTCTGGTCTAGATGTCGAACAACATATGTTAATTAAAGGACTCAGTCCGTGAAGGTGGCTCTGATACTCTCTTTACTTCTGACCACGGAGGCTTTACGGAGGGTAGTAGCAACCCCATTGAGTACGACGTTCAATGACATATTTTCCTCACTGCTCAGATTTAAATGACGGAAAAAAAACAGAAAAGTAGAATTTAAAAGACTGCGTAACGTCTTCAGCATCCCCTCACACACATTCCAATAACAATCGTAGCTTACTACTTGAGTAGGAGGTCTTCTCAGCTTTCACGTGAAAGACACAAAGTCCTCCTGATGGACAACTGGAATGACGAGTAATCTTGCTAATCCGTGGTAGAAATGATTTTCTGATCTGCCATAGAATACTGGAGAAGTCCGTTGCTACCCTCTGTGTATGTGAGAGAACGATCAAATTTCAGTTCTGTAAAGAATCCTTAAGCAAAAGGTTCAGCAAAAGGTTTTATTCCGAGATATTCAATTGATAGCTTTCGGTCGGTACAGATTCAGATCCACAAGTGCATTGTTTAAAACAACCTGTATCTTCAAATTTAAGCAGGGGCTGTTGACAGGGTTAGTGGGTCTGACGTACACCACATACTCTGTACCAAGGGGATACTCTCGCGATACACCGCTCGAGAGACATGATACTTGACAACATAAACCTTTCTCACAAAACGATTTTGAGGCACAAGTGACTCCTGAACTTCATTTGAAGTCCTGAAAGCTTTTCAGATGTTCCATACTCTTGTCGGAAAGGCAAATTGTACATCTGAACTATGCATTGTACGACCTGAGAGACCCTTCTTTAACGGCCTCGAATTAATCCATACTAGTGGAAGGCGAGGGAAGGCAAAACCTGCAGAAGTCTTCTTCCAGTGATAAACAGCTGTCCACCTTGAAAACCACTCCTTCCGATTACGTTATGGAAGCTGACCATATTCGAGGTCAAGCCCACAGATCCAACAAGGAGAATACTTGCTGCCGCCTATGCAGACAGTGGAAAGACAACGAAAGACAATGAAAAGCTGTCCATGGTTGCATGTGAGATAAAGATAAACAAAGTTTGATGTACATGTGTGTTTTCCATTCCGTTAGTTATGGTCTTACTGTTCGTAAAGAGGAACCCGATCTTGCAAGGTCGGTGCGTGGGACAGAAGGTGAAGACCGCAGAAAGCTCTGAGTACCAGCACTGCCTGAGTGCTCTCGAGATCCAGCCAAGTATGAACCCATTCCTGGATTGTGGCTACTAGCAAGCGACCTTGCAGACCTGCATTGACACATTCTACTCAGCTGTCCTGTACGCAGATTCAATTTGATAAATCAAGAGAACCGCTTAAAGTTTAGTTGATTTAGATCGTCGACGATGCAAACTCTTCAGAGTACTGTAACTGGTATTAATATGAAGAAAAATTAAGCTTACGTGTAGTAAAGGTCTTGTTTACTCGAATTTCGCAGAGACGAGGGCACATTGATCACAGATGTAGGCGGACTAGTGCCAGCAGTTTGGCTGTCGATGACGGCAGATTTGTAGCTTGGCTGCTCAGGTTTCAGTGCTTCCACATCCAGTTTAGTCTGCTTCTGCAAAAAAACATGACCCCAAGCACATCACTCCTTGCTCTGTTGTATCCATGTACACAGGGCCTCCATGCTCTAAAAAGTCCACGAAAAAAAATCCACCCACCTCACTTGGAGCATCAATCGCCTCATAGCCGGCTTTCAAGTTACGCCATTTGTAGATGTAATCGTAGTAAATTGTTTGGCCGACGAGAATAACAGTCGTGACCGTATACATCTACAGTTCGCGCAGACACGGGGAAGTTCAGGAACACCGTAATTTACGTACAGCACTGAACAGAGCAAGCAAGCACGTCTTTCTACAGACCATAATTCGAGCAAGGAGGTTTATGGCGAAACTTACCAAAGCCATATAAAATTGAGTTGGAAGCTGTATCAAGCGACAGGCACGACAAGAAGATGTCCACTGTTAGTAAACCATCAAGGGACTCAATAATAGTACCACACAATGTGAGATGATCAAAAAGTGTCGCGAAATAATTATGCTTAGCAAATTGATTATATGCCAAAACGACCCAAGGGACTTACCGTAGCAGGTTCTAGGTAACAGCCCGCAAGATTGAAAGCATCTCTGCGACAAAGTGAAAAAGAGATTCCACGCGTAAGTAGCGGGAAAGGCAGCAGAAAAAGCGGAATCTGTCAGTTGTGGACATCAAACATCTGATCCCGTCCTGTCGTGTCAAATTGAAGATTCCATCGGTTGAATACCCTTTAAGTCGAAAAGTCGAACTCTACCACTACCAATGAGGACTGAAATCTGAAGCCCGAGAAGAAGCTTAACGGAACATAACTCCGGACTCCTGTCGTTGACTTACTACTGAATTCACGCACGGACACTCGTGGGATCGGGCGAGCGATTTTCAACCGAAATGTGCCTACTGTACACGACTCAGTACTTACCCAACAACCCATGTCATCAGAAAGGCGAGCGAAACACCCTCAGTACTCTTTTCACGAAAGTTGGTGATAATTTGAGGAACTTCAGCGACGCCCCAGCTGAAGACGCTGATCAATCCCAGACTTAGAGAGATTTCGTCCCTAAAACTGCAGACGCAGTCCTTGAGATATGTATAAGCCCACTCCAAGCATTCTTCTTGAACGGGGCAATCAGACATTGCTCCTTTCATCGTCCACGCCAATCTCTCCCTCAAATCCTCGAGACGTTTTTCGACGTCACTTGAAGATTAACAGCATCCAGCAATGTGCGTTATTATTTTTGAATGCTGCTTCAATTCTCCATCAATTGCAAAACTCCTCTTCAGCGGTAGCACCCAGATGAAACTTAGCAGCGAATTATCGACTGCGATGACGATGACGTCAAGCTGTGCAGCATGCGAAGGTAGACCGAGCGAAATGCAGTTGCAATGGACAGCACTAGCTCCACTCTCGGGCCGAAGTAGCAGGTTCTTCTCACTGCCTTGGTGGTGGCGGTGCTCCTCCTCCTAGGCCTCACTCCTGCAGTAATCATCCCAGGCCCCTCTTTCAACGTCTCCTTATCACGCAAATAGAAGAGGCTGCCAGTCACAGGGCAGTTGGACTCGAGTCCAGGCGATTGAAAGATTCTTGCTAGCTACTAGCAGCCCACTGGTGTCAGCAGATTACAAACAGATACAAATTCAGAAGAGTTCGAAGCTGAGCTCCTCGCTGCACATCCCTCCCCCGTCCGTCGTCTCCGTCTTCCTTCTTCTTCTGGGGAACACGAATGCCGCCAATTGCGCCTTTCATGCCACTCGCGACCGTCACGCCGCGTGTGTCTTCTCTCGGCTTGATCGCCTCCTTCCTCCTTCTTGTTCAACGTGCTCTGCGTCGCGTCGTCCCGTCACACCGCAGCCATGCTAAACTGACTTCCCTTCGTCGTCGTTCCTTCTTCTGCATGCATGCATGCCGAGCCCCATTAGACAGCCCGAACACGAACGTCCATCGACGTCCACATCGTACACGTACATACAGTTTCCCTGCCTCGAAAGCATACTTTTCACGTCTAACACCTGGCCCTCCCCCATTCGCGGAGAAGCCCTTTGCTGCTTTACGTGGCGAACCGACGCGCCCCACTTCCGTCTACTCTAGTTCCCACCTCCCACTAGCCGCATTTTGTGCTTGATGGGGTCTTCCCATCCTTCATGTTTTCTACGCGGTCGCCCTTTCCCCTTTGTAAGTGTTTTAACATTATCAAACTATTCAATGGGTGCTTTCCTGACTTGTCTTTTCTCGAAGGTACTTTGAAGAGTATATGGATGGAAATGTATATAAGAATATTGATTACTGATACCTAATTGATGCTCTTTCATTCAATCGTTTTGCGTATTAAGCAAACTATGAGAACCCCTACTCATTTAAAAGTTCGACCCCCTGTCAAGTAGCTTTCAATCAATATGAGGAGATATGACGGGATATGAGTATATCCCAGCATATCTCGGCACACCCTTATTATTCCTTCTCATATTGATTGAAGTTTTTCCTCCTTCTTAATATACCCAGCATACATACAGTTTATACACTTCAAAATTTCTACACTTGTGGCTTCAACGTAAACTTGTCAAAATCAAGTACCGCTAACAGCCTAATCTACAATTTGAATTAACTTGATTTCAAATTTTAATGTTTAACCTTAAAATATTCTCCCAACTACCAATGGCCAATTTTGCTAATAAGTATCTAGATCACCGCTTAGCTCTTACTATATGTGAATACTACATCAGCTATCACAGATTACCTCGTAGACTACCACTACTATACTTATCGATCTCTAATCGAGTGTATTGAATAGTATTGTAATAATCGAGGGACTCTTATTAGATTTTAAGCGACTGCATTAGCCTTTTACGGCTGTGTTATTTTATAGAATTAGAAATTTAATGGGAGACTAGTTGGTAGGAAATAACTCCCTTTCCATGAAAATCTGAAAGCACATAGTCCATTTCGTGGTTACGTAATGCGTTTATGCAAAAGATGATATGCATGCGGTTCACATCTTTTACGCAAAGATCACAAAACACTTCCTTGCTATCTTACAAAGACCACATCTCCTTTGACAAGTGTGAATCTTGTTTCGACAAGTCCAATTCTACCTCAATTTGATATCATCGTACGAAATGGCCAGCAACCTATCCAATTTTCTGTGTTGATGACTCAAGGTGCACGAATACGATTCATAGGTTTCTCTTGTCTCTTTTCTCCTAATACAAGCGAAGGTAAGCGAGAGAGACGATCAACAGGATTTAACTTCCAGTAATTACACGTAACTACTGGAAGTTAAATAGCCTGTAGGTACTTGAACCTTAAAATGGTGATACTTAACTTCCAGTATCTATGCGACGGACCAAGACCTGACTGATTGTTGTGAGTGTTTAAAGTTTCTTCTTCATGATGTGGTTGAGATATATCGTTGAAAACTCTGGACACATCGCTGAACCGGCGAAATGTGTCTGCTCGATATAAAGAGGAATCGAAGCAGTATATTAGAAATATTAAGATGTGATGCAAAAGGATGTACAGTACTAAGCTGGATACATTGAGATTCAGAGTTCAAGTTACTGAATTATTTCACGTAACCAGTACTTTCAAATAAAACTAAAGCGTCGTGATCATGTCCCGTTGAAATTACTTCTATTCCATTAATGTGCTCTATTTTGTGAAGTTCTTGTTGACTTGACATGAGCACGCTCATTTCGGTACACGATGGTTCTAATATAGGTGGACGGCAACGCGAATTTCATGCCACGCGGAAATTGTAAGTTCGACTAGAACAATAGGTTTTTTATTCGGTCAAGTTGCACCTATAATATTTGGATTGGATTAAAATGATGAATAGTAACCTTTTCTAAAAACTCAATGTAGGAGATACAAAAGATGCCCTTTCAATAAAGTTTTCGATCAATTATCTGAAGTCCTTCGGTATATAAGGCCTTTGTTTATGGTGTACGAAGGATAAGAATAGGGGTGTTGGTTCCAGTGTCGTTTTCTCTGACCGTAACTACTAATATCTTTTTCCGCTACTCATATAAAAGCTACAAGCGTCTCTCAAACGTTTACTAGATATCCGCGCGTACAATTTGGGATGTTATGATGTTAAATTTATCCTTTTCTTCGAATACGCAAATCAATGGATATTTAACATTTCTGCAAAAAAATTTGATCTTCTCCTTTCTTTCTGTAAGTTAATTTTTCAAATATATTACCATAAAATTTGTAATGTCGATTTCTAGATTCCATGAAAGATTGAATCAAAACCCTTTATAAATGTTTGCCATGGCTGAGTAATAACAATAAAGATCTTAACTCAGATTCCAATTGTACATCACACAACAGGCAGCGTACAAAACATAGAGTTGGAGGAAAGACATTCGAAATATCAAGTATGTCTAGTCTCTTCATTCGCGATCGCAAGAAGGTCTATTCCGAGACTCAATCCGTCGTCAAATCAGTTCGCAGAAACTAGTAAGCAACTGAGTGAATGAATAAGAGCTTTTGCATAGTTTTCACCGATTGGAAAACCTTACAAGTACAGCTCGTAGTTACTTCTCAGGTGACGAGATTAGTATTTTTAGGTGTCAACCTAAACCTCGAGTGTGGTAAGAAAAATTGCACAAAAGACTTCGTGTCTTCCACTGATTCTTTTAACTCTTCAACAAAGAGCGACACGAAGTGCTTTAAATAGTTTCCTTACCGCATCCCGAGGTTTGGATTGACACCTAATAAAAACACTATTCTCGTCACTGAATAAGTAATCACGAGCGTTAGCCTAAACAAAGGAAAGGCTACCGCGGAGAAAAAACGAAGGATGGGAAGACCCCATCAAGCCGTACAAGGGGAAAAAATAATAATAAAAATTGGGGCTAAGCCCCAACCGGTTAGCCTAAACCGATAAAAGGTATTCCATAAGTTATCTATAAAGTGCATACATCTCCTTCACATGCCGTACACCCACATGACTCACATACCTCTGAGTTTCTGAAAGTAGATTCACGATTCACGATTAGGAGCAGCTCCATTACATGTAATATTCTTCCAAATCACACGTCATTTGCTCTAGGAATTCGAAACAGATTGCGATACATCGCGTCAGACGTCCCATATTGTGATAATATGTACACAAACGAGGGCTTGAATTTCAATTTGCTTTTCTTGTATCTGAAATACGGTTCCCCTTGCCAAACCAGACCAGGTGCAATGAACTCGAGATGAATGCCCAGATCCATTGCACTGGAGTTAGGAGGAACTTCGCAGAGCGTAAGGAAGACAAGGCAAGCCGAAGTGACCCACTACCTACTATGTAAGTCAGGCTCCTCCGGTGGTGTCCAACTACTCCAGAAAACAGCTCAAGATAGCACGTACCACGTACATCTTCTACCTTGCTGCTTTTACCACTTTATCTCGCCGAAACGACGGGGCAAGACTGACGTAAATCTCATTCTTAACTACCTTTTGGCCGACCATATTGCGGCATATCCAAATCCATTTGGATAGTTCTGCCATGGATCCGAACATGTGAAATATGTGGTGTGCGTTGCAGTAGGTCTCAGGCTAATGGAGCACTTCGAGACGGTCTACGAAAGTTTACGGCATTCAGACGTAACTTAGGAGACATGTCTGTCAACCACAAGTAAGCATCGTACGATCCATAGTAGCACCAGATCCGGTGAAAGACTCATGTGTATTAACTCTAAAGATTAATAGATAAACAGACTCATGAAGATATTTATATTAGAGATTCTTTGTATAGGCTTTAAAATTTTTAAGTTTTATCATCACTCTATTATAAACAAGTGTAATATAACAGATCTTTGTATATTAAAGAACTAAAACTAACATACTATCTTATATTTAATAGATAACTTGGACTCCTTGTAGTAGAATTTCCATTGTTCCAATTGTCTTGTATGTGGTTTTACCTCTATTTTATTATAATCAAATTGTCATCCAAGAATTACTATCACCTATCTATCCAATATACCCTCTAACACCCAATGCATTTGATCCATAAAAGATATTGGGGCATTACTGAGACCAAAAGGTAAACTGTCCATTCAAAATACCCATACCTTTTTTAGAAAGGTAATATTTTGTACATCTTCTATGTCAATTCAAATTTGCCAATAATCCCTTTGAAGATTCAACTTTGATAAGTATTGTGCTCCACTTATTGGATCCAACAAATCATCAATTCAAAGTAATGGATATGCATTCTTCATGGTTTATTTATTAAGACCATGGTAGTCAAAGCAATATAGAATCAAAATAATTCATCCTTCATTGGTACAAATAGTATTGTGCCCTAAGAGGATGTACTATGTTGTATGAATCACTCTCTAACAACTATGTCAATGTTGTTCAGAGTTTTTCTAACTCTTTTGGTGGTGAGAGTCAATAGATTGATCTACTCATTGGAGTACTACTTGGCAATAGCAAAATCTTGAAGGGCATACTTAGATCAAAAGATAACCATTTCAGAAGATCATCTATAAACACATTTGCAAACTCTTGAACTCTCATATTAACTTTTACTTTTTGAGTCTCCTTATCCTTGTCAAATTCTACTTGCATAATAGGCTTGATTTACTTAACAATTACAAGAATATCTTCCTCCAAAGCTTGTTATATAACCACTATACTCACAAAATTCTTATCTTTGGACTGACTACTCTTAAATGTCTTTCTCAAGGTGCCAAAATCCTAATGAATAATCCTTACCTTGGTGTTATACTTGAATTTATTATTGGGTTCAAACAAATTGAACACCATGATATTCAAGTCAAGGAAGAACTAGAATGATATTTCAGTGTAAGGGAGTTATAATCAATCTCATATATATTTGAATATTCCTTGCTAATCTTAAATGAAATAGGATCTAAGGTACAAAATGCAAAACCTTTTCTACCATCTATAATCTTAAATTTATTGCATAATATTGGATTGATAAAAAATTAATTTCTTTTGCTAATTGTATGGGCATGGAATTTCTAAAAACTCCCACATGTTAAGTATGGAGTCTGATTAATGACTCGAATGCACTATGTGAACGTTGAAGAGTCAATATATGACAAATCTTCACATAACAAGATTCAATTTATAAGAATGAATATAGAGATATTTTATGTCAAGACACATATCTCTTTGTGAATACATATGCAAATAAGGCATGTCTTATTTTATTTGAAGCATCTTCTCAAGTGATTTCTATAAATATCAAGATCATAGAAAAAGAGCTCTAAAAAGAAGTTACTCTCATTTGAAGTTCAAGCCAATATGTCTTACAAGAGCTGCAGGTAGGGCAGCGGGACTGCAGTGCAAGTAAAACTATTTATAACTTATCTCAAGTGAATCCACTACTTTCAAATTGCTAATCAAACCTTGTTATAATGTACTCTATTTTATAAGTTTAGAGCCACACTAAAGCACTATCAATCAAAATTTATTGTATAAACATACCTACATCAAACTCAACAACACCAAAATAAGAGAAATAGATTTCATGCAATAAAGATATCCCTTTAATACTCTAGCTATTTGTCTTCTTTTCTACAATTCTATTTCTTGAGCTTGCATAGAAGTCTTATTATCAATCACTTGATTTTGTTCAACATTTGATCATTAGGTCACTCCTTCCATCAAAGAAACCTTATGAGGCTTGATGCTTAATAGGTCTTATGACAATGCTTGATATTAGTTGTACTCTCATCTGAAACTTATTTCATCCCTTCATCTTAATCTATTGAATAAGCTTCATATGATCAACTTGCATATGCTCCATTCATATGTTCATATTTTTTCCTTATTTAATTGTATTTAGTAGAAAAAGGTAATTATGAATAGAAATATCTTCTCCTTATTTGATTGGATTTAGTAGAAAAAGGTCATTATGAATGGAAATATTTTCTCCTTATTTGATTGGATTTAGTAGAAAAGGTAATTATTGTTATTTCATAGGTATAGAAAATCATAAACACTACCTAAGGTAAATGTAATTTTCAAATAGATTGGTACTTCTCTTCACCAAACTCTCAAATAAGCCAATCCTTCCATGTTATTTTGACACATAAGGACAATAAAAATTATCAACTGTTGAAATTTACAATTACCTCTATATTCAAATTAATGACTCATAAAAAAATGTAAATAATAGAATCTCATCAATAAATATAAATACCATCGGAAGTACCACCAAGATAGGAGACTTTATCATTAGGGTCATGCAGTTCATACCAACATACATACTAAATTTTGTGTCAATACCTGCCTGTCCATAATCCTTAATTATAATGTAAATAGTGCATGAAGTTCATGCCAAATATACATACTAAATGTTGTGTCAAGACCTGCCTATCCATAAACTTAATTAAAATGTGAAAGGTGTGTGTGGACAAATATTTTTTATGAAGAGTAAATGATTCTTGATCATCTATTCCACTTCATTGTCTTATATCTCCTATCAAAGTTTCAACTCAAAGTTTAGGGTTCAAATCTCTCGTAACATTTATTACTCTATGATACCTTTCTAAGTTTCTACCTTTCTTCCTTATAATCCTTTCTACCTTACTTTGTCTATCTATCTATCTATTTATCTATAGCTTAATGGTTATTACCAATTTTTATTGCAAGTCTGTTCATTTTGTCAACATTCAAGGCATTCCACTTCCTCATTCTTCTAGAAGAGGTGATCTACCTTCATAGAAAAACGAATGATACACTAGTACCATTATAACTTAGGTACATACTAAGACAAACTCCAAAAGTAAGATGCCTCTAAGGGTATTTCTTTCTTGCTTTCTATTTGACTACCTCTTCAAAGTATCATTATTATAATCTCTCATGCTGATGGATGATGTGACACATAGACACAATGAGTATACAAAGAAATCCACCCATAAGTCTTTACCAACTATACTTAACTTCACTCACAAGTTTCATTTGATTTTATTTGGAAGTCTATACTTAACTTGACTCACAATTTACTCTTGACTTTACCTAGAAACTATGTTTAACTTCACCCAATACATTCTACAAATTACTATAAAAGCCGATATCCATGACTAGATGAGACTCCTATATAATTTTGACTAATTAAAAATTATCAAAAATTATTTCTAGAAGAAAATGACTAGAATTCACTAGAATTTAATAATTTAAAAAAGTATCATTATGATTTCTCACTAAAAATTTGTATCTCTTATCCACGTCTTAACATAAGAATTTAGAATTTGGAATTTATAATTTGGAATTGGATTTGAAACTTCTTTTTCATCTTGTAAATAAGTAATGGACTTCAGACTAGATTATTGATTAGCAACTCATTAAAAATATATTCAAGATTTTAAATCACAATACCAATGTTAGCTTTAGAAGAATAATCAATAAAAAGAAAGACAATATCATAATTTATGGACTATAAAAATCTTTGCACTCATTCAAATTACAAAGGTTGTGTTGGATTGGCTATTGGATATAGATATTTTCTTCAACATATATCCTTATTCAAGCAGAAAAAGTTTCTTAACACTCAGTACTTATTATGATTATTTGCTATTTCTCTTTATCTTTTATGTCCTATTATTCTTGTTTGCTTCTTTAAGATGATAGTATCAAAAAGATGTTTCTCTTTTCTCATGTATATCTTGTACAAAATAACACCAAAGTTATTTATTTAAATTAAGGTGTATATTCATAGTGTATATCCATAATTAGTATAACTAATATTAAATTGATACATTAAAAATATTAGAAAATATATCTATCAATATTTATCTATTAGGGTTTACTCGTTATAGGAGTTCCTTATAATATGCTTAGAAAATTGAATTAATTAGAAAATATTCTTAGTATATAGTTATAGTGGGAAAAATATTCAAAGAATTCATGGATTATCTTTATATCATATCCTTTATCTTACAAGCTTATCTCCAAATTGAGATTTATACACTTCTAGGTATTACTAATGAAGTGTCTTCCAAAGAGAAAGCTAAGTACAAAATAATAAATTACAAGGATCTTGTTCATATTTTCTGTTATTCTTAAGTTTAATTTCATCTTATGAAAGATACAGATGAAAAAGAGAGACTTGAAAGTAAAATTGTGGACTAATTAAGTAATCAATGAAGATATAAAAGAGTAAGTCTTTAACTTGGCAAGTAGTTGATAAAGACTTGAAATGAAGAGAACTCTTTGACTAATAAGCTAGTCATATTTATCTTAAATGACATATAAAAAATCCATATGGAGGATGATGAATGGAATTTGTGGTTGAGCTTTATAGCATAAAGAAGAAAGAGGGAACTTGAAGCACATATTACCTATGAGTTCATTTTGGTGAAGTCTTTGTGTATTTGACAACACAATGTTGTCCAATTTACATTATATTAGCAAGGAACTTGTTCATTCTAATAGAGATACGAGTAAAAAATAACTAGAGTTGAAGAGAAGTGTCACAACTTGTATTTCTTTATGGTTATTTTTTAACCTCTTGTGCAAGAACCACTCCTAGAAGAGAGTGTAGTGTCATCAATTGTAGCACACTATGGCAAATATAAAACCTAAAAATCACTTTCATTTATGATATGTTCCAACTATTTCTTGGAGGTGATAATTCAATCAACTCCAAAGTGGCTACTTCTACTACAAAGATATCAACTCCAAAGGACATGTTCTACCCTTTTGAAAAGACATGACTTTGAAGGCACTTTGCATTGGAGAATAGTTCTTTTTACTTTTGATTCCGTGGTACATTCAACACTATAGCTCACTTAACACCCATCAAGGCATTTCTTTATTACTTCAAAACTACCAAGGATCATAAATTCTAGACACAAACAAGACCACACACTCCCGTTGGTGACATCTTTGTCATTATGAAATCTTTTAACTCTTGTGTAGCTGATTGTGCATTTTGGAGATGAGAAGAGGCTCCCATGTGGCATTTTGAAGAGGATACCCTTTCCAAAGGATCTTATATTATATGTACCTTTGTTGGCTATGTTGGATGTTGCAACATGCAAGTATAATATCAACTTTGTATTCTTCATGGTTGTTAACAAGGTTTGGAGGAAGTTGGAGACAAGTAGGAAAGGAAGATGAGTTCAAAACAAAGGGTTTCAACTTGGAAACTGTAATACTCCAAGGACAAGAGAACTCTCCAAGATAGATACAAGAGAGAAAACACAAGTTTCACACTCAATACTCCAATACCATAAAGGAGCACCTTCTCTTTATTATAAAGAAAAGAGGATCCACTCAAAGGAAACTCCACCCTTGGATCAAATACATGGATTGGTGACCTATCAACAAGATCTATTCTTGGATTAGTTGTTTGGATGGGTGACATGTCAATCTTTGTCCTATCTAGTTGGTCAAATAGGTTTGACCAAAGGATATCTTTAAGATCTCTTCTTGTAGGGAGCTTAGAATTGCGTGGGTGGGGGATGGTTGGAAAGCTCTCAATGAGACAAATAATAGGGAGAGAAGGTAAGCCTTTTCATCTTGAGGGGGGAATATTTCTGTTTTTGAGGCCTAATTCATTCTTTTAGGCCTCCAAAATTGGATCTAAAGTTTTCAGGCTATTTTTGGTTTCTGCTCTATTAGTAGAAGTAATCTTTTGGTGACACCTCTGTCTGATCTACCTAGCTCATTGTACACAACATCTAGATATTAAAAAACCAATTTTCACCTCCAGATAATATATCTAGTTACTTGTATTATAGAAACATGGAAGAAAAGATGGACTTTCATGAATCTAGGAAGTGCAAGTTTGTAGGTGACAAGAAAAATGATCTAAATAAATGAATAAATGATCAATGGAAGCTACCCAATTGGAAGCAAGTTTAAAAACTTCTTATAGTGTCAAAATGGGAAAAAAGGTTATTAGAGGAAAATATAACCTTGTCACCAATTTAAAAAGTAAGATCACAAAAATAACTTTCAAAATATTGCTTTTACTAATTTTGAGCAACAAGAAGATGAGACTTAGCTTGGTATAAGGATGCAAAAAGCCTAGACAAGAAAGGTGAAGTATGAAGGACATGAGATGGTGGTGGAGCAAGAAAGAATCTAGAAAACATAGATCTTACCCATAATTAAGGAACAAGAGAGAGAAACATATTCTTGCTTGCTTGGAATTATTGTAGGCAAACTTGGTAGCTGCAAGACAAGTATTCCAATCAATGTGATGAACATTGACAAAGGCACATACAATATCTTCCAAAGTGAATTTTTCTTGTTTTATTTGCATATCAATTTAAGGATGATAGGCTATAAATAAGACAAGCTTGGTGCCAAGGAGTTTAAAAAAAAATTTCTAAAATTTACCAAGGAATCAAGGATCAAAATCAAAGATGAGAACCCTTGGCATCCTATGGTGTTTGAAGACCATATTGAAGTAGATATGGGTCAATCTTGGAACATCCATGATATCCACAATGGGTGCCAAAGGAATTTGCTTGCTAAGCTTATAAACAAACACCACAATTGTTGTATGGCCTTGATCTATCTTTGGTAAGGATATGATGAGGTATAAAATTACACGTTCCTATTTGGGAGATGAAAATGTGAGTGGTTGGAGTCAACTTGGTTCTTGGTTTTTGGCTTTGTTGTATTGGCAGTTCTCACAAGATTGAATGAAATCTCAAACCTCTTGAAGACACCATTTTCTTCAATGCTTCTTCTTGCTTGGTAGTCCACTCAAAGCTTTCTATCTTCTCCAAGAGATAACTCAAAAATTTGGATACATGTGCATAATGGTAGATGAACCATTGGTAAAAAGTCCCCAATCCATTAAATCCTTGAACTTCTATGGTATATTTCAAAGTATGAAAATCAGTTTGGCCTAAATTTTCTTCTCTTTCATCTTCATCCCCTCCATTGAAACCTTATTGCCCAAGAAGGTAACCTCTTTTTGCAAAAAGGTATACTTGGACTTCTTTTAGTATAAATTCCATTGTTATAGTTTTCTTAAGACTTCTTGTATATGATTCTTATGTTCTACCTCTATCTTACTATAAAATAAAATATCATCCAAAAACACCACCATATATTGATACAATAGCTCCTCCAACACTTGATCTAAGAAAATTACCAAAGTATTAATTAGCACAAAAGGTAAAACTCTCTATTTAAAATGCCTATACCTTGTTTGAAAGGTAGTCTTCTACACCTCTTCTCTTTCAATTGTGATCTATTAATATCAATTTTGAAGATCCAACTTTGAGAAGTATTGTGTTCCATTTAATTGATAGAACAAGTCATCAACTTTAAGCAAGAGATACTTATTCTTCACTATTTGTTTATTAAGACCACAATAGTCAATATAGAATCAAAATCTTCCATCTTTCTCTAGTATAAATAGTACCAATGCTCCCCAAAGAGATGTGTTATGTCATATGTAATCCTTCTCAAACAACTTGGTCAATGTCATTTGAAGTTCTATTAGCAAACTCAACACAAAAAGGAGATACAAAATTGGGAAGACAAACTTGTAGCACTACAAAGCAAGCTAGAAATGGCCCAAATGAATACAAAGGTAGTTGAAACCAGATATGAAAATCTGAAATAGCTGGCTGACCTTTGCATCTCCAACCTATCCACCAACCTCAAACAACAATAGGAGAGGTGTTGGAGTAAGAAAAGCAAATTTCTAAGAAGATGATTGACAAACTCAATGCTCAATGAGCCAATTTAGAGAACACAAAAGCAAGGTAGCTCACAACTATTGGGCATATAAACACATAGCTACTCAGCTAGTTGGAGTGCATGGCCAATGAAACCTCCCAACAAACAAAGGCAAAGGATTTGGCATTCAAATTGACATGCTAGAGAGGAAGATTTACACAAGCAAGCAAATCAAGGCATTTGTAATACTCCAAGGACAAGAGAAGAGAGAAAACATAGATTACACACTCAAACATTCGATGCCCCAAAGGAGCACCTTCTCTTTATTATATAGAGAAAGAGGATCTCCTCCAAGGAAGCTCCACCATAGGATTAGGCACATAGATAGGTGACATGTCAGCAAGCTCCACCCTTGGATTACTTACTTGGATGGGTGACATGTTGGTCTAGGTCGTATCTGGTTGGTCAAACAAGCTTTGACCGGAAGGAATATTTTAGAGAATCTTCTTGTAGGAATCTCAGAATCACATGGATAAGGTACCGTTGGAAAGCTCTCGACAAGACAAAGCAGGGGGGATAGTAGGCCAGCCTTTACTTTGTTGGAGGAGAAATTAGACATTTTCGAGGTCTAATTCATCCGTTTAGGCTTCTGAAATTGCCTTCAAAGATTTTAGGTATATTTCGGTTCCTACTCTATTAGTAGAAGTCCCCTTTTGGTGATACCTCTTTCTGATCTTTTTAGTCTATCATGTGTTACATCCTTCCAGATGTTACCAAACCAATTCTCACCTTTGAATCATATGTTTAGCTATTGGTTCTCAAGTCTACTTTGGTTTCTGCCCTATTAGTAGAAGTACTCTTTTGGTGATACTTCTTCTGATCTATTTTGACCATCATGTATAACATCATTATAGATGTTACAAAACCAAATTTCACATCTAGATCATATGGCTAGCTCTTGGTATTACAACATTGTCTATGAAACTGTAGAGCCACACTAATGCCAAGTTTGAGGAGGCTCAAGCTAGCTTTGAACAAATTGTGAATGGCTATTGAAAGGACATTGAGGACCTAGTTCACATCTACAAAGGAGTTGAGAATTCATCCCAAGCACCACCTACACCTCCTGCCAAGGAATAATGATAGAGCCTCGTAAGAGACCAAGCCCAAGGAGAGAAATAGGAGAATGGAAGATCACATTATGATGCTTGAGTTTGTGGGAAACTCCAAATGCCTAGCATGAGCTTTGGCTTTGGTATTTATAGGGAATATACAAGGCTCTTGAGAAGCTTCCTTAAGTTGCTTACTTGGAATTCAAGCTAAGCTAGTTGGAAGCTTCTAGAAGTTAACTACTTGGGGTGCAAGCTAAGTTAGTTGAAAGCTTCTAGAAGCTACCTACTTGGGATGCAAGCTAAGCTAGTTGGGAAGTTTATTCCAAGAAGTTGCCACTTGGCAAGCATGTTACTTAATACTTGGAAGGTACCAAATAGTTTCATAGATAATTTTAGAATATTATAGGCTAATTGGGCATATTTGCTACTTTGTTAGCCTTGACTAACTTCATCACTAAATTCCATATTGTTACATATTCCTCCATTGCTAGTTGGTGAAATCCTCATTGCCATTGAAGCTTCAAACTCCTATATGGTCATTTGTGCATTCTAGAGATGAGAAAGAGGCTCCTAAGTGGCATCATGAAGGGGATACCCTTTCCAAAGGACCTTGTACTCAATACATTGTAGGTGGCCAAACTGAACATGGCAATGTGCAAGGATACAATCAACTTAATATTCCTTATGATTGTTGATAGGGATGGGAGGAGGAGAGTTGGACATGAAAGGAATAGGAAGATGGATTAGAAACATGAAAGACAAGGTGGATTTGCCTATGAGAACACAAGGCAAGTTGATAAGCAATATGAGAAATGATTTGGGTGACACCAAATGGACCTATCCAATTAGGAGCAAGTTTATGAACTTTGGTATTGTAAAAGATCAAGATTGAGGAGAGAAATAGGAGAATGGAAGATTAGAGTGAAAAATCATATTGGGACTCTTGAATGAGGGAAAATTTGAATTCTTAGCATGAGCTTTGGCCTTGGTATTTATAGAGAGCATACAAGGCTCTTAAGAAGCTTTCTTAAAACGCTTTCTTGAAGTGCAAGGCAAGTTAACCAAGAAGCTTCCTTCTAGAAGCAGTGTACTTGGCATGCAAGCTAATCTAGTTAGAAGCTTCTAGAAGCTTCCTTTTAGAAACTACCTACTTGGAGTGGAAGCTAAGCTAGTTGGGAAGCTTCTCAACAAGTTTCCTCTTAGAAGTTGCCACTTGGCATGCACTTTAATAAATACTTGGAAGATATCAAGTAGCTTTCCAGATACTTCTAGAATATTCTAGGCTAATTTGGCCTATTTTTTACTTCATTAGCCTTGACTAACTTGTCAGTAAACTCCATATTGTTACATATTTTCCCATTGCTAGTTGGTGACATCCTCATCACCATTGAAGCTTTAAAATTTTGAATGGCCATTTGTGCATTTTAGAGATGAGAAAGAGGCTCCTAAGTAGCATCATGAAGGAGATACACTTTCCAAAGGACTTTGTACTAAGTATGCAATTGGCAGTCATATTGAATGTAACAATATGAACAATATGGAGTTTAGCAACAAAGTTAGTAGGGCTAACAAAGTAGCAAATAAGACAAATTAACCTAGAATATTTTAGAAGTATCTAGGAAGCTTCTTGGGAAGATTCCCAACTAGCTTAGCTTGCACCTCAAGTAGATAGCTTCTAGAAGCTTCCAACTAGCTTAGCTTGCACACCAAGTAAGCGGCTTCTAGAAAGAAGCTTTTTGAAAAGCTTCTTAGTTAACTTGGCTTGCATTCCAAGAAAGTGGCTCAACGAAGCTTCTTGAGAAGCTTCTCAAGGGCATTGTATGCTCCCTATAAACACAAGAGCCAAAGGTCATGCTAGGCATTCGGAGTTTTCTCTCATTCAAGTGTCCCAATGTGAGCTTCTATTCTCCTATTTCTCTCATTAGTCTTGGACTTTTACATTGGTATCAAAGTAGGAATGAGATGGATGGAATTTATGGACCACCAAATCCACTTCTGCCAAACCATTGGGATTTTTGTGTCCAAGTATTACCCAAGCATCATTTCATATAATTCATCACCTCGTGCTTTGGGCAGGACTCTTTTACATATGATCACCCTGTTTGAGGAACCCTTGATACTTTTAGTTGTAACTTATGGAGAATGATGGACGTGTTGCATCTATGTATTAATAAGTTAGATAAATTGGGAATAGTGGGATAGAGTAGTAGCCATAGCGACAATACCAAATGTTATCATTGCTATGTAACAACAACTCAAGCACCTTATTTGATTGTTGAATGAGCGAAGCTAACAATGACAAGAACACATAGAGAGAGCACCTATTTGAGATGGAGAAGATCAAATCCAATTTCCAAAACCCAAGGTGTTTGAAGGCAAAAATCTTCTGGGCACAATGGAGAATTTTGTGTCTGACTATGAATGTTACTTTGAAGCTATCAATCTTCAAGATGAATGGAAATAGATTCTCTTGGCTTCTAGCCAATCAGATGGTGTGACAAAACTTTGGTAGCAATTCCAAGTGAAGCGAGTTGAAGTACAAATTGTTGCACCAATCTTGACATGGGCAGATTTCAAAGAGGCAATACTTGGTCAATTTCAAACTATAAATGCCACCCGAGCCACACGAAGGAAATTGGCAAAGTTGAAGCAGATTGGCTCTATAAGGAGCTACACCATGCAATTTCAAAACATCATCATGAAAATTCTAGATATACAAGAAGGTGAAGTTTAGGATCAATTTGTGAGGGGATTGAAGTCACAAACAAAATTAGAGGTGACCATGCGGGAACCACAAAATGTAGAAGAAGCCATAAAATTGGTTGAGTGCTTTGATTCTTTGGTTGTGACAACTTGGTACCTACACAAAGCCTACCAGTATAGTACGTATGGGTGGAAGAAACGGCACCAATGGAGATTGATGCTATCCAATGGAGACCACTTGGTACAACGGATAGAGAAAGATTGTGAGAAAATGATGGTTGTTTTTATTATTGCCAAGTTGTACATCGCATTGCCAAATGTCCACATAGGAATGGGTGACCTCAACAAGTCATCCAGATAGAGTTTGTGAAACAAAATGATCCAAGAAATCTCTTGCTGAGGAATCCCAGCAAGAGATTTTGAGCTACGTATTGGAAGCTGGATTAGTTCTAATGGGATTGGAGGCTTGACCTAAGCAAGTTTGCTTTACTTGCAAGGTATGATAGCTTATTGAGGTTGTAGGATTTTGGTTGATCTTGGAAGTTCAAAGAATTGTATGTCTATGCAAGTAGCAAAGGAATTGGGTATTCCTTTCAAGTCAAGAATTAGAAGTAGATTGATGATGGCGGATGGTAGAGAAGGTTCTCTATTCCATGCCTCACATCCTTTTACCTTCAAGATTGGGAAGGAGTATTTGGAGTGTATGAGGTTTGTAGTGGAACCTCTACACTATGATGACATTCCATGATTACTTTAGCTTGAACATCATAAGGTTCAACTTGATTGGAACCAACGACAAATTTAAGTACAACACCAAGGTAAAAATTTCCAATTAGGTTATTTGGCACCTCTAAGTAAGACACCTAAGAATAGTAAGTCTTAGGATGGGAATTTTGTTGAGAAGGTAGCCATAGAGCAAACCTTGAAGGGAGATGAGTCCCAAGATAGGAAGATGCTAGGCAAGCAGCCATGGAGCAAGCTTTGAAGAAAGATGAGTCCCTGGATGGGAAGTTTGTTAGTGAAGCAGCCATAGAGCAAGCTTTGGAGAAAGATAAGTCTGTTTTCACGATGTGGATCAAGCCGATTGCACAAGGACAATTGGAGGAGGGCCAAGAGCCTCATCAAGCAATGGTTGATCAGATTGTTCAGGAGTTTGAAGATATGTTTTTAGATGATTTGTCAAAGGAGATTACTCTCCGATTGTGGTATGCTTTTCAAGATTGAGTTATTGCCAGAGAGTACTTCAGCGAGTAGACCAATCTACTAGCTCTCACCCAAGGATTTAGAGGAGTTGCAAAAAACACTTGCGGAGTTGTTGGAGAAGGACTTCATATGACATAGTACTTCTCCTTGGGGAGCACCAATACTATTTGTTCCAAAGAAGGATAGAGGACTTCATTTCTATATTGATTACTGTGGGCTCAATAAGCAAATAGTGAAGAATGCATGTCCCTTGCCTTGGATCCGTGACTTGCTTGATCAATTGAGTGGAACACGATACTTTTCCAAGTTGGATCTTTGTAGCGGCTATTGGCAAATCCCCATTGATAGAGAGGATGTGAAAAAGATTACCTTTTGCACAAGGTATGGGCATTTCAAGTAGAAAGTTCTACCTTTTGAGCTCACTAATGCTCCAATAGTCGTCATGGATCAAATTCATCAGGTGTTGGAGGGACTATTGGATTGATACGTGGTGGTGTTCTTTGATGATATCTTAATCTATAGCAAGACAGAGGCAGAACACATGAATCATGTGTAAGAAGTCCTAAGACAACTACGACCATGGACATTTTTTTACAAGAAGTCAAAGTGTACCATTATTGATTGGCCTACTCCAAAGGATGCTATAGAAGTATGGGAATTTAATGGATTGGCCAGTTTTTACCAACCGTTCATCCACTATTATGCCCATGTGGCTGCACCATTACTGACCTCTTGAGGAAGAACTTGAGCTTCCAATGGACCACTAGGCATGAAGAAACATTCCAAAAGTTGAAACATATGGTGTCTTCAAGACCCATTCTTCAACCATATGATCATCAACTACCATGTGTGGTTGATTTTTGGTGCTTCTAACTTTGCAATTGGAGCGGTGTTGCAATAAGAATTCCTAGATGGACTACATCCAATTGCCTTTGTGTCTTGCCAACTAAATATAGGTGAAAGAAGTTACTCTGCTTGAGATTGGGAACAACTTGCAATGGTATATGTCACAAAGGTATGGAGGAATTATCTTTTGGGAAAACAAGTGATCATGTGAACTGATCACAAACCATTGTTGTAAACCTTACACTTGGAACACATGAAGAGTCAACATCATCAATGAGAGGAGCAACTCCAATTGTTTGACATCAAACTTGAGTACAAACTAGATTGGTTCCATGTCATCTCGGATGCTCTATCACAATGACCTGATTTGAAGTCTCTTTCTCTCATCACGGTAGCAATTACAATATTATCAATTGACTCCAAGGTCCAAAACAAAATTTAGTCATCTCTACAAAAAGATCACTTCTTCCAAATGGTACATGGTAATCTAATAGTCTACAACAAGAAGTAAAAATACCTTCTCCTTGAAGGAAGGCCTTCTATTCCATATGGACCGGATCTATGTTCCAACCAAAGGTGATCTCCGACTTGTGCGCCTTCAAGAAGCCCATGATTCACCGATTTCTGGTCACATGGGTGTGGAATCAAATCAAAAGTAAGCCAACGCCAAAATCTTTTATATTGCTTAAAGCCTTCTTGAGAATATACAATGACTACGGAATTGCATGCTTGTCTTGGTAGGCAATGGTTGTGACGTTAGACATTGCGCTCAAAAATAATCAATCATGTTTGTTAATGGATCACTTTCGTCCGTTGGCTTGTTCAACCAAAAACAAAAAACATGCGCCGGGTAAAAACATAAAACCAAAAAGTTGTTGAAATACCAATGTTGTTTCTAAAGTAGTCGCTTTTTTATATCCATATGATTGAAAACAGTGTGGACAAGACCTTGGGTACACTCCAACGCCAATGGTGGTGGCCCAACATGGTACAAGATGTTTGGGAGTTTGTCCAATCGTGTGAGAGTTGCCAACACAACAAGGCCAGTAACCAGAACCAAGTGGACTCCACCCACTACCCATTCCATCTACTCATTAGGAACATGTGAACTTAGATCTCATCACCTCCTTGCCCAAGACAAAGCATAGTCACACAACAATTGTGGTGTTTGTGGATAAGCTTAGTAAGAAAATCCGTATGGTACTAACGGTTGATATTTTGGATGCTCCAACCTTGGCATAAATCTACTTTGACAATGTATTCAAGCATCATGGGATGCCATGTGTACTCATCTCTGATTGTGATCCTTGCTTCACTGGAAAGTTTTGGCAAGCACTCTTCCAAATACTCGGCACTAAGCTTGCTTTATCCATGGTCTATCATCCTCAAACTGATGGACAAACTGAATGTATAAATTGCACCTTGGAAGATATGCTTTGTGCCTTTGTCAACATTCACCATACCAATTGGGATGAATGTCTTACAACTACAAAGTTTGCATACAATAATTCTAAACATGCAAACATTGGATTCTCTCCTTTCTTTTTCAATTTTGGCCAAGATCCACTTGTTCTAGATTCACTTCTTGCTCCTCCTCCATCTCAGGTCCCTCATACTTCCACCTTCTTGACCACCATCTCCCACTCCTTCCAACAAGCCAAATTTCATCTCCTTGTTGCTCAAAATTGGCAAAAACAATATGCAAATCACCATTGTCGTGATCTCAACTTTCAAGTTGATGATAAGGTCATACTCTCATCCAATAACCTCCCTCTCCCACTTGAAATCCAAGTTCATAAACCTTTTGATCCACATTGTCTCTCCTATTGCTTATCAATTTGCCTTGCCTTGTCATATGCACATCCATCCTGTCTTTCATGTTTCCAAGTTGAAACCCTTTGTTCTTAACCCCTCTTCTTTCTCCTATCAAGTCCAACCTCCCTCTCCTCTTGTCTCTATCAATGATCATGCAGAGTACCAAGTTGATCATATCCTTCCGCATCACCATATTCAACAAGGCCGTCAACAACACATGGAGTACAAGGTCCTTTGGAAAGGGTATCCCCTTCATGATGCTACATGGAAACCTCTTTCTCATCTTCAAAATGCACAATTGGACATCCAAGAGTTCAAAGCTTCATAGACAACAAGGACATCACAACTAGCGGTGGGAGAATATGTAACAATATGGAGTTTAGCAATGAAGTTAGTACGGCTAACAAAGTAGCAAATAAGAGAAATTAGCCTAGAATATTTTAAAAGTATCTTGGAAGCTTCTTGGGAAGCTTCCCAGCTAGCTTAGCTTGCATCTCAAGTAGATAGCTTCTAGAAGCTTCCAACTAGCTTAGCTTGCATGCCAAATAAATATCTTCTAGAAGGAAGTCTCTTGAGAAGCTTCTCAGTTAACTTGGCTTGCATTCCAAGAGAGCAGCTCAAGGAAACTTCTTGAGAAGCTTCTCAAGGGCCTTGTATGCTTACTATAAATACAAGAATCAAAGCTCATGCTAGGCATTCAAAGTTTTCCCTCATTCAAGTGTCCCAATGTGAGCTTCTATTCTCCTATTTCTCTCATTGGTCTTGGACTTTTACATTGAATGTGGTGACGTGCAAGGATACAATCAACTTCATACTCCTCATGATTGTTGATAGGCATGGGAGGAAGAGGGGGTTGGACACAAGAGGAAAAGGAAGATGGATTAGAAACAAAGGGTTTCAACTTGGAAACATGACAGATAGGGTAGATTCACATATGAGAAGGCAAGGTAAGTTGATAAGCAACAAGATAAATGATTTGGGTGACATCAAATGGATATATCCAATTAAGAGCAAGTTTATGGACTTGGGAATCAAGTGGGAGTGGTAGGTTACTAGAGGACAACATGACACTATCATTGAGTTGAAAGGTTAGATCACGATGATGGTGGTATGCATATTGTTTCTATCGATTATGAGCAACAAGATAAATGATTTGGGTGACATCAAATGGATCTATCCAATTAAGAGCAAGTTTATGGACTTGGGAATCAAGCGGGAGTGGTAGGTTACTAGAGGACAACATGACACTATCATTGAGTTGAAAGGTTAGATCACGATGATGGTGGTATGCATATTGTTTCTATCGATTATGAGCAGGAGATGAGATTTGGCTTGTTGTAGGGATGGAGATATGGTGGTCAAGAAGGTGGAAGTATGAGGGACATGAGATGGAAGAGGAGCAAGAAGGGAATCTAGAACAAGGGAGTTTTGGTCAAAATTAATGAAGAAAAGAGAGAATCCGGTGCTTGCCTATTTGGAATTATTATATGTAAACTCTACAGCTGTAAGATATTCATCCCAATTGGAATGATGAACGTTGATGAAACCACGACGCCATATCCACCAAGGTGCGATTTGCACATTTGGTTTGTCCATCAGTTTGAGGATGATAGGCCATGGAGAAAGCAAGCTTGGTGCCAAGCTTGAGGGAATGTGTAATATTCTGAGGACTAGAGAACCCCCCAAGAGAAACAAAAATATAAGAAACACAAAGCTTCACACTCAAAACTCTGATGCCTTAAAAAATGAGCACCTTGTCTTTATTATATAGCAAAGAGGAGTCCCTCAACGGAAGCTCCACCCTTGGATTAGATAGATGGATTGGTGATATATCAATGAGATCTACTCTTAATTAGTTACATGCATGGGTGACATGTCCGTTTTGGTCCTATCTAGTTGGTCAAACAAGCTTTGACCGGAGGGAATCTTATTGTAGGAATCTCAAAATTGTATGGGTGAGGAACTATTGGAGCTCTTGATGAGATAAATAGGGGGAAGAGAAGGCCAAACTTGTCTTCCAAGGGGGGAATATCAACACATTTTCAAGGCCTAATTCACCTATTTAGGCCTCCAATATTGGCTTTGAAGTTTTCAGACTATTTTTGGCTCTTGCTTTGTTAGTAAAGGTACTCTTTTGGTGATACCTTCTCTCATCTACTTAGTCCATCATATATTACATCCTTCCAGATGTTACCAAGCCAATTTTCACCTCTACATAATATGTCTAGCTATTGGTATTACAAAATTTTCTTATCTATTATATCACAAGTTAGTTGATACTAAGTCACCACAATACTACCAAGCAAATATTATTCATGGATTGGTATTGTAATATTAAGAACTAGATATGTCATCTAGAGGTGAAAATTGGCTTGGTAACATCTAGAAGGATGTTATGTATGATGGGCTAAGTAGATTACATAGAGGTGTCACCAAAAGTGTACTTCTACCAATAAGGCAGAAGCCAAAAATAACTTGAATTTGTAATACCAAAAGCTAGACATATTATCCAGAAGTGAAAATTGGTACGATTACATCATGTTATGTATGATGAGCTAGTTAGATTAGATAGTGGTGTCACCAAAAGAGTACTTCTACTAAGAGGGAAAGAGCCAAAAATAGCCTGAATTTGTAATACCAAAAGCTAGACATATTGATCAGAGGTGAAAATTGGCTTGGTAACATCTGGAAGGATGTTATGTATGATGGGCTAAGTAGATCAGATAGAGGTGTAACCAAAAGAGTACTTTTACTATAGTGCAAGAGTCTAAAATAGCTTGAAACTTCAGAGCTAATTTTGGAGACCTAAACAAATGAATTAGGCCTTGAAAAT
The DNA here is from genome assembly GCA_948567375.1 of Lunularia cruciata. Taxonomy (NCBI): domain Eukaryota; kingdom Viridiplantae; phylum Streptophyta; class Marchantiopsida; order Lunulariales; family Lunulariaceae; genus Lunularia; species Lunularia cruciata. The sequence goes on along the minus strand of OX419755.1, from coordinate 49,537,689 downwards.
GTGCTGAACTCTCTCCCCTCTCCTCCCTTACCTTCCCCCAAGCAAAGGGAAGGCTGGCCTTAACCTCTTCTAAGGCTTATCTCATTAAGAGCGTTCCAACAGTACCTCATCCACATGATTTGGAGATTCCTACAAGAAGATTCTCTAAATATTCCCTCTAGTCAAAGATGGTTTGACCAACCAGATAGGATCAAAACCATCATGTCACCCCCTGCATGAAACTAATCTAAGGGTAGAGCTCGTTGACATATCACCAAATCCTTGTATCTGATCCAAGGGTGGAGCTTCCTTCGGGGGAGTCCCCCTTGGTATAAATACAGTCAAGGTGTTCCTTTGGGACATAAAAAATTGAGTGCAAAACTTTGTGTTTTCTCCTATGTTTCTCTTAAGGTCTCCTATACTTGAAAGATTAAAGGCATTTACCAAGTTGTGAAATTAGATCATATATATATATATATATATATATATATATATATATATATATATATATTGCTATAATGCAGTCTTTGTTGTACAATCAAGCCAACAAAAAAAAACTTAGAATGCTAATATAGAAATATGTTTTGCCAAAGATGTGAAAAGAGGTGGATGTTAGAAGTTCTTAAAAAAATAAATCAAAACCACTAGGTTAGTTAGAACCTCTACTTATTCTTAAGCAAAAATACGAGTAATTAACACGGACTTGCCTTGCAAATTACCCCATACATCCACCTGCTTGATTCCTTGATTGTTATTGGAATAACCTAAGTAAGTTTATTTCATGTAAGATTTATAGCTAACGATATTACTGTGCAAGTAGGCTTTTTTTTCATGGATACAATCTTTTACAACATGATCTTTCTAGAGCACTAATCAATATTAGAGGAACTTAGTTTACCATAATATTTGGAGATCTTTGTTTGAAATTTTTAATAAAACCAATATTTCATAAATTTCCAAATAGGAAGATCCAAGGTTTACCATTGTTTATATTGACTAAAAATTAAAAGAGAAAACTACAAAATGATGTGTAATGCCTTATAGGTTCCTTCTTCTTAGGACTTACCATCAGCTTTCTCAACAAACAATGTCAAGTTTCTTCATGAATCTACGTATCTTCCAAATTTTTTTATGAATCCAATCAAAATCTGCTCTTGGCATGAGAGTATCATTGTTTGATTCATTCAATTTTGGAAAGGGCTTCAATAATGAAGAACATAAACTTGATCAACTTTCTTCAAATTCATTTTCAAATCTTCATACAGCTATAAAACCCATGGCATTGTTTCAAGGCCTCAACTAAGCACAACTTTCAGTAACACCTCCTAATTGATTGATATTAACTTTTGCAAAGTTCATGGAGATGAGATTTGAGTCTACACTGTTCAACAAATGCTTACTCTTTGACCGTAACTTTATGCGCATGTAAAATTAGCCATGGAAGACATGCAAATCAGCTTGGGAATTCAACTATCCAAATTTTCATAACTCCTTTCCATTCATAATTTCATCTATAATCATCAATTTGACAATTTGTTTCCCTTTTTTTCTTGGTACCAACATGTAGAACATGGCAGAACTCTTTCCGTCAGTGGAGCCGGAGAACCCCATAGATGGGAAATTACATGCTTGTCGCATTAAACACTACGATTTCAACACAAGGGCAACTTCTTACATATACGGCACTACTAGGTCTTTATATATCCGGTGCCTTCTGGTCACAGGGGTTATTCGGACGGATCTTTGTGTCCACACGGGCCTACGGAGGAACAAAATCCTACCTGATTAGTGTATAGCACTAATTACCTATTAGCGTGGACCACAATACTTAGATAAACACACGATCTACAGAAATGAGTGTAATGCTCAACGCTAAAACGCGTACTCAAACAACTGACGAATCTACTCTAAATATGCCGACAAAGAACAATCCTACGCGGTCGGCGGGTTCTCAGAACAATCAACTTTTGGCGGTCATTTCTCTATGCATCCATTTCCTTATGTGGATCTACACGAAGGAAAACACGAAGCCGGAGAGGACCAAGTCTCAAGAGCGCGAAGCCCATACATCCCTTCTCTTTTCCTTCGGAGGTATATTAATTGGGCTCGGCTTTACCCATGCTAGTCAAATATAACTAAAAAACAAGTAAAATCTAAAATAAAAAGGAACAAGAACGGTCCTACAAGTTCACTGGTCGATTGCAGAAAGCTATCGTCTCTCTACAGCATGTTACTAAATCGAGACGATTAGCACCAAATGCTGGACTACAGTAGCTTAAGCGCAGTGTATTCTAAGGGTAATATGTTTAGACTCCACCCGACAAGGATGGAATCTGTTCTGCACTCTTTATCTTCTACCGCTCCTTCATGTGGTGGAGATTAGATAGAGGAATCCTTTTGACCGCCTAGAAAACATGAAGGATGGAAGACCCGGCAAGCAATACAAGGGTGAGACCATATAGGTAAAATGGGGCCAAGCCTCAAGGGTGAGACCATATAGGTAAAATGGGGCCAAGCCTCAATAAGGAGGATATGCCTTGCCGCACTTCAGATATCCAAGTTATGCAAGTAGTACCATCTATGAATAATTGAAATATCCAAAAAAGAATATAATCTAATGTGATTACTCTCTTATTAATTGCACTAATCACTATATTTTGTAAAGTAATGGATATATTATCTAAAATATACTATAAAATATGAAAATGAAAAAGATAGTCTTGGCGTTAAACATGATAAGCTATAGGCGGTTCTAATTAATAAATCAAATGCCATATCCATCGCTCAATGTAATACTAAGGTTAGAGGAACAAAGTGATCTCGTTCCATGCCCCATACTTAGAGATCTTGTAAGTTGTAACTACACTCGTCACCAATCCAGGGATGGGTAATTACTCACTGGGGAAACTATGTCACTATGACTTCAGTTGGGGCAACAATTAATTAGTGGGAAAGACTGCTGCATTTAAGATATGTCCGCACTGTGTGTAAAAACAGAGCCACCCAACACTCCTCATTAGTTGGTGATGTCACCGGCCATTGTGTAGTGAATCCACTAGAGTCAGAGGCAAGGGTTCGACGGTGTGGCGAGGAAAGCAGACAAATCTATTAAGAGGTAGTGTTAGTGTCCAGTCCCGAGAAAGACTTACACCCAATTTGGATTTTTAGACCCCCAGTGGTTGAAAAGATTTACTTGGTCAAAAAAATTGGTTGAACTAGTTGACTCATTCATCCATGTAGAATAGGCTCTTGTGTGTGTGAAAATTTCAACTGTATATGAGAGTCCTGATTGTCCTTTAAAGCATCCCAGTTAAAATATTTCATCGTTTGATAAGGGCCTTATCTACTATACATCAATTTTTTAGTGTATATTATATTATATCAATTAGTATCTTAAGTATGGAAGTAATTAGGTTTACATAATATCTAAAAGCCTAAATAAGTAGAACTTTTGAAACTTGTAAGTTAATCTTTGGGAAAGGATTTCTTTATATTTTGAAAACGCAAGGGGGGTATGATCTAAATGAAAAAATACCAACATTTAAATTATTCTATTAGATATAGGAGATTGAGAAATTAACAGTTAAAATTATAAAACAGACCTAGGAAAATATTCAATAAACTATGTGTACACCTAAAAGATATTGTTTTTAGACGACTCTTTGAATTTAGATCTAATTAAAAACTTAAAAAACAAAATAATAACGAGAGTCTTAAAAGAATTCATCCATTTTCCTTCGATCTAGTGCCATTTCCCTCTTGGAAAATGAACAGTAACTACATTCACACATCCCTACTTCTTTGAACCGAAGAGTGAATATACGAACGGCGAACGCCGCGTCATGGAGACTGGATATCCACGTCAAACGCACTGGCGCAAATGGTATCCTGTTTTCGACAGCATTAGCCTAGCATTCATGCCAGCGAAAAGTGGGTTCCGAGACTACGTACATGTACATTATACTCTGATCACGACAACATAGGCTTGACGTTTTGTCCACGAATGCAAAGTAGTTCTCTTATTGTATTTCAGGGTTCTCCCATCCTTCGTTTTTCCTACGCGGTCGCCTTCTTCTTTGAGGGTTCTCTGGACTACATTGCTTTCCCCCGGCGTTGAGGTACTGTAGTGATACGAATGCAACTTCAGGTATATATGTAGACCAGTGGGGCAGTTGGAAGAAACCTAGACCTCTAAAATGAGGAGTACTTTCCTCTGACTCTCATATAGACTCTATTGGGGCTTAGCCCCATGTTACCTTTTTTGTCTCTCCCTTGATGGGGTCTTCCCATCCTTCGTTTTTCCTACGCGGTCGCCATGTGCGGAATAAGGGGGGGTGTTCTTTATGCCGTCACCGTACATCATCGTTCTCATTTACTGTGCACCGTACTGTAAGAATCGCGATACCTTCACTGTAACGAAAAGGGTGGAATGACTTTATTAAGTGAAGTAAAATGGAGCAGAACCTCTATAACTTCTTTTGTCTCTCCCTTTGTTGTGGGACAACTCGATGGGGTCTTCCCATCCTTACGTGTTCTTCGTGGTCGTCTTCCTCTCAAATAGAATGAAGTTTGAATAGTTGTTGTTGTGATAAATATATTTCAAAATACTTTGAATATATTTTCCCATATCGATCTTATTGAAACTTAGTTTATTTTGCTTCTTATGTTATAATATTTTTGTATGGTTTGATTAGATTTTCCTTGTTGTTATTTTACCTTTTCTCTGTCCTTGGAATATCAAATTGATTGTCATCTTCTGGAGGGGAAGGCGACCGCTATAGTCTCGGACCATATATATACATATCTCTCTGCTCTAACTCGTGGAGTCTTCTGTATATACCAATCTCCCTCTCTCCAAAGTTACTCATGTCATCGATATATTCCAACCTCCTTCTCTTCAAAGTTTGTACCCCACTTCGAGTTAACTTTACCGACATGTCCCTCTTCTAGATATCAATTTGACCAGTAGATCATAGACCTAAATTCCTACAAAGATAAATATGTTCATTTGAAATAAGAATACTAAATTTTTTCAATTAAAATTAGAAATTCAACATCTAGCGGTAAGATTATCAAGGAAACCATGGACCTATTCTCAATGAAATGTTGATATTTTTCAATAGATTTAGGGCGGTAATGAAACAGTTATGAAATCTAATATTGATGTATTTAATTTTTTTAAGATATTTTAGATGATTATAATGATGTGTTTGATTAAAATTATAGTTAGATAATTTAATTACTGAAACAGTATTTTATATTATACACATTGTATGCTATGCTCATAGTAAGATCTAGTAATTTTAGTTCTATTGGGAATTTTTTATATTTATTTATGAATTTCAATTTGCATAAAAAAATATGATTATGTTATAAAAATGATGTTTAATTATAAAATTTATTAATATTAAAAATATTATTATTATGTTAGAGATATCATGTTTATTTGATTACATGTTATTTATATTTGATAACAATAGCAAAAGATAAAGCATAATTATATCCAATATGATTATAGTATATTTCATCTAGAAAATTATCCTGTATAAAATTTTCGAAAGATAAACATTCATAGAATAGGGTGTAAAAACGTCAAACCCCTATACTTTATAAGGAAAGAAAGAAAGATTTAGCTTTATAAGAGACATTCTCGCGTTAATTTTAGAACAAGAAGGGAAAATGATAGATGGTACATGATGGGATTGGATGGGGATGGGAAGTTTAGAACATGTTCCATGCTTGGATTCGGTTCATTTACTATTATCTTATGATCTAGGCAAGTACACTATCATTACCTTGTTTAGAACTATCTTTCTACATAATGTGGCATACACATGCGGTGTATGCCACATGTGTAGATCGTTTCTAAATTGCGTTTGCTCAAAATAGTCTGGAGCTATAAGTTCTCATCTATTTAAGTGTCAAATTTTTCACAAGATATATGCTTAGCGCCTGTTTCCACTAAACAAATTTGTTGGCTTATAGTATACCGTCAATACTGTTGGTAATAACAATATTTTGTAATTCCTTTAAGAATGAGTACTATTTTTGAATAACTTGTATAATCTACGAAATATCATGAGAGAAGGGTTTCAGGCCTTACAAGAATTTGGGTCAGTTAGCATTATTTAATAGTATTCATCAACCAAAAGAGAGAATTGTAATTGTATTGTCTAATGAGAAGATTAACCTCTAATGACATTAACAGTAAAACACTCAACCAAGTAAGAAGATAATCTTCATTATCAGAAATATCACTACCTCTTAGGTTTCGTTTTAGACAATATCAAGTCATCTGAAATAAAACATCAATGGGCAGGAAGCCTTAATCTTAAACGTGTAAACTTGTTATTGAAAACACAAGACGGGCCCAAGTTATGTCCCAAGAACTGAAAGTAAAACACTTCACAAGATCTCTATAGATAAATTGTGAGAAGCCGATATCTGCAGATGACCTTCCTACAACTACTATATGTAAAAAAAATAATTCAGAAGAGAAGTTAGACTTTAATACCTAAGTGACAATACCATTGGATACAGCCAATTTGGATAACACATGTCACTGTTAAAGGTGTAATTCAACACAATACTTCTTCTCTTTTGCTTGAAAGGCATAATGCCTCAAATAGATGATGGATACTTGACAGGGATCTTGAAATTCGGATGACAGCCTGATAAGAATCTTATGATGGCATGATATCAAATGCTCAAATTGCACACACTTGATTTTCCTTTTTGTTTGCCAGGTTGGCCTTGCTCTCTTGGTTCCTTTTGCCTTTGTTTGTGCACCTTTATCTTTCCTTCAGGGTATTATATAAATATAAATATATACAGCATACTAGTTCTTTTTCCTTTTGAAACTCATGAGTTGGACAATATTTTTATATCTATACAATCATAAAGTATCAACACATGAAACAAACAATTAGAATACAAACAAATAATTCCTTTTGCCAGCGTATTGCCTCGAGCTTGGTGTTTGTGCTGCTCATTTGTTTGGTGCATCTCGTCTCCTTGCTCTATCCAAGGTAACTTCCGCTGTTTGTCCCAATGCCACAAGGGATGTTTTCCTACAATTGGTCTCACTCACCTTATGCTTACAATTTTGTCATTGCTTTTCATCAGCTCTATCTCCTCATCAGTATGTGTAGCCACACCGGGTGGTTGTGAGACGGTTATAGCAAGCATTAGATCTTCCTTGGACCTCCATCTTGATTAGATGGTTGTCCAAGTTGATATCTCAAATGCCTTCAATATCATTTCTCGACCAAAATTTTTTTGAGCTCTTTGGTCAACAAGGGATCAGATTCACTCCCTTAATCCTTTTGTGTCTACTTTCTATCATATAGAGATATTGTTGTTGTACAACCACCGTACTACTACAAGAGAGTTCACTCAGTTTGCATCAATAGAGGGTACTTGACAAGGAGATCATCTAAGATGGCCATCATTTGATATAGTTCACTACACAACTTTGTTGAGGTTGCAATTGCCTTCTCCACATGTCTTTTTCCATCCCCATTAGATGATACACACATCTTGGGCCCCATGGAGGATGTAGTTTGTGCAGTGCAAGATTTCACGTTTAGTTTGGAGTCCTTGGGTTTACAAGTTCAGACCTGTAAAAATAAGGTCTGGAGCCCACACACAAACCTCTCTCCTTTGACTTCCTATTAGGATTCCATTTCCTAGTAAAATGTTTGAGAGTATTTTCTCTCCTTTTGAAGTGAATAATTTTTTTGGATCATATATCATATCATATCTCGGACACTTTGATTCAAGATATTGCTCATATGCACCTCTTCCCCCAAATGGGGACCACATAGATGGCCTACTCCCTCCTTTTGAGATGTTATGTCCCAAGAGCATACTATTGGAATATACATATTCTGCCATGGAGGTTCTCAAACCACATCTATGGTCTTTTGATAGTACCTTACATCATACCTTCTCCACACTCTTAGCACCTTGTATACTCTCACTATTATTGGATAATTGGCGGTGATTATAGATAGCTCTTCCCATATTCATGAGAGGATGTGGTATCACATCGTAGGAGGTTATTGCACCAATAGCCTATCTAGAAGCATGGGCATTAGTGGCACTCCTCTTGGCAAATAGGTTCTTACACAAAGATTGCCCACTTCTATTGCCACCTATTGTGATAGTCAACTTAAGCATCTATGATTTTTAGATATCTCTTTGATTGACTTGGGACTTATTTCCAAGCCTTGCACGTACATCACTCCATCCCTTTGCAAACTATGTATCCTTAAACTCTAGGAAGTTGCAGGTGGAGCTCAATGAGTGTATGCATATTCATACACTTTCTAGCATCCTCATTGATGCGCTATCACTTGATTGAGCTAGGATATTCTCTTGCAACAAGAAGGGTGCTAGAGCTTGGTTCCATGCTTCCTCTTTGATTGAGGAGTTTTTTTTCACGTCAGAGGAGTTCACTCCCGCCCTTTGCCTTCGGCTTGGCCTACTACATCCATCATTCTTGGGCTAACCGGGCCACTACCTATGTGGTTCTACATAGGATGCAAAGGACATATATCTCTTACAATGTGCCATAAGAAGAGAGCCTAATAGAGTCTATGATGTTATTAGAGATGCGGTGGTATACATCCTATGATCTACATGCTCACAGGTTCAGATAGAGTGATGGATGATCCTATTGGGCCCACCTCATTGGAAGGTATGAACCGATATTATCACCTTCAGAGATGGCCGGTGTACATTGTATGATATGGTGATGGCAAACCCACTTAGACTAGAGTCTTTGGCACGAGCTAGCATCCAAGCAAGAGTTGTAGTGATTATTGCCACTAGGGTGAAGGAGGACCACTATGCCCCATGGCTTACCTCCAACGCCTTTGTCCCCCTACCAGTGGAGCTATTTTTCCACCTTCATCATCAATTTGATGGTCTCCTTCAAGAGGCAACATAGGGTTCATAGTAGAGGAGAAGCACTTTGACTTTCTCACTTGCCATGCTTACCTGATAATTTTGGTTGAGGGTCTATGTCACCCTATGGAGATCACAAGCTTTGATTCTTCATCTACAAGCATCAATAGTGTGCATGCCTGAGCTATCTACGCCCCCTCCTCACTATTGCAAGACATACAATTGGAGGATCTATATCACACTATGCTGTTATAGTATCTCTGTCACTTTGTTTGCATATTTCTTGTGTTAGGCATAGCTATGTAGTGCTTTGTTCCTTTTGGATGTATGTGCTTTTGCTTTGCTTTCTCCTTGCTTTTTTGCCCTTTTAATGTGCAGCGTGGACTACACCTCCTTTCATTATGCACCTTTGGGTGCGTTTGTATTCCTTTTCTCCTTTTCTTTTTCTAAGGAACATATTCTTGGGCCGTGGGGCCTTTCACTTCTTTTCTTTTTGAAACTCGTGAGGAGGACAGTAGAAAAAAGAAGTAGAATGGTATTCTATCTCATATCGATACTACTCGGGTTGAGTTCCCATTTTATATCTTATATTTTATCCATGTACGGCATGATGGGTTTTCCCATCCTTCTTGTTATCTTACGCGGTCGCCTCTCTCTTGTGCAAAATGATGCAAGGGTAACTAGACTATAAGAATGAAAGGTAAGGACGTTTATCACAAATGCGAAAGTAATGAACAAAATATAAGACGGATTTGTAGACGTAAGGGTAGTTGTACGACATTATACAATGCTAGGCTTTTAGCTTTAGCACCATTTTGTCCTCTCTCAATTTTCCTGAGCTGGTTTGATAAGTTCTTCCTATGCATGTCTTTTCCCGTCCTTATCATATATATCCTAGTGAATGTCCAGATCAGATCCCCCCATCTCAGCGCCACGCATTAGGAGTTACGCCAATGTAATATAATCTAAATAATCAGTTTTATTTTCAAAACAATAGAATAACGATGTACGCAGAGTAACAGCTAGATTTTCTCAAACTCGTGAAGATCTGACGTGACGCAAAGTAAAATGAGAGAATTAAATTGACATCAAGCAATGGGTATATTTAAGGAAAAATGACGACATTTAATGGTAGTCTCTCCTGATCATATTCCTCCCGCTCGAAAGTCCCTTTTGATGATGATGAGTTTATTGTGGAAACTCGTGTTTATGGACTTTGCGGACAAAGGTGAATGGGTGCTATGTTTTAATCAATCTTCTCTATCCTAGTGGCAAGAGGGTTATAAGCATTTAAAATAATTCAGTACATCACATCACATCACATCACATGATGTGGATTAACCATACCTTATATGAAACAAGACGTCCGATTACGACCGGCGTGGTCCATTACGACGTCTGTCTGTAAGTAAGCGTCGGCTTTGAATTGACGGTCAGTTTTCTCAGTTTAGTGCCGTGCGTAGAAACGTTAAGCGGGTAGCATACATACAACAAATTCTTCTTGGGTTCCGATTCATCTTACACATTTATTGCATTACCATCTTATTCACAATTGAAGATGGTGTTCTGAGATTCATCTTACAAATATGTTGTATGTTTCTTAGCTCGTGCTGAAGTCTAGCTGTAATCCGTGATGTGAATCCCTCGTTCTTCCATTTGCTTTTAGACCCCATTCTTACGACAAGTTTCACAAAGATAAAGATAAAGAACATGTAATAGCAAATAGAAATGGGAATTTTGCATCTTCTCACCTGGAGACGGCAAGAATCAGAGCTCTGTGATCCCCGGTAGTCACGCTAACCGATTATGAGCGGTATGATTCAATATTGAAACCGGTTAGTTTCTCTACCTTGACCGCACTTGTTGGGGTCGTCGTTTTGTTTGTCGCAAACGGCAGTCGCAGCGTGCGTTTCAGGGTCATGAAGCTACCACCCAACAAAAAGCAATAACTTTGGATCGGACTGTCTACACTAATTTTGTTAATACAGACAACTTGAGTCCAATTTGAAATCAAAAATCTTGTCCGACCTTTCCAGAAATCAAAGTAGAGCGAGGTGAAGGATATTTACGGCATCTACGCATAGTGGAGGCAGGGCAGGTGTTCGGGGACAAGGCTACGAGGCAGTATGCGGAGCGGATAACTTCGTCCGACGGAAATTCACCACGGTATGGATGAGGTGAGACGAAGCCACGCAGGACAATCGCGAAGAAGCTAATCGTCGCGCGACACCTCGTGGCGCAAGACTTATCACATGGACGTAAATAGTCATCGTCAAGACAAAGTCATCAGGCGGGAGAGCAAGTGGCTACGTATCGCTCTGCGAAGAATGTCGGGGCCTGCGGTGCTGTCTGTCTGAACAGTTGCCTGACTACAGCACCTTACCTGGGACCCTTTGTCGGATTGTTTCTGCGGATCATAGGGAGGCCAACTTCCAATAGATGACGTGTGTGTGGGATTCCGGACTCGTTCACTTCTTCCCTTTTGTCGTTCCTCTCAAGCAGTCACCGCGGATATGCAACAGAATCCAAATCGTCCTGATGTTCAATATTACTGGTGCTTGATGATAGGAAATGTGTTTTGCAATTGAAAGCACAGATTGGGCAGGCGCTAAGCCAAACAGATTGCCGACGGGTGTCGCCCAATGAGCGGAAGAGGACATTGGTTTAGTTGTGCTCTACTTACTCGATTAGGCGTAACCCTTCATTACCATTCGATTTCCCCACAAGTTCATAGCAGAGAAATTTTGCACACGGCGAAATCAGGATTCTACATAAGCAGTATGTACTTGCTAAGTGCTGTAATAATTGTCCGGAGGGAGAAACTGTTTGGAGCGTATTTTTCGCGATTACTTGATGATCTGTCTCCAATTTAGTGTAAACTGCGAATATGTTTCCGACCTACAATCAACTTTTGATCTTAAGCTTCACCTCTTTCCACTAACTTATGATTTCTAGGAGTCAATAATCACATGAATCCATCCATGCGATCATTTCGATGAGTTCAAATCACCTATAACCATTTGAAGGCACCACCATCGGACAGCAACATGACATGACACTGGCTTTTCGTGGTCGTCTTCCTTATCGTGGTCGTTCGGCCCCCCGAATCCTGATCCGATTCGACCATATCACACTCGATCAGCATTTCGAGCATTTCTACCTCGTTCCTACCTGATAAGAATTCGTCACTATAATCCAAGGTCTGTTGCATCATGCCATTACACCAACAACACGGCCACCCTGCCCAATCAAGTGCGCCATGGATACATTAGCACATTCAAAAGACGGTTGCCTAACGGGTTTTGCTTTTACCTCGTGGCTCCATACCAGCCTCAAATCTTAGATACAGTACTGTAATGCCTTCGGCAACGTCCGAGATATATAGAAACGTGTCCAAACATGATGTTCAATCTTGGCAGCATCAAAACATAGTGTCGATGAAATAAGCCGGTGACCTACTAAGGTCAAGGTCTCTGGAGGTCGTGCGGTGATGCTGAACCATGCAGTTCGTTCAATATCAAGCAACTCTCGAAGTAAAGATTTCTCGTCTTCACTTCTTTTGAGACATTCTTTCTCTTCTCCTGTCCTCTCGTCACACTTCTCTGCGGATGGGGGATCTCCGAACTCAATTACAAGTGACCGACTACTCTCTTAATCCCTATGCACTACGATAGATGGAATCTCGACATTGTGGTCTCTGACTTTACTGTTGTAATTTGTGGTAGTCTACAGTGATGCTCCATGGCATTGGCGGCTGGCTGGCTAATGAGAGTGTCCTCAACAGCTCTGCTCCTTTCCCTGTTCTTTCCGTTATAATATTATTTTCATACATATACAGTGAATACGGATTCTCAATAGTTCACAATCCACTGGGATTCTCAACACCCGCTGTCTCCACTGTAACTGCTGTAACTCGAGAAATCTGCACATTTGCCATATCTCATACCGACTCACTACTCATCCCCATGACAAGTCATAACTCCTCTCAGCCGATTTGCCAGCCCAAACATACATCCGACACCCCGACAAGTTACATTTCAAACAAGCCGAGTGCTGCGCATCCACGCGAACACCTAAAACTCCAAGGGAGTGACTGCACGACTCGAATTACTCCCAAATGAATGATTCGTATCCAGTTCCAGTCGGCGGTGATATTACTGAACACATCCTCTGATGTATTCAGCCATTTCCTCATTAGAAAGAATCCTAGCTACCCAACATGAAGGAAACATGTCCTAATCTCGTACAAACTGTACGGATTAGGAGTTTCACAACTTTCTTGCCCTCTCAAAAGTGAGACAAATTCGTGCAGTAGTAGCTCGGTCTACACCCTTCACCCCAAACGTCCATGCGACATCTGTGTCGTTGTCAACTAAAGCTAACACTCATGAAGGAGCAGCTATCAGTGAACACCAAGGTGTGGTCACTCTAAAACCTATATTCTACCCTTCAGTTACATTCCGAAAACAATGTCAACAAGCTTAGAGAGAGTTGACTTTGCCGGCGAAGCGATCGCAGAAACAGAACGTGCTGTAGTGCCTGATTCAGCCGGTTGAGCCGAAGAAGACCATGCGGAAGGTTTCACAAGCGTGATGGTGCTCCTGACAGGAGTTCGGGGTGGAAGGGTCATAAATGACTGTCCACCTCTGTTGATCTTATCTGACAGAGCTTGACGCTGTAATGGATCTAGTGTCTTGACACCAACTATGAGAGCACCATTTAGTTGTATTCCATTCTTCTGTAGTGCTTTCTGAGCATCATAATAGTTCTGCCGAGACGAGACACAGAAAATTCGATTAATTCAAGTTCAGCCTCGCTACAGTACGACCATCACATTCGATGCTAAATAATAATGAGTAAATATTTAAACTCGAGAGCCCATAATTCTATCCCAACGAATTTTGAGTCCAAACTGAAACTGGTGACGTACTACGCATTACGGACAGTATTCGAGTGCCAAAATGACATCAGAATAATATACGGAGATAACTGCCACAGGAGTAAAACCTCTCGTAAAGAAGAACACGAACATAGCATGTCATGGAAAACACCTGTTCACTGTCTTTTTACGTAACCTGATTATAAAATGACCAAACGAGAGTTGAAGCTCATTACTAGTGTCGGTTCAAACTGAAGAGAAAATATGTAATTTACCTGATATTGAATATGGACCCAGTTTGCACCACCTGGACCGGAAACATGATTCACTATCGGCCCACACTTTTCGAATTCTCTCATGACCGCGTTCGTTTCCTCCACACCGAAGCTAAATTCATAACAAATCCAAACATAAATTAGTCTTGTCGTTTCCTGAGCACTCTGAGCGGCTTTTTCTCCCCGTTTGGGCTGGTCCAAACAGATTCCCAACATACCAGAATGTGTGGTGCGAGACATCAGGTAAGGTGCGAGACACAGTAAGTAATGGATTGCAATACCAGTTACGAGAACTCGGTTTCACATCCACGTGACCAGACTAGACAAGACTCTAACATTGTGATCATGAGTGTGAATTCCGTAACGTGGCAATCAGACTCTGTGGTAGGCAAAGCATACACGGGAGTTAGGATAAATGTGAGAAAGTGTAGCCTCAAGAAATAGCAACTCGCGTCAGACTAGTGTTAGTGATGGAGACACTTTACAGCACGATGTTACTTAGAATAACCCTGCGAGCGTGTGTATTGGAACTGCGATGGTGTATATCCGCGAATGCTCTATGACACGATAAGTCCTTCCAACTCAAAGCACAGAAGGAAACGCTCGACAAAACGACTGAACAGCAACGCCAACTTATTCCTCATAATGACTAACTACTGGACAGGAGTGCCAGTACTCATACATAGTTTCTGGCATGCTGACGATTGTACAGAGCGCACGGAGTAGCTACAAGGTCTAGAGACTACCTAGGTGTAGTTACACAATGATGTCTTGTGTCCTAACTTTCTCTCGCAAGACCTCAAAAAGTTACCCGTCTAAGCTAGATCGCCATAAAGTACGAGCCTCTACTTCTTCTACTCAAGGGGACCACACTTTTGATAGTCAACGATAAACAACACATGCCTGCAAAAAGAACATCTCAGCTTATGTCTGAAGCGACCTACTTACTACAATGTTACTTATTATGGCGGTCAAGATAGGTCGTGATAGATCAAGATAGTACCCGAAAACGGTAACCCACTCCTCGCCTTCAACACCTTTCTCATTCGCAGCATTACTCTGCAGGCCCGGCCGTACAATTTCTCTCGGTGCAGGTAAAGTAAGTAAACCCCCAGATTGTGATTGCTGTACAACACCAGAAACAGGACTGCATCCATCCCCTTCCGGGGTGTCCCTATTGAGAGCACTGTCGGAAAGTCCTCTCTCCCTCAATGGTGACCACCAGGAATTGGTCCGTGGAGATGCTTGCGGTTGAGGAGTACTAGGTGAACCTTGAACTGCTTGACTTTCACCATAAGGAAGTCCATAACCTCCACGTCCGTTCGGAGGTGAATGGACTGTTTTCAGCATTGGAGACTTACTCGATGGAAGCTTAGAATCTGGGGAGCGAAATAGAAGATCTGTAGTGGACTCGGGAGATCGCTCAATCCGATCTTCAAGAGTGTAAAAGGGAGGAGGAGGAGGATCTATCCCTCCAATATTTTCCCTCCATAACGCCGCAGCTGCCGAATTTGGGGTGCCAGCATCACCTCTAAGGGTTGACGCTCGCGTGGCTGGAGACGCTGACAAGTCCCGGTAAAACACAGACTGTGACCTTGGTCCCCTCGCGGCACTGCGCGTTTGAACCCCTGCACTCATGCCTGCCAAAAGAGCTTAATGGCGTCAGAAACTTCTCGTCCAAGTAAATCAACATTCTTGTCTAGGCGGATAAGTGAGATGCTATGTGCTCGCACAAGTACATTGTAGGCGTCTGATGGCATGAAGATGAACATACAAGAGGAAGGTCAAGCTGAAGCTCAGTCTCGACTAGATTGTCCAGAACAAGCTAAGCGTCTAACTAAGTGTAGTGAAGCTGAAAATCAAACATGAAACGTTTTTGCACAAACATTAAACATCAACCTAGGTCCTGGCCAAATCTGCTAAAAGCGCTTTTACAAAACAAGAAATGCAAGAAATACATAAAATGTGTCTACCATGGGCTCCGCATAAGGCTCAAACTGAACGATAAATACGCAAAAACGTCCTAGGAAGATGAGTTTTGAGTTATTGAAAACTCTAGTTTGAAGAACGAAATTATGGAGCTCGATGAAAAAAGTCAGAGCATGTAGGTACTAAAAAAAATATAGAACTCATAGCTTTTAACTCTTTCGATCCTGATCTAAGTCTAGTCGTAGACATGATCGATAGCATTCTCAGGATGGATTTCAAATTTTGCGTCTCTCTCAGTTAGCACAACTCTCGCTAGTTCTTTATCCAAGAGGAGGCAAGTTACACCGAAGGATTTTGTAAACGATAATTTCTTGACAAAGCTCTCTCGGAACAGAAAATTTCCCAACTGGTTAGAGAACAAACATTGATATCCAGGAGGCATGCCTATGACAAAATTGTAAGCGGTGGAATCATTCATCGACATATGCGAGTACAAACTTTGAAACCGGAGAACTGGAAAAAATTTCTATCAATAGCAACTTAAGAGCTCAGAGAGACCACGTACAAAGGGCGAAGGGGTACAAGAAAGGTAACTTTGCGCTTGAGGATTATCCCTGGGCGCAAGGCGTTCAAACAGAACGACAAAATGTCCGGAGAGTTTAGACACATGAACGCCTTCAGTTTAGAATTAACGCGTTCACAACAAGTGGACTCATATAAGAAAGCGACAGTCAGGGACACTTGACGCTTGAAGAGGTCTGCATTATTCCATTTCTCCTCCACTGTATTCAAATGACAGGTGAAAGACGTTCTAATAATTCGCTATTGTTGATAGGGTAATAATTTGAGGGCAACCAACTTCCCGACCGGTTAAAGCAAGGACAATGCATCAAGAATGTGTTCTTGATACAAAGCTTGAGTTCGTTTATAGGCAGTTTGCCCGTTGAGTTAATAAGAGGCTCGGCAGGCAAAGCCTGACGGAAAGATAATGGAAACAAGAAGTTGTGGAAATCAAGACCCTTCTTCAGCGGCGCATATGGTGGCGTTTGATTGATAAAAATATAGCTCACTCATCTAGGCTCTTCCATCTAGAGAGAGCCAACTCTGTCTTTGGACAAGCTTACAATAGTGGGAATCTCCTCTGCATTTCATGAAATCTTCCAGAAATTCCATTCCTATGATCTACCGTGAATGACTTCAAATACGTGTACCCGTTTACGATGAACATCTGCAAGCTTAATGAATGTCGGGAAGCCCCTGCTACTTGCAGACTTAAGGTAGGGCATAAGGATCATAAGGATCATTGGCATAAGGATCATTCGATAACGGCAGCTAAGAAACAAGACTGTGGATTTGAATTCTAACTCCTAATCTGAAAGCGTGTACACAGGGCACCATACATGGCAAGGTGCGGCCCGATTTCTAATTTGAGAAACCGATGAAAATTCAGAAGTTACATTCGCTCACCTTCTGTTGATTAAGACTGGAGAGCAGCAATACTGGAATGGACGGGTCTTCCGTCCGTCACCTAATCGCCTGCATGAACGCACAGGAATTGACAAATATGGTCAACATTCATCCAAAGTGGTGTGATATATACGACTAATGGGAGCAGAAACCACGCGCAGAACGGGAGATCCAAAAAGGTGATATGTAAGTGTACTATTTGGTAAGAGTGGCCACATAAGTATATAATACATTCCCGTACCCATTCATCGAAGAAAACCTTCGTCTACACGCTTTCCAATAAAATGTCATGGCAGAAAATGTGACACCCTCATAACAAGGCAGTTAGCCAGAATGGATGAGGACCACCTTGCAAATGGGACCCTAAAGGCTCAAAAGCAATGTTACAACTAATACAACCGAATCACGATCTTTATATTCCTGAACATACCTCCAGCGTTCGAAGAGGAGACCTCGTGGGTGAGACGCTTCAACAATCTTCAGCGGCACTAATCTTGAGATATGAACTTCAGCCCGTATAGGTCTATTGCCCTAACAATATCGCCGCCTTCAGGGACCCTTCACGGCCCCTGTCAGCTTAAGCTGAACCAAAGGGGAAGACCCTCCAGGCCTACTACCACACACCTGTAAATCCCTGTTGTACCTAGAAGTGTATACGCATCGTTGGACCTCTTTCCTTCTCCTCCTCTCCACTTCTCGTCAACTTCTTCCCGTTCTCCGGCTCTAGTCAGTACTAGACTATTCCGTTAGCGTCCCGAAACCTGACACGAACTAAACTCACATGTTGGCTAAATTCTGCTTTACATCACCAGAACGGGCAATGGGCATTCATCGGAAGGATTATGTTTCATCTTGCGTTCGAGCAGCTCAAGAGCACTCACTTCTACTTTCGCTCGTTAGTTTGATGTCAAGCTCCTCTCGTCTCGGCGTTATCTCGGCCACGACGAGGAAAAAAGAAAGTGGATGGACGAGGAGGCGATGGAGATGACCGTTCTGAGTATTATTAAAGAACTGCGCCACTGCAGTGCGTACCCGAGAAGCCCATTACGGTACTACGTAGCGTGAGCTTGCGGGTTGGACAACTCAACGGCCACATGCCAGGACAGTGCTCCCGGAGCATTCGTTTCCTTCGCAATTACATGCGTTTGCCAATTTTAGCATCTTTTACAGTTTTTGGAAAACGGAGCCAAGAACTTATGGTCCCAATATGCATAGGAGGAAGGAGAGTTAGTGGGAGAGTGGAGACGGGAGAGATATGAGAAGAAAGATCCATATTTTTTGAGTGCTCTCTAGCACATACCAATACCAATCTAGTGAGTGCTCTCCGGCACATATCACTCGAGTAAACATTAGAATCCATTCGTTTTTTCAAATTCGGTTGCATTAGTATCTAGATTGAAAATTACATAGAATTGAATAGAACCTCTATGAAGATTTTTAGGTTTTTTTGGGTATAGAGTGATCATTACACCTTGAGAGTGAAAGATTTAGAATTTTCATTTCTAATATTTTCAGTTTTTGGAAAATGGAGCTAGGAACTTATGGTCCCAATATGCAATAGGAGGAAGGAGAGTTAGTGGGAGGGTGGAGACGGGAGAGATATGTGAAGAAAGATCTATATTATCGGAGTGCTCTCTAGCACATACCAATCTAGTGAGAGATATGAGAAGAAAGATCTATATTTTCGGAGTGCTCTCTAGCACATACCAATCTAGTGAGGGCTCTCTAGCACACAGCAATCAGCACATAGCACTCTAGTGAACATTAGAATCCATTCAATTTTCAATTTCGGTTGCATTTGTATTTGGATTGAAAATTACATAGTATTGAGTAGAAAGTTATGAAGATTTTTAGGTTTTTTTGGGTTTAGAGTGATCATTACACCTTGAGAGTGAAGGGTTTAGAATTTTCATTTCTAATATTTTGGTTTTCATGATTAAGTTCCATAGGAATTTAGTTTGAAAATTTTGGAGATGTAAATTGAAAGTCATGAGAATTTATAGTTTTTAGAGTTTGGACAGACTGTTTTTCTATGTGAATTTGGATGTGAGGGGTTGTGGTCTTGTAGGTATGGAGAGATATGGAGAGATATGGAGAAGAGCATCATGTGTTATTATCATTATTCTTGTGCTAGCTATGGCTACACCTTCCAATGTGGAGCCACTTAGAGTGGCTTGGTGTAATACCAAGACCTAGCCATATGATCTAGATGTGAAATTCGGATTGGTAATATCTGGAATGATGTTATACATGATGGTTGAAATAGATCAGATAGAAGTATCACCAAAAGAGTACTTCTTCTAATAGTGCATAAACTGTAATAGACTTGAAAACCTTAGAACCAATAGTTAGACATATGATTTAAAGGTGAGAATTGGTTTTGTAACATCTCAAAGGATGTTACAGATGATGGAATAAAAAAATTAGAAAGAAGTATCACCAAAAGGGGACTTCTACTAATGGAATAAGAACCAAAATATGCCAGAAGTCTTTGAAGGCAATTTTGGAGGCCAAAACGGATGAATTAAGCCTTGAAAATGTGAAGATCCCCCCCAACAAAAGGAAGGCTGACCTTCTCTCCCCCTTGCTTTGTCTCGTCAAGAGCTTTCCAACGGTACATCACCCATGTGATTTTGAGATTCCTACAAGAAGATTCTCTAAAAGATTCCCTATGGTCAAAGCTTGTTTGAGCAACCAAATAGGACCAAGACCAACATGTCACCCATCAACATGACCAAGTAATTAATCCAAGGGTGGAGCTTGCTGACATATCACCTATCTGTGTGCCTAATCCTATGGTGTAGCTTCCTTGGAGGAGATCCTCTTTGTCTAAATAATAAAGAGAAGGTGCTCCTTTGAGGCATCGGATGATTGAGTGTGAAATTTGTGTTTTCTCTCTTCTCTTGTCCTCGGAGTATTACACTTGGGATACATGATGACCGGTGTATCACATACACTTTATCTTGCAAGGGATAAAGATCCATGTGAGAAGGATGCACAAGGACTATGATTGGACCACTTGGGATGCCCGCGTGAGACGAGTGACCACATCGACAACAATGACACTCAAGATTACGCATGCTTCTTTTATCCCTTCATTGACCATTCTAGGGATATCAATCAAGTCATGGGAGTGGTCAGCTTCTCATGTTGGTTGCATTTTGGGGTTACTTGAGACTAGTTTTCCATGTCCATGTCTATTCCATAGGCTACCCCATACACTTAACAATGAGGCTAGATATGCTTTTCGCCTACCACTTAATCATTTGATTGTTGTGATCCCTTGGGACAAGTTAGCATGGTTCATATTCCTCTTACTTCCTTGATGGTATCTTTGCTATGCTAGAGGGGGGACGTGCGGAGCAAAAAGAGGTGGTTGTTAGATTTTATCAATTTTGAGCAAGGGATTGGATGGCACTTCAAGAAGAGTCTATTAGAGCTACACGTTTTAGGAGATAGATTTTTCAAGATACCACAGACTCCACTCAATTATGATGGTGTAAAACATTGGGTCAAGAAGGAAAGTTTAGTACAACAAAAGAAGTGCTACACACTTTGTCTATGGTGAGTCCTATTGATGAGACTATCTCTTCCCTACGCTCACTACATCCTATAGTAGTAGAGAGACTATCACTAGAGGTCTTAGATTATCAACCTGAGCAGCCTTTATATCTTGATAGGTCACTTTTTGCACAAGTATTGTGCATTGATTCTCACCTTTCCTCAAGAGGCTTATCAAGGATGGTTTATGAGCACCTTAGAGATTGCTTTCAAGCAAATGATCCTTCCAATAATTTTATCGAGTTTCAAGTGGTTGCAACAATAATGAGAGGAGACATTCATATGTTTGTTAGTCGGGTGTTAGGTGCTAGTCAACTTCTTGTGATGGACAAGGACATGAGGGGCATTAGACCAATTGCTATTAGAGAGGTCTTTTTTCATTGGTCAGTCATACCATTGTCCTTCATCATTCTCACTTTTGATAGCACCTCAGTCCACATCAGTTTGGAGTAGTTACACTTAGAGGATGTGAAGCTATATCTCTAAGCATTAAGGCACTCCTAGTTATCCGTCCAAAGTAGGTTGTCCTATAGGTAGATATTGAGAACACTTTTAACAATGTCTCATGGGCATCCATCTTTAGAGAGCTTAGGAAGGTTGGTGGATTCTTGGCGAGTCTTATTCCTTTTATGCGGTCTTTTTATGGCTCTCTTGCTTCCCTTTACTACTAGCATGGTTGTTCACAAGACGGAGTTACCATCTTGGAGTTAATTGTTGGTACACATCAGAGAGATCCTTTAGGGGGACCTTTATTTGCCATAGCTCACTTTAGAGCTTTCTTATCTACTACTTTGGCAATGTTAGGTTGTGTATTTCCTTCCTTGGTAGATGATACATACATTGTGGATCTTGTAGATTAGATTAGGCAGGCCTTTGACCACTTGGCTACCAAGCTACATCTGGTAGGCTTGAGAGTCAAGGTGTCAAAGTGCAGGTCATGGTTCCCTTTAGGTATCCCTCCATACCTTGAGCTTCCCAATGGATGTATCACATCTATGAATTGACTACTTGTTCTTAGAGTGCCAATAGGATCCAAGGATTTTATCACATGCTTCTTAGACGTTGCCCTTGAAGACAATGTTCTCCATGTGGATGATCTTTTGTTACTAGGAGATCGGCAAGTGGCATTTGGTATAGTTTCTTCTAGTATTACTTGTCAACCATCATACCTTGTAACAATATGGAGTTTAGTGACAAAGTTAGTCAAGGCTAACAAAGTAGTGGAGAGGCCAAATTAGCATAGAATATCCGAGAAGTATCTAAGAAGCTTCTTGAGAAGCTTCCCACTACCTTAGCTTGCACTCCAAATAAATATTTTCTAGAAGAAAGCTTCTAGAAACTTCCAACCAGCTTAACTTGCATGCCAAGTAGGCGGCTTCAAGAAGGAAGCTTCTTGAGAAGCTTCCCGATTAACTTGGTTTGCATTCCAAGAAAGCGGCTCAAGGAAGCTTCTTGAGAAGCTTCTCAAGAGCCTTGTATGCTCCTTATAAATATGAGAGCCAAATCTCATGCTAGGATTTGGAGTTTTCCCTCATTCAAGGGTCCCAATGTGATCTTACATTCTCCTGTTTCTCTTCTGGGTCTTGGTCTTTTACATACCTCATCCATATAATTCCCTCCTCCTTGTCCTTCCTATCACGTCTAAGAGCCTTTGATAAGAGGATTATGATAGTCTTTGGTGATATTATTGGACCAAGGACATTTGAGTGTGTGATAGGGGATTTGGCATGTAGACAAACGGCTTTGCCAATCTTGTGTGGAGAGATTGGCTTGTTATCTATGGAGAAGATGGAACCTATAACATTTTTTGGTAGTTGAGCTCTCTTGGTGTCCCTAATTTCCTCTCATTTTGTGGTTGTTGATAGGCCAGTTGTAACAATAGGGAGTTCAACGACGTAGTTAGTAAAGTTAACAAAGTAGAGAATAAGCCAATTTAGTCTAGAATATTCCAAAAGCATCTAGGAAGCTTCTTGGGAAGCTTCCTGACTAGTTAACTTGCACTCCAAGCAAGTAGCTTCTGGAAGGAAGCTTCTAGAAGCTTCTAACTAGTTTAGCTTGCTTGACAAGTAGGCGGCTTCTAGAAGGAAGCTTCTTGAGAAGTTTCCTAGTTAACTTGGCTTGCACTCTAAGAAAGCGGCTCAAAGAAGCTTCTTGAGAAGCTTCTCAAGGGCCTTGTATACTACCTATAAATACCAAAGCCAAAGCTCATGCTAGGCATTCGGAGTTTTCCCTCATTCAGGTGTCCCAATGTGAGTTTCCATTCTCTTATTTCTCTCCTCGGTCTTGGTTTTTTACATTGGTATTAGAGCAAGAATAGGATGGATGGAATTTATGGACCACCAAATCCACTTCTGCCAAACCATTGGGATTTTCATGTCCAGATATTACCCAAGCATAGTTTCACACAATTCATCACCTTGTGCTTTGGGCAAGATTTTCTACATATGATCACCGTGTTTGAGGAACCCTTGATACTTCTAGTTGTAACTTATGGAGAACGATAGACTTGTTGCATCTATGTATTAATCAATTAGATAAATTGGGAGTAGTGGGATAGAGTAGTAGCTATGGCGGCAATACCGGACGTCATCTTTACGATGCAGTAACAAATCGAGCACTTGACTCGATTGCTGGATGAACGAGATCAGCAACGACAAGAAAATATAGAGAGGGCGCCAATCCAAGATGGAGAAGATCACATTAAATTTCCAAAACCCAAGGTATTTGAAGGCAAGAATCTTCCAAGCACAGCGGAGAATTTTGTGTTTGACTACGAATGTTACTTTGAAGCCACCAATCTTCAAGATGAACGGAAACAAATTCTTTTGGCCTCTAGCCAATTAGATGGTGTGGCAAAACTTTGGTGGCAATTTTGAGTGGAGCGAGCTGAATGGCAGATTGTTGCACCAATTTTGACATGGGCAAAGTTCAAGGATGCAATATTGGGTCGCTTTCAAACTATAAATGCCAGCTGCACCGCACAAGATAAATTGGCGGAGTTGAAGCAAGTTGGCTCAGTAAGGAACTACATCACACAATTTCAGAACATCATCATGCAGATTCCAAATATACAATAAGGTGAAGTTCTGGATCGATTTGTACGGGGATCGAAGTCACAAACCAAATTGGAGGTGACCATGCAAGAACCACAAAATGTAGAAGAATCCATGCAATTGGCTGAGTGCTTTGATTCCTTGGTTGCAACAACTTGGTCTCGACCTCGACCTACACAAGGCCTACTAGTACACTATGCACAAGTAGAAGAACCAGCACCAATGGAGATTGATGCTATCCAACGGAGACCACTTGGTACAACAAATAGAGAAAGATTGTGACAAAATAGAGGTTGTTTTTATTGTAGCCAAGTGAGACATTGCATTGCTGAATGCCCACTTAGGAATGGGTGACCTCAACAAGTTGCCTAGATGGAGATTGTGGAATAGAATGATTAGGGAAACAAGGAATCCCAATAGGAGATTTTGAGCCGCCTATTGAGAGCTTGATTAGTTCCAATGGGATTGAAGGCTTGATTTATGCAAGTTTGCTTCACTTGCAAGGTATGATATCTAATTGGGGTTGTAGAATTTTGGTTGATTTTGGAAGTTCAGAGAATTGCATGTCTATGCAAGTAGCAAAGGAATTGGGTATTCCTATCAAGCTAGTGTTTGGAAGTAGTTTGATGATGGCGGATGGTAGAAAGAGTTCTACATTCCGCACCTCACATCCTATTACCTTCAAGATTGGGAAGGAGTATTTAGAGTGTATGAGGTTTGTAGTGGCACCTCTACACTATGATATCATTTTGGGTCTACCTTGGCTTGAGCATCATAAGGTTCAATTCGATGGACCCGATGACAAATTCAAGTACAACACCAAGGTAGGAATTCCCGATTAGGTTTTTGGCACCTCGGAGTAAGACACCTAAGAATAGTCAGTCCCAAGATGGGAAGTTTGTCAAGAAGGTAGCCATAGAGAAAATTTGGAAGGGAGATGAGTCCCAAGATGGGAAGTTTGCCAAGAAGGCAACCATGGAGCAAGCTTAGAAGAGAGATGAGGCCCTGGAAGGAAAGTTTGTTAGTAAAGCAGCCATAGAGTAAGCTTTGGAGGAAGATAAGTCTATATTTGTGGTGTGGATCAAGCTGATTGCACAAGAACAATCCAAGGAGGACCAAGAGCCTCATCAAGCAATGGTTGATTGGATAGTTTAAGAGTTTGCGGACATGTTTCTGGATGATCTTCCAAAGGGATTACCCTCCGATTGAGGTATGCCCTTCAAGATCGAGTTATTGCTAGGGAGTACTCCAATGAGTAGACTGATCTATTGGCTCTCACCAAAGGAGTTGGAAGAGTTGCAAACAACACTTACAAATTTTTTGGAGAAGGATTTCATACGACATAGTACCTCTCCTTGGGGAGCACCAATACAATTTATTCCAAAGAAGGATGGAGGACTTTGTTTCTGTATTGATTAATGTGGGCTCAATAAGCAAACCGTGAAGAATGCATATCCCTTGCCTTGGATCAATGACCTGCTTGATCAACTAAGTGGAGCACTCTACTTTTCCAAGCTAGATCTTTGTAGCGACTATTGGCAAATTCCTATTGACAGAGAGGATGTGCAAAAGACTTCCTTTTGTAAAAGGTATAGGCATTTTGAGTAGAGAGTTCTACCTTTTGGACTTACTAATGCTCCAGCAGTCTTCATGGATCAGATGCATTGGGTGTTGGAGGGACTATTGGATCGGTCCATAGTGGTGTTCTTGGATGATATCTTAATCTATAGCAAGACAGAGGTAGAACACATGAATCATATGCAAGAAGTCCTAAGACGACTACGACAATGGAAATTTTATTGCAAGAAGTCAAAGTGTGCCTTTTGGCACAAGGAGGTTACCTTCTTAGGTCATAAGATCTCATTAGAGGGGATCAAGATGGAAAAAGAGAAGATCAAAGCCATTATTGATCGGCCTACCCCAAAGGATACTACAGAAGTACGTGCATTCAATGGATTGGCCAGTTTTTACGACGGTTCATCCACTATTATGCTCATGTGGCTGCACCATTGATTGACCTCTTGGGAAAGAACTCAAGTTTCTAGTGGACCACCAAGCATGAAGAAGCATTCTAGAAGTTAAAGCATATGGTGTCTTCAAGACCCATTCTTCAACCATATGATCCTCAACTACCTTGTGTGGTTGATTTTGATGCTTCTGACTTTGCAATTGGAGTTGTGTTGCAACAAGAATTCCCAGATGGACTACATCCCATTGCCTTTGTGTCTTGCCAACTAAATATAGCTGAAAGAAATTACTCTGCTCAAGATTGGGAACAACTTGTAATGGTATATGCCACCAAGGTATGGAGGCATTACCTCTTGGGAAAGCAAGTGGTCATGCAAACTGATCCCAAGCCATTGTTGCAGACCTTACACTTGGAACACATGAAGAGTCAACATCATCAATGGGAAGAGCAACTCCAATTGTTTGACATCAAACTTGAGTACAAACCATGTCGGTTCTATGTCATCCTTGATGCTCTATCACAATGATCTAATTTGAAGTCTCTTCCTCTCATCACAACGGCAATTACAATGGTGTCAATTGACCCCAAGGTCCATAACAAGTTTAGAGCAGCTCTACAACAAGATCCCTTCTTCCAAATGGTACATGTTTGTTTGACAATAGGAGACAAGGAGTACAACACCTTCTCCTTCAAGGAAGGCCTTCTATTCCATGCGGACCGGATCTATGTTCTAGCCAAAGGTGATCTCTGACTTGTGCACCTTTAGGAAGCCCGTGATTTACCAGTAGCTGGTCACATGGAGGTGGACAAGACCTTGGGTACCCTCCAATGCCAATGGTGGTGGCCCAACATGATGCATGATGTTCAGGAGTTTGTCTGATCATGTGAGATTTCTCAACGCAACAAGGCCAGTAACCAAAAGCTGAGTGGACTCCTTCAACCACTTCCCATTCCAACTACTTGTTGAGAACATGTGAGCTTAGATCTCATCACCTCCTTGCTGATACTCCGAGGACAAGAGAAGGGAGAAAACACAAATTGCACACTCAAACATTCGATGCCCCAAGGGAGCAGCTTCTCTTTATTATATAGACAAAGAGGATCTCCTCCAAGGAAGCTCCACCATAGGATTAGGGACATAGATAGGTGACATGTCAGCAAGCTCCACCCTTGGATTACTTACTTGGATGGGTGACCTGTCTGGTCTAGGTCCTATCTGGTTGGTCAAACGAGCTTTGACCAAAGGGAATCTTTTAGGGAATCTTTTAGGGAATCTTCCTGTAGGAATCTCAGAATCACATGAGTAAGGTACCGTTGGAAAGCTCTCGACAAGAAAAACCAGGGGGGAGGGAAGGCCAGCCTTTCTTCAATTGGGGGGGGGGGGAATCTGCACATTTTTGAGGCCTAATTCATCCGTTTAGGCCTCCGAAATTGCCTTCAAAGATTTCAGGCTTATTTTGGTTCTACTCTATTAGTAGAAGTCCCCTTTTGGTGATACCTCTTTCTGATCTGTTTAGTCCATCATGTGTAACATCCTTCCAGATGTTACCAAACCAATTCTCACCTTTAAATCATATGTCTAGCTATTGGTTCTAAGGTTCTCAAGTCTCTTTCGGTTTCTGCCCTATTAGTAGAAGTACTCTTTTGGTGATACTTCTATCTGATCTATTTTGACCATCATGTATAACATCATTCTAGATGTTACAAAACCAAATTTCACATCTAGATCATATGGCTAACCCTTGGTATTACAAACCTCCCTCCTCTTAAGACGCAACGTCCTCGTTGTGCAATTGTTGCTCAAATGCTTGCACCAACACCGGTGCATGTGCCAAATTGGCAGCGGGTTCCCAGGTTGCTTCATAGAGGGGGTAACCTTTCCATTGTACTAGATATTCCACCCGCGGATGGCGAGTACCACGCATGCGCTTTTGGAGAATCCGCTCCACTTCATATTCCTCTATGCCATCAATGACTGTCGGACAAGGTCGAATGTCATGTGTGGAAGTACCTTGGCCTGATCGGGGAGCATATCTGCGTAATAGGGAGACATGGAACACTGGATGGATCTTCATGTGTGGTGGTAGCTCAAGGTGATAGGCCACAGCGCCGATGCGACGAAGAATCGAGAAAGGCCCAATAAAATGAGGTCTGAGCTTACAAGATCCAACTAATGTGAGGTTGGTTGTCGATAGCCACACTTGATCCCCAACATTGAACTCCATGTGCATACGGTGTGCATCAGCATACTGCTTTTGTCGATTTTGCGCAATCTGTAACCTGTGCTTGGCGCTCTCCACACCTTGTTGGATTCTAGAAACAAATGTGTTGACTGCATCAACCTTGGTAGTCACTGGACGGATCTTCATCAAGCTAGAAGGTGTGAAGGGATGCTCAGCATACATGAGGAAGAACGGAGTGACCTGGGTGGAGGCATTCACTGAATTGTTGTAAGCGAATTCCACCAACGGTAGTAGGGTGTCCCACCTCTCTTGCTCTTCTAAGGTGAAGCCGCATAACATGTCTTCAATTGTGCAATTAGCCCGCTCTGTTTGGCCATCTGTTTGTGGGTGGTAAGCTGTAGACATGGCCAACTTGGTTTTGAGGAAACCAAAGAGTGTTCGCCAAAACAAACTGGTGAATTGGGTGCCTCTATCGGTGATGAGTACTCTAGACAAGCCATGGTGAGCAAAGACTGCATCTAAGTATAGTTGAGCTAGTTGTGGAGTGGTCACCTCCTTGGTGGTAGGGCGGACATGAATCATTTTGCTAAGCCGGTCCACAAAGACCACAATGGAATCAAACCCTGAGGTGGTCTTGGGTAATTCACAGACGAGATCCATACTCACTTGTTCCCAACGTTGGGTAGGAGTGGGAAGAGGTTGAAGGAGCCCTGCAGGAGCTTGATTAGAAGCTTTGTTCTGTTGACAAAGTAGGCAGCTACGCACATAGTCCATCACGTCATTGCTCATCTTGGGCCAATAGTAATGGCGCTTGATTGCATCCAAGGTCTTGTCCACTCCAACATGAGCTGCAATGGCCAAATCATGACATTCCGTTAGAATGGTGGTGCATAATTCTAGGACATTTGGGATCCACAATCGGCCCTCCTAAAAGGTGAGTCCTTGGGTGCTGGTGACACCTTTGGACGATTGCGCTTCTACAATCTGTGGATCAATTTTTGTAGCAGCTAAAATCTCTTGCCAGAATTCAGGGTTAATCTTAACCTCTGCCGCCAAGTTGTTGGCCATTGGCATGCGGGTGAATGCATCTCCAAGTTGCTTCTTACCTTCCACGTAGGTGATTGTCATGTTGAAGCGTTGTCGCCACTCTGCCCACCGAATTTGGCGACGAGATAGATCCTTTTGCATCTCGAGGTAGACTAGAGGTTTGTGGTCTGTCTCTACTACAAATGCCTTCTCGCCCAGGTAGTGCTTCTAATGCTTGGTTGCTAGAACTATGGCCAACTCTTCTCGTTCTGTGGTGTGGTAGTTGCGCTCTACTGGTAACAACTTTTGAGAGAAATATGCAATTGGATGCCATCCGTCATGCCACTCTTGTTGTAGGACTGCTCATATTGCTATGCCTGATGCATCTGTAGCCAACTTGATTAGACATTTTGGGTCATACCACTTCAAGATTGGTGCATGTAGCAAGGCGGCCTTCAATTCTTGAAAGGCCAACTCTTGTGCAGTTCCCCATGTCTACTTCTTCCCCTTGCCAAGTAGTGTCGTTAAAGGCTGTGCAACCTTGGAGAAGTCCTTGACAAATCTACGATAGAATCCCGTCAACCCCAAGAAGCTCTTAAGTTGAGTCGGATCTTCTGGGGCACTCCATTTTTGAATGACCTTTATTTTATCTATCAATACTTGAATGCCCTTTGCACTTACTCTATGCCCTAAGTAGTCTACTTCAGACTTGCCAAACTCACACTTTGAGATTTTGGCGTACAACTGATTCTGTCTTAGAATCTAGAGGACCTCTCGTAGATGTTGTTTGTGTTCTATCATCGTGCTACTATATACTAAGATATCATCCAAGAAGACGATAACAGACTTATCCAAGTATGGACGAAATATGTCATTCATTAGGCTCATGAAAGTGGCAGGCGCATTGGTGAGGCCAAAAGGCATCACAAGATACTCAAAGTGGCCATACTTGGTTCAAAAGGCAGTTTTGTACACATCCTCCTTTGCAATTTGGATTTGATTGTAACCGCTCCGCAAGTCCAGTTTGGTGAAGTATCTTGCTCCATGGAGTTGATCAAACAGGTCATCCATGCGAGGTAAGGGGTATTTGTTCTTCACTGTTTGCTGATTGAGACCCCGATAGTCAATGCACATGCGCATTGTACCATCTTTCTTCTTCACAAACAAGATAGGGGCCCCATATGGTGATACGCTAGGTTGGATGAACCCTTTCTATAGCATCTCCTCAATTTGAGTCTTACATTCCTCCAACTCATGAGGTGATAGGCGATATGGGGCCTTACAAGGAGATGTCTTCCCCGGGAGTGTCTCTATTTTGTGATCTACTCGCCTTTTAGGTGGTAATCCTGAGGGTAGATCATCGGGAAAGACATCTTGAAACTCATCCACTACCTCCTTCAATTTCTCAGGAATTTTTCCAGCAAGTTGTGCACTCTGGACTTCTCTTATTAGTCCCATAAAACATCTATCGGTCTTACAGACAATTGTCGTCCCTACGACATATAGAGGCAGTTTTTGCCTGTGTGATTTTTCTTTAACCCCAATGATTGACCATTGGTGGGTTCTCACTACTTTCTTCCTCCAATCCACCATTGGGTTGTACTGCTTCATCCATGGCATGCCTAAAATTGCATCATAATGGGCTAACTGTATCACTCGCCACTCAATTGCTTCCTGATATTCTCCTACAGAGAGGGTTACCCGTCTAGGTAATGATTCAATCCTCTCTGTTTGCCCATTTGGTAACTCTACTTCTTCACTTCCATCTCTCTCTAGATCCATTCCCAAGCTTATTGCAACAGAGCGAGACAAGAAATTCTCTGTTGCTCCCGGATCTATTAATACTCTCACTTGATTACCTTCTAGGATTCCATTCACGACAATCAATTGTGAGGTTGCCTTTCGGGATCTTTGCGCATTATTCTTCTTCCTTCCCTCGCTTCTCTGCTTCCTTATTGAGCCAGTAAGGCCGCGAGGTACATTTACTGGCAATCTTCGTTTTCCGAAGTGGTTTCCACCTCCTCCTCTTCAATGTGCCTCTCTATGTTGTTCAAAGATTGCCTGTACGAAGGCCGAGGGCCTCTAAAGAAACGAGTGCAACAATTGGTAGATATGTGCCCAATACAGCCACAATTGTAACAACGGCGTTGTTCTCCTCGAGTCCCTTCTCCTCGTGGGACTCCATCTCTTTGTTCTTCTACCCGTCCTCGCTCTCCTTGAAGCGGCCGTGCTCCTCGATCCCGGAATCGAAGGTTGCCCAATTCCATCGGTACTGGTCCACCCATGTGTGGCATTTCTGCCCGATAATGTTGAGGTGGAAGTACTCCTTCACCTCCACCTAATGCTCCGGCTATTCTCTGCGCACAAGCAATAGCTTCAAATACCGTGTGAGGGTTTTGCATCATGACTTCTTTGCGAATCCGCTCTTTCAACCCTTGTTTGAAATTGTCGAGAGCCTCTTCTGGACTCATGTCGATAATTGCGACTTGTAGATCCAGAAATGCCTCCACATACTCTTGTACGCTATTCTTCTGTCTCAATCCCCATAGTCGGGTTCGAGCCATCTGCACAGAATCCACCGATTGGAAATTCTTGAGCAGTCCTTCTTGCATTGCTGTCCATGTGACCTCCCTTCTCTCTGCCAGCATGGATCGTTCCCAAGCATCATACCATGTGAGGGCTTTATCGGTCAAGTACCCACATGCAAACACGCCTGTAGCATGCTCTGTGATCTTTGTTGAGAATAATCGAAAATATCAATTCATTCTTGAGATCCAATTCTCCACTACTCCCATCGTACGCTGCCCCTTGTAAGGCTCGATGTTGCAGGTCTTCTTCATCCGGAGTAGCAATGTGGCTTCATCGTTGATAGGGTTTGTAGGCACGGGTGCCTCTCCAAGTACTTCAGTCGCAAGTACTGGGTTTTGAGACGGCTCTTCTTCTTGCATGGCTTGATCGTTCCTGAGGATCTGCACTTGACTTTGCAATGTCTCCATGGTCATCTTAATCTCTCGAAATTCATTCAACATCCCTTGCATTCCTTGCACCAGCTCTTGCAACTGCGGATCCATGGTTCCTGCAACACCCAATTGCTAACGTCTACTTCAATACAGAGTCAATATAATTACTCTGGAAGGCACACGAACTATCGGAACTACCATTGGGACCTCAGAAACTATCACTCGTTGATAATACTCCTCACAAAAATTCCTAATCACAAAATCTCTAAACATCAATTTCGGCCTCACTACATAATGGATTTCTACTTGAGTGTTGAAAGGGAGAGGATTTGGGACATTCATATCCATATTATCATAATAGAATGTAGATCGTCAAATCCCACTCTTTGTCATATATCACCACAGGTAGAATCACCGGGTTTGGTGAGTTCATCACTCTGTCCATGAATTCCGCACCAAAGTGATAAATTAGCGATACTCTCATCTGCTCACGTTGGATGTACATAACCTTGATGTAGAATGGGTTTGAGAATGGAAAGCTAGGTGCGGGAAATTGTCCCCCCGGTGCATCCATCCCATCCGCTCTCTAAAGTCCTTCCTAAGTCTAGCGATTACTCTATGTTCTCCATCTCAAATTACTCAGTTTCAGTAGTTCGTGCTATTCCAAGAGGGGTGATCCACTCTCTTGGACTAGAACACTTGCTCTGATACCATTGTAATACTCCAAGGACAAGAGAAGGGAGAAAACACAGATTGCACACTCAAACATTCGATGCCCCAAGGGAGCACCTTCTCTTTATTATATAGACAAAGAGGATCTCCTCTAAGGAAGCTCCACCATAGGATTAGGGACATAGATAGGTGACATGTCAGCAAGCTCCACCCTTGGATTACTTACTTGGATGGGTGACCTATCTGGTCTAGGTCCTATCTGGTTGGTCAAACAAGCTTTGACCAGAGGGAATCTTTTAGGGAATCTTCCTATAGGAATCTCAAAATCACATGAGTAAAGTACCGTTGGAAAGCTCTCGACGAGAAAAACCAGGGGGGAGGGAAGGCCAGCCTTTCCCCTATTGGGGGGGGGGAATCTGCACATTTTCGAGGCCTAATTCATCCGTTTAGGCCTCTGAAATTGCCTTCAAAGATTTCAGGCATATTTCGATTCCTACTCTATTAGTAGAAGTCCCCTTTTGGTGATACCTCTTTCTGATCTGTTTAGTCCATCATGTGTAACATCTTTCTAGATGTTACCAAACCAATTCTCACCTTTAAATCATATGTCTAGCTATTGGTTCTAAGGTTCTCAAGTCTCTTTCGGTTTCTGCCCTATTAATAGAAGTACTCTTTTGGTGATACTTCTATTTGATCTATTTTGACCATCATGTATAACATCATTCTAGATGTTACCAAACCAAATTTCACATCTAGATCATATGGCTAACCCTTGGTATTACACTTACCCAAGACACAACAAGGTCACACAACAATTGTGGTATTTGTGGATAAGCTTAGTAAGCAAATCCATTTGGCACCAATGGTTGATATTGTGGATGCTCCAACCTTGGTGCAACTCTACTTCAATAATGTATTCAAACATCATGGGATGTCATGTGTACTCATCTCCGACCGTGATCCTTGCTTCACCAGAAAGTTTTGGCAAGCACTCTTCTAGATACTTGGCACCAAGCTTGCTTTGTCCACAGCCTATCATCCTCAAACTGATGGACAAACTGAACGTGCAAATCACACTTTGGAAGATATGCTTCGTGCCTTTGTCAACATTCACCATACCAATTGGGATGAATATCTTGCAATTGCGGAGTTTGCATACAACAATTCTAAACAGGCAAGCACTAGATTCTCTCCTTTCTTTTTCAATTTTGGCCAAGATCCGCTTGTCCCAGATTCTCTTCTTGCTCCTCTTCCATCTCAAGTCCTTCATACTTCAACCTTCTTGACCACATTATCCGAATCTTTCCAACAAGCCAAATCTCACCTCCTTGTTGCTCAAATATCGTCAAAAACAATATGCGTACCACCATCGTTGTGATCTTACCTTTGAAGTCGGTGATAAAGTTATGCTATCCTCTAGTAATCTACCCCTCCCACTTGATACCCAAGTTTGTAAACTTGCCCCTTATTGGATAGGACCTTTTGATGTCACCCAAATTGTCTCTCTTGTTGCTTATCAACTTGCCCTGCCTTGTCATATGCACATTCATCTTGTCCTTCATGTTTCCAAGTTGAAACCCTTTGTTCCTAACCCCTCTTCCTTCTCCTCTTGAGTCCAACCTCCTCCTCCCTCTATCCCTATCAATGATCATGAGGAGTACAAAGTTGATCGTATCCTTGCATGTCGCCACATCCAACAAGGATGCCGCCAACATACAGAGTACAAGGTCCTTTGGAAAAGGTATCCCCTTCATGATGCCACATGGGAACCTCTTTCTCACCTCCAGAATGCACAGACAGCCATCCAAGGGTTTGAAGCTTCAATGGCGACGAGGATGTCACCAACTAGCGGTGGAGGAATACGTAACAATAGAGAGTTTAGCGACGTAGTTAGTAAGGCTAATAAATTAGAGAATAAGCCAATTTAGCCTAGAATATTCCAAAAGCATCTAGGAAGCTTCTTGGGAAGCTTCCCAACTAGTTAACTTGCGCTCCAAGCAGGTAGTTTCTAGAAGCTTCTAACTAGCTTAACTTGCACAGCAAGTAGGCGGCTTCTAGAAGGAAGCTTCTTGAGAAGCTTCTTAGTTAACTTGGCTTGCACTCTAAGAAAGCGGCTCAAGGAAGCTTCTTGAGAAGCTTCTCAAGGGCCTTGTATGCTACCTATAAATACCAAAGCCGAAGCTCATGCTAGGCATTCGGAGTTTTCACTCATTCAAGTGTCCCAATTTGAGTTTCCTTTCTCCTATTTTTCTCCTTGGTCTTGGTCTTTTACACCAGTTTTGGAGACTTATGTGACAAAGGTGGAGGGGTATCCTTTTCTCTCTAGATGTTATTGCGGTAGAAGAGATAGTCTATCCTCACGAGCATGAGAGGACTTTCCATCTTTTGCTTCACTAGCGTTAGATTGGACTAGAGGTTTACAGTCTTCCTTGATGTGATACGCTACAAATAATGTGAGTATATGCTACATTCTCTCTTAGTTGACTTGTCCATTCCTCATGCTACTCGAGCATGTCTTTGCTCTTGCTCTGGCAAGGGTGTAAGCTCTTGGATCCTAGCTTGATCGTGCATTAGGGCATTCTGACTTGCACCAACTACTTTCTCTTTAACAATGAGATTTTGCTTAGTTTTGGTCTACCCCTCTGTATCTTCATTACTCACTTGTGAGTGTGGTTCTACACTAGATGCAACAACGGTCCATATGGCACGGTGTCCTTTTGGAGGATAGAGGATAGCTACCCTTGATGTTATTAGGGACGTAGTGTTTCCAATGGCACAAGAGAGTGGATACTTGGCTTGAATGGAGTGTTCATATGCTTTGCAGACAACACGTGTCAAGGCAGGCTTAAAATTGGTCCAAGATGATAAGGTGACAATAGCAAATGTTGTGGTTATGGACCTTACAAAGGATATAGTAACGGAGGGAGTGATTACCCATCCTCCCAGATGGGCGGCAAGTGTAGCAACAGGTTGCAAGGTCTCCAAGTATTAGGGCATGCAACAAGGTCACCTATTTGTTCCTCTAGCCTTGGAGTTATATAGAGCAGTGGACACGGTGTTCAACACTTTTGTCAAGGAGTGCACAAGAGCTTATCATGTTAAGTGCTAGAAGGTACCACTCTCACTCTCATACTTTGTAGCATATTTTAGATAGTATGTATCTACTGCTCTATAGAGGGCAGTGGCTGGTGCAATCCATAGGAGAGCAATCACACTAGGTGATGCTTCTTTGGATGCTCCAATTGTTTGTAGACCGTATGACTTGCATAAGTTGGATATCTTAGGTATAGTAGGGTAGATTTCTCATATAGACTCTATTGTAGCTTAGCCCCATTCCACCTTTTTCATCTCTCCTTGTACAACTTGATGAAGACTTCCCATCCTTCATTTTTTCTACTCGGTAGCTCTTGCACCATTTCACAACCTTTTTCTTTGGGATATTTATGGGTAGGTGGAACTTGAAACCATTTGGACCACAATCCATGTTAATTATTTACCCAAGAATGAAACAGACAAGAGCTTTTATAATGTACATGTCATTTCATTTGCTTGGTATCCGTATATAGGATGAGAGATTAAATAGTTATTGGCACAAGAGATTTAGGCAAAGCAAATGTATTTTGAATGAATATGATTAATATCTAATAATAAATATAATTTGAGGTCAAAGAATAATAAAAAGTGGATTTTGGAGCAAATTTAATTTTTTGACCCACTCTTTCAACTCTCACCTGATCAAACTCTCTCCAAAACCCAATAATATGAGCAATCTATCTTAGTTCTTCCAAAATCTCACTTCCGTGAGTGGGGTAGAAGAGATTGTTTTGATGTAGGTTTTTTGGTTCTTAGTTCTTGGAGATCAGAATTTTCAATTAAAAAGTTAAATTTTTTGTTATTGCACGGCAAGATTTGGCAAAGAGCATTCATGGGTAGGAATGGAAAAAACAATAAGTGCATTGGCCTAGGAAATAAGAATTTGAGACTCAAAACCAGCTATAATTAAAAGTAGTAAGAGTCTATTTGCATAAGGAAGAAGTAGAGTTGTAAGCCAACAAAAATAAGCCTCAAGATCGGGACACAATCAAAAAGAATTGGTAATGGTGACTTCCATGAGTCTATCCACATAAGGAGGAGGTAGAGTAGTAAGCAAGCAGAAATAAGCCTCATGGTAGGGACATGATTGGCACAAAAAATAACAATGATAACTTCAAAGGGTCTTTCTGCACAAGGAGGAGGTAAAGCCCATACACATAAATAATAATTAACCATAAAAAAATAACATGGTGTAACTGAACTTAAGAATATATTGATTATCAAAAAACCTAAAGCTAATCATTTAGCCATGATCATCACAAATTCTTTGTAGCAACTCTAACCATCCACAACAATATACACCTTATGGATCATTTCATGTACTTCATAGTTGGTAAGCTTCTCTCCCAAATTAGTCATAACATACCAAACTCATGCATGTGAAAAAATTTGAGGATGACTTGTGGATAGGAGTGAAATGCCTTACAACTTAAAGGATATTTAGAGCGCCATCACATTGATGAAACCATTTTGGGCCTTATCAAGCACGTTGGAAGTTTCTTTGAGCTCCTCCTTTGAGTCAGTGTCCTTCATTTTCTTGGCCATCAAACTCAAGGACATGGCAAAATTGATAATACCATTCCTATTGGCATCAACCTAATTGATCATGTTCTGCAACTATGCCCCTATCAAATTATGTCCCAACAATTGCATGTTGGTATCAAGTTCCTTAGTGGTAATGCTACCATCACCATTCTTGTGCAATAGGACATGCCCTAGCTATAGTTGGGTATGACAAGGTAGTTAGGTATTGCACCTTGTTGCATTGCTTGTGAGTGTTGCTACAGCCCTTGGCTACATGGTCCACTTGTGATGCCAAGCTCTAGTGCATGGGGTGCCTAATCCTAGAGGCTTATGCAACACACCTCCTTATAGCACTTAAAACACCCCACTCCACCTTGTGGCACTTGTATTGCATCACCTTGCAACACCTCTAGCTGAACTCAATCCGCTTGGTGCTCTAGTTGAACTGAATTTATAAATTAAATTGAATTATAAAATTTGATGAAAGATAAAAACTCAAAAGAAGATCTCCTCACTTGAAGAGTCACCATTGATAAAGATTCACAAAGAGATCACATCATTGAAAATCCATTAGTAATATAATCCATTGCATTTAGATCACAAGGTTCAAGGAGTTGGGCCTATGCTTCCAAGGCTGCATAATCACTAATTATCCTCTTAATCTCCTTTAGAGTCTCGCCCACCTTAGCCAATTCTAAAGTCATATATCACATTTGTTTTGCTTTGGTCACTCTTTCAATTTCAATTTTTCACTTAATGATAATCTCTCAACTTCCGCTCTAGCTTTCTTAGCTTCTATGTTAGCTCTATGATTTTCCATCTCATAAGTTTGATCATCTTTTCTACTTCCACTTTAGCTCTATGCTTCTACATCTTGGATATTTTGAGAGCTTCTATTTCTACTAGTTTGACACTCTTACTAATCCCAAGGTCTCACTCCTAAAAATCCTATGATTAGCAAGATCTTCAAAAAATGATGCTACAAGAGGTATCACCTTTGAATTCCCTTTAGAGACTTTCCTCCTCTTGCAAGAGTCAGTATAAAAGAACAAGGAGAGAAATAAGAGAACGGAAGATCAAAATGGAAGGTCACATTGAAACTCTCATTGAGTGAAACTCAAAATGCATAGTATGAGCTTTGGCCTTGGTATTTATAAGCCATTTAGGTACAAGGCTCTCAAGAAGCTTCCAAGGAAGGGTCCTTCTTAAAGCCCCCTTTCTTGGAGTGCAAGCTAAGCTAGCCATTTACTTCTTGTGTAAGCTAAGATAACCATCAACTTGGCATACAAGTTACTCAAGCCTTGGAAGGTTCTTAGAAAATTCTCACCCAAATCTTCCTAGATGCCTCCAGGGTATTCTACCAAGAAGCTCCTTAGCATTCTTAAGTTATGCTAGTTGTATCTCCATTTTTTATGTGTAGTTGATTTTTCTTACTTGTTAGTTTATACTAACTCTTTTACTAATTCTATATTATTACACTCACCCTCACTCTCTTCTCCTTTGTCTCTTTCTTGAGCTAAAATATACTCAAGGCTTGTGGCATTCACAAATGGACTAGCATCTCCAAGGTGCAAGTTTGGATTCTCTTCAGAATGTGGTGTTCAACTCTCCTCTGGTGTGTGGCTCTCTTCCTCATCTAGCTCTATAGATTTATAATCTCCTTGTGTCGTAAAGAATGCTCCATGAGATGACTCTAAATCCTACATAAAGGATTCAAATTGTATAGTTCTTGATCTCCAAGTATCCTCTCCTCCAAAATGTCATCTTCCTCTCCATATATAACTCTCATTCCCAAGTCTCATGCAATTCAACAATGGTCACATTTGCTAACCAATGTTGGTGGAGAAATGTTGGCTCGACTCCCAAACATAATATCCATCTTGTGAAAATGCATGCAACAATCATTTAATTGATCGTTGATAGTTTTCCATCCCTATTTGAGTTCTATGTCAATAAACTTCCCTTATGCTTTTGTTCTTCAAATCTCAAGTTGTCATGTATGATTGCATATACCGTTGCCACTTCTTCTTTAATTTGAATTCATTCATAGACTTAGGAAAGCTTGTCCCATAGTTCACCAGATAATTTACAATTATGCTATAAGCAATGGTCTTCATCATTGGCTTTTGCAAGGTGCCCCCTAATACGCTAGAAATTTTTGCACCATCCAAATAGTCCAAAATTTGTGTATAATGATGCCCAACTATTCTAAACTTGTCATCACTCCCATCGATTTTCTTTGTGCTCAATGGAGGAGAAACTAAGAGTACAGCTAGGTTTTTGTCGTCAATGATAAGAAGAGAAAGCATGAGCTTGGAAGGCATTGCACAAACTATTTTCAACACCTCTTGGAATTTTGTGTTTGGACTAGGGAATGGGAGTGGAAACCGGTTCAGAGTTAGGAGCATGAGGAAGAGAAAGTGAATCCAATTGGGAGATGGAAATAAGAGAAATTAAAATACCATTCTAACCACCCAAAACTAGAAGGGGAAGTCTACTTGCAAAGTCAGATTTTGCAAAATTCATTTCACCAGCACCAATTTTGCCAACACAAAATCTGAAGTCAGATTTCTTCAAAGTCTACGCTAGGCGCAAGGATGGTTCTAATTTTCCAATGGCAACTCCCACAAATTTCTTATAACTACAATATTGATGTGCGCACAAATTATTCAATCTTAACACGCACACAAATTGCTTAATTTTTAAATTTGTGTATGAATGGAAGGAATCTAGAATTGAAGATTCTGCACCAAAACCCATCCCTATATAACATGCATAATGTTTTACTTGCCTCAAAGAATACACGGATGTTCAAATTCTGAAACAAACTTGGTTGAGGTGGGACTGTATCTTCCTTGTGGCATTTGGCAGATTTTAACTTTTCCTTGTGATCCTATTGTTAGGATGCATAACATGTTAATACTCCTTCACACATCACACAATTAATTACCTCATAATTATGTCAGACTAATCTAACCCACAAGCCTCTAGTGTGTTAACCCAATATTGAAATGGAAATCCCATCCAAAAAACACACCCTTGTCCATAAACTCAATCCTGGACACCATAAAAAGTTTTAGGTACTGGTCACTTTTAGGAATACTTTTTCTTTTTTTATCCCGTACCAAAATTTACAAGCTCTCATCCCATAAGAATACCACTAATCCCTGCACGGTGCTCCCATGCACGGCCCATAAAACTTCTTTAAGACGGTAAACTTTATAATGGAACCCATAAAAGCTAAATCTGAAACACCCTATTGTATTCATTTTTTGAAATTCGTTGGTACCTGGGAAGATCAAACTAGAGGATATTTTAGAGCGTATGTGTATGCGGTAGAAGTCAATGGTATGCAGTGCAAATCTCTTATATATTCTCTGGGAGAAATATCAAGAATGTTTGTGATACTCCTCCAAAGAAAGTCCTTTCTACTGTAGATGTTAATGACCTAACCGGGCAATAGTATATAGCTCGACCAGATTATCTATCACATCTCCACGATCCTCCTTTGAGGATTACACAAAGTAATACAGGTAAAAACTTTGGAACCATCGAGACG
Source organism: Lunularia cruciata (assembly GCA_948567375.1). Classification (NCBI taxonomy): domain Eukaryota; kingdom Viridiplantae; phylum Streptophyta; class Marchantiopsida; order Lunulariales; family Lunulariaceae; genus Lunularia; species Lunularia cruciata. The sequence goes on along the minus strand of OX419755.1, from coordinate 49,496,650 downwards.
TGGTGAATTCAAGCATTTCTCACAAAAGATGCCAAGGAAGGGGGACGAACCCCGGAAGATCTCAGCAACCCCGGATGAATGAGATTGTGTGTTAAAAGTCTACAGATCCGGCGCCATATCAACGAGTTATGTGATTAACCCTGTTGTGGTAATGCCTCTGGGAAACTTTAGCAATCTCAAAAAGGACCTCATGCTTTAATTCTCAAGCGCGCAAAATGCACACTGGTTTCTGGGGTCGGAGATTGGCTAGCAATAGGCAATTCGACAAGGATGGTTGAAACCACGGTATCAGTTGATGATCTGGGCTACACGGCCCACATATAAAAAGGTGATGAGGTAAATAAAAGACTGGCAAAATACTGAAATGAACTTCTGTTGCATGCAAACTAATTCCAGATATCTCTGTAAAAATCAGCTGCTACTAGGCGTTAGATGCTCACTACATGGTAACTGAAGGGTGGAAGCTACTTGACATCGTGTCAGCATCTAAATATACGGTAAGAGCTAGGTACCGGCAGCTACTCAGTGATTGATAAAGCAGAGACAAGTCCTAATTAGAAGATGGATGCAAAGTTGGTGAAAGTCGACATCCCCATCTGCTTGACAGGATCAAAGCGATACCTGAGCTGAGCCAAACTTGCGGAATCTTGAATCACAGTGAACGATGAGTTGCATCATCTAGCTATCTACTAAGGAGTGATTTGGGTGGCAAACCAGCATTTCTGTCTTGTCACCTCACGAGACTCTCCACACGTAGTGCTGAAGATGGACGTTTTGTGCTTTCGTCTCCTGAATGAACTTCAGGCCCTGCAGGTTTGAACAAGTGAAGCTTGCTAGACTTCAACTGATAGCTCGACGACAAGCGCATCACATGCACTATGAATATTTGACACTTTGACTGGACACCTACCATAACTCTTTGTGTCGAGCCAAGACCTGCTTCTGAGTAAGTTCCAAATGCTACGCAGGCTGCCCGTGCACCTTTTCGCATATAACAAGAACTTTGCTAACAACACCATGTCCGTCATTTGAATTGTGACGGGGCAAAACTTAGGCCCCCTCGTGGAACCCCATCTTGGACATTTCCAATCGCATTGTAAACATTCACATAGAAGTCCTTGTAGGCACCCTAAGAAGAATTACAGATATCGTCCTACCCACAGATGTTCCACCCCAAAGAATTTATATTTGTCCAGACATTTCACGTCAAGGGTTAACTTAAAAAAATCGATACTCTGTCTAGCGTCTTAGGCCCGATGCCGAGAGCGAGTGAAAACATAATCCTGTCAGCACCCAAAGTCACTGGTTGACATTCCGCCTAACCATAACCAAGCAAGTACAGCCATGATGGGATGCCCGTGTTCCATGAAAGCGAAGCTCGCTCACATTATTATTCGCAGTAGACCGAGACCGACAGCAGTCACAGAAACAATTGTACCTGCACGGGACAATGTAAATGTGTACAGTAAATGTGAACTCGAAATGGAACAATCCAGTAAAGGAAACACCAAGATTTTCAATATTGGCTAAGCAGATATGACTGATCTATCAACGACGACAAACACTCAAATTCATAAAACAAGAACAAGCTGAATCCATTTGCCCACCTATACAGTACTTGATAATGTCATACTTAGCAGCTTCGAGTTGAGTTTTCAATGTGTGTATCTCCTGCAAGATCACATGAATATCGTAAGGTGCACCTATCCTCTTCAACAGAAAAGGTCCCTAAAGCTGGACATGAGGTTAACACGAGTAAATCTGAAGCACGCTTACCCTATCAAGCTTGTTTGTAAGATTTGAGGTCTCGGCGCTCTGAGTGGCAAGCTCATCTCGTATCCGCCTGAATGCAACACGGGCGAGTATAGAAATATCAATAGAATTTATAAAGCGTACATCTTCGATACAATCAACTCTTAGCTACAGCCAATGTGCATAGCTAGAGCAAAATAACCAAACCCAAGAGCGTACTTCACAAACATGCTAAGAACCTTAAAAATCTCGACGTTCCCACTGTTCTCCCATATTTAGACAAGGCTTCATAGCTCATCCAAAAACGACCAACACAACGAAGAGAGATAGATAACTTACCCCCTTTCCAGGTTCAAGTCTAGTCGGTGTCCTGCTGTAACCTTGTCCACTTCATACCTGTAAGAGGAATTACCTGAAATGTTAAACCTGGCAATGGCTTTTCCTGCTTGCTCAGAATACACCGGCGAAAGCGATCTGAGGCCTCGAAATAAAGTGAGGCCCAGCCCCCATATTACCTTAATTCACTCCGCAGCTTATCAATATCAGTTCGAAGTCTTTCAGTTTCTCGCTGCAAGCTGGCAATGTGATGTTCCTATACAACAGAATAAGGACAACAATATGGGAACCCAGATTATTCAATCACAATGTCGAAACGTACAGGTTATTGGAAGTCTGAGACATGGGTGATCTCCAAACTGCAGGTATAACTCGCTTCTATCAGCATTTGGTCATTCTTGTTCACATCCCACATAATCAGAAGGTACCTGTGGCCTGTTAAAACTATGAGAGATAGCCAGCACCAGAGGACTTAATGCTCGTGACAATCAACTGATGGGTCGTATACCTGACTGCTCTGTACTTCAGCTTTAAACTTAGACATCGCACCTTCCATCATCATTTCACTCTGATGCAAGCAGCCACAAAAGAACATAAGACGGTCATCAGACTGATCAAAAACAGGTTGCAGTTTCCTTCCATTCATGCTAGCACATTCATACACTCGATACTTCAAGTGCATGAGACCTGACTCTTATTTCATAGGATCATATACTTGGTCAGCGATAACCTTTATCATAGATACTATCGAAGCAGTAGCATTATGAAACATTCTTTGGCTTCAAGAGCTTATGTTAGTCAACCTGAAAATGAAACCCTCACCTCCCGTATTTAATTCTGAGGAACCTAGACTTCTTCCTTCCTCCCACAACTCGCACTTAGTCTCATTCTGCGCTATGTATATTCTACAATTGTGATTGTCCGTACATGCAAACCATAAACACCCAGAATTCTTTCGCCATACAATGCTGGAGAATACCTAACGATGGTCAGTATTTGGAACAAAGAACCTATCAAGCGACGTTCCACAAGAGCGAGGGGCAGAACATTCGTACTCTTTGCAATTCGGACTTCGAAGTGAAGGTCTGCGCAACATTTTCCAAACTGTCGTTGAGCACCTCAGTGATGACAGCAGTTATAGCCTCTGCTTGTTTTGGTGTCAAGCCTTGAGATTCCAGCCTCCGTACCTTGGATTTACCGCAACCAGCAATTTCGAAATGTATGAAAACTATGTAACAGTGAGCTGGCGTGCAAAATAACACCATACAAAGAAAGAAACACGAAAACCAGATGAAAGAACAGCCCTAGAGTGTATTTGATCGGATAAAAATGACCAAATATTAAGCGCGAAAGGTAATCTTTCGGGAGACGATACGCAAGCTTGCCAAATTCCTAAACGTAACCATCTTTTCTTCTGAATCTGTACTAGTTCTGAATCTTTTCTTTTGCAACCTAGAAACAGAGAAGGACACGAATATGTAAATACCAGGGCCAGGGTGTCGACTAGGAAAGCCCTCTTGCTGTTGGACGCGGTGACAAGCTGCGAAATATTACGCATGTAGAAACCCCTCACGGTGCCATAATTCCACGCCTGATGAGGAACGAGCAAACGCCGATCTTGCAAAGCGATCCAATCAAGCGAAACTGGTATCACAGGTGCAGGAAGCCTCAACCTGACATCTGTGTTTACTGGATCGACGGGGATTACCCCCGCACGGATGACAGACGGCCAATGCAACGCTTGCAGCTGGGCTCCCTGCTGTTGAACCGCTCTCCTCACAGCCGCTGCCATCTAATTATAAACGAAAAATTAAAATATCCTCGCGCTGCGTGCTGTTCCCCACAATTCTCAGTAATGTACACGAATTTCCTAGTAAATTATCCAATCGGGGGATCCCTTGATCCCAGCAGTAACACCTACGTCTAACTCCCTCGGCGAGCACGAAAAGTCACAATCCTAAAACCTGAAAGTTATGATCTAACATCTGATCTCAAAAACTGCGGCAGAACAGGAAATGTCGCAACAACTGGAGCCTGTAACGTACAGGGCTGCTCCGAGCAGCCCAATGCGGGTTGCATGAGGTTTCCAAAACTCAAACAACGAGATGATCCCGCGATCACACGACCAGGGGGTTAAACAACTAGTTTTCCCCCTTGAAAACTCCAAAGGCACAACAAAGTTGGGGACTCGTACTTCAATCCCACACTCAACTCAGTGCCACTTACTGACGCAAGAAACCAGGCCACGATAGGGCAAGCACGGTATTTCGAGCCACACGCAACCCTGGGAACCCAAAAAGCTACCCAAATGGAAGAGCAACATCCCACAAGTCTACTTTACAGGCCAGATGAACAATTAGACTCACAATTTGGCAACACTTTCGGCACGAATTGTGATTAAGAGTCCCTGAAGCTCCGAGTTCAGTCCGTTTCTTGAGAAAGGGTGCAATCAAGCTAAGGCCTTAGCCTTAGCAAGCAAAGCCAGCCGAGCAGGGACTTAAGAGGCATATATAGCTACGTTTCAAACTAGAGCCACCGCCTATTAGCCCGCTGACTCTACAATGACTTTGCTACCCATCGTAGCAAGTCCTGTCTCTATTGTATGCACTCCAAATTTAGTGATCCTTCGCCCAGGATATCCCTCTGATAGTACGATGAAAATCACCAGCCCCAAGCTAGTATGGGTTCAATTGAATTAGTCGTATCTGAGTCCATCATTCAAACATCAATCCTTTCCACAGATTATATTTTTTAGAAAAAATATTATTACCTAAAAATGAAAAATTCTGGGTAAAAAGTTTGAATTTGAATTCTGGAATAAATAAAGTTAATTGTAATTATATATGTTAATTCATGTGTGGTATTTAATCGGGCCGGAATATAGTTCTTAGCGAGGTCGTTTTACGATCTTTAGTAGCTTACGTCCAAGTTATGGCACAATTTGTTATCGAGAGTGGATTACACGGGCGTTCAAATGTTATTGCATGCATAATGTAGTCTCTGTTTGGAGGACAATTTGTTATCGAGAGTGGATTATACTAAATATTATTACATGCATAATGTAGTCTGTGTTTGAAGGACACGTAATAGATTAATTATATATACAAGACTTGGGATCTGACTCGGTTCTTAGCTACGGGGTTGGATGGATTTCGGTGTTTCCTTTGACAACGGATAATTGTTCAATATACATGTAACTATGTTACAGTATATTATTATTCACGAGTTTCGGTATAGGTTTTGCGGATGTCTATTGTATAAATAACAAACTTTGTAAATATTTTTAGTGAACTTTGTGAAAGAGGAAGTGTTAATAAATGGATGCACTTAAATTGGGTTATCGAAAATTTAGTGCAAGTTGCATTTATTTATAAAAATCAGATGCTATATACTAATGTTTAGGATTATCAAATGTATTGAAATAAATGATTTTCAAAAGAGGTGACCTTGCTTCTTGAGAAGTTTGCCATGTTTTTTGGTGTGCGATTCTTAGAGTATGATTTATGAAATTTTTTAGTGGATCTAAAATAAAGCTCTCAACAATTCAAACTCAAATTCACCATCACAAATGCTCCTTTCGGTAAACTAAGTAGCAGGTTTTGTAGTTTTGCATTGGTGTGGTGGTTCATTTCCATATATTAGTGCAGCAATGGAGATAGTGGGAGTTATGGAAAATGATTCATGCCGCAACCATGAAATGGATTGGGAGTCAAGGAATTTTACTCCAAAAGGACAAATACAATTTAGCAATGGGAGATCAAGTATTTGATTGCAATGCAAGAGGTTCACATTTGGATTTGTAACCTGAACAATTATTTTAGAAATTTGGAGAACTATTGAGGATTGCTTCTTCAGTGCCTCGCAAAACAAAAGAGTACAATTGGTTCCGCACGATAATGCACCATCATGGCCAAATAATGGATTATTTAGAAGACCCTGAGCATTTTGCATAGATTCATGGTAGGAATTGCAAAAAGCCCAAACAAAATCTAGTACTTTTAGCTTCATGGACACATTTCTAGTTTGGGAGGGGCAAGGATTTCCTACTTCTATGACAAGTTTCAGGCTTTACAAGAAATGGCTGAGGTATATGAAATTGCACAAAGAAACTCAAGATTTGAAGAACAAATCTATATGAGAAGGTCTCATGGAGAAGGAATATGGCAAAAGGTGGAGAAGAACTATAAATGATAAATGAATAAAATGCGCACACATTTTGCTAAAATGGAAGCCATGTTTGGGAATAGAGCAAACATTACTACACTTGCTATGGTAAGTTTAGTAGATTTAAATCCTAATTCAAGCAAGGTTGGTGTCGAGGAGGTCCATGAAGATGCCAAGAAGAGCTCTCAATTCCCGTCTTCCTAGAGGTGGTGCTCCCAAACTTGTGCTCCCAGTTTGTCCTAAATACCCAACGGGTGGAAAGTATGCCTAGTGTTTACATGGTGTGCTTGGCAAATAAAATCCGATCACCCAAGGAGGAGTCACAATTTGTTGCACTTATAGAGGAGTCACCTTTGTTACACCACCTCCACTAACTTCTACAAGGGATGGGTCAGAGTGCGCTTTCCTTGATCAAGAAGGAGATCATGATCCAAACAGAAGAAAAGGTGGAATATCAACAAGTAAGGTATCTAGAATATCACCTAGTATGTCATTATCTCAAGATTTAACTAAGATCATTATGTTGAAGGTCGATATTATAGAATCTAGGGAGAGGTTACGATTAGCTAGACTAGAAGCCACCAACATGAGGAAAAGAGAGAAAGCATTGATGAAAAATGGAAGTTGAGCATATTAGATTAGAATCTAGAGAGTGGTTACAACTAGCTGAACTAGAAGCCACCAACATGAGAGAAAGAGAGAAAACATTGATGAAAATGGAAGTTGAGCATGTTAGATTAGAGACAAAAAAGAAGAAATTGAGAAGAAATTGAGTGCCAATAAAAGCAGAGCTAGTGCAGACAAACATGGGTTCAAGAAGATGAGTTTAGAATCAAAGCACACTCATGAAATCAAATAAGTCTCCTACAAGTAGGAAATCTTCAGAGGAAATAAGACAATATTTCAAAGTGCTAACTCCAAGTTTGGCATGAAATCATGCTTTTTGCTACAAGTTACAATCCCAAGCCAAAAATCTCACTCCAAATTCATATTCTAGTGATAGCAAATATGATACTATCACAACATAACTCAAGTATGTTTAAAATAAAGATGAGTTAAATTAACTTTTATTATGATTAAGTGTTTTGTATTATGACTATGGTATGTGTTGCCACTCATCAACACTTGTTGTTGCTTGTTGGCGCCCAATGGTGCTCCATCCCACCCAATGCCACTAGGTGTCACACACCTAAGTGTGCACCAAAGCCGAGTGATGCACTATTGGGAATAGGAGATATGTGATGGCGCCCATTGTTAGCGAGTAGCACACATAAGTGCCAAGTGATGCCCATTGAGAAGTGCATGTAGGTGCCCAATGCCGCAAGGTGTCATGCACCAAAGTTGAGTGATACCAGTTGGGTTTAGGGAGATGTAGGATGATGCATATTGTTAGCAGGCGGTGCGCGTAGGCACCAAGTAATGCCCAATTAGAAAAATTCAAGAGCAATAAAATTCAAGTGATATGAGGAATGAGAGTGGATCAAAGTGTAAATAAAGGTAGAACAAAAACTATGATATGAGATATGAAAGTTTGACAAAGAGAAATTGAGAATGGAAATAAAAGTATATGATACATAAAAATGTGTATAAATGTGTAGCCACTAAAGCTAGTCACTATGCTAGAGGAGAAGGAGGTGACGAAGAAGAGGGAGATGCAACATGGAGTCTACATGCTACTACAACATCCTCAAGTCTACATTGATATACATCATGTTGAATCCTAAATGGACTCAGTGACCACCAAAATCACCACTCACTCTCATCCAAGGGTCAATGCTTGATACCACTAGCAAGAAGGGAATATAAATCACTACTATAAGAACTCAATCTACTAGATGCACACTCCTCTTCTACCTAACTTATAGTAGGCCTATCATCATGGGCAAATCTATCCAAAGCACTCATCAAGGGGTCAAATGACCAAGTGTAAGATGTTCTCTCTACCTTATAAGGGCAGAAGTGGGTAGGATGGATAGCACCATGAGGATGGTTCCTATACTAAGAGAGTGCATAACTACCCATGATCAAAAGATCATAAAGAGGTAAACCTAATGAAGTGAGATCGTAATACTCCGAGGACAAGAGAAGAGAGAAAACACGGATTGCACACTCAAACAATTGATGCCCCAAGGGAGCACCTTCTCTTTATTATATAGACAAAGAGGATCTCCGCCAAGGAAGCTCCACCATAGGATTAGGGCCAAAGATAGGTGACATGTCAGCAAGCTCCACCCTTGGATTACTTACTTGGATGGGTGACATGTCTGGTCTAGGTCTTATCTGGTTGGTCAAACAAGCTTTGACTGGAGGGAATCTTTTAGGGAATCTTCTTGTAGGAATCTCAAAATCACGAGTAAGGTACCATTGGAAAGCTCTCGACAAGACAAAGCAGGGAGGAGGGAAGGCCAGCCTCTTCTCCATTGCGGGAAGGGGGGGGGGAATTTGCACATTTTTGAGGCCTAATTCATCCGTTTAGGCCTCCGAAATTGCCTTCAAAGATTTCAGGCATATTTTGGTTCCTACTCTATTAGTAGAAGTACCCTTTTGGTGATATCTCTTTCTGATCTGTTTAGTCCATCATGTGTAACATCCTTCTAGATGTTACCAAACCAATTCTCACCTTTAAATCATATGTCTAGCTATTGGTTCTAAGGTTCTCAAGTCTATTTTGGTTTTTGCCCTATTAGTAGAAGTACTCTTTTGGTGATACTTCTATTTGATCTATTTCAACCATCATGTATAACATCATTCTAGATGTTACCAAACCAAATTTCACATCTAGATCATATGGCTAGCTCTTGGTATTATAGACCTCCCTCCTTTTAAGACGCAACGTCCTCGTTGTGCAATTGTTGCTCAAATGCTTGCACCAACACAGGTGCATGTGCCAAATTGGCAGCAAGCTCCCAAGTGGCTTCATAGAGGGGGTAACCTTTCCATTTCCACCCGTGGATGGCAAGTACCACGCATGCATTTTGGGAGAATCCGCTCCACTTCATATTCCTCATGTGCCATCAATGAGTGTCAGACAAGGTCGAATGTCTGGTGTGGAATGACCTTGGCATGATTGGGGAGCATATCTGCGTAGTAGGGAGACATGGAAGATTGGATGGATCTTCATGTGTGGTGGTAGCTCAAGGTGATAGGCCACAGCGCCGATGCGACGAAGAATCGAGAAAAGCCCAATAAAATGAGGTCTGAGCTTACGAGGTCCAACTAATGTGAGGTTGGTTGTCAATAGCTACACTTGATCCCCAACATTGAACTCCATGTGCCGACGGTGTGCATCAGCATACTGCTTTTGTTGATTTTGCACAATCTGTAATCTATGCTTGGCGCTCTCCACACCTTGTTGGATTCTAGAAACAAATGTGTTGACTGCATCGACCTTGGTAGCCACTGGACAGATCTTCATCAAGCTAGAAGGTGTGAAGGTGCTCACCATAGAAGGTGCTCACCATACATGAGGAAGACAGAGTGACCTAGATGGATGCATTCATTGAATTGTTGTAAGCGAATTCCACCAACGGGAGTAGGGTGTCCCACCTCTCTTGCTCTTCTAAGGTGAAGCTGCGTAACATGTCTTCAATTGTGCAATTAGCCCGCTCTGTTTGGCCATCTGTTTGTGGGTGGTAAGCTGTGGACATGGCCAACTTGGTTTTGAAGAACCCAAAGAGTGTTCACCAAAACAAGTTGATGAATTGGGTGCCTCTATAGGTGATGAGTACTCTAGACGAGCCATGGTGAGCAAAGACTGCATCTAAGTATAATTGAGCTAGTTGTGGAGCGGTCACCTCCTTGGTGGTGGTAGGGCGTACATGAATCATTTTGCTGAGCCGGTCCACAAAGACCACAATGGAGTCAAACCCTGAGGTGATCTTGGGTAATTCACAAACGAGATCCATACTCACTTGTTCCCAATGTTGGGTAGGAGTGGGGAGAGGTTGAAGGAGCCCTGCAAGAGCTTGATTAGAAGCTTTGTTTTGTTGGCAAAGTAGGCAGCTACGCACATAGTCCATCACGTCATTGCTCATCTTGGGCCAATAGTAATGGCGCTTGACTGCATCCAAGGTCTTGTCCACTCCGACATGAGCTGCAATGACCGAATCATGACATTTTGTTAGAATGGTGGTGCGTAATTCTAGGACATTTGGGATCCATAATCTGCCATCCTGAAAGGTGAGTCCTTGGGTACTGGTGACACCTTTGGATGATTGTGCTTCTATAATCTGTGGGTCAATTTTTGTAGCCGCCTGAATCTCTTGCCAAAATTCAGGGTTAATCTTAACCTCTACCACCAAGTTGTTGGCCATTGGCATGCGGGTGAATGCATCTACAAGTTGCTTCTTACCTTCCACGTAGGTGATTGTCATGTTGAAGCATTGTTGCCACTCTGCCCACCGAATTTGGTGATAAGATAGATCCTTCTGCGTCTCGAGGTAGACTAGAGGTTTATGGTCTGTCTCTACTACAAATGCCTTCTTGCCCAAGTAGTGCTTCCAATGCATGGTTGCTAGAACAATTGCCAACTCTTCTTGTTCTGTGGTGTGGTAGTTGCACTTTGTTGGTAACAACTTTTGAGAGAAATATGCAATTGGATGTCATCCGTCATGCCACTCTTGTTGTAGGACTGCTCCTATTGCTACGCCTGATGCATCTGTAGCCAACTTGATTGGATGTTTTGGGTCATACCACTTCAAGATTGGTGCATGTAGCAAGGTGGTCTTCAATTCTTGAAAGGCCAACTCTTGTGCAACTCCCCATGTCCACTTCTTCCCCTTGCCAAGTAGTGCCGTTAAAGGCTGTGCAACCTTGGAGAAGTCCTTGACAAATCTACTATAGAATCCCGTCAACCCCAAGAAGCTCTTAAGTTGAGTCTGATCTTCTGAGGCACTCCATTTTTGAATGACCTCTATTTTATTTGTCAATACTTGAATGCCCTCTGCACTTACTCTATGCCCCAAGTAGTCTACTTCAGACTTGCCAAACTCACACTTTGAGATTTTGGCATACAATTGATTCTGTCGTAGAATCTGGAGGACCTCTTGTAGATGTTGTTTGTGTTCTGTCATTGTGCTACTGTATACTAAGATATCATCCAAGAAGACAATAACAAACTTATCCAAGTATGGACAAAATATGTCATTCATTAGACTCATGAAAGTGGCAGGTGCATTGGTGAGGCCAAAAGGCATCACAAGATACTCAAAGTGGCCATACCTGGTTCGAAAGGCAGTTTTGTACACATCCTCCTCTGCAATTTGGATTTGATTGTAATCGCTTTGCAAGTCCAGTTTGGTGAAGTATCTTGCTCCATGGAGTTGATCAAACAGGTCATCCATGCGAGGTAAGGGGTATTTTTTCTTCACTGTTTGCTGATTGAGACCCCGATAATCAATGCACATGCGCATTATACCATCCTTCTTCTTCACAAACAAGAAAGGGCCCCATATGGTGAAACGCTAGGTTGGATGAACCCTTTCTACAACATCTCCTCAATTTGAGTCTTACACTCCACCAACTCATGAGGTGATAGGCGATATGGGGCCTTACAAGGAGGCGTCTTCCCCAAAAGTGTCTCAATTTTGTGATCTACTTGCCTTTTTGGTGGTAATCCTGAGGGTAGATCATCGGGAAAGACATCTTGAAACTCATCCACACATCCTTCAATTTCTCAGGAATTTGTCCATTGAGTTGTGCACTTTGGACTTCTCTTATTAGACCCATAAAACATCTATCGGTCTTACAGATAGTTGCCGTCCCTACAACATATAGAGGCAGTTTCTACCTGTGTGATTTTTCTTTAACCCCAATGATTGACCATTGGTGGGTTCTCACTACTTTCTTCCTCTAGTCCACCATAGGTTTGTACTGCTCCATCCATGGCATGCCTAAAATTGCATCATAACGAGCTAACTGTATCACTCGCCACTCAATTGCTTCCTGATATTCTCCTACAGAGAGGGTTACCCGTTTAGGTAATGATTCAATCCTCTCTGTTTGCCCATTTGGTAACTCTACTTCTTCACTTCCATCCCTCTCTAGATCCATTCCCAATCTTATTGCAATGGAGCAAGACAAGAAATTCTCTGTTACTCCCGGTCTATTAATACTCTCACTTGATTCCCTTCTAGGATTCCATTCACGACAATCAATTGTGAGGTTGCCTTTCGGGATCATTGCGCATTATTCTTCTTCCTTCCCTTGCTTCTCTACTTCCTTATTGAGCCAGTAAGGCCGCAAGGTATATTTACTGGTGATCTTTGTTTTCCGAAGTGATTTCCACCTCCTCCTTGTCAATGTGCCTCTCCATGTTGTTCAAAGATTGCCTGAACAAAGGCCGAGGGCCTCTAGGGAAATGAGTGCGACAGTTGGTAGATATGTGCCCAATACGGCCACAATTGTAACAATGGCATTGTTCTCCTTGAGTCCCTTCTCCTCTTGGGACTCCATCTCTTTGTTCTCTACCCGTCCCCACTCCCCTTGAAGCGGTCGTGCTCCTCGATCCCAGAATCAAAGGTTGCCCAATTCCATCGGTACTGGTCCACCCATGTGTAGCATTTCTGCCTGATAATGTTGAGGTGGAGCTACTCCTTCACCTCCACCTAATGCTCTTGCTATTCTCTACGCACAAGCAATGGCTTCAAATACCGTGCAAGGATTTTGCACCATGACTTCTTGGCGAATCCACTCTTTCAACCCTCGTTTGAAATTGTCGAGAGCCTCTACTGGACTCATGTTGGTAATTGTGACTTGTAGATCCAGAAAAGCTTCCACATACTCTTGTACGCTATTCTTCTGTCTCAATCTCCATAGTCGGGTTTGAGCCATCTGCACAGAATCCACCGATTGGAAATTCTTCAGCAGTCCTTCTTGCATTGCTGTCCATGTGACATCCCTTCTCTCTGCCAGCATGGATCGTTCCCAAGCATCATACCATGTGAGGGCCTTATCGGTCAAGTACCCACATGCAAACACGCCTATAGCATGCTCTGTGATCTCTATTGAGAATAATCGGAAATATCGATTCATTCTTGAGATCCAATTTTCCACTACTCCCATCGAACGCTGCCCCTTGTAAGGTTCGATGTTGTAGGTCTTCTTCATCCGGAGTAGCAACGTGGCTTCATCGTTGATAAGGTTCATAGGCACAGATGCCTCTCCAAGTACTTCAGTCGCAGGTATTGGGTTTTGAGACGGCTCTTCCTCTTGCATGGCTTGATCATTCCTGAGGATCTGCACTTGGCTTTGTAATGTCTCCATGGTCATCTTAATCTCTTGAAATTCATTCAACATCCCTTGCATTCCTTGCACCAACTCTTGCAATTGCAGATCCATCGTTCCTGCAACACTCAATTGCTAGTGTCTACTTCAATACAGAGTCAATATAATCACTTTGGAAGGCGCATGAACTATCGGAACTACCATTGGGACCTTAGAAGCTATCACTCGTTGATAATACTCCTCACCAAAATTCCTAACCACAAAATCTCTAAACATCAATTTTGGCCTCACTACATAACGGATTTCTACTTGAGTGTTGAAAGGGAGAGGATTTGGGACATTCATATCCATTTTATCATAATAGAATGTAGATTGTCAAATCCCACTCTCTGTCATATATCACCACAGGTAGAATTACCGGGTTTGGTGAGTTCATCACTCTGTCCATGAATTCTACGCCAAAGTGATAAACTAGCGATACCCTCATCTGCTCACGCTGGATATACATAACCTTGATGTGGAATGGGTTTGAGAATGGAAAGCTAGGTGCGGGAAATTGGCCTCCCAGCACATCCATCCCATCCGCTCTCTAAAGTCCTTCCTAAGTCTAGCAACTACTCTATGTTCTCCACCTCAAATTACTCAGTTTCAGTAGTTCGTGCTATTCCAAGAGGGGTGATCCACTCTCTTGGACTAAAACACTCGCTTTGATACCATTGTAATACTCTGAGGACAAGAGAAGAGAGAAAACACGGATTGCACACTCAAACAATCGATGCCCCAAGGGAGCACCTTCTCTTTATTATATAGACAAAGAGGATCTCCGCCAAGGAAGCTCCACCATAGGATTAGGGACACAGATAGGTGACATGTCAGCAAGCTCCACCCTTGGATTACTTACTTGGATGGGTGACATGTCTGGTCTAGGTCTTATCTGGTTGGTCAAACAAGCTTTGACCGAAGGGAATCTTTTAGGGAATCTTCTTGTAGGAATCTCAGAATCACGTGAGTAAGGTACCATTGGAAAGCTCTTGACAAGACAAAGCAGGGGGAGGGAAGGCCAGCCTCTTCTCTTTTGGGGGAGGGGGGGGGAATCTGCACATTTTTGAGGCCTAATTCATCCGTTTAGACCTCCGAAATTGCCTTCAAAGATTTCAGGCATATTTCGGTTCCTACTCTATTAGTAGAAGTCCCCTTTTGGTGATACCTCTTTCTGATCTGTTTAGTCCATCATGTGTAACATCCTTCTAGATGTTACCAAACCAATTCTCACCTTTAAATCATATGTCTAGCTATTGGTTCTAAGGTTCTCAAGTCTATTTTGGTTTCTGCCCTATTAGTAGAAGTACTCTTTTGGTGATACTTCTATTTGATCTTTTTCAACCATCATGTATAACATCATTCTAGATGTTACCAAACCAAATTTCACATCTAGATCATATGGCTAGCTCTTGGTATTATAGAGATGCTCATATGATCTAACTCTAAGTCCTTTGAACTCATCATCTCACTAGACATCTGCAAAACATAAACAAGCCATGAGGCAAGACCCAATGTGAACTCCCTTGGGGAGTTTTGACCTCTACCACATGCTCTATTGCAATCACTTAACTCCATCAAGTGGAAGATCTATCCACAAGATAACCTCAAAGTATAACAAATAGAATTGGATGAAATGGCTAACACCAAGACTTGCTACCTACTCTACAAGCCCTGATTGTGTGTGAGGGCACCAACCATGTCTAGTCATAAAACTCTCCTATGCATGGAAACCGGTGCTGCCACAAAGCCATAATGATGCCAAAAAAGTAACATCCACAATAATAATCTTCTTCAATAGGAATCTTAGGAAGAGAATACATTGAATATACTCTCTTGATAGACAAAGCCTCTCTCTAAACTCAGTCTAAGTTCCTTGAGTCACCACATTATGATGTAAAAAATGGGAGGCAAAATTTTGGGTCTCTTGAGTCACAACACTACAGGATAACACATGGGTGGTATCTATCACATAGATGACATCTGTCTAGATCTGCATCTCACTATAGGTTTAGCAAGCAATAATACATAGTCTTGGTCTAAGAAAGGCCACACAAGCCCTCACCTAAGCTAGACTACTCTCACTCTTCTCTACTTGAACATGTGCACTCTTGCACTTTTCCATAGCAAATGCTAACTCTTGTGCATGATTTTGTAACTAGATCCTATAACCCTCAACTATGGCAACAACACCTACAATATCCAAGTCCAAGTTAGCTAACCTTTGCTCTCTCTCCATCTCATAAGTAATAAAGGTCAAATGCATCTCTTCCTTTGCAACAAGAGTATCCATTTACTCACAAAGGAATCTCTCTCTCTCTAACAGTAATCTACCTTGCTCCTCCAAGCTCTCCAAGCTTCTCTCATGCTCAAGCACTATATTTCTCTCACTTCACTACACTCTCTGGTCTACTCTCATGCTCAAGCACTAATCTCTCTCACTCCTCTACACTGTCCAATCTACTCTCCAACTCAACCAAAAGTCTCTCTCCCTCCTTAACCACTTAGACACAATCATCTACATTGTGGCACTTTAGAATCTATGTATGACTTATGTGTGAGTTGTGCTTCTATATTGTATGATGTTGACAGCAATGTATGTTGTGTAGCGATGTTTATACGCACGACATCAACTTGGCATACAAATTACTCAATCTTTGGAAGGTTCCTAGAACTTTTGACCATAAAGCTTCCTATATTCTCTAAGGTATTCTACCAAAAAATTTCCTAGATACCTCTAGAATAATCTTAGCATTCTTAGGTTATGCTAGTTCTACCTCCTTTATCTCATATGTAGTTGATTATTAACTCATTAGCTTCTACTAGTTCTTCTACTAACTCCATATTATTACACAAGCCTAGAGGAGCATCAAAAGAGTTGGACCCACAAAGAAGAAAGGTTCATAGAGAGTTTAAGCTTCCCCTACCTTTCATACTTTCCAAGTCACTACAAATAACATCCTAGTGTAAGTGTGGTAGGTGGTGATGGACTGCAAGATAGACCAAATTCTAGTTGGCTATCTACTTTTACCAAGAATTTTTTTAGCACAATGTTGGAGGTGGCTTAGTTGATTATTAGTTGATTATGCTCTTGATATATTCTCAACCATTGATATATTTACATTGAGAGTTGACCTTGCTCCCATGTTCCGGTTGGCTGCCACCCTTTGTGAGAGAGTAAGGATGGTGTGATTCCTACTTCTAATGTGGAGGTGGTTGATGATGGAGTTAGCTTGGTTAAGGAGCATGGGATCTATTTGGCTACTAGTGGCTTGTGGTAGGTAGTAGTTGCTAGATTGGAAGAGTTATTTGCTAGACTTACATTTGATTGATTTTGGTTTACACATAAGGTTGTCATATTGGACAACTAAAGTAATATTTTTAGTTTGGTTGGACCTTCAAAAAAGGCCTACACACCAGAGATTATCTTATTAGACTTTGTTGCTCAACCTCTTATGCTAAAGAAGGTTGCAGTTCTTGGTTTTGGGCTACAAAAGATTGATGTTGAGAGGTGTCCATTCTAGATCTAGACATCTCTAGGGAATGGTTCCACATAATACATCACATGTGAGGGGCTCATTATCTAGATTTAGCTTGGTCATTTAACAAATAATTATGTGATGAAAGCACATGCCATTGCAACAATAGTAGAGTCATATGATATGTTAGTTGGTGGGGTAGTGTTATACCCCATAGATTTTGGTATTGACTATTAAGAAGAGACAACTTCCCATTGGCTAGGTTGGCAGTCAAATGAGTGACATGTATGCCTACCTATATGCTTTAGTAGTGGTAATCTTGGTTCACAATAGTCAAGGACTATGGCATCAATCTAAGCATTTGTTGGTTCCATTACTTGGCCTGATGAGTTATTGGAGGAAAGCGCCATACTTTAAAATGAAAGATCACTCAAATTTGGGGTACAAGTGGAGTTGTTCCATCCACCTTGGATGTACCATTCTGGAGTTCTAATGAGGAGTTACAATATTCTATGGATAGCTTGGAGTGGAGCCTTTGTACCACCAATAGACCAATTTGATGTTGATCATCTAGATTTTTTTACCTTATCACATTTGGAGATCACATCTATTGCTTTGTAGTATTTGGTAGAGGAAGTACTTTTTGTTTGGTGTGATCAACACGAGATCACCTATGGTATTGCAAGTAGACACATGAGTTTAAAGGTACTTGTATATGGAGAGTGATTAGACTACTACACAAGTCTCTCTACATTATATTGTACATTTAGCATATTGGTATCTTGAGTTATTACCAATGTCAATAGTTAGGAGTTACCAAAAGACTGTACCATTAAACATTTTCTTGTTGGGGACATAGGATCTAGAGGCACATGATACTATTCATTTGGTGATTTATGGATGATCATGTTAGGGATATACCCATGATGGCCAAGGATAAGGTTTGTAGGATCCACATTTTGGTATGTTTTTGAAGATGCTATATGTACTACAATATCTCCAAGTTCATCAAGAAAATTATGCAACATACATCTTAGAAAATTTCTCTTTGATCAGTGACTCTTGCACAAATGTGATGATGAGTACAAATCAAGTCTGGTCTTAGATTGTTCATGTTGTGTTTTTGGATGTGGCTAGAGTTGAATCTTGGTCAAATTATCTTCATCTTTGGTGGACAAACCTCTTACATAGTTAGGTTCTATAGTGTGCATATGATGGGAGTCAACAACTACTCACCTTAGTGTTGATGATATTTTGGATATTAGACACCAGTCTCAAATGTTGGGAGTGGTTGATAGGTCATCTATAGTAGTGGTGAACTTGTAAGGTAGCTCAGAGCCACTTTACCTACACTCATGAGTTTCCTAGCTTCCCATGCTTATTGAGAGGGATCATTTGGACTTGTTGAGAACTCACAATTGCAATAGTTTGTATAGAAAATGAGAGAGAGAGAGGGAGTAGGTCATGGGTTGCCATACTAATATCCCCACCATATCATCAATATCAAAGGCATCTAGGTGTCAAGTGTTAGGTTAAGCTATGGACTTGAATTTTTTGACTTGGATTGTGAACCTTGGATTGGCTGAGTAGTAAAGGATGCGCTTGATAGGCATTAAAAGTTGGACACTTGTGAGCTCTATGTCTATCAAGACAATTCAAGTACATGTTGGAGGCAAAAGGTTGAGTGAGCATGTTATTCTTGGTACATAACCATTCACTACTATTGAGAGTGGTCTACATGAGTCAATAGTGGTCTACTTGAGGTGCATCTAGGTGAGAATTTTCTACTTAGGATACATCTTTGGTGTGCTTGAGATGGAACTAGAGGGTGTGTGGAGCTTGCAACAAGAGAAAGGGGAGGTTTTTACGTTAAAGTTGTGGACTCTAGCATTTGAGGCATAACAATATTACTCCCAAGGTCTCAATAGCAACCAATATAGCTTTCATATATAGCTATAGGGGTCCACTATGTGTCTTCCACCTCTATAGTTGTTATAGAGAATATTTGGTAGCTAGACATTAAATCCAAGCTCATAAGAGAGGAAAGATGAAGAGTTTGGAGGTTCTTGAAAATCTGCATAAGTTGTTTTGGCTTCATTATGAAGGATGTGGGTGCTCTAAATGGATATGATATTTTAATTAAGTTGACTAGCGATACACTAGTCTTTCTACATCCCTTAAAATATAGTGATGGAGCAAGGGCCTTGATTTATAGCAAGATTTGAGACCTTTTTGAAGGATGGTTGGTAGAGATCTCACAAAAAAGAGTATGAGTCAACCATAATGATGCCAGCTAAAAAGATATGCATGGCAAATTTCCAAATAGACAGATGTGTAGAGATTATCATCTTATTACCAATAGATTAGTGCTTATTGGTATGTTATGCCTACACCAAAGGAGATCTTTGATACAGTAGGCATGCAAAGGTCTTTAGTACTTTGGATATTTAAGCAAGATATGATCAATTTTTTATCAAGGAGGAAGACAAGTCAAATATAACATGTTGTGCTATTGATCCTTACAAAAATGATGTATTATATTAATAGTGGTTTTTACCATTTGGGTTAAAAGGTGTTCATGTCAAGTCTTAAGAGTCATAGATAGTATCCTAGTGGGATTGGATTTTCCTTGGTGCTATTATTGATGACATTTTGATTTATAATGCTACTATGGAGGATCATAAGAGATATTTGTTGGAGGTGTTTAAGCAATTGAGGTCTTATGGCCTCAAATTACATCATACACAATGCATATTCTTCTAAGAGCAAGTTGGGTATTTAGATCACATTTCTTATCCTAGTAGACTTGGTGTTCAATAGGCCAAGGTAGAGGCTATTGCATATATTCCTCAAATCTACAAATGTGAGTAGAGTGTGGGCATTCCTTAGATTGGCAAACTTTTATTGCCAATCTATGAGAGAATTTAGTGCAATTGCCAAGACTTTGAAAAAGTTGACCAAGATTACACAAGAATGGTGTTGAAAAGATGGGTAGTAGAGAGCTTTTGTGGAGCTCAAGGAGAAGTTGATATCCTTTCATACCCTTAAGAGACCAATTAGACTGTGTTTTTTTCATGTTCATTATGATTGGAGTACATTGGGCTTGGAGTAGTGTTCACACAATAAGATGCTGAGAGGAAGGAGTTTGTGATTGCCTATACTAGTTGCTCCAACAATTTAGCAAAGGCCAAGTATAGTTATATGAGAGCGAGTGCTTGGCAATAGTGTGGGTAGTAGCACACTTCCAATGTTACTTGTTTAGGAATCATTGTACTCTCATCATTGATCATCAAACATAGAAGTGGTTGATGGAGTTAGAAAAGCTTTATTTTTATAGGAGTATGATTTCACGGTTTTTCACAAACTTGGATTAATGAATCATAATGCAGATGGGCTGAGTAGAGACCCATTTACCAATTGGCATGATCAGATAAGAGTACATTGGCATATTGAGATAAACAAGGAGACAATGTTAGTTTGGTATGCATATGCTTTTTGTGTATATTGGTTAGGGCTTTGGTGGTATCTCTCTCAATAAAAACAAGAAGAGTTGTTGAGGTCTTTGATTTGAAGAGTGGAGAAATTGGTATGGGTCAACAAGATATTCATGATGATGTCTTAAAGATGGACTATCTTCACATTGGTATTGTGGGTAGCATAGTTACTACTAAGAAGAGAAACCATATCCTTCAACAAGCCAAGCCATTTAGATTGAAAGTCAAACATCTTCTTTGGGTATGGAAGGATGGTAGAGTGCAAGTAATACCTCTTCCATCTCAAAGACAACAACATGCTCATGAGAAGCTAAGACATTTTGGAGTAAAGCGGACATATAAGTTACTTTAGAGTCATTACTAGTGGGCTAACATGCATATTAATATAGTAGTTTTTTGCTAGATGTGTTATCATTCAATGCTCTTATGCCATAATTACACTCATTTACCTATCATAGGGTTGGATTAACATTGAATTTACACTGTATTTAACCTTTACCATTGATTCTAAGATATCATTTGTTTATTTTAATCATGGTGGAGCACTTCTCCAAGTGGATTGAGTTGGTGACACTTCTTGACAAGTCTAGTAAGGGATAAATTACTCATTCCTAAATAATATTCTTAGTAATTTTGGTGCACCAATTGAGGTCTTGACTGATCAAGGTATAGAGCTCTTGGAAGAGTTTCAAGTCTTATGTGACAAGGAAAATGGTTTAGCAAAGAGAGTTGAAATTATGAAGAGAGGAGTGTATAAGTATTGTTTGCAAAGAGTCCACTTGGGGAGATTGGGATCTCTAGCACCTTTATTGGCTATTGGTTATAAATTCAACAGCAAAGTCTCCTTAACATCCTTCTCTCCCTATGTCTTACTTTATGGATGAGATATAGATTTACTTATGACCATTCTTTTTGATGCTAAAGTAGACTTTGGACTTGGATGATCTAGATGTATGTTGGGAAGAAATTCAACTAGATGAGCAAATGTTGTGAATGAGAATTTGGCTATTCTTTGGAGCAAAATTCATTCATCAATTTGGTAAGGAGATACTTGCATAGAAATTACACAAATTTCATTTGGTTTGGTCAATGTTTGCCTACGTCCATAACTACATAAAATTTTATTCACTCAAGAAGTGTCAAAGTCTAGACTGACTGTAAATACTACAATATACATACACTTGCACTTATCATCCCTAATCTGGTTTTGGAATGTGTGGTGCCAATTGATCTGGTTTCTAACCTTAAATTGTCTAGTACCAAATTGTCTAGTACCAAATGATACACGTCACTTCATGAAGTTTTGCAAATGGGATTCATTCTTGTAGCTTCTGATGGGGTACATTCCGGCAAGAACCATTCCCATAATGGAATCCCATAGTCTTGTAGTAGAATCCCATAAGAGCTATTCCCATAGGTCCCATAGCTGATCTTGCAATCCAGTGAGACACATTTGTCTTGAGCTTCAAGTGGATGTAACTTCTTTTCTAGAGCTCCATTTTCTATGATCTTGGTTTTTTTGGAAACCCATTGAGAAGATGCTTCAAATGAGATAAGGCATGCCTCATTTTTATTTTTATTCATAAATAAATCAGTCCCAACATGAATTGTCTCATTATGCATTCCCATAAATGGAATCCTATAATTTGAAGATCTATCTTGTACTTACACTTCTACATTCCCATAGAAGATATATCTTGTATTGACTCTTCAACATTCCTTGAGTATATTTTTCCTATAGAGAATTTCATTAATTTCCTAATGAACATTTCCATCCCCTGGAATCTAATAGTACTTGTTATTCTAATATACAAGACTTTTTAATCAATTAAATTTGAAATCCAATTGCAACTATGCATTGCTTGAGCTCAATTGCAACTACCTTGGCAAACATATCTATGGGATTGCTTCCTTTAGAAATCTTTACTAAATTTAGTAATCTATCATCTACCCATTAATAAATGAAATGATACTTCTATTGAATATGCTTTGTCTTGGCATGAAACATAAGATCCTTTGCGAGACTATAGCACTCCAACTATCACTATGGAGTATATTGTCAACCTATTTCTTGCCTAGCTCTATTGTAAAAAATTTCAACTTGATCATCTACTTACTAGCCTTTGAGATGGCCATTTATTCAACCTTTGTGGTAGAAAGAGCAACACTCTTCAGCAATCAAGATATCCAACTAATATTAGTACCACCCAAGTTAAACACATACATTGTAGTGCTCTTTTTTGTTATCCAAGTGTCTTCCCAAATCTTCATTAGTGAAGCCTTCTATAATTAAATTTTTTAGCTTGAAACAAAGTGCCTTATCAAAAGTACATTTCAAGTAGCATAATAGCTATTTTACTACTCCTCAATGCTCTCTTCTTGGGTTTGACATGAATTTGCTTACAACTCCCATTGCATGAGTAATGCATGGCCTAGTGCATACCATTACATATATCAAATTGCCAACTAGTAATGCATAAAGTACTTTGCTTGTGTACTCTCTATCTATATCAATAATTGGTGATTGCTCCTTAGAGAATTTCAAGTGATTTCCTAAGGGAGTGGTTCAAATTATAACACTCTTTGGTCCATTGAAAGCCTTTTGCAATAATTTTGGTCTTGTACTGCTTGTTTTAATCATGTTCTTCTTTCATTCCATAAACCTATTTGTTCTACAATGCCTTCTTTCCCTCAGGCAGTTTGGTCAATGACCAAGTCTCTTCCTTGATTGCAAACTCCCACTACAATGTGTCCTCCTTTTGCAATGCCTTTGAGTAGCACTCAAGTTCACTATTTTCTATTGGGAGTAAGTAATACAAGAATGAGGAATATCTCTCTATTGGTTCTTGCAATCTGGTAGATCTCTTCAAATCAGTTGTATGCATGATTGGATCTGGTATGATCTCTCTAGTTTCTACCAAAGTCCTACTTCCTACAACATCCTTTTATGAAATGTCTTCCAATACTAATTCTTCTTGATGGGTTTCTTGTTCTATAACCTTACAACCTGATCCAAGCTTATCTTTGTACATAGCATTCTTGTGGAAAATGACATCTCTACTTTTGAGCACTTTTCGTCCCATTTTTATTCCAAAGATGATAACCCATGTCATTTGATCCATATCCAGTGAAGAAACACTTCTTTGATTTTGAATCAAGATTCTCTCTATTTCTATCTTGAATTGTTGCACATAAGATACAACCAAAGGTTCTCAAGTGCAAGAGATTCACGTTCTTTCTTGGCCATTCCTCTTCAAGGATCTTGAATCCCAAAGGGACCAAGGGTCCTTGATTTATGAAGTATGTAGCTATGTTTACTATATCTACCCAATTTTTTTTGGTAATATTGCTTGTAGTCTCACGCATCTAGCTCTCTCATTGAGAGTTCTATTCAAGCATTCAGTCACACATTTTCTTGTGGTGTCTCAAGGATAGTTTTGATCATTTTGATCCTATTTTCTACACAATATTCTATGAATTCATTGCTACTATACTCTCCACCACTATCAAATTTCAATCACTTGATTGGTTTTCAACCTCAGATTTCCATTGCTTGAAAACACTGAATACATTTGATTTATTTTTCAAAAAATAAACCCATATTTCCTAGTAGCATCATCTATAAACATAACATAGTAGCAAGATCCTCCAAGTAGCTCAATTAAAGTTTGGCTATACATATCTATATGTAGTAACTTTAGCTTTCTTGCTTTTGGTGTTCTTTTAGCCTTTGTGAAGGTAAATCATTTTAAATTTCCCAAAATATATGGTTCACAAAAGCCAAGTTGAACAATCTTCAACTCTAAGATCTTGCCATTGGCAATTAATTGCTTCATACTCTTCTCACTCATGTGACCAACTCTTTGTTGTCATAGGATCAAAGGAAAATTGCATTAACAACTATCATCAATGGTCTGATTTTCTCATAAGATTAGAATTCCAACCTTCTATCCTTGTCCAAAACCAGATTTCCCCAAGTAATCTTCCATTGCCCATGTTTAGAGGATGCTTGTTACCCTTCCTCATGTAGTTGACCTATGGGAATCAAATTCCTCTTTATTCCAAGGACATATCTGACATCTATCAAAGTCCATATTGACCCTTGCAAGGCCTTTAGATTCACATTGCCTTTTTCTTTGATAAATAGGGATTTATTATCAATGAGGTGAACCTTTTCAAAGTTCCTAATAACAAAGTTGGGCATCAAATTTTTACATGGGGTAGAGTGAAATGATGCACCAAAATCTGTAACCCAAGATTCTACAAGACACTCTACATAACAAAAAAATTCATTTTCTTGTTTTGTTGCTATGTTCATTGAGTTCTCTTCCTTCTTTGGACTTTTACATTGATTCCTAAAGTAACCAAGCTTATGCAATTTCAAAACACAAGTTATTTATGTACTTCCTTGTGGCTTGTTGAATCAATTCTCTTCCTTGACTATGATGTACCATTTCTTTGGCTCTGATCTCATCAAGGCTTTTTGTCTCTACTCTTAGCAAATAACACTGCACTTGATAACATCTACAGTAATCTGAAGAGTAACATCTACAGATATCTTCATTGAGAATCAAGTCTCATACCTCTCAAACTTGAGATCACTTGATCTTGATGAACTAATCCTTGTTGTGACTATTGCTCCCCAAAAATCAGGTTATGACAATGATTGCATCAATGCTTGAATTTATCATCAAAATTGATTGTCATAAATTCTAATCTTGGATTGATTGAATTGAAATCATTCATGTGGTCTTTAATTAATGCACCTTCTTTCAACTTTTGTTGCTAATTGGCAAATCAATTATACCTAGTTCAAGGCTAAAGTTTTCTCATACATATTTGATACCACCTTTATCAACCCATGAGTGGTCTTCTTGTGGAAAATGTTGTATGCAACATTTCTTGCCAATGTCAATTTGACCACATCTTAGGCTTGTCAATCTAGAAGCTCCCACTCAGCTTCTTCTATTTTTTGGTATTTTGCCTCCAGAGGTAGATGCAACTTCTTTTGATATAGATATTCCTCAATCTATATCTTCCAAAATCCAAAATCCTTGGCATTGAACTTATCAAATTGACTTTCCTTTCTTTTGCCATTGTTCAACTCTCTCTCTAGAACCAAAACTCTAATATAACTTGTTGGGAGAAACTAAAACTAGATTGAGAGATAAAAAGAATACAAATCTGGTTATTCTATGGAGCACAGTTCATTCATTAGTCTGGTAAGGAAATGCATGCATAAAAATTACAAAAGTTTCATGTGGTTTACCCTATGTCCATAATTACACAAGATTTCATTCACTCAAGAAGTATGAAAGTTCCAAATGACCACAAACACTATAATATATATACATTGCACTTGTAATCCCTTATCTAGTTCTAAAATGTGTGGTGCCAATTGATCTTGTATCTAATCTTAGATTTGTATGGTACCAATTGATACACATTACCTCACAAAGTTCCTCAAGTGAGATTTATTCTCGTAGCTTCTTGTAGGGTACATTGTTGTAATGGAATCCCATAGTCCCATAGTAGAATCACATAGGAGCCATTCCCATAGGTCATATATCCACTCCCATGGGAGTAAGTAATCCCACAACCATTCCCGTAGCTCACATAGTCTCATTGGACACATTTTTCATGAACTTCAAGTAGATGTAACTTCTTTTTTGAGCTATGTTTTCCATGATCTTGATGTCTACAAAAACCTCTTGAGAAGATACTTCAAATGAAATAAGGTATATCTCATTTTCATTTGTATTCATAGAGAAATTGGTCTTGATGTAAATTGCTTTTTCCTACACTCCCATAAATAGAATCAAGTAATTTGAAGATCTATTTCATACTTACACTTTGACACTCTTGTAGAAGATATATCTCTTATTGACTCTTGCCAACGGTAAAAAAGAAGCACAATTTGTGCAGGATTTGTTCTTTATGGGATGGTACAAAGATATAGGAAGAATGTCAATTGCAAGAACAAACTATGCAGGAAGAGCCACTTGCAAGCAAAGTAGTAGATGTGCAAGAGGATTCCTCTATAGGTTGTACACTAATGCGGGAAAGCCTTGTTACAAGGCAATATATTAGGAAAAGTAATTACATATGTAATTAAAGCCAAGATGATAATGTTAGAGTTGTAATCTATTAGAGATAAAGATTTAGGAGCCAATTGGCATTAATCCAAGGAGGAGATAGCAGCCACAATAGAAGTAGTGTTAGGAGTAGAAAATTCCTTTTAGGTTAGCATCTCCAATATATAATAGAGGTTGAGCTACTAAATTGGGTTTTATCTACCCTACATTATAACCATAATTGTTCTATAGTAGGAGATAGAGGCTCATCTTTTGTCTTCAAGGAGAACCCTATTTGGATCGTGTCAAGTTTTAGTGAGTTATCAAGTGACTAAGATAATCATTGGGTCCAAGATGAAGTGAATACCAATTGTGGTTGCAAGACACTCTAGTTGTAACTCACTATTGCTTCATATGAGCAGCAAATACCATAAAAAAATATATTTTTATTTTTTGATGTAATGAGTGTTGAGTCTAGTTTTAATTCTTGAACATGTATTATGTGTAAATTGATGCTCCTTGCTATGCTTGTTACACCCTTATCTAGATCTAAGAGTATCATAGCCTTGCCCATAACATTTTCCTTTGTTGCATTCTTGTCTAAGATCTTAGAGTGTCATAGGCATTGCCCATATTATTTCTTACTTACCCAGAGGGTGAAAACCAAAGAAGTTGAATGGCTCACAAGGGGAAACAATTACAATTTTATTCTTAGGTTAAGTATCTAAGAGTAAACTCTATCCCATAGGCAAGATAAGATTGCTATAGGAATACTACCCACAAGACAATTATAGGAATCCTACTTGTAGACCACTTTGGAATTGTTGCAGACATATTGTTCCAAGAACCCTTTCACATAGTCTAAGATAGGATTTTCCTACACTTACACATCCCCATAGCATACAATACCCTTGGATTAACCCATTGATAATTTTGGCACCACTATTGGCTGACACTTATATCCTTCTACAACTCCTTTGGGCCATGCTTATTTGACACTACCTCATGATGAATCAGCTGTTTTTAGTTTGGAGGAAGCAATATCTTTCATTTTTATAGGTCTTAGTGATCCCAATCAAAGAGAAGCATTATCTCCTACACATATAAGCAAACTCTCAAATTTTCAGAGTTTGGGTACTACTTCCATTCATGAATATCACTTCTACCTTGGGAAATCCATCTACCTCAACACTAAACGCTTTGGTTGTGCAAGTACTACCTAATTCAATCCCTATTGCCCTTGTAGCTCTCATTGAAATAAGATCAACCTCAAGAGGAACAAACAATTGTATGCTCTCTTGAACAATAGTGTTCAAGAAGATTTTGAATCATTCTTATAGATTTTGGAGAATGTTTTTATGGCACAAAATATTATGGATGATCTTACCATGGCACAAAAACTTAGCCAATGTTTCATGGGCATTGCATAAAATTGGTTTAGTGGCCTAGCTCCCACCATGAGAACAAGTTATGCAATGATATGAGTAAAAGAGCATCAAGAATACATTTTGCCAAGGCAACAAGAACAACTCAAGGACAAGACTTTGCAAAAGACACAATGAAATTATGCAAGCTTTTATTCAATGATTCCAATACATATCATCAATGATTACACCAACACCAAATCATAATACAACTCTCAACTAGTTTAAGGATGCGCAACTTGAAGATATCTAGAAATTCCTCATCTACAACAAAACTACTACTCTAGCTTAGGCATTTAAGCATCTCAATGGTGGGACCAAGCTAACAAGTAGGACATGGCCTTACCAAGCCTTTGCTCTACAATCCCAAGATTCTAAGAGAATTTTATGGATAACCCATTTGCTATCACTTTGGGATTCTCGTAGTAGAGTTACTTCTATGGGAGAGCTCCTACAATTACACTTGCCCTATATGTGTACCACAATCATGCTCATATATGATCACTTGCTTGCAAGAACTTGGGCAATTCTTCTTATAACTACCTTGGGACTGCACGTTCTTGTGATTGCCAACATTTTGGCACCTACTACCAAGATAGAGGACATCTTGGTAAAGTTGGAATGACTAGAGAATCTTGACTTAGCACAATAGCATAAGAAGAGGAGCCAATGAATACTATTGCCAAGAGGGATATTCCTTGTACCCATTTTTTTGGGACAAGGACATACCAATGCTTAGTATGCTATCCTAGACATTCCTAATTACTATGTCTATTATAGGAAGTATGGATATATCATGGCTCATCACAAAATACTCCAAAGACACCTTAAACCTTGAGAAGAAAGAGTGCATGTTGTGGATGTCATCCCACAACATAACAACTTCAACCAACACTTGCAAGATCTACCCTTCTAAGGAGGAAGAGGTAGAGGACCTCTCGGGCTCAATATGCTATCACATTTGTAGTGAGAATCACTAAGCCAACCAATGTCCTAACAAGCTAGCTCATTGTGCATTGTGCTTTAGAGCACATACCATGACACAATGCTTGGACTTCTGGAACTATATCACTTAGACCAAGGGAGTGCACATTCAGAATGAACCACACAATAATGGTGGCCCTAATGGGAATGTGCATTTCATAGTAGTGGAGGAAAGTGCTCCTATAGATAATATAGTGGTAAGCACTAAAAGTGCTATCATAGAGGCAAATGTATTCCTCACCAAGCATGCATGTACTTATGTAGTACTTGATCCAGACAGCAAATCTCCTTTTGATACTCCTCCACAAGGACAAATAAAGAAACCCTACAAGATGAAACTCCTCAACCCACCCTCAAAATGTATAGAGTTGTTGTTCCTATGTTTAACACACTAAAAAAAAAACCACCAAATTTGATGATACATGACTATGATATTGTTGTTGATTTGGCTAACCTCAGAGCCAATATCACTATCAAACAACTTTGTAAAGTTTCTCCTACTAAATGGAGGAAGCTACAAAATTTCCTAGAAAGATCAGCAAGTGGTGTACTTCAAGGATCCACTAACTAGTGTTGTGGGAATCATATGGTCTTGAGAATATGCCAGGCACTTGGCTGCCTGCGCTTAGTCTGCTCTATTTTTTAGTTACTCAAAAGCTTGCCCACAATCTGATGTGGTCTTTGCTCTTTGTCTTGATAATAATTACCTTTTTGTTGGAGCAACTTGTATGATTGCTCCTGGCTGTAGGCTCTTCTTAATGGTTCTTTGTGTTGAGTTTTCTTGGAATAATGTTGACCTTCATGTATCACTACCTACTATCTGTAGGTAGTGATATTGGTTAATATTGTTAATATTGGGTTTTGTATTTTATGGATTTGGTGGGGTTTTTTTAACAAGTCACAAGCTATACGGCCAGGTTCAAATCAATACAACCACATCAGTGACATGATATGTCTGCATAAACTGGACTAGATGCACCAAGAATGAAGTTCCTTTTCCCTGACACTCTACACAAAAATAAAATGACACATTCAACTCACAAAGAACCTCATAGCTTTCACCACAATCTCAAGCCTTGCAATTTATAAACCCACTTGAGGAAGTCAAATAGCTCCAGACCATAACAATGACCTCACCTAAGTTCCAATAGCTACTCAAGTAGGAAAAGAAATAAACCAAGTACATCCAAGTTCTGTCCCTATTCCACACAACTCTTCATCTCTCTATTCTGCCACAGCTCCCTTCAAGATTTTCTCCATGACTTCTCTATCCAAGAAACTCTCCTTCAAGAATTAACTCCTGCAAAACCTCCAAGACTCTCTGTCCAGCAACTCTCTTTTGAGAATTAACTCCTCCCCTTTAGTCCTGGGCAAACCTTCTCTTCTTGAGATTCCCCTATTCTCCTTCACTACCGAGCACTCCTTCTTTGTTTGAGGTTCTTCTCCTTGTTTCAGTCCTATCAAAACCTCATCAATTCTCTTTTTTGTCATGCTACAAACCCTCAAGCCTTCTTCAATATTTCTTTCCTGCTTAGCTCTTTTCTTAGGACCCCATTCCTGACCAGCCAACCTTTGATATTTCTTCCTTCCTGTCTGGGCCTTCCTTTTTAGAGTTCTCCTATCACAAGGCACACAACCTTCTACTTCCTTTGAATGTTCTTTGTCCCTTTAGCCCAAACCCTTCTTTGATCCTCTCTTTATGTTTTTTGTCGCCTAAGCACACAGCCTTCTCCTCAAGAAGTTTTTGTCCTCTAGACCAACCTTTGAGAGTTCTCCAGTCACAAGCACAGAATTTCTTCTGTTGATAGTTCCCTTGCTCAGTCCAAACACCTAAAACCCTTAGAGAAAAATCTCCTATTCAGACCTAATTTTCCTTCAAGTCCTCTTCCTGCAGACCTTCATGTTCTATCCAGACCTTCTCTTCCAAAGTTCTCTTGCCCAGACTTCCCTTTGAGGTCTCTTTTCTCTTGCTTGTCACCTCTTACACAAAATCCTCTCTCTTCCCTTTGAGATTTTTCCCTATCCCTCCTACCTAAGCCCTTCTCAATCCTCTCTCTTCATTTTCTATCACCTCACACACAAACTTCTCCTCGAGAACTTTCTGTCCTCCAAACCAACCCTTGAGGGTTCTCTTGTCACAAGCACACACCTTCTTCCCTTGATAATTCCCTTTCCCAATCCAAAACCCCAAAACCCTTTGAGAAAAATCCCCTATCCAGACCTAATTTTTCTTCAAGTCCTCTTCTTGCAGACCTTCATGTTCTATCTAGACCTTCCTTTTGAGAGTTCTCCTACCCAAACTTCCCTTTGAGGTCTCTTTCATCTTGCTTGTCACCTCCTACACAAAATCCCCTCTCTTTCCTTTGAGATTTCTCCCATGTCTCTCATACACACACCTCTCTCCTTTTTTCTTTGGGATCTTCCTCCCTTCTTTCACCTTCAAACCCCTTCTTCCTTCAATGATCTTCCCTTTTTGTCTTGTCGCCCTTCTCCAGACACAAACTACCCCCTTTCTCAAGAAATCTCTCCTACAACTCAAAAGATCTCTTCTCTCTTGATAACTTCCTCTCTTGTTACTTCCCATGTCCTAGAACAGAACTCGACATTATGCCAACTCCACTTCATTCTCCTAAGTTTAGCTGACCCATATTGGCCTATCCCAACTGCCTATCAACCTCCGGAAGGCCTTGTTCATGTAGCTACTAAACTTCTGTTTCCTTGTTTCCCTTCTTCTTTTCCTTTCTCAAGATCTTTTTCTTTCCCCTCCCTTACAATAACATAATAGACTCCCAAGTTTGAAGAAACTTTACAACTCTTGCCCCGGATTCTCCAAGCTTCAACCCCAAATCCACTACTCTTTTATCAACTCTCAAAATTCCATTTATAGTCCAACAAAAGTGGCCACCTACAACATATAGTAACCCCCACTATTTTGACAATTATCAAGTTCTTACCTAGAAGGTTTATATTGCCTGAAACTGGCACTTTTTTAAATACATCTACATCCTATTTCCCGGTTTATCTATCACACCAAATGGCACTAATGCAACACATAGATTAATTTCCCAACAACACCGGGAGCATTTGCCCATAGGGACACAATCCTTTAGAAATACCACACATTACAAGTATAGGAATCTGTCATAGTGTTGTAGTCAACATAATCCTAGCCAATCCTCACGTGTTCTATACCAAGGTACACAACCCAAACATTCTTGTAACCATCCAAGGGAGTGTTATCCCAAATTGTCACATTGACTAAGGATCCTTAGTGAATATCATGACCAAGGATGTGATGGAAACAATAGGTTTGAAGGATGTGGTCTGTAACACCCATTTGTGCATGTGTGTGGTATTGTGATATTTAGCTTGGTATTACAAGTACTTAAGAGATATTATTTATATAGAGATAAAGGATGGTTCTATATTAGTCATGGTTAGCTAAAGTTAGTCATATCTAAGATAGATGGGACCTTACTTTAGAGGAAGTAGAAAAGTTGAGCACCACTATTTTGGATTTTAGTGTGTTGACTTGGTATTATTCCTAGGTGTTTGGCTTTGGGGAAAGAGTTGAGAACTCTTGGGCCCGCAAGCCTTTTTGTTTCGGATTCTTCTTTAGTCCAAGGATAGCCCATGTGAAGGAATCCTTGCTTTAGTGGTTGGGTCAAGATAAGGGGAATATGCCTATGTGAATGGATATTCCTTTCTACTTTTTGACTTTACTTGAATCTTAGTCTAGTAACTTGAGTTACTATGGTAATTA
Source organism: Lunularia cruciata (assembly GCA_948567375.1). Lineage (NCBI taxonomy): Eukaryota > Viridiplantae > Streptophyta > Marchantiopsida > Lunulariales > Lunulariaceae > Lunularia > Lunularia cruciata. Next base: position 49,463,917 of record OX419755.1, on the reverse strand, counting down.
GTAACTTTGGTACGTAACTATTTCACAAGTATATAAACAAGGGGTGAGGAGGTACTCATCATCCTTTCATTTGCAACTATCTCTCTCTCATTGAGTTCTCTAGTGAGCAATGTCTTGAGTCTTGGAGTGTTAGCCTTGGAGGAGTATGATGGAGTTGGGGTTCCTTGCCTTCTTAGTCCATGGTGCGCTACCATAATAGCCATCAGAGGTTCATCCTGAGTGAGAGACAGGCCGGCTCACAGGTCAAGACCTCCACCCTTCTCCAAATAGCCAATGCAAGAAGACATCACTCGCTTGGACTATTATCTAATGTCCCTATACTCATTGGTGAATATACCTTCTTAGTTGACTACTTGATAATGGATACTCTTGCTCTAACACAATTTCCACTCTTATTGGGAGTCCCATGGCTAGTGGATGCCAATGTAGTCACCTCTTGGAGAATGGGAAAATTAAATTTTGGCAGAAAATCAAACCACACTATGCTCCTCTCAATGTACATAATAGAACTAGTGTTGAGCTTGGATCATGAAGGCAGACCAACTTCTAGTATTGATGCATGGAATCTTGCTTATGCTAATACCAATGAGGAAATCATAGATACCATTGCTAATTGTCTTTTCATAACAAAGGAAGAAATGAGTGGTCATGCCATAGAGCTCCATGCAATACCCATATTCTTCCAACTAGTCTGTAGAACATTCTTGGTAAGCACACTTCCATGGCCCCAAAATAAGTCTTTTTAGACTTGGAGGGCAACTCTTATGTTACTAATGATGGAATTTGTCACCATGGATTGTTCATACTTCCTTTCACTTGGGAACATGTCAAGGAAACTTTCAATACCTAGTGCTTCTATATCAAAATATGATATTGATTGTTAGGATGAAGAGATAGACAAAGAATGCTTCAATCTTGACAAGATACTCCCCAATGACACTATTATTCCTTGACCTAGTGAATCAAGGCCCATCATGAGTAACAAAGATTTTCCAATTGTCCAAAGATTGTGACAACCCAACAAATATCACTTTTGCGGTAATCAAGTGAGTAAAGTTTGTTCCCATAGATACAATTCAAAATTGGTCAAATACAAAGCAAAGTAATAATGTAGTTCTTCTTGGTTGCGTCTTTAATCTCTTAAGTAGAAACTACACCCAGAAGAGAGTAACAAGCATTGACTTGCAATCTCATCACAAATTAACACTCCTTAATCATAACTCATTCATTTTTGTCCAAACAAATCTTGATTGTGATGATTCAGATTCCTCCAAAGATGGCTAATTCACTGCAAAGCACCTTCATCTCAAAATTGTGTTCCACTCATCCACTGAAGGCACAACTTCCTCAATCAAAATTGCTTCACACCAACCTTGCACTGCACTCAAAAATGCAAATTACTACCAACAATATAATACCTCTCAGATCTATCAAGGCATTGCTTCAATTGCACTTCACTCAGGATCAAACACACAAAATGAAGATCAAGGCTGTGGAATCCAACATCCAACAAACACATGACTTGCATTTTGAAATTCTCCACACATTCCCAAACACAAACACATAGTTGATACTCGGAATTAAGCTCAAGTGACAAGCACTAAAATCAGCACTTTGCTTTATCTATCTTTAGAAATTATGAATATTAAACAATATAATACTGCAAATGCCTCCTTTAAATAGGCAGAGCTCTTGATAGTTGCTATACCGTTCTACAACAACTCTACAAACCTACTGATCTGAAATGACAATGCACCTCTTCACATCTACCTTTTCCTATCTCAAAATTGTTACTACTCCGACCTGTGAGCCGGCCTGTCTCTCACTCAGGATGAACCTCTGATGGCTATTATGGTAGCGCACCATGGACTAAGAAGGCAAGGAACCCCAACTCCATCATACTCCTCCAAGGCTAACACTCCAAGACTCAAGACATTGCTCACTAGAGAACTCAATGAGAGAGAGATAGTTGCAAATGAAAGGATGATGAGTACCTCCTCACCCCTTGTTTATATACTTGTGAAATAGTTACGTACCAAAGTTACTAATTACCGTAGTAACTCAAGTTACTAGACTAAAATTCAAGTAAAGTCAAAAAGTAGAAAGGAATATCCATTCACATGGGCATATTCCCCTAAGCATGTGGTCTTATCTTGACCCAACCACTAAGTCAAGGATTCCTTCACATGGGCTATCCTTAGACTAAAGAAGAATCCAAAACAAAAAGGCTTGCGGGCCCAAGAGTTCTCAACTCTTTCCTCAAAGCCAAACACCTAGGAATAATACCAAGTCAATACACTAAAATCCAAAATAGTGGTGCTCATCTTTTCTACTTCCTCTAAAGTAAGGTCCCCTCTATCTTAGCTATGACTAACTTTAGCTAACCATGACTAATATAGAACCATTCTTTATCTCTATATAATATCTCTTAAGTACTTGTAATACCAAGCTAAATATCACAATACCACACATACCATACATAATATCTCTTAAGTACTTGTAATACCAAGCTAAATATCACAATACCACACACATGCACAAATGGGTGTTATAGACCCAATATCTACCTCTTCTTTGGCTTCCAAACCTGATGATCCTCTTATCACGTCTCCTTCTTTGGGTCTATCTATTTCTACTAATTCCTTTACTATCTCTACTAACTCTTCACTACAATCTACAACTGCGCTGGTGGGTAACTTATCTAACTCTTTATCTCCCGACCCACTCTTCTTTAAGGTCTCAAATAATTGATCCAAAGATAAATGTACTCCTACTTATACAACTTTGGACTTCTTATCTTCCTTCACACTACTCCAAAGTCTCTCTAACTCTAAGTTTACTAAATCTAATCTGAGACTTACATTATCTCCTACCTCAACTATCTTCCTATCTACTCGTTCCCTCAAATGAATCAATAGAGTATTTATATCTACATCTTTCGCTCTTCTCTTATGAGTTTCCTGCACAAGCAATTTCAATTTGTGCAGTCTTGCTTTCTCCAATCTTCCTTCAAACTTTGTGCTCAACATTGCTCGTAGTCTTCAAACAACTTCCCCTACTGACTTTGATGCATACTCCTGAGATTGTTCTGCCTTCAACTCTTCTATGTACATCTTCAACTCATCTTCGTGCTCAGTAGCAAGCATCTTCTTCTCCTCTGCATACTGAGCACTCTGCATCTCAACACTTCTTACCAAGCTTCTTAATCTTTCCTCTTCTTGGTGTCAAATTGCCAACTCCCTTTGCCATGCTTGATCTTTCCTACCGCATTCTTCTTCAAGCTCTCTAACTCCTTCTCCATCACAACCGCCATCGCCTTTGCATGTATGCTTTCAATGCAAGCTTCTCTGACCTCCTCTTTCATCTTTGCAAGCAACACCGTCTGCTCTTTCAACTCTTTGACTTGATTGTGCATCTCTCTTCCATGCTTCTCGAAACTCTCTTGCAAGTTCTCAAAAATCTTCTTCTTCAAAATTGCATCCACTCAAAGTTCCTCAGCTTCTACTTCTCTTCGAGTTACAATCTCCTTTGATGTCTTCACTTTGTCCAATAGATACTTCACCACCTATAACTCATTCTTCACCTCCATATGATCTTGCTAGATCACCTTCTTCTGCATCTTTAGCAACTCCAACAATGGATTCACAATTTGCGTTAAGTACTTTACTCCATCAAAGCCTTCTTTGTCTTTGGCTTCATCTTTGTACTTTGCTTCTTCTGCTAGAGCCTTCCCCTAAAGTCTTGATCTTCATACCCTCAGTGACATTGCCTCTGAGCTTACTTCTTCCTTATAGATTGAGCTTGGACCTATGAGTTCAGTTGTCCCTGACCTCTTGGCTCTTCCTCCCTTCAGGTCTTCCTTCTTTGGCACTTCATCCATCTCCTCCATGGGCAACTCTAAGCAAGGGCCATCTCCTCTCTCCATATGATCAATTGCCATGTGGAATGACTCATCTTCTTTTGCCTCAATCGCTTGCTGGACCTCCTCTTTGCCTTCACTCTCACTCTCGGATTCCTCAATCTGTAATGTGAGCTCAGCTTCTTCAGAGTCTCCTCTTCTGGACTTTGTCTCTCCTTTAGACTCTATCTCCAAATTCCTTCACTGCCTTCTTACCTAGCAGATTGAGTCTTTAGGTCTTGCATTGTGGCTGGGGCAGTGCTACCTCTTTGGGTTTAGTCTGCTTCTTCATCTTTGGACTTCCTCCTTCCACCACCTCCCTCTGTCCCGTTCTAATGAAATGGTCATCATTGGCTTGCAATTATAACATGTATTGCTGCTCCTCTTCATCGGCCTCTCATCAAAGATTGGGATGGAAATGCAACACTATGTGTTGCCTCTCCTCTATTGTTAGCAGATTTGATCAAAAGTAGAAGTGTACTACAAACGGTGCAAAGTAATGTGGAGGTGAATTGGTTCTCCAATTGATGATCATATGCCTTGTTTGCTAGTGGAAGCACTTTGCCTAGTTCACCTTCACTCCTACAAACATCTGGTGGAAGACAACTACTTGCTGCATGTTCACGTATATTGTTCTCTCAGGTTTGAACATAGCCATGATCGCTCCTACAATGCTCCCCTTGATCGGGTCCCGATAGGACTCCACTTTGTAACCATTGTTGGTCCACAAAGCGAAGAACAAGTTTCTGATTTCTGCAGTCTCCTCTGCAACATCACACTTCCAATAGAAAGTGATCCCAATTGCCTCTCTTGCTTCCTTCCCCAATGCTAACCTCCAATCCAACTAAGTCCATCAAGCCGGATTTCCTCTCTTCCCTACAACTTTGGGGCCTTCCTCACAATTACTAACAGCTATCTCTGCCATGATGCTTGGAAACCTAAAATTCCAATTCCATGCTAGGAATGTAATCCAAAGTCTATTCAAGACCTTGATCCTAACTATGACATATAATCACCAAATTGCCAAACACTTCATTGCGAGTGCATTCTTAGCATTCTTTGCCATGATATGCTCTCTAGTTCTTTGGCATTGGAAGACTATCCCCTCTCTTGGATGCAACACTTCTGGACTTTGGAAAATTTCACTCTCAATTGGCTTCTTGACATGCATTACTATAGGACGACTACTTAGAGGAACAAGATATCTACTTGACATATTTGATTTCCCCCTTTGCAATCCTAATTTTATTGTACCCCGAAGTGTAGTCATTCTTCAATCAATTTCAAAATTGACTCCCACTTCTTCTGCATGTTGGTTCCTATCACTGTCAAGGTATTCTTCTCCTGCCTGCCTCCACCGTTTCTTGAAGTGTACTGTCTTGCCTGGCTTGATACGTAGAGAGGTTGTTACACATCTTTGTATTGGCCTTCACTTCCTGATCTTTGGATTTGTCTCTTTGTAACCCCCTCCAAGTACTTTTGGTTACTGACCCCAAGTCAACTTCTTTGGGTTTACTCCAAAGACACCATAAGTCCATTCTTTCCTTTGTAATTTAGCTTCCTCAATACATTTCTTCTTTAAAACTTTAACAAAACAACAAACGTGGGTACAACAAAGATCAAAAGTGTTCCATCTCACATCATTACTACTATTGCGGTGGGAAAACCCACAAAGAGAGTTGAGAAGGAGCAAGAAGTCCATCAGACCATACTTGAGGACCAATTGCAACAATAATTCATGGGAAAACCTCCAGAATAATCTTTTGAAACTACCTCCTCCACTTCTATATCATAGATAAGTTTCATGATCTTGATATCTCAAGGGTGGATTAAACTCCTCAATATCAATGTATCCATGGAAGGCTAGCTCTCCTTTTCAAGCAGTATTTCAAGAGTTTAGAGATGTATTTCCTATAATTATAGGGAATTCCTAGGTGCAAATCCCCAAATATGCTAGCATCTCATCTTACTTCATCTAGATGTTGTTCCAATTAGATCCAAGTTGTATTGTTTGACCCCACTTACTCTCAAAAAGTGCAAGATGAGCTAGAGAAACTATTAAAGTGCATATTTATCTAGCCCATAAGAGAAACTAAATGGGTCTCCCAGTCCAAATTGTTCCTAAAACGAATATAGGAAAAGTCTAGATCTATGTGGATTTTTGTAAATTGAATTCCTAGACCATCTTGGACCCTTTTCCAATCCTATTTACAAACACCTTGTTGGACAATATAGCCCATAGCCAATGTTTTTCCTGTATGGAAGGCTACTCTAGCTACAACCAAATTGCTATTGCCTTGGAAGATCACTTCAAGACCACCTTTGTTACTAAGTAGAGAACCTATGCATATAGAATGATGCCATTTGGATTGCAAATGCTCCTACATCATTTCAATGCTACATGATGAACTCCTTTGTTGCAACAAAGGGCAGAAATGGAGCAGTATCTCAATGATATGTGCACACATAGCTCCCATTGCAACCATCTTTGCATGCTAAGAGTTATCTTATATATTTGTAGGCAAGTAAGGATTTCTTTGAACCCAAAAAGTGCATATTTTCATCTCTTGTAAGATGCTCCTTGGACACCTAGTTTACCAAAAAAAATTGGTAGACCCAAAGAAAATCTAGTTCATTTAGGAATTACTCTTCTCAAAGGTAGTACACAAGCTACAAAGTTTCTTAAGCTATATAGGATACAAACAAGCAATGTGTTCATATGTATGCTAAGATTGCCTCTCCATTGACAAGTCTCCTTCATACTATAGTTGACTTTGTGTGGATGGAAAAATGCACAAACACATTTGAGACCTTGAAACAAAAATTGGCCATTGCTCCAATTTTGGCAGCCCCTAAGTACGAATTGGGTTTTCATGTTTTTGTAGACACCTCTAACATCGCTATAGGAGCTGTTCTAGCAAAATATGATGATAAAATATGAGAACAGCCAATCTACTATGCTAGTAGGAAATTGAGCTTAGCTGAAAGAAACTACTTGACAACCAAACATGAGTGCCTTGGGACGATCCGTGTTGTCTAAACGTTTTGACACTATCTGATGGACAACAATTTTGTCTTCCATGAAGACCATGAGACCCTAAAATACTGATCAAGAAGCCCTGTCATGTAGGACAATTGGCATGCTGGATGTTACTCATACAAGAGTTTTCTTTTAGAATAAAATATCATCCAAGAAAGTCTCATGATAATGAGGACTTCTCATCCCATATTCTCAGACTACCCACTATTTGCTCCTCAATATAGAGCTTAAAGACTTGCATCTTTTCTATGTGCAAGACACCATCACAACATAATCATCCTAGATGACCCAAATCATGCACTATATTTCTACAAGAAGAGTGTTCTTGGACTTACCATGGGCCAACCACAAAATTTCTCATATGTTTGTACTTCTTTTCACTCTTTTATAGGGAGATCTTTATCAAATGGGTGTGAATAGAGTACTTCAACATTGCATTACCCTAGAAAAGGTTCTAGTAGTATTAAAGACATGCCACTCAAACAAATCAGGTGGGCACTTCTTTGATGAACAAACTTCTTGCAACGTCTACCTTGCAAGATAATAGTGGCCTTCTATCTTGGTAGATGCCAACCAATATGCTTGCATGTGTGACACTTTTCAAAGAATTGGCAAACCCTTATCATGATATACAATGTACCTCCATCATGTACATGCAACTCAACCATTTTGTAAATAGGACCTTGACTTTGTAGGACCTACCAATCCCATAACTTGATAGACAACACATTGCTACATTTTTGTCACTAAAGATGATGTAATGAAGTGGGCAGAAGTTGAATCATTAGTAAATAATTCTATTGTAGTCACTGTTCATTTTATCTAGAAAAATATCATTTCAAGGTTTAGCTTTCCCTTATCCATTGTTACAAAAAATATATCCCACTTTATAAACAAAGGGGTACAAGAATTAACTACAACATATGAGATCTAGAACCATTAATCTACCCCATACTATCCACAAGTAAATGGTCAAGTCAAATGCGTCAATGGAATTCTCCTAACATTCCTCAAGAAGATGGTAAGTAGTATAAACCCCACCAATTGGGATCAGCAAGAGGTGAATTTACCTATAGAATTTTTAATTGCTTCACTTTGAGTGCTTATGGGCAGTTCAACAAGGACATCTTAGTCTCTTGTAGAGGAGCCGACAACAAAAGAAAGAGTTTTTATGCTACACACTCTAATAGAAACATGTATATAGGCACTCTACATGTAGTACACCACTCAAGCAAAGCTAGAAACTTATTTTGATCTCAAAACCAAGGAGGTCCTACTTTACAAATGAGAATTAGTGCTAAAGTTTAATGACAAAGTTGGCCTATTTCCTTGCAAGTTTGCAGAAAAATTGCTTGGTTCCCACCAAGTATGCAAAGTGTTTGACAATGGGTCACTCTAGTTGGAAATGTTGGATGTAGAACTCTTAGAATCCAATACCAATGGTGCCAAGAGCACGCCATACAGTCTACACTTTATCCCATTGAGAGAAAAGAAGAAAAGATACCATGAGGAAACTTGGTGCTTCTTTTTTATGAAGGAAGAAACCATGGGAACACCATTGTGGGAAGATCTTCCTTTGAGATTCAAAGGACTTCTTGGACAAATTTGGGCTACTTCATGCTGTGGGATAGTGCAACTAGGACCAAAGATCTTGGGAGACAGATTCAAATATGGCTACATGAACCTTATGCATACCAATATGCATTGGTTCACGTTTAAAGGCAAAATGGCACCACATGAAGGATCATCTCCAACTTCCAGATGGCATAATAATACAATAATCTCAATCCAAGTGCAAAAAAGTACCAGATTCATGAATATATTTTTAGTCTTGGAATAGGATGGCACAACATGCATAGGAATTTAAATGAAAAACAAGAAAGTACAACATCCATCAAAGCGGATTCAATCCCTATAAAATCTTTGCAGGATTGCTTAAATATTTTAGTTTACAATTCTTAATTTGCAAGAAAGTGAATTCTTGAGCACTCTAATTGAGAAGAAATCTGTCAAGTGACTGCACATTTTATCAAAACTTGAAGTAAGCATAGTGAAGTCAAAGATTCTATCTAAGAGGAGCAATAGTTCACAATTGGACTGATTTTGGGAGCAATCCTTGATAGGCTCAATCAGATAGGTCAAGAGGATATCATTGTGATTGTTTGAAAATTTGACAAAAGATAGAGAATGCCGGGTTGAATCTTGCTAGTGCAAGAGTTAGAGAAAGCCACAACAAGTCTAGGGGAAGAACAATGAGAAGATGAAGTAGATTTTACAAGAAATAGATGGAATGGCTCCCATATACATGTAGTCAAGCTACTTGTGTGATTTCAGCAATGTGGTAGCAAACCCCAAAATGAGGTAGAATATGGAGAGGGGAGGAATTTAGAACATTGAGGCTCAAAAATTGTTTTTGCCAAGCAACAAGGAGTTAGGTGTGGGTATGGGAAATGGTGGAAGAATTCAAGTGAATTCAAAAGTGATCCACTTGCCAATTCCCATAGTGGCAAATTCATTCCCCTCGTTACCAAGGACACAATATAGGAAGTATTCTTGCTACCAAGGAAGTCAAAAAACATTCCCTTGGCATGGAGGGAGTATTATTTCAGTTTGTAGCACCTGCAAGGGCTGTTTTTCTTCAAAAATACTGATAGTGCATCCAAAACCATGCACAAAAATGGGTTCCCAATGGTAGTGATGACATATCTACCACTTTACTCTACCATGAAAAATTTCCGTTGGCTTATGGAAGGCTAGGAGAATGTGTCATATCTGAGTTCATCCCTCAGGTACACTTTCATCCAAAGTGCTATTTACAAGGAAGCATGGGACTACAATCTTGTATTGTTTACAAGCTATGGGAATGTTGTGCAGGATTCAAGATAGCATTCCCAACAATTAAGACAAAGGGAAAAGCCCTTCACTATTAGGGCTAATATAGTGGCAATTGTGGTACACATGGCTCTAGGCACCTTGCAATTAAAAAAAAACCTTGTGATAGTATGTGAACCCCCATGGAACAGCACAAGTGATCTTTGACTTCACCAAATGGGATAGTAGGGAGTGGGAGAACCACTTGAAGTTGGAAATACCCACAACTACATGTACCCATCAAATAGATCTATGGGAACCACTAAATCCTGTAGAAGAAGAGGCTATGGGCAGTAAATACTAGAAGACCACTAGCTTGGAGAAAGGTATAACATTGTCCCCAGCCTTAGCAAAGGAGAAATAGAAGGTGAGGGTAATGATGAAGAAGCCCACCAACAATGAAAAGCAAGCAAAACTAGCTTTGGCCAAGATGAGAGGCTCCATTACCAAAGGCAAGAAGGCAAAAAAGGAAGCTCTAGAAAGTCCCGCCAAGCACCTATAGCAAGAGAAGGTGGATATGATCAACCTAGAGGATGCTTCATTGGAACCTCATAGAGATATGCCCATCCCACTAAGGCAAAGTAAGGGAATAGAAGGATCTTCTTGAAAGGAAGGGGATAGCATTACCTACCTGATTTTGTTGTTAACCAACAACATGGTATTCTTTGGCACAAAGGTTTCCCTACCACAAGTATCCTTAGAGGTAGAGGTTGTTTCCTATTTTAGAAGCTGCTAGCATATAACACGCGATGCCTAGGGAAGGACCAAGCAGATTATAGGATGCATATGCAATGATCAGGAGGTTGTAGGACAAGGATCCCACAGAGCATAACTAGTTGGAGTTTTCTATTGTTATACTCCAAGGATATGAGACCTGAGAAGAAACACACCATGAAAAATACCCAATTTTGCACTCAACCTTTGATGCCCCAAAGGAGCACCTTCTCTTTATTACATAGACAAAGAGATTCTCCTCCAAGGAAGCTTCACCCTAGGATTAGGCACACTGATAGGTGACATGTCAGCAAGCTCCACCCTTGGATTACTTACTTGGATGGGTGACATGTCGGTCCTGGTCCTATTTGGTTGGTCAAACAAGCTTTGACCAAAGGGAATCTTTTAGGGAATCTTATAGGAATCTCAAAATCATGTGGATGACATATTGTTGGAAAGCTTACAATGAGACAAAGCAAGGAGGAGAGGGAAGGCCAAACTTTCCTTCCTTGCGGAAAATCTGCACATTTTTGAGGCCTAATCCATCCATTTAGGCCTCCAAAATTGCCTTCAAACATTTCAAGCATTTTCTGGTTCCTACTCTATTTGTAGAAGTCCCCTTTTGGTGATACCTCTTTCTGATCTATTTAGTCTATCATGTGTAACATCCTTCTAGATGTTACCAAACCAATTCTCACCTTTAAATCATATGTCTAGCTATTGATTCTAAGGTTTTCAAGTCTATTTTGGTTTTTCCCCTATTAGTAGAAGTACCCTTTTGGTGATACTTCTATCTGATCTATTTTGACCATCATGTATAACATCATTCTTGAGGTTACCAAACTGAATTTCAGATCTAGATCATATGGCTAGCTCTTTGTATTCCATCTATCCAAAGTAATAGATGCCCTTGCTAATAACCTAGTAAGCAGGGAATACTACAACCAATGGCTAGAAAAACCCAACAAAACATAGAGTCTTTGGGTGGTCTCCATATTAATAGAGTTAAGATATGGCCATTTTGCCCATAGTCAAGTGCATTCACTACAAGAAGAATGGAATCATGTAGTATGGAAAAATACCAATAGGTAGAGGTTGCATGGGCAAAGAAGGAGGCCAGGTGGCAAAAGCAATCTGTCAAAGTTGGGAAAGAGTTAGGGCAAGCAATAACTCAACTTCAAGCTCTTTGGACCAACAAGGCAATTGTCAATCAACCATTAGAAACCAAAAAGTTTAAAACCAAGAAGCTAGAGGAAGATCTTTGCACATTATATCACTAGGTATTCCATGCAAAGGACTCCAAGGTAACTATGGAGAAGATACAAGAACTGTCTACGACTATTAACACTTCATGCAAGAGATAGAAGGATTAAAGTTGTTACAATCTACATTAGAAGTAGAGGTCATAACTTTAGAGAAGGAGAAGAGCAATTGGAAGACATTCAAGGAAGTCTTGGAAGGAGAACTAGCATCTCATTAGTTGATTATAAATGAGCTCACTTCAAAGAAAGTACGGTACTAGAAGGACCTTCTCTATTACAAGGAGAAGAAGAGAGAGGAGAAAGTGGAGGTTTGGTATACTTCAAGGACAAGAGAAGAGAGAAAACACAGATTACACACTCAAGGTGCCCCAAAGGAGCACCTTCTCTTTATTATATAGACAAAGAGGATCTTTTCCAAGGAAGCTCTACCATAGGATTAGGCACACAAATAGGTGACATGTCATCAAGCTCCACCCTTGGATTACTTACTTGGATGGGTGACATGTCGGTCTAGGTACTATCTGGTTGGTCAAACAAGCTTTGACCAAAGGGAATCTTTTAGGGTATCTTCTTGTAGGAGTCTCAAAATCACGTAAGGTACCATTGGAAATCTCTTGATGAGACAAACTAGGGGAAGGAATGCTAGCCTTTCCTCCATTTGGGGGAATTTTCACACATTTTCAAGGCCTAATTCATCCATTTAGGCTTCCAAAATTGCCTTCAAAGATTTCAAGCATATTTTGGTTCCTACTCTATTAGTAGAAGTCTCCTTTTGGTGATACCTCTTTCTGATCTGTTAAGTCCATCATGTGTAACATCCTTTCAGATGTTACCAAACCAATTCTCACCTTTAAATCATATGTCTAGCTATTGGTTCTAAGGTTCTCAAGTCTATTTTGGTTTCTGCTTTATTAGTAGAAGTACTCTTTTTGTGATACTTCTATTTGATCTATTTTCACCATCATGTATAACATCATTCTAGATGTTACCAAACCAAATTTCACATCTAGATCATATGGGTAGCTTGTGGTATTACAAACCTCCCTCCTTTTAAGACGGAACGTCCTCGTGCAATTGTTGCTCAAATGCTTTCACCAACACCGGTGCATGTGTCAAATTGGCAGTGGGCTTCCATGTTGCTTCATAGAGGGGGTAACCTTTCCACTGTATGAGATAGTCAACCCGTAGATGGCAAGTACCACACATGCATTTTTGGAGAATACGCTCCACTTCATATTCTTCTATGCCATCAATGAGTGTTGGACACGGTTGAATGTCTTGTGTGGAATGACCCTGGCCTGATTGGGGAGCATATCTGTGTAGAAGGGAAACATGGAATACTGGATGGATCTTCATGTGTGGTGGTAGCTCAAGGTGATAGGCCATAGCGCCAATGTGATGAAGAATCAAGAAAGGCCTAATAAAATGAGGTCTGAGCTTACGAGGTCCAACTAAATGTGAGGTTGGTTGTCAATAGCCACACTTGATCCCCAACATTGAACTCCATGTGCCTACGGTGTGCATCAGCATACTACTTCTGTCAATTTTGGGCAATCTGTAATCTGTGCTTGGTGCTCTCCACACCGTGTTGGATTCTAGAAACAAATGTGTTGACGACATTGACCTTGGTAGCCACTAGGCAGATCTTCATCAAGCTAGAAGGTGTGAAGGGATGCTCACCATACATGAGGAAGAACGGAGTGACCTAGGTATATGCATTCACTTAATTGTTATAAGCAAATTCCACCAATGAAAGTAGGGTGTCCCACCTTTCTTGCTCTTCTAAGGTGAAGCCGCGTAACATGTCTTCAATCGTGCGATTAGCCCGCTCTATTTGGCCATCTGTTTGTGGGTGGTAAGCTGTGGATATGGCCAACTTGGTTTTGAAGAACCAAAGAGTGTTCGCCAAAACAAATTGGTGAATTGAGTGCCTCTGGTTTGTTTGTTGGCAATTCCCTTGAGAGCTTTGAGGAAATCCACGAGTATATTGCATTGGTGGATTCTCCTACCAATGTTCCAAAAAAAATATTTAAGAGCTAGCTATTTATTTGTTGATGAGTTGGTACTATCTAGTAAATCTGATGAACAACAGCAGAAATAGTGTCTAGGCTTGGTAGGATAATGGGCTGAACAATATCAAATGGTAACGGTGTGATAGTCTCACACAAACTTTCAATGTTAAGCAAAGGCTACATATGATGAAAAAAATCCTTATCATTCAGAATTTGTAAAGTTCAATACTAATAAGGCAATCCCATCATCTTCATTGTAAAAGACCAAAATCGAGGAGAGAATTAGAAGAATGGAAACTCATATTGGGACACTTGAATGAGGGAAAACTCCGAATGCCTAGCATAAGCTTTGGCTTTGGTATTTATAGGTAGCATACAAGGCCCTTGAAAAGCTTCTCAAGAAGCTTCCTCAAGCCGCTTTCTTAGAGTGCAAGCCAAGTTAACTAGGAAGCTTCTCAAGAAGCTTCCTTCTAGAAGCCGCCTACTTGACGTGCAAGCTAAGCTAGTTGGAAGCTTCTAGAAGCTTCATTCTAGAAGCTAGTTACTTAAGGTGCAAGCTAAGCTAACCGAGAAGCTTCCCAAGAAGCTTCCTAGATACTTCCGGAATATTCTAGGCTAATTTGTCTTATGTGCTACTTCGTGAGCCTGACTGACTTCGTCGCTAAACTCCATATTGTTACATTCATGAAGACTATGGACAACTCTACAACTCTACAATTCTTCACCTCCTTCCTTCTATGCTATTAATAACTATTTGTGAACTCTTTTCAAAGCATAGAATGATACTTGTCAGATCATATTCTAATAAAATGGTTGATATTGATCATGCATAACCCTAATATGCTCCATACCTTTTTGTGCTTTGATTTCTTTGAATCTATTCTCAAAGGTATGAGATGGTCTAACTTGAACATCTTGTAGATCTTCGGTGGAGAACTTCAAATATTATTTTATTATTGAGTAAAATTGATCCTCAACTTGAGAAGATGTAACATTGCCAAAATGAATATGCTTATTTGTCCATGTTACTACAAAGCATTCTTTGTATGTAATCCCATGTTGTCCTAAAAAACTTGATCAATATTGGAATCAAGGCATATGTTTCACTCTTATCATTCCATAGTTGTAATACTCCAAGGATAAGAGAAGAGAGAAAACACATATTACACACTCAACATTCGATGCCCCAAAGGAGCACCTTCTCTTTATTATATAGACAAAGAGGATCTCCTCCAAGGAAGCTCCACCATAAGATTAGGCACACAAATAGGTGACATGTCATCAAGCTCCACCCTTGGATTACTTACTTGGATGGGTGACATGTCGGTCTAGGTACTATCTGGTTGGTCAAACAAGCTTTGACCAAAGGGAATCTTTTAGGGAATCTTCCTGTAGGAGTCTCAAAATCACGTAAGGTACCATTGGAAAGCTCTTGATGAGACAAACCAGGGGAAGGAATGCTAGCCTTTCCTCCATTGGGGGAATTTCCACACATTTTCAAGGCCTAATTCATCCGTTTAGGTTTCCAAAATTGCCTTCAAAGATTTCAGGCATATTTTGGTTCCTAATCTATTAGTAGAAGTCTCCTTTTGGTGATACCTCTTTCTGATATGTTTAGTCCATCATTTGTAACATCCTTTTAGATGTTACCAAATCAATTCTCACCTTTAAATCATATGTCTAGCTATTGGTTCTAAGGTTCTCAAGTCTATTTTGGTTTCTGCTTTATTAGTAGAAGTACTCTTTTGGTGATACCTCTATCTGATCTATTTTGACCATCATATATAACATCATTCTAGATGTTACCAAACCAAATTTCACATCTAGATCATATGGGTAGCTTGTGGTATTACAGACCTCCCTCCTTTTAAGATGCAACGTCCTCGTTGTGCAATTGTTGCTCAAATGCTTGCACCAACACCAATGCATGTGTCAAATTGGCAGCGGGCTCCCATGTTGCTTCATAGAGGGGGTAACCTTTCCACTGTACAAGATAGTCCAACCGCGGAAGGTGAGTACCACGTATGCATTTTTGGAGAATATGCTCCACTTCATATTCTTCTATGCCATCAATGAGCGTTGGACAAAGTCAAATGTCTTGTGTGGAATGACCCAAGCCTGATTGGGGAGCATATCTGCGTAGAAAGGAAACATGGAACACTGGATGGATCTTCATATGTGGTGGTAGCTCAAGGTGATAGGCCACAACGCCGACAAGATGAAGAATCAAGAAAGGCCCAATAAAACGAGGTTTGAGCTTATGAGGTCCAACTAATGTGAGGTTGGTTGTCGATAGCCACACTTGATCCCCAACATTGAACTCCATGTGCCTATGGTATGCATCAGCATATTGCTTTTATCGATTTTGGGCAATCTGTTATCTGTGCTTGGTGCTCTCCACACCGTGTTTGATTCTAAAAACAAATGTGTTGACGGCATCGACCTTGGTAGCCACTCGACGGATCTTCATCAAGCTAGAAGGTGTGAAGGGATGATCACCATACATGAGGAGGAACGGAGTGACCTGGATGGATGCATTCATTGAATTATTGTAAGCGCATTCCACCAACGGGAGTAGGGTGTCCCACCTCTCTTGCTCTTCTAAGGTGAAGCCGCATAACATGTCTTCAATCGTGCAATTAGCCCGCTCTGTTTGGCCATCTGTTTGTGGGTGGTAAGCTGTGGACATGGCTAACTTGGTTTTGAAAAAACCAAAGAATGTTTGCCAAAACAAATTGGTGAATTGAGTGCCTCTATTGGTGATAAGTACTCTAGATAGGCCATGGTGAGAGAAGATTGCATCTAAGTATAATTGAGCTATTTGTGGAGTGGTCACATCCTTGGTGGTAGGGCGTACATGAATCATTTTGTTGAGCCGGTCCACAAAGACCATGATGGAGTCAAACCCTAAGGTGGTCTTGGGTAATTCACAGACGAGGTCCTTACTCACTTGTTCCCAACATTGGGTAGGCGTGGGGAGAGGTTGAAGGAGCCCTGCAGAAGCTTGATTAGAGGCTTTGTTCTATTGACAAAGTAGGCAGCTGCGCACGTAGTCCATCACATCGTTGCTCATCTTGGGCCAATAGTAATGGCGCTGGACTGCATCCAAGGTCTTGTCCACTTCGGGATGACCTACAATGGACGAATCATGACATTCCGCTAGAATGGTGGTGCATAATTGTGAGATATTTGGGATCCATAATCTGCCATCACAAAAGGTGAGTCCTTGGGTGTTGGTGACGCCTTTGGATGATTGCGCTTTTACAATCTGCGGATCAAATTTTGTAGCAACCAAAATCTTTGGCCATAATTTAGGGTTAATCTTAGCCTCTGCCACCAAGTTGTTTACCATTGGCATGTAGGTGAATGCATCTGCAAGTTGCTTCTTACCTTCCATGTAGGTGATTGACATGTTGAAGCGTTGTCGCCACTCTGCCCACCAAATCTGGTGACAAGATAGATCCTTCTGCGTCTCAAGGTAGACTAGAGGTTTGTGGTTTGTCTCTACTACAAATGCCTTCTTGCCCAGATAGTGCTTCCAATGCTTGGTTGCCAGAACAATGGCCAGCTCTTCTTGTTTTGTGATGTGGTAGTTGCACTCTGCCGGTATTAACTTTTGAGAGAAATATGCAATTAGATGCCATTCGTCATGCCACTCTTGTTGTAGGACTGCTCCTATTGCTACTCATGATGCATATGTAGCCAACTTGATTGGTCATTTTGGGTCATACCACTTCAAGATTGGTGCATGTAGCAAGGTGGTTTTCAATTCTTGAAAGGCCAACTCTTGTGCGGTTCTCCATGTCTACTTCTTCTCCTTGCCTAGTAGTGCCATTAAAGGCTATGCAACCTTGGAGAAGTCCTTGAAAAATCTACGATAGAATCCCATCAACCCCAAGAAGCTCTTGAGTTGAGTCTGATCTTCTAGGGCATGCCATTTTTGAATGACCTCTATTTTATCTACCAATACTTGAATGCCCTCTGTACTTACTCTATGCCCCAAGTAGTCTACTTCAGACTTGCCAAACTTGCACTTTGAGAATTTAGCGTATAATCAATTCTGTCTTAGAATCTGAAGGACTTCTCGTAGATGTTGTTTGTGTTCCGTCATTATGCTCTTGTATACTAAGATATTGTCCAAGAAGACAATAATAGATTTATCCAAGTATGGATGAAATATGTCATTCATTGGACTCATGAAAGTGGCAGGTGCATGGGTGAGACCAATAGGCATCACAAGATACTCGAAGTGGCCATACTTGGTTTGAAAGGTAGTTTTGTACACATCATCCTTTGCAATTTGGATTTGATTGTAACCGCTCTGCAAGTCCAATTTAGTGAACTCTCTCACTCCATGGAGTTGATCAAACATGTCATCCATGTGAGGTAAGGGGTATTTGTTCTTCATTGTTTGCTGATTGAGACCCCAATAGTCAATGCACATGTGCATTGTACCATCCTTCTTCTTCACAAACAAGATAGAAGCCCCATATGGTGATATGCTAGGTTGGATGAACCCCTTCTGCAGCATCTCCTCAATTTGAGTCTTACACTCCTCCAACTCATGAGGTGATAGGCGATATGGAGCCTTACAAGGAGGTGTCTTCTTCGGGAGTGTCTCAATTTTATGATCTACTCTCCTTTTTGGTGGTAATCCAAAGGGTAGATCATCGGGAAAGACATCTTGAAATTCATCCTCCACAACCTTCAATTTCTCAAGAACTTGTCCACCGAGTTATGCACTATGGACTTCTCTTATTAGACCCATGAAACATCTATCGGTCTTACAGACAATTGCCGTCCCTATGACATATAGAGGCAAATCCTGCTTGGGTGATTTTTCTTTAACCCCAATAATTGACCATAAGTGGGTTCTCACTACTTTCTTCCTCCAATCTACCATAGGGTTGTAATGCTTCTTCCATGGCATGCCTAAGATTGCATCATAACAAGCTAATTGTATCGCTTGCCACTCAATTGCTTCCTGATATTCTCCTACAGAGAGTGTTACCCGTCTAGGTAATGATTCAATCCTATTCTATTTGCCCGTTAGGCAACTCTACTTCTTCACTCCTATCCCTCTCTAGATCCATTCCCAATCTTATTGCAACAAAGTGAGATAAGAAATTCTCTATTGCTCTCGGATCGATTAATACTTTCACTTGATTGCCTTCTAGGACTCCATTCATGACAATCAATTGTGAGGTCGTCTTTCGGGATCTTTGCGCATTAGTCTTCTTCCTTCCCTTGCTTCTCTTCGTCCTTATTGAGCTAGTAAGGCCGCAACGTACATTTACTGGCGATCTTCATTTTCCAAAGTGATTTCCACCTCCTCCTCTTTAATGCGCCTCTCCATGTTGTTCAAAGATCACCTGTATGAAGTCCAAGGGCCTCTAGGGAAACAAGTGCAATAGTTGGTAGATATGTGCCCAATACGGCCACAATTGTAACAATGGCGTTGTTCTCTTCGAGTTCCTTTTCCTCGTGGGACTCCATCTCTTAGTTCTTCTACCTGTCCACGCTCCCCTTGAAGTTGTCGTGATCCTTGATCTCAAAATTGAAGGTTGCCCAATTCTATCGATACTGGTCCACCCATGTGTGGCATTTCTGCTTGATAATGTTGAGGTGGAACTACTCCTTCATCTCCACCCAATGCTCTTGCTATTCTCAATGCACAAGCAATGGCTTCAAATACCATGAGAGGATTTTGCACCATGACTTCTTGGCGAATCCGCTCCTTTAACCCTCATTTGAAATTATCGAGAGCCTTTGTTGGACTCATATCGGTTATTGCAACTTGTAGATCCAAAAATGTCTCCACATACTCTTGTACACTATTCTTCTATCTCAATCCCCATAGTCGGGTTTGAGCCATCTGCATAGAATCCACTGATTGGAAATTCTTCAGCAATCCTTCTTGCATTGCTGTCCATGTGACCTCCCTTCTCTCTGCCAACATGGATCGTTCCCAAGCATCATACCATGTGAGGGCTTTGTCAGTCAAGTACCCACATGCAAACACGCCTGCAGCATGCTCCGTGATCTCTGTTGAGAACAATCAAAAACATCGATTCATTCTTGAGATCCAATTTTCCACTACTCCCATCATACGCGGCTCCTTGTAAGGCTCAATGTTGCAGGTCTTCTTCATCTAGAGTAGCAATGTGGCTTTATTGTTGATAGGGTTCATAGGCACAGGTGCCTCTCCAAGTACTTCCGTCCTAGGTATTGGGTTTTGAGACGACTCTTCTTCTTGCATGGCTTGATCGTTCTTGAGGATTTGCACTTGACTTTGTAATGTCTCCATGGTCATCTTAATCTCTCAAAATTCATTCAACATCCCTTGCATTCCTTGCACCAGCTCTTGCAATTGCGGATCCATGGCCCCTGCAACACTCAATTGCTAATGTCTACTTCAAAATAGAGTCAATATGATCACTCTGGAAGGCGCACAAACTATCGGAACTACCATTAGAACCTCAGAAGCTATCACTCATTGATAATAATCCTCGCCAAAATTCCTAATCCCAAAATCTCTAAACATCACTTTTGGTCCCACTACATAATGGATTTCTACTTGAGTGTTGAAAGGGAGAGGATTTGGGACATTCACATCCATATTATCATAATAGAATGTAGATTATCAAATCCCACTCTTTGTCATATATCACTACAGGTAGAATCATTGGGTTTGGCAAGTTCATCACCCTATCCATGAATTCTGTGCCAAAGTCATAAATTAGCAATACCTTCATTTGCTCACACTGAATGTACATAACCTTGATGTGGAATGGATTTGGGAATGGAAAGCTAGGTGTGGGAAATTGTCCTCCTGGTGCATCCATCCAGTTTGCTCTCTAAAGTCCTTCCTAAGTCTAACAATTACTCTATGTTCTCCACCTCAAATTACTCAATTTCAGTAGTTCATGCTCTTCCAAGAGGGGTGATCCACTCTCTTGGACTAAGACACTCGCTCTGATACCATTGTAATACTCCGAGGACAAGAGAAGAAAGAAAACACAGATTACACAATCAATATTTGGTGCCCCAAAGGAGCACCTTCTCTTTATTATATAGACAAAGAGGATCTCCTCCAAGGAAGATCTATCCTTGGATTACTTACTTGGACGGGTGACATGTCGGTCTACGTTCTATCTGGTTGGTCAAATAAGCTTTGACTAGAGGGAATCTTTTAGGGAATCTTCCTATAGGAGTCTTAGAATCACGTAAGGTACCATTGGAAAGCTCTTGACAAGACAAAACAAGGAGCATAGAAGACCAACCTTCCTTTCATTGGAAGAGGGGGGGGGGGATCTGCACATTTTTGAGGCCTAATTCATCCGTTGAGGCCTCCGAAATTGCCTTCAAAGATTTCAGGCATATTTCGGTTCTTACTCTATTAGTAGAAGTCCCCTTTTGGTGATACCTATTTCTGATCTGTTTAGTCCATCATGTGTAACATCCTTCTTGATGTTACCAAACCAATTCTCACCTTTAAATCATATGTCTAGCTATTGGTTCTAAGGTTCTCAAGTCTATTTTGGTTTTTGCTCTATTAGTAGAAGTACTCTTTTGGTGATACTTCTATTTGATCTATTTTGACCCTCATGTATAACATCATTCTAGATATTACCAAACCAAATTTCACATCTAGATCA
The DNA here is from genome assembly GCA_948567375.1 of Lunularia cruciata. Taxonomy (NCBI): domain Eukaryota; kingdom Viridiplantae; phylum Streptophyta; class Marchantiopsida; order Lunulariales; family Lunulariaceae; genus Lunularia; species Lunularia cruciata. The sequence goes on along the minus strand of OX419755.1, from coordinate 49,442,462 downwards.
TATGGCTAGCTTGTGGTATTACAAGGTCAAAGTACAATAAAAGTTCAAGAATGACCTCACATTATAGTACCAAAAATTGGAGTAGAGAATTAATTTGATTCATCCGTCATCATATTTAGATAATTCCCTTGAAGGAAGAAGACTTCAAAGGATGAGCTTGATGATAATCATGGAGGAGATGAATTGAAAGGGTCCACAAGGAGAAGATCATCGAGAGGAGGACCAAAGGAAAATGAAGCATGTCCCTTAAGGACACAATCTGGAAATAGTCCTACAAGTGGGAGTTCACCTGCCTTGAACTCTTCAAGCACTTCAACTCCAAGTGATACTTCCATTGGTAGAAAGGGATTGGGTCCCAACTCATCCAATAAAAGGAGCCCAAAGTCATCAAAAGGTTCCAAGAAGAAAGTGGAGGTAGTTCCATGGAGATGGGAACTAGAGATTGGACCCCTAAGAAGCATATCATGAGGACTATGGGCAATATCAGTTCCATACACAAAATAACTATGGGACAAGAAGAATTGGCAAAGAAGAGCTAGTCATTAACAAATACCAAAATATGAGGAGCACTACAAACAACCCGTATAGTTGATCTCTTGGAGGAAATCAAGGAAGAAGAATCTCCAAGTCCTTGTAAGGAATAACTATACAAAAAATCCTAGACAAGAGGATGAGCCAATTAAGCATGTATGTAGATGGAGAAGATGTTTCTATGGGACCAACCTACAACAGTCTAGGATGATGGATGATGTGAGATCTTTTGAAAGGAAAGCGGAGTATCAACAAGCCCCTAATTTAGTAGAGCTTGTCAAGAAATAGATAGAAAGAATAGGCCAAATATCACTTGACCTCTTGTTTGTCATGTATGCTACACAAGCCATGGAGTTTCAAGAGCCTTTGAAAAAGGTGCTAATTGTTCCTTATATGTAGAGGATCCAAGGGTAGGAGACTTGTGCTTGGGAGGTGATTGCCTTATGATCATTTGGTAGGCAAACTCCCCTTTGATTGGAATAGTTGAGCTGAGTACCATAGGAGACTTCCAAGAATAGTCAAAGTTACCTATTCCTCCAAGCCATGGGTCTAGCTATAACCCAATTGCAATAATGGCTCTCTCATTCTTCATAATCTTTTGGGCGCTTAGAGTGATTAATGTGGACCAATTAAAGAAGTAGTAGAAGCCTTGTGCCAAGAAGATAAGGAATGGTCAGCTTGGTACCCATACCTCTTGCAACCAAGTTTGATGTGGGATATGTTAAGGGAAGTGTTTGCATCTTTTTCCAAGTTATAGTAGGAAGTGCTTATTTTTACATTGGTAGAACAAATCTACCAGTTTGATTTTGCTCCACTCACTATAGGAACAAAAATAAATTGGCGTGTAAATTTAAGAGCAAAGGTTGGTATAGAACAATTTTCCATGGAATCAAGTTTTAGGACCTAAGAAAAACAAGGTGTATACTAACAAAGGATATTTTGCAAAGTGATATCCAATTAAAACACCCACAAAAAATAACCTTTGGCAATTTATCTCCCTTACTTTACTTTGAGATACTTAATGGAAAACTTGAAATTGATCATTGGGGATTGGCAATCAGACTATCAATGTGTCCCAAAAAGGAATACATCAAGGTGCCATGAGTATCTAACACGGAGATCAACCAAATCCTCTAGGACATGAGGTTGCGTGGTACACATAATGCCACAATCAACACCAACCCGGATGCACATAAGGTGCATATCACTCATGTTATGCAAGAGCTCAAGGTAGCCTTGGACCACTTGGGAGAAAGGACACAAATGATCTTCAACCATGTGGATATGTCATAAGCAAATTTGGAGAAACATGTACAATCATTAAAGAGTAGCACCTATAAGTACTCCCTAACTTTTGAAGCCATGAGCGCATGCACAATTAAATGCTATGACAAGGGCTACAACTCAAACATTAGTCATGACAATGCCAACTCCAATGAATTGGATGGGATGTGGCCATTTCATATATCCTACAAAGAAAGAAACATGTAATGGAAGCCCTCCCCATATCATAGCAATTGGACAGAAAAATCCAAGTAAGGGATCTTCAAATTCCCATAGCCATATGTGATGATTTTCATTATGTGCTTAGATATGATAAAGTTCCTCCTATAAGTGTCTATTTCCATAACCATGTAGGGATAATGGTGCCTATGGACACTTTATTGTGCTGGTTATTGTTGATTTTCCAAGGTCTTGCACCAACTATTGCTATGGTAGCCAACATGGGAAGGATGGATCTTCCCACACCTATAAATGCTATTCCAAGATGGTTGAAGGAGCAGTTCAAAGAGACATTGGATATGAAGATACTCTGATCAAAACCTATCAACTTGGAATATGGGAAGAACTCCATGCTTAGCCAAGCATAGAAAGACACAAAAGAAGTCCAAGAAACCATGAAGATGCTAAAAGATTGTTAGCAAAGATTGTGTATGATTCATGATCTTTTAGTGTTCTATATGGCTATATATTGCAAGGTTTTCACACAAGTATAATATCATATAGCTCAAGGTGATGTCAAGGAAGAGAGCACTTCAAATCCCTTCCACATAGAAATCAAGTGCACACTCTTTATGTATATCCTACAACAAGCCAATATGTAGGAATGTCATCTAAGAAGAGCTCTAGAGTTGGCCCATATAGATGGCTTTCTCAAGATCTAGAATTCTATATTTAGGGACCACCAAGCAAGAGACCAAATGAGAATCTTCTACACGATGTGGAGCAAATTCTTCTCTTATGTCATCAAAGGCAAGAAGAAGAAATAGCTTTAGATGGCTTGCCTATAGTGCAAGAACTTAGAAGAGGGTTGTGTTGACAATTAAGAAGGAGCACAATCTATGCAAGATTTGTTATCTATGAGATAGTGCAAAGATGTGGGAAGAAGGTCAATTGCAGGAACTGACTTTGTAAGAAGAGCCACTTGTGGACAAAGTAGTGGATGTGGAGGATAACTTCCCTATGGGTTGTACATTGATGTAAGAAAAAGCTCTCTTTAGAGCAATATGTTAGGAAAAGTAATTAGGTAGGTAATTAAAGCCAAGATGGCACTCAAACAATGTCAGAGTTATAATCTATTAGAGATGAAGGGTTAGGGGCCAATTTTCATTAATGGTGGTAATGCAAGGAGAAGATGGTGGCCATAGTAGAAACAATATTAAGGGAAGAAATTTTTTTTTTAAGGTTAGGATCTCTAGTATATAAGAGAGCATATGCCATTGAGTTGGGTTTCATCCACCTTGCATTGTGACCATCATTTTTCTACTGTAGGAGATTGAGGCTCATCTTCTATCTTTGAGGAGAACACTATTTGGATTGAGGCAAGTATTAATAAGTTTTCAAGTGATGGGTGTTATCATTGGGTCCATATGCTGAAGTGAATACTAGTCATGTTTGCAAGACACTCTAGTTGTAACTCACTTTTGGTTTATTTGAGCAGCAAAAACCATAAAGAAAATTCATTTTATCTATAGATGTAATGAGTGTTGAGTCTAGTTTCAATTCTTGAACAAGTATTATGTGTAAATTGATGCTCCTCATTGTGCTTGTTTCACTCTTGTCTACACCTTAGATTATCACAAGCCTTGCCATAACGTTTCCCTTTGTTGCATTCTTGTCTAAGATCTTAGAGTGTCACAAGCATTGCCCATAACATTTCCTTACTTACCCAAAGGGTGACAACCAAGGAAGCCAAAGGGCTCACAAGGAGACACACCTATGAGCTGAATCCTTAGTTAAGTGTCAAAGGATAAAATTTATCCCATATTCAAGCTAAGATTGCTCCCACGAACTCTACCCACAAGACAATTGTAAGAATCCTACCCACAGATCACCACAAGTTTGTTGCTCATATGCAGTTCCAAGAACCCCTTCTCTCAGCCCAGGTCTGGATTATCCTATGGTTTTGAATCATTGTAGCATCTTACACCTTACTATGAGATTGGATCAACACTTTAACAATGCTTCAATGGTCATGTAGGATATTTGTCCTGTGTAGCATTCCTGAAATTAATCAGACTCCACACTTGACATTGTATGGATGAAGGCATGTTCTCAATAGGTAGATATCTTTAGGAGAGTGATACCAATGGCCTTTGAGAACTTAGCAATTCTTAGCATAGGGATATATTACATTATTCCACTATTCAAGGGAGAGGTTGTAGACCCTCAATACATTGGTTTCATCCGTGTGATTATGTATATCTAGAATAGACTACATGATGTTTCTTGATATGACTACAAGTCATAATATCTTGAAAGTGCATGAGGTTTTGCCTCTAGAATCCAAAAATGTGATGGTATTGTTTGGAAGGGTCATGTGTGTAATTGTGTGCCATACCACCTCCCAAACATTGATGGCATAATAGACCCAAGCTTGGCAATTGTATGTGCAAGCTTGCTATCTATATTATGTGGCTCCATCTACCTTGAGAAGGTGGCATATGGCATGTTTGACTACTACCCTCAGGGTGGTTCCTCAAGTGCATTGGCTTTATACTCAATGTTCTTGACACCTTAGTTGGTTCACTCCTTATGTTGTATAGATTGCAGGTAAGTGATTAACAATGGGGCTTGATAGCACTCAACTTCATGATCTTTGCCCACCATGAGGCATATCACTTACTTGGAGTAGATGGCTATTTGGAGATAGAGGGACCTAATCACTATTGTAAAGTGGATTTCTTACTCATTAAAATTTTTTTCTAATATGTTTCAATATAATTTTTCTCAAGTTCTATAATGCATGTTATGTTAAAGGTAACTCTATAGGCTGATTCACTATGAACTTACTATGGGCTCACTATGAGCTTACTATGGGCTTATTATGGGCTGATCTATTACCCATTGAACTATAACTTGATCTACTATGGGCTGAACTACAAGCTGATTTACTATGAGTTGAACTACAAGCTGATCTACCACGTGCAAATCTATTGGTTAAGCTAGGGATAGTTCACATTGGGGCTGATTTTTCCATGGATATAGATATAAATCAAGTGTGATTTACTTAATTGGAAATGTCTTCTCAAGAGCTTTCCATATACACTAAGATTGTGGTAAACAGAGGTCTAGAGAAAAATTTATGATTATTTATAGTTCTCTTTCTTCCTTGACTTAATTCCCATAGTGAATTCCCTAGTTGAAATCCTACAATGAATGCCACAATCAAATCTTGCAATTCACTTTGGGGTTGATTTCTCCACAGATGTTGGTCCAAATAGGGTGTGCTTTACTTGGTTGGAAATGCCTTCTCAAGAGCTTCCCATAGACACCAAGATTTTGGCATACAAAGGTCTAAAAAAGAAATTCTTTTAGTGAATTCCACATTGAATCATGTAAAGAATCCCCTAGTTGGAATCCCATTATGAATTTCCTAGTTAGAATCCAACATTGATTTTGGGTAGGTTTCTCCATGAATACTAGTATGAATAAGGTATGTTTCATATTGTTTGAAGCAACTTCTCAAGAGCTTTGCGTAACCAAGATCATGGTAAACAAAGATCTAGAGAAGAAGTTATGACAATTTGAAGTTTTGTATCTTCCTAGACTTGATCCTCATAGTGAATTCCCCAATGAATCCCATAAAGAATTCCCCATTTAGAATCTTGTAATGAATCACAAAGTCAAATCCTGCAATTCACTTTAAGGGTGATTTCTATGGATATTGGCTTAAATAAAGCATGCTTCATTTGTCAGAAGTGACTTTTCAAAAGCTTTCCTTAAACACCAATCATGGCAAATGGAGATCTAGAGAGAAAGTTAAAACTATTTGAATATTATTGTTTCTTGGACTACGATTTTCACTCATTTGATTTTCTTTGACTTCTTGTAATGTTGGTTTCCCTTACTTTCATACCTTCTTGCATGTGAGTTGATATCTACATGCCTTCTTGCATGTCACTTGGCATCTACATGCCCGCTTGTGTTGGTTCTTGTTAGTCCTTATTTAAATAGTGATCCGGCTTGCACTAGAAGTTGTTGATGATTTTTCAATTTTCTTTGGGAGTGTGACTCAAGCAGAAAGGTATTTTCAAGTAATAAAATTTTGTGAAAGAATGCTGGTTGACAATGGTTAAATTTTTTTTGGGATAAAGTACATTGGGTAATTTTGGTTATGGTGATCAAACTTTTGGAAATGGGGATTATGGATTAGGATTGAAATATTAAGGAGGTTTTGACTATGGTGACTTGGATTCTTGGATTATAGATGGAGATTGAAGAGCATGGGTGTGGAAGATTTTTTTTGAGTTGATTGAAACTAGAAGAATTTGAGAGACAAGAAGGATAAGATTGATCAAACAAGATGTTTAAAGAGAGTGAGTTCTGACAAAAGCCGGTCTTCAAAATGAAGGTTCAAAGGAGAATATTTAAGGAGTTTAGGATCATTAAAAAATGAGAGTATAGACATTGATTTTATTAAAGTTACAAAGAGAACTATAAAAATCTAAGTAAATACTTTACTTTTAATAAACAATTTGTATTATTGATATTTGGAGAAGTTTTGAGAAGTAATTGGATCAAACTAACAATTATATCCAAATAAATTTAGATCTTTTTGCAAGGATATTAGGCTTCTAGTTGTTGTAGAATAAGTCCGGGATATCTTGGTAAACTCAACATAAAATTTACTATCAGAGTATAGCTACTTGTTGTTTGTTTGTAGAAAAAATAAATCATTTATTGATACTCAAATTTCAAATTTTCATTACAATGATAGATCAAAGGGTAGGGTTGTCATCCCAAGAGGAGCTTGGGCCAATGTTATGAAGATGTTTCAAGTATTCATGGCATACATGCATTGACAACAAGCAAATGAGAGGGTATAGTCTTCACAAACAAAAGTATTACAAGCTATGGTTAACAAAAATGGCATATTTGATGGTAAAGAGGTTTCATAGTTCATGAGATTTTAAAAATTACAAATGGATGTACACAAGGTTTCATTTGAAGATTGGATCTTTATATTTGTGCTTGCTTTCCATACTTGAGTTGAGAGATTTAATAGACAAGATTGCAAGAACAAGTTAGAGGGAATGGCCGTCTTTTGTATGTGCATTGAAGGATAAGTTCTTTATAAAGGATTTTGAGAGGGTGATAAGAGGGTATTTTATAGAGAAAATAGTTGCAAATAAACAAGCAAATAGTTGCAAATAAACTTCTAAGAGAGTTTGAGAGGAAGTTTGAACAACTTCTTAGGCTTGAGAAACTCAATTTGGACAAGGAGAAGATAGATCTCTTCTTGCAAGCAATAGAGCTTATGTTGCATGAAAAATTGGAAGTTCTCTCGCAGAACAAGGCTAAAGAAAGAGACCTAATAAGCAATTGCAGAGATGTCAACAATGTTGTAGCATTGTTGACAAAAAGAGTAAGAATCTACTCTTGTTAATTACACCTCTTTATATTATTACAGGTAATGGTTCTCATGAAGAGTAGATAAGAATGGGAAAGGTTTCTCTAGTGGTGCAAATTGTTCCTAAGGCATGTAATGTATTAGTGGAGGATCTTGTGAGCATTTTTTATGATCAAAAGTTTAGATGTCTAAGATTGAGGCTACTAGCAAGCAAGCTAGTAATGAGATAGAACATACACCACAAGGAGTTGCAACCAAGGATGGTCAAGTGTTGAATCACCATGTATGTGGTGTGATAGTCCAGCCTATCATAGCAGTCAATGTGGAGAAACCAAGTAAGCTTTGTAGAAGGGAGTGGTCTTTTTCAAGGATAACCTGATTCATTCAAAAGAGATGGGTGAACAATTGAAGATAAAATTTTAGCAAGGAGGGATGATAAAATCAGCGGAGGATATTCTGACTTCTCATGTGGTGTTGTTAGTAGAAGCTATGACTTGTAAGATACAAGTTAAGGAGAAGATTCATGGCTCAATGTGTGCATAAGTTTACAATTCTATCCATAAGCAAAAGGTATCTTGAGATGTTCAACAAGGAATAGGGAATACCATCAGAAAGTCCATTGGGTGGGATGACCCGGTAGACTCTATGTCTGTTCATGCTTACATAACAAAACCAAGTATGATGTCTCAGTAAAATAGGAGAGAGGAGGGACAATAGTCAAGAAGTTTGACTGTCAAAGAGACAAACATGATCCGAAGGGAGGCTTGCACTAGAATCTAACATAAAGTGGAGGCTTACACTAGAGCCTGAAGTTAAGAGAAAACAAACCACTAGGAAGGATATGCTCATGGATAAAGGGATGGCTGAAGAAGAAGCTCAGCAAACACTTGGAAGGGGTGGGAAGGACCAAAGAGGTAAATTAACGACTTACAAACTCCAATCTAAGATCAAACCCACAACTAATTTGAAGAAGACTTTGGAGGATAAGATCTTGAATGAGAAGGTGGAATTTATGCTTAGGGAAATACTTGGCATTACTAGGAGGAAGTTTCATGAAGTGATTATTGATATAATCAAGAGAACATGCTATGTGGTGGATGGGCCCAAATTGCTTGAAACTCAAACTAAAGAAGATTACCAAGGAAAGGCATGGGCAAGAAGGATGGATGTGCTAAATGCTTCACTCCAAACCTACCTCTAAAAGTTTTCAAGTGAGGTTGGAAGATGATGTTGGAGCCAAGGAGGTGGAAAGCCATTTAAGCCATAACCATTGGTCAAGAGCTACAACATAAAATTTAGTCAAGTTGGAAGGTTTGGAAGAACAGTTGTAGCTTTGATTGATCACCGTTCAGAATAAAATCTGATTTCTCAAGATTTTTATGATAAGGGGCTGTGGCCTATTGATACTTATCATGATTGGAAATTCAGAGGAGTGAATGAAAACAGAAGTGGGTTATATGGGCATGTCTTAATTTTAAGGTGACTATCAAGGGTGTTAATGCTTCCTAAAATTTCTTTATTGATGAGAATGCTACATACCAATCTTGTTGGGTCAGCCTAACATAACTAGACTAGGATAAAGACCAAGTTTCTAGATGACAGATCTATGTATGCCAAGCTAAGGAGTAGGGATTGCACAAAGGCGGTCCAATTCCTAACTATGTGTACCAACCATCACCAAAATAAGAACAAATTGAGGGATGTGTCTTTACTTAAGATATGGAAGGAGTTTGTTGATGTTCTTGAGGAATAGGATTTTAAGGAGGTGCAATTACAAGGCAAGAATGTGGTGGCACTGGTTACCATGGATCCTCACTTCACAAGGGTGAAAAAGATAAGTTCTTCTACTTTGCTATTGGTTACCCAAGAGTATTTAGCCTTACAAGGTGGTCCTTGCTGATTCACATAGGATTCCACGTGCTCCATGCTACTTTGTATTGATTTTTGTGGGTACTATACAGGATGGTTGTGTATCATTTACCAAGTGGAGAACTTAGAAAGAGGAAGAAGAGATTATGTTAGACATATGCAATATGTGTTACTGAAAGAAAAAGAAATAGAAGGAAGAGAATTTGTATCAAGGATTTTGAAAGAGTAGTATTTCTTGGATGATTTGAGTGCATTGTCAAAGATCTACAATTATTCTATGGATATGGGTGAAGAAACTATTAAATGTAAATGCTCCAAGGAGGTTTATGGTATAATGGATGATTTTTGCAAGAAGGAGAGAAGTTTTGAGTACCAAGAGGTACTGGTTAAGACAAAGTATAAAATTGTTGATAAGAAGGTGAAGCAAATTGCTCATCCACAACCTATGGATTTGCTACAATAGTCGGGACACACATCAAAGGAGCAAAGCCTTAGAGAGCCTAAGAGTGGATCATTGGTTCATGGAAGAGACATTGAAGATGTTGAAGGTTGGAGAGGGAAATTTTCTTATAGATAAAGAAAAGAAAGCATTAACCAAAATGTCATCCAAACATAGTAAAGCCTTTGCTTTTCATTTGTTAGAAATAGAATGTGTTGATCCAACCATCGTATTGCTTATGATCATTTTCTGTATGTTCCATGGAATTTGAGATTAATTTCTATTCCTAAAGCTCATTTGTTGAGTCTCATTGCTTTGTTGAATGAGAAGGTTCAAATGGAAATTTTAGAGCCATCAATAGCTCCATATTCTAGTGGGTAATTTACAATTCCTAAAAAGAATGGGAAACTCAGGTTTATACAAGATATACAACCTATGAACCAAGTTACCATTAGGTACATGGGTGTGGGACCTACAATGGAGGAGTTTGCAAGTAGATCCATATATTCTATGGGGATCTATATTTTGGATATGATTAGTTTCAATTGGCTTAGAGGAGTAGAGATTTGACAACAATGAAGACACCATTGGTTTGTTGGGGATGTGTACATTACCTCAAGGAGCAAAAAATTATATAGCCCATATTATGAGTGGCATGCACATGGTTTTATGGGAATTCATTCTAAAGAAAATTATGCCTTTCTTGGATGATGTACTTATTAAAGGATGTGTGGAAATAGACAAGGATGAGCATTTGGATATAGAGAGTTGTGGGAATACAGATTGTGAAAACATTCTATCAAGATTGGAGGAAGTACATTTGACATTATAAGGGGAGAAATTGACCTTTGGGGTTTGTGAAGTACTTGTCTTTAGACATTTGTGTGGACCGTACTGTAGGAAGCCCAAGTCCAAAGAAAGTGTAAGCCATAGTGAGCATCCACAAGATATGCAACACTAGGATAGACATTAGGAGATTTTTAGGTGCTTTTCTATTTTATAGGACTTGGATTCCTCACTTTGTGCATGTTGCAGATCCAAGGTACCAACTATTAAGGAAAGTAGAGAAATTTTGATGGGAGGAGAAGCAGATTTATTCCATGTAAGAGTTGAAGAAACTATTAATTTCTACACCTGTGTTGAGGAAGGCATTGTATGATGGAGATAAGTATATCTTTCTTATAGTTGATACTAGTTTTATTGGTGTTGGTTGGGCAGTAGGATAGGAGGATGAGGATGGCCAAAGATATGCAATTAGATTTGGTGCTAAGGTTTTAAACTGGAGGCAACAAGATTATCATCCGGTTAAGAGGGAGTCATGGGGGATGGTTTCTAGTCTGAAGGCAAATATGGAATATTTCATAGGAGCACCACTGACTGTAGGAATAGATTGTTTGCTGCTACTTGGTATGATTATAGGTTGTTCAACTCTTGATATTGCTATGCTTAGATGGATAACATATATCAAGATATTGAATCTAGATTTTAAGCACATTCTTGGTATGGGAAATCCAATGGCTGACATGCTATCTAGAGCAAGGTTCTATAATGAACAAGAAATGATGGAGGAAGAAGATTGTGTTGGAGATGATTTTACACCATAATAGAAGTAGGAGATATTGGTGAGCATGTTGTCTTTGCTCTTGAATCTTTCTTTGAGGATTTGCATGAAGGAGAATCGTTGTAAATTAGGAAGTACTTGAGCACTCTCAATAGACAAGAAGGTTGGATAGCCAAGTTGTTTAAAGAGCACCAAAGGAAGGCATACAACTATTTCTTACAAGATGAATTTTGTAGAAGCATCCAAAGGTTTTTTGTGAAATCCTTCATAGATTTGTTTGTAAGTCTTGAAATGAAGACTTATCTTATTTGAGAATATCATGATAAAATTTGGGTAGGGCGTTGAGGCATATGTGCTACATTTTCTAGATTGAAAAAAAGGTTTCCAAAGCACCCATTTTGTGACAAATATTTCAGAAATCTAGACAATAGCTCCTTCAAACAACTAACATGCATGGACAAGGTCTTTGGTGGAAATTTTGACTGAACATCTTGTATTTGAGATGTAGGAAGAGTGGAGAAATCAAGCCCATGTGTGGATTTAGGTTTCTTGTGCTCTCAATAAGTTTGGACATTTGGGGTATTAGTACAAGATCCACAATTGCTTATACAAACAAAGTGATGGATTTCCATCATGTGCAACAAGGTGCAATGGTCAGACCTTAAGGAAAGGACTAGGATTTGTGCTTTGTTTGTTGAGAGGTTTTGCAGGATGTGTAGGACTTGTTGACGGTACTCTCTTCCCCTTGGCACAAAGACCTGCTATAGATACAGAAATATGTTTCAACCGCAAAGGGTTCTATTCTATGAATGGGCAGGTTATATGCAACAAAAAAAGAAAGGTGATCCATTTTTTGGAAGGTAAGTGTATTCCTTTTTGACATATCTTGGTGTAGGAGTTATTGATCCTTCAAATCCTTTCCATTTTCAATATAATGTGCAATAGCTTGAGAGCTTGATAATGTGCAATAGCTTGATATTACTTGTTTACCCTTACTTCCTATCTGAATTGCTAGTTCAACCCCTATGTGTGATCCAACAAGTCCCTTATAGTGATCTACTATGAAGAATTATTTTTTCTTCTAAGTTCAAATGCAGAAATGAAGATTGATACATTCCATGAATATAACATTCAATATCCGCATTGGTATGCAACATCTCATGCAAGGAGGGTGCTTGCAGAGCATGGAAGTTGGTTCAACTTGGAGTTGCAACCGCAGAACTGGTTTCTTGGCTGGGAGATATGGTAGATGATAACAAATGTTTAAGAAATGTGTGGATAGAAAATAGTTCAAATATACACCCTCAATCTCAACTCAAAAACTAGAGATAGGTGTTGGTGCTTCAATTGTTGTGCCTGATCTAAGTCTCCAAGGGATGCAATTTGCTAAGCACAGGCCTTTACAACCCATGCAAGCTAGTAGGCCTGCTATTCTAGCTCCTAGGTCTTCATTATTCCAGTTGATTCTAATTTGGAATTCAAATCTAGCAAATTTGTGGTGTTGCAAGTTTGAAATACCATTGATGGCAAAAGTTTCTATCTGACAACACTTACTGAAATCTATTTGTTGGAAATACTTTCACCTTTTGATTCAGACATGCACTCATGGCCAATTCTGAGCATCAAGTAGCTTCTTTACATCACCAACATCTGCGCTAAAAAATGTGAGGAGGAAAAAGAATAGTATGCATAATTCCCTCACATGAGAGATCAAAATGGACAAATTGTAGCAACCTCAAAGAATTTAGAACATCTGCACTCAAAGATATGAGGAGGAAAAAGAATAGTACCCATAATCCACTCACAGGAGAGATCAAATGATTAAATTGTAACAACCTCAAAGTATTTAGACAGTCCGGAAAGGTGAAACAAAACAATACCATAACAATTATTGATGAAACAAGAAACAAGCATAACCAGAATTGTGAATACAATAACCATGAATTTCCCAACCCACATGTTCCCTTGGTAGAAATTAGTCATTTAGTTAGTTTTCCATGTCTTGGTAGGAGGAGATTTGGCACCATTCATTGTATGCTTTTAGCATTTTCCATTGATTTGTGCCCACAATAGAGATAACTTCAAATAAATTTGGAAATTTTTTTGTCTCATTTCTATTTGATTGAATAATACTAAAATTAAAGCTCATCTTAGCATTTTTTTATTGCTCCTCAAAAGACTTTTTGAAATTGCATACTACAAGTACAAGTCCTTCATTTATTGTAGCTCAATGAGTTCAATATAGTGCTTCCAAAATCTTTCTTTTCTTTTTAGTTGAAGCAAGTTCAAGGATGCAAACATACAAAATTGTTAATCCAAATTCTTTTTTGGGAGATTTTCACATGGTCAACGAAAGTTGATGGGCTAGTGAGTAATCTTGTTGTTTCATTGATGAATATCATTTTGCATTTCCTTTACATCTCATCATACGAGGAGGCACATTTAGAGGACAAGGCATACAAAATGAATTGTTCACAAGAGGAGTAGGAACTATTGATACCATTCTCCAATGACTTAGGAATCTTGAGTTTGGATAAACAAGTAAGGAATTTGGACGATATGATAGACAAGAAGATACACTTAGTGACAAAGGTTGAATATGAGTTAGACTGATGTATGAAGATGTACATGTGCTTGGAGGAGCTGAAAAGAATTGGAGCATAAATAATAATCTGTGAACTGTCCGTAGTTGAACCAATTCTATGTAGTTAATGGATCAAAACAAAGTCGGCCCAAAATTGTATGCTCAAAATTGGAGACATTAACATCCTTAATTTCTTCTTCATATGCTGCCCAAAGTGTGTCTTTGCTTTTTGAACATGGGTGATCACAAATTGGGCTTCTTTTCATAGATAAAACTACTTTGACTTTTGCACTTTGAATCTCAATTTCACTTTCAAGTCTTCAAAGGGTGCTTGTGGGAGGAAAATATTCACAATGAAGGGGTACATGCACGTTCATATTTTGAAATTTGAAAGTGGGAAACCAAGGCCCCTTATTCGTTCACTGGAAATTATTTATATTTGGGATGGTGGTCCCTTACTTCCACATGTCCACTACTTACAAAACCACATGTTAGAAGGGCATTTGTTCTTAACTTTGCACAACTGAACTCTTATATCCTTTTGTCCCATAAAAATAATGAAACATCCTATACCATAACAATTTTCTAGTGAATGTTTCTAGAATCACTATGGTCTGGATTTATGAGACACACTAGTTTTTTTATAGGACCAACCTAACTGCCATATTTTTTCAAACAAAAACACCATATTCCACCTCACTTTGATTACCCCTATTATGACTGCCCATAAAATTTTTTTATGGATATCACTATTCTTTTCATAAACATCCAACACTTTCTAATTGGAAAGCACATAATATGTCCTTTGCTCAAACCAACCAAAATTCTATCAATATCATAATGTGCAGTAGAGGACAATTCTGCTTAGACATTATGAAATATCCCAATTCAAATTTTGATTTTGAAATTCTATGTGGCTTTCTAGAGAAAGGGTGACCGTGTTGAAAACAAAAAGGATGGGAAGATCTTATTAAGCCATACAAGGGTAAGACAAAATAGGTAAAATTGGGCTAAGCCCCAATTGAGTTGATATGAAAGATCTGCCCTATTGCACCTAAGATATCCGAGGTATGCAAGTCATATGGTCCACAAACAATTGGAGCATCCAAAGAAGCATCACCTAGTGTGATTGCTCTCTTATAGATTGCACCAACCCCTACCCTCTATAGGGAAATGGACACATGTTCAAAATATGCTACAAAGTATGAGAGTGAGAGTCGTACCCCTTGGCGCCTAACATGATAAGCTCTTGTTTATTCCTTGACAAATGTGTCAAATGCCGTGTCCATCTATAACAATATGGAGTTCAGCGACGTAGTTAGTGAGGCTAACAAAGTAGAGAATAAGCCAAATTAGCCCAGAATATTCCATAAGCATCTAGGAAGCTTCTTGGGAAACTTCCCAACTAGCTAACTTGCACTCCAAGTAGATAGCTTCTAGAAGGAAACTTCTAGAAGCTTCCAACTAGCTTGCACGCCAAGTAGGTGGCTTCTAGAAGGAAGCTTCTTCAGAAGTTTCCTAGTTAACTTGGCTTGCAATCTAAGAAAGCGGTTCAAGGAAGCTTCTTGAGAAGCTTCTCAAGGGCCTTGTATGCTACCTATAAATACCAAAGCCAAAGCTCATGCTAAGCATTTGGAGTTTTTTCGCATTTAAGTGTCCCAATGTGAGTTTCCATTCTCTTATTTCTCTCCTTGATCTCAATCTTTTACATTGGTATCAGAGTTAGAATGAGATGGATGAGATTTATGGACAACCAAATCCACTTCCACCAAACCATTGGGATTTTTGTGTCCAAGTACTACCCAAGTATCGTTTCATGCAATTCATCACCTCATACTTTGGACAAGATTTTCTGCATATGATCACCATATCTGAGGAACCCTTGGTGCTTCCGGTGGTAACTTATGGAGAACGGTGGATATGCTACTTCTATGTGTTAATAAATTAGATAGATTAGGGGTGGCGTGATAGAGTAGCAACCATGGTGGCAATGTCCAATGTTCTCCTTGCTATGCAGCAACAAATTGAGCACCTTGCTCAATTGTTGGATGAATAAGATCTTTGACAACAAGAGCACATAGAGAGAGAGTATAAGTTCAAGAAGGAGAAGAACAAATACAATTCCCTAAACGCAAGGTATTTGAAGGCAAGAATCTCTAGAGTGCAGTGAAGAATTTTGTGTTTGATTGTGAATGTTATTTTGAAGCTACTAATCTACAAAATGAGCTAAAATAGGTTCTCTTGGCTTCTAGCCAATTTGATGGAGTAGCAAAGCTATGGTGGAGATTCCGAGTGGAGCAAGCTGAATGACAATTTTTGCACCAATCTTGACACGGGCAGAATTCAAGAGTGAAATAATTAATTGGTTCCAAGCTATAAATGCCACACAAGTTGCACAGGATAGGTTGGAAAAATTATAACAAATCGGTTCTATAAGAAGTTACATCATGCAATTCTAGAACACCATCATGCAAATTCTAGATATCTAGAAGGTGAAGCTCTAGATTGATTTGTGAGGAGCTTGAAGTCAAGAACCAAATTAGAGGTAACCATGCAGGAGCCACAACACTTGGAGGAAGCCATGTGGTTGGCCAAAAATTTTGATTCCTTGGTTGTAACAACTTGGTCTTGACCTTGACCTCCACAAAACCTACCAATACACTACACATGGATGGAGGAGCCGGCACCAACAAAGATTGATACCATTCAACAAAGACCACTTGGCACTACAAATAGAGAGAAACAATGACAAAATGGTGGTTGTTTTTATTCTTGCCAATTGGAACATTGCATTGCTGAATGTCCACTCTAGAATGGGCTACCTCGACAAGTTACCTAGATGGAGTTTGTGGAGTAGAATGATCATGGAAACAAGGAATCCCAATAGGAGATTTTGAGCTGCCTACTAGGAGATTGATTAGTTCCAATGGGATTGAAGGCTTGACCTATGTAGGTTTGCTTCACTTGCAAGGTATGATATCTAATCGGGGTTGTAGGATTTTGGTTGATTTTGGAAGTTCAAAGAATTGCATATCTATACAAGTAGCAAAGTAATTCCTATCAAGCAAGTAATTGGAAATAGATTGATGATGGCAGATGGTAGAAAGGGTTCTGCATTTTGTATTTCACATCTTGTTACCTTCAAGAGTGGGATGGAGTATTTGGAGCGTATGAGGTTTTTAGTGGCACCTCTACACTATGATATCATTCTAGGTCTACTTTGGCTTGAACGTCGTAAGGTCAATTTAATTGGACCCAACAACAAATTTAAGTACAAACCATGGTAGGAATTTCTGATTAGGTCTAGCACCTTTGAGTAAGACACCTAAGAATAGTCAATCCCAAGATGGGAAGTTTGTCAAGAAGGTAGCCATAGAGCAAGCCTTGAAGGGAAATGAATCCAAAGATGGGAAGTTTGCCAAGAAGGCAACCATGGAGCAAGCTTTGAAGAGAGATGAGTCCCTAGATGGGAAGTTTGTTTGTGAAGCAGCCATATAGTAATCTTTGGAGGAAGATAGGTCTATATTTGCTGTGTGGATCAAGCCGAGCACAAGGAAAATCTGAGGAGGGCCAAGAGCCTCATCAAGCAATGGTTGATCACATAGTTTAAGAGTTTGGGAATGTGCTTCCGGATGATCTGGATGTGTTTCCAGATGATCTGCCAAAGGAATTATCCTCAGATTGTGGTATGCCCTTCAAGATCAAGTTATTGCCAATGAGTAGACCAATCTATCAACTCTCA
Source organism: Lunularia cruciata (assembly GCA_948567375.1). NCBI lineage: Eukaryota > Viridiplantae > Streptophyta > Marchantiopsida > Lunulariales > Lunulariaceae > Lunularia > Lunularia cruciata. Next base: position 49,424,883 of record OX419755.1, on the reverse strand, counting down.
CCAAAGGAGTTAGAGGAGTTGCAAACAACACTTACAGAGTTGTTGGAGAAGGACTTTATATGACATAGTACCTCTTCTTGGAGAGCATTGGTACTATTTGTTCCAAAGAAGGATGGAGGACTTTGTTTTTGTATTGATTACCGTGGCTCAATAAGGAAACAATGAAGAATGCATATCCCTTGCCTTGGATCAATGACTTGCTTGATCAACTGAGTGGAGCATGATAATTTTCCAAGTTGGATCTTTGTAGTGGCTATTGGCAAATTCCTATTAATAGGGAAGATGTGCAAAAGACTACCTTTTGCACAAGGTATGCGCATTTCGAGTCGAGAGTTCTACCTTTTGGGCTCACTAATGCTCCAAAAATCTTCATGGATCAGATGCATTGGGTGTTGGATGGACTATTGGATTGGCATGTGGTGGTGTTCTTGGATGATATCTTAATCTATAGGAAGATAGAGGCAGAACACATGAATCACGTGCAAGAAGTCTTAAGACGACTACGACAATAGAAATTTTTGTGCAAGAAATCAAAGTGTGCCTTTTGGTAGGAGGAAGTCACCTTCTTGGATCACAAGATCTCATCAGAAGGGATCAAGATGGAAGAGGAGAAAATCAAGGCCATTACTGATTGGCCTACTCTAAAGGATGATATAGAAGTATGGGCATTTAATGGATTGGCCATTTTTTACCGATGGTTCATCCATTATTATGCTCATATGACTGCACCATTGATTGACCTCTTGGGGAAGAACTCAAGCTTCTAGTGGACCACCAAGCATGAAGAAGCATTCCAAAAGTTTAAACATATGGTGTCTTCAAGACCCATCCTTCAATCATATGATCCTCAGCTACCTTGTGTGGTTGATTTTGATGCTTCTAACTTTGCAATTGGAGCACTGTTGCAATAGGAATTCCCAAATAGACTACATCCCATTGCCTTTGTGTCTCACCAACTAAATTTAGCTGAAATAAATTACTCTGCTCAAGATCGGGAACAACTTGAAATGCTATATGCCACCAAGGTATGGAGACATTATCTTTTAGGGAAACAAGTGATCATGCAAATTGATCATAAACCATCGTTGCAGACCTTACACTTGGAATACATGAAGAGTCGACATCATCAATGGGAGAAGCAACTCCAATTGTTTGACATCAAACTTAAGTAAAAACCAGGTCGGTTCCGGGTCATCCTTGATGCTCTATCACGATGACCTGATTTGAGATCTTTTCCTCTCATCACAACAACAATTACAACGGTGTCAATTGACTCCAAGGTCCAAAATGAGTTTTGATAAGCTCTACAACAAGATCCCTTCTTCCAAATGGTCCATGGTATTCTTACAATATGTGACAAGGAGTACAACACCTTCTCCTTCAAGGAAGGCCTTCTATTCCATGAGGACCGGATCTATGTTCCAACCAAAGTGATCTCCGACTTGTGCGCCTTCAAGAAGCCCATGATTTACCAATAGCTGGTCACATGGGTGTGGAAAAGACCTCAGGTGCCATCCAAAACCAATCGTGGTGACCCAACATGACACAAGATGTTCAAGAGTTTGTCCAATTGTGTGAGAGCTACCAACGTAACAAGGCCAACAACTAGAAGCTGAGTGGACTCCTTCAACCACTCCCCATTCCATCAGCTTGATGGGAACACATGAGCTTGGATCTCATCACATCCTTGCCCAAGACAAAGCAAGAATACACAACAATTGTGTTGTTTGTGGATAAGCTTAGTAAGCAAATCCACTTGGCACCAACCTTTGATATCATGGATGCTCCAACCTTAGTGCAAATCTACTTCGACAATATCTTCAAGCATCACGAGATGCCATGTGTACTCATCTCCGACTGTGATCCGTAATTCACCAAGAAGTTTTGGCAAGCACTCTTCCCGATACTTGGCACCAAGCTTGCTTTGTCAACGGCCTATCATCCTCAAACAGATGGACAAACCAAACGTGAAAATTATACCTTAGAGGATATGTTGCATGCCTTTGTCAATGTCCACCATACCAATTGAGATGAATGTCTTGCAGTTGTAGAATTTACCTACAATAATTCCAAACAGGCAAGCAATGGATTTTCTCTTTTCTTTCTTAATTTTGGCCAAGATCTGCTTGTTCTAGATTCTCTTCTTGCTCTTCCTCCATCTCTGGTCCCTCATATGTCAACCTTCTTGACCACCATATCCCAATGTCTCCAACAAGACAAATCTCACCTCCTTGTTGCCCAAAATTGTCAAAAGAAATATGTGGACCACTATCATTGTGATCTAACCTTTGAAGGTGGTGATAAAATCATGCTATCCTCTAGTAACCTTACCCTCCCACTTGATACCCAAGTTTGTAAACTTACATCTAATTGGATATGACACTTTGATGTTACCCAAATCATCTCTCTTGTTGTTTATTGACTTGCCTTACCTTGTCATATGTGCATCTACCCTATCTTTCACATTTCCAAGTTGAAACCCTTTGTTCCTAACCCATCTTCTTTTTCCTCTCGTGTCTGTGAGCCGGCTGTCTCTCACTCAAGATGAACCTCTGATGGCTATTATGGTAGCGCGCCATGGACTAAGAAGGCAAGGAACCCCAACTCCATCATACTCCTCCAAGGCTAACACTACAAGACTCAAGACATTGCTCACTAGAGAACTCAATGAGAGAGAGATAGTTGCAAAATGAAAGGATGATGAGTACCTCCTCACCCCTTGTTTATATACTTGTGAAATAGTTACGCACCAAAGTTACTAATTATCGTTGTAACTCAAGTTACTAGAATAAAATTCAAGTAAAGTCAAAAAGTAGAAAGGAATATCCATTCACATGGGCATATTCCACTAGCATGTGATCTTATCTTGACCCAACCACTAAGTCAATGTTTCCTTCACATGGGCTATCCTTGGACTATAGAAGAATCCAAAACAAAAAAGCTTGCGGGCCCAAGAGTTCTCAACTCTTTCCTCAAAGCCAAACATCTAGGAATAATACCAAGTCAACACACTAGAATCCAAAATAGTGGTGCTCATCTTTTCCACTTCCTCTAAAGTAAGGTCCCCTCTATCTTAGCTATGACTAACTTTAGCTAATCATGACTTATGTAGAACCATCCTTTATCTCTATATAAATAATATCTCTTAAATACTTGTAAGCTAAATATCACAATACCACACACATGCACAAATGGGTGTTACATGTCCAACCTTCTCCTCCTCCCATCCTTATGAATGATCATGAGGAGTACAAAGTTGATTGATTCTTGCACGTTGCCACATTCAACAAGGACGTTGATAACATACGGAGTACAAGGTCCTTTGGAAAGGGTATCCCCTTCATGATGCCACATGGGAACCTCTTTCTCACCTCCAAAATTCACAGATGGTCATCTAAGAGTTTGAAGCTTCAATGGCGACGAGGATATCACCAACTAGCAGTGGGGGAATTGTAACAATATGGAGTTCAATGATGTAGTTAGTAAGGCTAACAAAGTAGAGAATAAGCCAAATTAACCCAAAATATTCTAGAAGCATCTAAGAAGCTTCTAGGGAAGCTTCTTGACTAGCTTAACTTGCACCCCAAGCAGGTAGTTTTTAGAAGCTTCCAACTAGCTTAGCTTGCACGCCAAGTAAGCGGTTTCTAGAAGGAAGTTTCTTTAGAAGCTTCATAGTTAACTTGGCTTGCACTCTAAGAAAGCGGCTCAAGGAAGCTTCTTGAGAAGCTTCTCAAGGGCCTTGTATGCTACCTATAAATACCAAAGCCAAAGCTCATGCTAGGCATTTGGAGTTTTCTCACATTCAAGTGTCCCAATGTGAGTTTCCATTCTCCTATTTCTCTCCTTGGTCTTGATCTTTTATACTATCACTCAGTATAACTCCAAGGCTAGAGGAACAAAGAGGTGACCTCACTGCATACCCCTATACTTGGAGAACTTGCGAGCTATTGCTACACTTGCTGCCCATCCAAGGAGATGGGTAATCACTCTCTCCAAAATTATATCACGCATAGGGTCTATAACCACAACATCCGCTATTGTCACCTAATCATCTCGGACTAAGTATAACTATGCTTTGACATGCATCTTTTGCAAAGCACACAAATGCTCCCTCTAAGCCAAGTATCCACTCTCTTGTGCCATAAAAAACACTATGTCCCTAATAGCATCATGGGTAGCTATCCTCTATCCTCCAAAAGGACAACATGTTATATGGATTGTTGTTGCATCTAATGTAGAACCACACTCACAAGTGAATAATGAAGATGCAAATAGGTGAACCAAACTGTAACAATATGGATTTTAGCGATAAAGCTAGTTGGGCTTACGAAGTAGCACATAAGACAAATTAGCCTAGAATATTATGGAAGTATCTAAAAAGCTTCTTGGAAAGCTTCCCGGCTAGCTTAGCTTGCACCTCAAGTAAGTAACTTCTAGAAGCTTCCAACTAGCTTAGCTTGCACGCCAAGTAGGCAGCTTCTAGAAGGAAGCTTCTTGAGAAGCTTTCTAGTTAACTTGGCTTGCATTCTAAGAAAGCAGCTTGAGGAAGCTTCTTGAGAAGCTTCTCAAAGGCCTTATATGCTACCTATAAATACCAAAGCCAAAGCTCATGCTAGGCATTTGGATTTTTTCCTCATTCAAGTGTCCCAATGTGAGTTTCCATTCTCCTATTTCTCTCCTCGGATTCGGTAGTTTACACAAACATAGGCAAAACCTCATAGCAATAGAGAAAGTATTTGTTGTGAGTCGGAATGCTCTAATGCATGGTTGAGCTAGGATCCAAGAGCATGCATCCTTGCCAAAGCAAGAGCAAAGATGTGCTCTAGTAGCCTAAGGAATGGATGAGTCAACTAAGAGAGAATGTAGTGTATGCTGATACGGTCGCTCCATCAAGGAAGATTGTAAACCTCTAGTCCAATTTGACAAAAGTGAAGAAAAAATGGAAGGTCCTCATGTACCCTTGGGGATAGACTATCTCTTGTCTGCCGTAGTAACATCCAGGGAGAAAAGGATCTCTCCTCCACCTCTATCACATAATTTCTCCAAAAATAACCTATCAACAACCACAAAACAAGAGGAAAGTTGGGGCGTAGAGAGAGCCCAACTACCAAAAAATGCTATGTGTGCCGTCTCCTCCATAAATAGCAAGCAACCACTCCACACAAGATCAATAAAGATGCCTATCTATGTGCAAATTCCCCTATCACACACTGAAATGTTTCTAATCCAATACTATCGCCAAAGACTCCCATAATCCTCCTATCAAAGGCTCTTAGATATGATAGGAAGGTCAAGGAGGGAGGAATTGTGCAGAGGATGTAAGTCGGTTGATGAGCAATACTAAAAGAGAGTATAGCAAATGTATCCTACGGATCTCTTAGTAATGGAAGGTCATCTACATGGAGAACATCCTTTGCAAGGAAGCATCTAAGAAGTGTGTTACAAAATCATTAGATCCTACTAGCACTCCAAGAACACGTAGTCCATCTATACATGTGATACACCCCTTTGGAAGTTCAAGATGGGGAGGGATAGTTAAAGGGACCATGCCCTGCACTTTGACACCTTGACTCTCAAGCTTACGAGATGTAGCTCAATAGTCAAGTGGTCAAAGGCCTACCTAATCTGATCTACAAGGCCCACTATGTGTGTATCATCTACCAAGGAGTGAAATACACAACCTAACATGGCCAAATAGGTAGATAAGAGAGCCATAAAGTGAGCTATGGCAAATAAGAGTCCCCCTAAAGGATCTCCTTGATGTGTACCAACAGTTGACCCCAAGACCATTCACTCATGTGAACAACTGTGTTGGAAGTAAAGGGAAGCAAGAGAGCCATAAAAGGTTACACAAAAGGAGTAAGACTTACCAAGGATCTCCCTAAGCTCTCTAAAGATGGATGCTTGTGAGATATTATTAAAAGCATTCTCAACATCCACCTATAGGACGACCCACTCCATATGGATATCTAGGAGATATAATATGCCCTAATGCCTAGAGATATAATCTCACATCCTCCAAGTGTAGCTACTCCAAACTGATGTGGACTAAGGTGCTATCGAATGTGAGAATTATGCTAAAGGACAATGGTGCGGATGACCAAACTCAAGAAGATCTCTCTAATAGCAATCGGTCTAATGCTCCCCTGTCCTTCTCCATCACATGAAGTTGATTAACATCTAACACTTGACTAACAGACATAAGAATGTCTCCTCTTGCAAATGTTTTAGCCCGATGAAACAACTCGATAAAACCACTAGTATGCCACTTGAGGAAAAGTGAAGTGCAATGCATAATGCTTGTGACATATCAAGACATAAAGGTTACTCAAATTGATAATCCCTCAATTGCCATAAGATGTAGTCTCATTAATAGGACTAGTTATAGACAAATGATGAATGCTCTTGCATATGATATAATGCGTGTAGGGAAATGACAGTCTTATCAATAGGACTAGTCATAAACAAAGGGTGAATGCTCTTGTTACTCTACTAGATTCTCCCATCTGACCCAATATGCTACACCATCATGAGCGAGTGTACTAGATTCTCCCATCTGACCCAATATGCTACACCATCATGAGCGAGTGTACTCTATGATATCTGCTAGCAAAACCAATCTCCTAAAACATGCTTATCTAACAGACTCTTCTCGTAAGGCCGCCCAATCCTACTAAAACATGCTACTCTAACAAACTCCCCTTGCTGTACCGCTCGGATTCGACAAAATCTAGCACTTCTCAAACACTTGTTTGTGGGAGCTTCGGGCCAATCGATGGTGCCGCGTACTAACTCATATCACGGCGCAGCGTGTGAATTCTGGGGAGTACACATCAGCGCATAGTGACAAGGAAGTTTCGCGTCGTAGAAGCTGATAACCTGGTTCTCGGCAGAGATCGTTCTGGGGCGACTACGATCACACATACCCACTAAGATGTGTAAGAATCACGTCTTTGGTAGTGTGAGTAGGCCTGTATTGAATGCATTGTTAGCTCGAACTGACAGTTTCGACGGGTGTAAACTTTCGTGAATCATTGGCTAGGAGATTTGACCGCAGAACTTCACGTGTGTCTTGGAATGGAAGTCTGCAGTTTCTGTAAATCTAGTGCAGTAAGGGGCCCATTCGTTCCAAGTACTAGTCTGTTGGCAGACGAGTTGAACGCTCCGGTTGGGTCCAGGCTTTTTCTCCCGAAATCGAAGAAGAATTTTCTTATCATGGCATCGCAATTTAGCCCAACCGAAGCAGCAATCCTTGCAGATTCAAAGAACAGAAGTGACAGGACAGGGACTGTCCGTGAAATAGCGGAAAATATTTTGAATTCGAGAATAGATTCTGAGATAGTGAATGGCTACTCAGTGAGCAATGATGCAGACCGCCCCACCGTTAAATACAACGATTGGATTGACCTGCCACTCATTGACCTATCCAGGTTAACACACGACAGGGCTGGATTGTGCAAAGAGGTTGGGGACGCAGCTAGAGAATGGGGGTTTTTCCAAATTGTCAACCATGGCATTTCTGTGGAGGATCTCCAGGAGGTTGAATCTCAGGGCTTTAAGTTCTTCGAACTGCCAGCTGACATCAAACTCAAGCTGGCAGGCAGTGGAGGGTATATTGGAAATAACACAAAGATCAAAGGCTCCTCACTACACTGGGCGGAGAGCTGGATGGTCTCATTCGCACCATGTTCGTTCATCGAGGAGAGGCTATCCATGATTTTTCCTGAAGGAAACCCAGACCTAAGGTGAGTCACACAATCTTTCCTTATCATTCTTCTTCTTCTTCTTCTTCTCATTATTATTGAAAACTGAAGCTGTTTCTGCATTCGGCTTACTCATCCTAGAATATTCTTACTCAATTATGAATCATTCCGAGACAGCTGTGGATTCCAAAATGGCATAGGCAGAGTACGGTTCAACATAGAATGGTTTGCAGCTGATGCATCTGTCAATTTTATTCACCACTGTTTATCGTGTAAACAGTGGTGCTCTCAACAAGTTCTGCGAAGCTTCAGAGGCAATCAACAAAGAGTTACTGGAACTGCTGGCAGAATACTTGGGCCTGAAAACAGATTTTTTCTCTCAGCATCTCAACGACAAGAGGACATCAACTGTGAGATGGAACTACTATCCAGCTTGCCCGAAGCCGTCCGATGTGTTAGGGGCAAGTGGACATACTGACGGTTGTTCGATCACCGTTTTACTTCAAGACCAAATCGGAGGATTGCAAATTCATAGAGATGGGGAGTGGCTCGGCGTAAGACCAGTTCCCGGCGCTCTGGTGGTGAATATCGGGGACGCCCTACATGTAAGTATTAAGTTCTTGTTAGCTATTTTAATGATCTTTCTCACCTTTGGCGTTTTTCGCCTGGCCCTGGTGCTGATTAATTATCCGTGAGCTGTGCAGGCATGGACAAATGGGCATTTCAAGAGCGTTTTGCATAGGGTTGTGTTGAACGAGGAAAGGCATCGACTGTCACTTGCAGTCTTTCTCAACGTCGATAATTCCATCAATATATCAGCTCCACAAGAATTGATCGATGAAGAACACCCCCGACTTTACAAACCTTTCACGTTTGGGGATTATATCGAGCAAGTGCTCCGTGTCAGATTCAGTGCAAGCGATCTTAAGGTCATGAACGGCCTCTTTGTTTTAAATGGTTTAAGGGTTGAAAACTAGCACATCTGATTTACAGCTTTGAATAGTAGGCTTTGTATATTTAGGAACGGATCTTCATGTAGCGGGGCCAATGCACTGTAGTTGATGCAATCCCCTGTTTACATCTCGTGTACTGCATTTTGTGGATATAAGGAGGAATCAGTCTGCAATGACTCAGTAACACGGTTGTTTTAGCCATAGAACTAGAAAATTGGCCATTGTACGAAGTACACTGACTTGTCTCCATTATTAAAGTATAAACCCTTGGCGTCGAAGTCGTTACCTCTCTTGAACTCGCTATACTTTTTAACTATTCAACTCGAGGGAGGTGTCGATATAAGCTTACCATCTCTCGGGTCAATTTTTTTTACAGATGAATTCTCTTGCCCAATTTCTGCACAAACACAAATCCCTGGATATGCGAAGATAGCATTTTGATTCATAAAAGTTCGTTCAAGTGAAATGTAGGAGTGGTGATAATGTTCATTTCTACTAGCTGATTAACCCTTTGAGAACATGGAACCGCACCCACCCTCAAACCTGTCACACAGAAAGGTGTGCGGCTTACACTCTTGGCTAGATGGGCGAATAGTGAGATCCCGCTTTGTGTTTAATATGTCCCTCGCTCAAACCAACCAGAATCCTATCGTCATCACGACGTGTAGCACAGAGGACAATGCTACTCACAATAATTGGATTTCCCAATTCAACTTTTCCGTGATCGAAAGACTTTTATTACCTAGACATAGAGAATGTAAAAATGTTTTTTGTCGTTTTAGATTTCTCCCTACTGCTTTCTCCAGCACTCGTTAGTGGAAGCTTCGGGTGGTCGATGGTGACGCGTACTCACGCATATCACGGCGCACCGTGTGAATTCTGGGGAGTATACATTTGTGCATGGTGACAAGGAAGTTTCGCGTCGTAGAAGAGATCATCGAGATCGTTCTGTGGGGACTAGGTTCGTTCCAAGGACTAGTCGGTTGCCAGACGTGTTAAACGCTCCGGTTGGGTACAGGCTTTTTCTCCCGAAATCGAAGAAGAATTTTCTTATCATGGCATCGCAATTTAGCCCAACCGAAGCAGCAATCCTTGCAGATTCAAAGAACAGAAGTGACGGGACAGCGACTATCCGTGACATAGCTGAAAGTATTTTGAATTTGAGAATAGACTCTGAGATAGTGAATAGCTACTCAGTGAGAAATGATGCAGACCGCCCCACGGTTAAGTACAACGATTGGATTGACCTGCCACTTATTGACCTGTCCAGGTTAACAACAGACAGGGCTGGATTGTGCAAAGAGGTTGGGGGTGCAGCTAGAGAATGGGGGTTTTTCCAAATTGTTAACCATGGCATTTCTGTGGAGGATCTCCAGGAGGTTGAATCTCAGGGCTTTAAGTTCTTCGAACTGCCAGCTGACATCAAACTCAAGCTTGCAGGCGGTGAAGCGTATGTTGGAAATAACAGAGAGAGCAAAATCTCCTCACTACACTGGGCGGAGAGCTGGACGGTTTTATTCTCACCACGTTCGGCCATCGAGGAGAAGATATCCACGATTTTTCCTGGAGGAAACCCAGACTTAAGGTGAGTCACACAATCTTTTTTTATCATTCTTCTTCTTCTTTTTCTTCTTATTAAAAACTGAATCTGTTTCTGCATTCGGCTTACTCATCCTAAACATTGTAACTCAATTATGAATCATTCCGAGACAGCTTAGGATTCCAAAATGGCATAGGCACAGTACGGTTCAACATAGAATGGTTTGCAGCTGATGCATCTGTCAATTTTATTCACCACTGTTTATCGTGTAAGCAGTGGTGCTCTCAACAAGTTCTGCGAAGCTTCAGAGGCAATCAACAAAGAGTTACTGGAACTGCTGGCAGAATACTTGGGCCTGAAAACAGATTTTTTCTCTCAGCATCTCAACGACAAGAGGACATCACTTGCGAGATGGAACTACTATCCAGCTTGTCCGAAGCCGTCCGATGTGTTAGGTGCAAGTGGACATACTGACGGTTGTTCGATCACCGTTTTACTTCAAGACCAAATCGGAGGATTGCAAATTCATAGAGATGGGGAGTGGCTCGGCGTAAGACCAGTTCCCGGCGCTCTGGTGGTGAATATCGGGGACGCCCTACATGTAAGTATTAAGTTCGTGTTAGCTGTTTTAATGATCTTTCTCACCTTTGGCGTTTTCCGCCTGGCCCTGGTGCTGATTATTATCTGTGAGCTGTGCAGGCATGGACAAATGGGCATTTCAAGAGCGTTTTGCATAGGGTTGTGTTGAACGAGGAAAGACATCGACTGTCACTTGCAGTCTTTCTCAACGTTGACAATACACTCAATATATCAGCGCCACAAGAATTGGTTGATGATGAACACCCCCGACTTTACAAACCTTTCACATTTAGGGATTATCTTCAGCTAGTGCGTCATTCCAGAGTCATCGCAAGCGATCTTAAGATCTTGAACGGCCTCTTTGTTTTAGATGGGTTAAGGGTTGAAAACTAGCACATCTGATTTACAGCTTTGAATAGTAGGCTTTGTATATTTAGGAACGGATCTTCATGTAGCGGGGCCAATGCACTGTAGTCGGTGCAAACCCCTGTTTACATCTCGTGTACTGCATTTTGTGGATATAAGGAGGAATCAGTCTGCAGTGTTCTTTTGGCCATAGAACTAGAAAATTGGCCATTGTACGAAGTTCACTGACTTGTCTCCATTATTAAAGTATAAACCCTTGGCGTCGAAGTCGTTACCTCTCTTGAACTCGCTATACTTTTTAACTACTCAACTCGAGGGCGTAGTCGATTTACATCAAACTGTACTTAAAAGCGAGAAAAAGGGGGCCGCGTAGAATAAGAAGAAGGATAGGAAGACCCATCAAACCCACAAGGATAAAATATAAGAGGTAAAATGGGGCTAAGCTTGGTATGAGAAATCCGAACTACCTTATCACCTTATCTGAAATATCTTAAAAGTTGAAATGCACCACAGCAACGGAGGAAAGGTGGCCACGTGACCCGACTGAGTGCGAACTATAGGCCCACAGACGCATACCGCAATAAACTTTATAGCAAAATTGGGATCAATAAGACAGGTAGCCCCCGTAGCTCAGTTGGTTAGAGCATCGGTCTTATGAGCCGAAGGTCGTGGGTTCGAGCCCCCCCGGGAGCACGCTTTACACACACGAAAAGACAACTTATTCAAGTCCGAAATGTGGGTAGATACGGGGTTTTTGGGTTTGCATGACGATGTCTCAATTTGTGGTTTGCTGAGATGCCACACTTTCCGACAGTTCAGCATCAAAGCGGCAACCTCAAGGTGGTGGCGTTGTTGAATCTCTGGCTTTATGAGATGCCATACTTTCCGGATACAGTAGCATCAAATGACCGCCTAGAAACTACGCAATATTCCACGATTTTCTTGTTAGAGACAATCATCAAAACTAGATTATTCCAAATATTCGTTGTCGAGGAGGAAAACAATTGCATTTCTCCTCCTGGTCAACATTCGTTCAGCACCGAAACTAGACAAAATCTGTTGATTTCTCGCTCGCCATTGTTTCTCTCGATTCATTCAAACTCAGTTATTGATAAATTTGAGATTAATCTCCAGCGATTTGTTACAATCCTGCTGTTATACAAGTGAATCAAGGTTAATGGTTTACAAACTTCCGAGGCGAGTGTTTGTGCATTTGAAGAAGCTGGAAAGAAACGTTTGTTAGAAACACCATCCCCGTGACCTCTCGCAATAGCACATCATAAAGCACATTAAACATAAATCAGAGGACAATAGGAAGTAACGTGCTTCACTCCCTGTCCCGGAAGCTACCTCCACGGCTGAAACAGGCTCACACCACCCTTTGAACCTTTATATATATATATATATAGTTCCAGTTCCAGTTCGAGCTCACCCTAAGGCCTGTATACCATACTGTTGTTTGCGAGTCTTTCTTGACTTCTGAATTCATATATATATACTTTTGAGTGGCACTTTAGGGGAGCAACCGAGTTTGCCTTGGCACTTATGAGTTTTCGAGCAGAAACGCGATATGAGGGGTATTGACAATTGCTCAGCTACTTTGGCACTGTGTGAAGCAATGATGAAGTCGCATGTGTTTCTGTGAAGGTTTACTATGGCCGCCTTCTGCTTCCCCTTTTGTAAAACCAAGAGCTAACCATATGATCTAGATGTGAAATTTAGTTTTGTAACATCTAGAATGATGTTATACATAATGGTCAAAATAAATAAGATAGAAATATAACCAAAAGAGTACTTCTACTAATAAGGCAAAAACCAAAATAGATTTGAGAACCTTAGAACCAATAGCTAGATATGATTTAAAGGTGAGAATTGGTTTGGTAACATTTGAAAGGATGTTACACATGATGGACTAAACAGATCAGAAAGATGTATCACCAAAAGGGGACTTCTACTAATAGAGTAGGAACCAAAATATGCCTGAAATCTTTGAATGCAATTTTGGAGGCCTAAATGGATGAATTAGGCCTTGAAAATGTGCAGATGGAGTCCTTGGAGTTCTCTTGTCCTTGGAGTATTACACCTTTGCTGTTTAGCATCTCAGGACTCAAGCGTCCATAGTGCTTGTTGTGATTTACTTTATATCCTGTCCTTTTTCACTTCACTCTCGTTACCCTGTTACACTTAGACAAGTTTCTGCAGCCACACCATCCTATAGCTCTTGCATTGTTCCACTCCTCCATTCCCAGCTAATTCCCTCCCTATTATTTTTCCTTCGCTCTTCGCCTGATTCATGGGACCTCTTGTGTATACAGTGTTCCTACCCGACTCCAGCCCACATTTTTTTATTTTGATCGTTCATGCATTGCGTACTGGCAGTCTTTTATACTGCCAGAAATACTGACAACTGCCAGAAATATTGACAACTGCCAGAAATAGGCATTGCCTATTTCTGGCAGTTGTTTGCATAGAGTTCTCAATTTCATGGTGGTTTGCTAGTATGTTAGCTATATATTATTCTCAATGTTTTTCAATTATGCCTTTGCTTCAAGTTACATTTGATGCATTCTACCTTATGGATTTCTCACTATTCTAGCATTGTCATGATAAGCAAATTTGCTTATCATGCAAATTTGCTAGTTGTACATTTTGCTTATCATGACAACTCATTTTGCCTCATGAGTTTGGATAACCCGTTCCTAGAACGGCATCTGTTTATATAAATATATAAACAGATATAGTCCCTCAGCACTGTCATCCGACTGAACTCTTGAATATTGACTTGCATGACTTCATGAGTATTGAGCACTCAAGATATCTAGTCACTTTAATACTTAGCCTTTGTAATGACTGAACATATCTAGACAAGTGATTGTCCCTGTCCTCACAACATGTTTCATCAATCGAGTTTGCTCTTGCTCTTGATCAGTCAAGTCATTGATAACAAGCATAACAATCTCCACATTTTGCTTGTATCCACCATATCATTCCAAAGAGCAACATTGAACCTTTATCCCTAGCCAATCTTTGCAAATTGATCTCACCATTTGTCACAACTTCCTTGATAAAATTATGTCTCACATCAATATGCTTTGTCCTTGAATGATATACTTGATTCTTGGCTGAAAAAACCGAATCCAAGGAGAGAAATAGGAGAATGGAAACTCACATTGGGACACTTGAATGAGGGAAAACTCTGAATGCCTAGCATGAGCTTTGGCTTTGGTATTTATAGGTAGCATACAAGGCCCTTGAGAAGCTTCTCAAGAAGCTTCCTCAAGCCGTTTTCTTAGAGTGCAAGCCAAGTTAACTAGGAAGCTTCTCAAGAAGCTTCCTTCTAGAAGCTGCCTACTTGGCATGCAAGCTAAGCTAGTTGGAAGCTTCTAGAAGCTTCCTTCTAGAAGCTACTTACTTAAGGTGCAAGCTAAGCTAACCGTGAAGCTTCCCAAGAAGCTTCCTAGATACTTTCGGAATATTCTAGGCTACTTTGTTTTATGTGCTACTTCGTAAGCCCGACTAACTTCATCGCTAAACTCCATATTGTTACATTGGCCAAGTGAATAGCGCTTTGGCTATCAAAAAAAGTGTGGACTTCATGTTAGGGAGTCCTACATCCTCGGGTAATCTTTGTAGCCATATTGCCTCTTTGGCAGCCTCAGTTGTTGCCATATATTCAGCCTCTGTGGTAGAAAGAGAAACAATAGATTGGAGAGTAGACTTCCAACTTATTGCACCACCAACAAGTGTAAAAACAAATCCTGTTGTAGACCTTCTCTTATCCAAGTCTCCAACAAAATCAGAAATCTTTATACCCTATAATTCCTCCTCCTTTGGTCCTTCTCCTTATCAAAGGTAATGCCAATATTTATACTCCCTTTCAAGTAATGAAGTATCCACTTCATAATTTCCCAATGTTGTTTCCCATGTTTCTACTCACCATACTCACAACATATGAGATGTCTAGTCTAGTGCAGACCACAACCACATTAAACTCCCAAAAACACTAGCATAAGGAATATTTGACATTACTTTTCTCTCCTCCTCATTTGATGGACATTGCTCCAATGATATCGTAAAATGACTTGCCATTGGATTGTTGACTAGTTTTGCATTCTCCATGCCAAACCAAGCAAGTAATTTTTCCAAAGATCTCCATAGAGATATCCATAACTTCCTCTTGTAGATTTTAATCCCAAGCACACTCTTTGAAGAACCCAAGTATGTCATATCAAACTCCTTACCAAGTTTTTCTTTCAATTTCTCCACCTCAACCATATCCTTTGTAGTGTCACGCCATTTGTAGTGCCGCATCTAGATGCTTGGACATTGGAGTTCCAGTGATAGTAGTTAGAGTTATTTCAACAGTTTCTCAAAGACTACTTCTTGATGGTTAGATTTTGTGTTTGGGGTACTGACTTCACGGTGGGCCTACCATCACTTTGCACCGTTCGCACCGTCAAGTGTGCCATCAGCGGGACCATTAGGGTTTCAGAGCTAGCTCAAGTCCAGGGGGTGTAGTTTCAAAGTGAGCTCTAGAGAGCTCACTTCTTTGATGTTGAGCCTTCGAGTTCTTGGCTATGGTGGACAAAGGCCGGCGAGCGTCACTTGGATTCTCTATGCTTGAGTGGGTGTGGCTTGATTGTAATTAGTGCCTAGTTGTTGGTAGTTTATAGAGTGATAGATCAAGTATTGATCTGAGTTGTGTTGAGTTGAGAGTGGTAAGCAATCTGATTACATCAAAGAAGTGAAGTAAGGGGGAAATCGGGTGCAAGAACTTTGAGTGTTGGTGGTATCTCCAAGCTCGGTGAATCGTTGGTAGCTCGATTCAAGTTCAATGTTTCCCTAGTGTGCAAAAGCTCGTTCAATTGATGCAGATTTGGCAGTTAGGCGGACGGTGTGCGGAAGGGCAGGCCAAATTTTGAGCAAAGAAGGAGCAAATTTCAAGCAGTGGTTATGATTTTGAGCTCAAGAGGTGAAGATAGGACCAATTTGCTGCGAGTTGGGCTCAAAAAGTCAAATTGAAGGTGGAGTTGGGAAGCTCTTCTCATGAATTTGTGATTTGGAAAAATCCGTGTTGTCAATTTGGCTCAAGTGGAAAGTTAGCGGGGGATTTGGTGGACAACCAACTTTAGAGTTTACGTCAAATTTTGGTTGGGATTTACGTCAAATTTGGAGGAGTTTCGCTATTGAACTAGCTGATGAAGGTAGTAGTATTTTTGTAGCTGTACTAAGACTCTCTCCAAGATCCTTCACCAAAGTCTCCAAAAGTGCTTTTACTCCACTACACTCATGTCCTTTTGGAAGTCCTTCCACTCCACAAACCTCACACAACTCCTTGGTCTTAGATCTTCTCCCTCCTAATCTTGGTGAAGAAGGTCCAACATGCAAACCTAAGTCAAGTAACCCTCTCCTTTCCCTCAATCTCTTGCTCTCAAAGGTCAATGGACATGAACTTGCCTTATGTCCCTTCTCTCCACATAGAAAGCACTTAGACTCACTCTTTCCTCCAAGTGGTGTAGGTTTTTGGATCCTCTCAACACTCTCTTCAAATTCTATTGTAAACTCTCTTTTCCTCAAATCCACCCCTACAATCACCTCAAACCCTTGGGGAACCTTGCATAATCTCAATTTCCACTCTTGATGACCCTCCATGTTCCCAAGATGAATCTAAACACTCAAACATATTTTTTGTTGATCTCAAACTCCTCATGCATGAGATCTCCACTCTACAGAATTGACCTTTCCTCACAATGTGACTCAAATCTCTCAACCAGTATGTCACAGTCCTCTAAAATTTTGCATACTTGATTACAACTCTAGTGCGTCCCTCCCTGCAAAATTTCAGAATCTTTTCATCAAGCCATTTGGCCTAGACACCTTTCTATTCAGCACACATATTTCAGATTTGGTCTGAAAACCACCCCCCTCACTTCAAAAACTCATAACTCACTGCGCAAGAACAATCTCTCTCTAATTTATGTGGCAACAGGTAGGATACAATGCACTGAATTTTCTTGGAAATTTTTAGGACAATTCATTGAAAATTGAAGAAATGGCAGACTCTGTACAATTTTCTAGAGAGCATGCAGTTACGGGAGCACTTTACCCTATCAACTTTCAAAACTTCTAGCCCGGTGCGCATAGTAGCTCTCACAATAATTTCAAGTGTGATAACTGAAAGATAACCCAAGCTATCATGTGTAGAAATTTCAAGTCCAGATCTCAAACTTGAAATTTTGCCCAAAATCACCTTAATCCCCAAAATCTGCAATCCACCTCACACAATCTCTCCAATTCCTCTCATGTGTACAAGATGTACAAAATCACCTCAAAGACATCATAATGAACTACAGGGTATACAAATAGATCTTGGTTCTCTAACATAAGTTTAACACTCTCCTCTCCTAATGTGCTCTCCAAGTGAGCTCTCATAGCCTCCTTTTGCCTAATGTAGAATTGAACGCGGAACATTATCTTGCCTTCTAGAGAGGTCCTGACAACGGAACCAAAAATGTGAGCCGGCATGTCTCTCACTCAAGTTGAACCTCTGATGACTATTATGGTAGCGCACCATGGACTAAGAAGGCAAGGAACCCCAACTCCATTATACTATTCCAAGGCTAACACTCCAAGACTCAAGACATTGCTCACTAGAGAACTCAATGAGAGAGAGATAATTGTAAATGAAAGGATGATGAGTACCTCTTCACCCCTTTTTTATATACTTGTGAAATAGTTACGTACCAAAGTTAGTAATTACCATAGTAACTCAAGTTACTAGACTAAAAGTCAAGTAAAGTCAAAAAGTAGAAAGGAATATCCATTCACATGGGCATATTCCCCTAAGCATGTGGTCTTATCTTGACCCAACCACTAAGTCAAAGATTCCTTCACATGGGCTATCATTGGACTAAAGAAGAATCCAAAACAAAAAAGCTTGCGGGTCCAAGAGTTCTCAACTCTTTCCTCAAAGCCAAACACCTAGGAATAATACCAAGTCAATACACTAAAATCCAAAATAGTGGTGCTCATCTTTTCTACTTCCTCTAAAGTAAAGTCTCCTCTATCTTAGCTATGACTAACTTTAGCTAACCATGACTAATATAGAACTATCCTTTATCTCTATATAAATAATATCTCTTAAGTACTTGTAATACCAAGCTAAATATCACAATACCACACACATGCACAAATGGGTGTTACAGTCTATACACCATAGAGAGTCTTGTTAGACTCTAGTGCGCAACCCCTTATGTTGGGGAAGGCTGCAGTTGTCGGTCTGGAGTTACAGAAGACCGATGTGGAGAGGTGTCCATTTCAGATCCAGACATCTCTAGGTGGTGGTTCGACACAATACATCACACATGGGGAGCTTGTTGTCTAGGTTCAACCTGGTCATCCGACTAATAGCTCGGTGGTGAGAGCTCATGCTATTGCGACGATAGTTGAGTCATATGATGTGCTAGTTGGGGGAGCAGTGTTATACTCCATGGGTTTCAACATTGATTATTGGGAGGAGACAACCTCTTATAGACCTGGTTGGCAGTCTGGTGAGTGACGGGTATGTCGCCTACCAATATGCTTCAATAGTGGCAGTCTTGGCTCACTACAGTCCGGCACCATAGCAACATCAGTTTTAGCTTTCAGTGGTGCAGTTACTTGGCCTGGTGACTTGTTGGAGGGGAACGCCCATGCAGAGGATACTCCAATACCAGAGGAGATCACTCGGCTTTGGAGTACGAGTGGGATTGTTCCATCCACCTTGGATGTTCCATTGTGGAGTTCAGAGGAGGCATTGCAGCAACATGCAGATTAGTTGGTGCAGTAGGCTTGGAGTGGAGCCTTTGTACCATTAGGAGATGAGTGTGAGGATGAGCCTCCAGAGGCAATTGCTTTGGCACCCCTGGATACCACACTCATTGCTTGGCAGTATCTAGTAGAGGGGATATGCCTATTAGAGTTGTTTGGTGCGATCAACACCGGACTAGCTGTGATGTTACAAGCGGGTATACGAGTACAGAGGTACTTGTATGTAGAGAGAGATGAGACTGCTAGGTGAGTCTCTTTACATCATGTGGCACACTTGGCCTATCGGTATTTAGAGTTATTACCGATGTCAGCAGTCAAAGGTTACCAGAAGGCCCTACCAGCAGACATTTCCTACTGGGGTTGCATGACCTAGAGAGACATGGGCCTATTCACTTAGTGATTTCTGGATGGCCATGTTAGGTACATACACGTGATGGTAGAGGATTGGGTCTTCACAATCCTTGTTCTAGTGTGTTTTGGGAGATGTTACGGATACTACGACATCTCCAGGTTCATCAGTCTATTTCTCCAGCTTACCTTTTGGAGAACGTTCCTTTGATGGGTGATTCTTGCACTAGAGTGGTGGCGAGTACACATCAAGTCCATTCTTGGATGGAACATGTTGTATTGTTAGATGAAGCCAGAGTGGGATCACGGGCTCATCGTCTTTGTCTTTGGTGGATGAACCTCTTACCTAGAGAGGTTCTACAGTGTGCTTATGATGGGATTCAGTGACTGGACCACATTCTTGTTGATGATATCTTGGATGTTGGGCGTTAGTCTCAGATAGTGGTAGTGGCTGATAGGTCACCTATGGCAGTGGTGAACCTAGTTGGACAGCCTAGAGCCGCATTTCCCACACTCATGAGTTTCCCAGGCTCTCATGCTTTTTGAGAGGGAGGACTTGGACTTGTTTGGGACTCATAGTTACAGCAGTTGGTGGAGCCCAACGCTGATGAGAGAGAGCGGGCGATAGGTTTTTGCACCGGTATTACCACTATTCTAGCAATGTCAGAGGCATCCAGGCATCAGGTGTTAGGTCAGGCTATGGACATGAACTGTTTGACATGGATTGTGAGCCTTGGCTTGGTAGAGCAGTGTAGGATGCACTTGATAGGCATCACCACTCGGACACTTGTGAGCCCTGTGCCTATCGAGACGATTCAGGCACATGTTGGGGGCAATGGACCGAGTGGATATGGTATTCTTGGGACACATCCAGTAGCTACTAGGGAGAGTGGTTTACTTGGAGTCCGTCCAGGTGAGCGTGGCTACTTGGATTACACCCTTGGTCCACATGGGATGTAGGTAGAGGACGTGTGGAGCTTGCAGCCATAGTGGAGGGAGTTTTTCACACAATGGTTGGGACGTCTAGTGGTCGAGAGCATGACACTATTGCTCCCAAGGGCCCAGTGTAGTAGTCAGTCAATATGTCTTCCATTCCTACTATAGTTACAAAGGATACTTGGGAGCCAAATCTTGGACCCAAGCTTACTAGAGAGGAAAGACGGAGGATTTGGAGATTCTTGAGGAGTCACACGAGTTGTTTTGCCTTCAGTATGAAGGATTTGGGTGCTCTAAAGGGACCTAGTATACGGATTGAGCTGACTAGTGACACACCATTTTTCTGACGTCCTTATTGATATAGTGAGATGGAGAGGACATTGATCCAGAGCCGGAGTAGTGACCTTTTTGAGGCTGGGTTGGTGGAGATTTCACATGGAGAGTATGCATCAGCAACACATCAGCGACAGTGATGCCAGCCAAGAAGGATATGCATGGCAACTATACAGATAGGCGGATGTGTGGAGATTACCGTTCTATCAACCAACAGACTAGGGCTGATTGGTATGCCATGCCTACACCGGAGGAGATTTTGATGCAATTGTGCATGCAAAGGTCTTCAGTACTTTGGATCTTCGAGCGGGATATCATCAATTGCCGATCAGGGAGGAGGATAAGTCCAAGACCACATTTTGGGCTATTGATCCTCACGGCAAAGATGTGTTATATTAGTGGAGGTTCTTACCATTTGGGTTAAAGAATGCTCCTGCTGAGATCCAGAGGGTCATGGATAGGATCCTAGCTGGAGTGGATTTTGCTCGATGCTATATTGATGACATTTTGGTTTATAGCACTACTGTGGAGGAGCATGAGAGACAGTTGTTGGAGGTGTTTGAGAGGTTAAGATCTCATGGACTCAAATTACATCCTGGGAAGTGTAAGTTCTTCCACGAGCAGGTTGAGTATTTGGGTCACACTATCTACCTCGGAGGACTTGGTGTCCAGCAGACCAAAGTGGAGGCTATTGCACGTATTCCTTGGCCTACGCATGTGAGCAGAGTGCGAGCATTCCTTGGGTTGGAAAACTTCTATCGCCGCTATGTTAGAGGATTTAGTGCCATTGCCAAGGCCTTGACGAAGCTGACCAAGCTTACACAGGAGTGGTGTTGGGGAGATGAGCAGGAGAGAGCTTTTGTAGAGCTCAAGGAGAGGTTGACATATGCTCCTATTTTGAGGAGACCGATCAGGGGATGACCATTTCAGGTTCACATTGATTGGAGTATGTTGGGGCTTGGAGCGGTGCTCACCCAACATGATGATGAGGAGAAGGAGTTTGTGGTGGGCTATGCTAGTCGCTCCAACAATTCAGCAGAGGCAAAGTATAGTTCATATGAGAGAGAGTGCTTGGCAGCAATTTGGGCAGTAGCACATTTCCAATGTTATCTATTTGGTAACCCCTTCACTCTCATCATTGATCATCAGCCACTAAAGTGGTTGATGGAGTCCGACAAGCTTTCAAGGAAGCTTGCACGATGGGCTGTGATTTTACAGAAGTATGATTTCACAGTTGTTCACAAACCTAGAGTGGTGAACCGTGATGCAGATGGGTTGAGTAGAAACCCATGTCCCAGCCAGCAGGATAAGACCGGAGCACGTTGGTTGGCATGGTGAGACAGATGAGGAGATGGTGCCATGTTGGCATGCATCGGCCTTTCTGTGTATATTTGCAAAGGCTTTGGTGGTATCTCTCTCAACGCATATAGGAGGAGTTATTGAGGTCACAGATCCAGAGAGTGAAGATATTGGTACAATTCAGCGAGACATTCATGATGATGTCTTAGTGATGGACTATCTTTGCACTGGTGTTGTGGGTGGCACAGTTGGGGCCAAGGAGAGAGACAGTGTTCTTCAGCAAGCCAGACGGTTCAGATTGGAGGGTAGACACCTTTTGCGTGTATGGGAGGATGGTAGAGTGCGAGTAGTACCCCTTCCATCTCAGAGACCACAGTTGGTCCGTCATGCTCATGAGGAGCTAGGACATTTTGGAGTCAAGCATACATATAGCTTACTCCAGAGTCATTATTGGTGGCGCGGTATGCAGACCAAGGTACATCAGTTTGTTGCCAGATGTGTGGTTTGTGACCGAGTTAGAGCATCATTCAATGCTCCTACGCCACAGTTACACCCATTACCTATCATGGGATTGGGTTACCGTTGGAGTTTGGACTTCGCCGGACCTTTACCGTTGACTGTGAGACATCATCAATATGTTTTGGTGATGGTGGAGCACTTCTCCAAGTGGATTGAGTTGGTGGCACTTCCTGACAAGTCTAGTGAAGGGACAACTTACTCATTCCTAGATCAAGTTCTTAGTCATTTTGGTGCACCAGTTGAGGTTTTGACTGATCAGGGTACAGAGTTCTTGGGAGAGTTTCAGGTCTTATGTGACAACACTTTGATTGATCATTGTACTACATCCCAAGATCACCCTGAGGCAGATGGCTTAGCAGAGAGAGTGTTTCAGACGGTGAAGAGAGGATTGCAAAAGTATGGTTTGCAGAGAGGCCACTTGGGAGATTGGGATCTCCAATTACCTTGGTTGGCCATGGGTTATTGGTTCAGCCGGCAAGCCTCCTTAGCATCCTTCTCTCCATAATTTCTACTCTATGAATGAGATCCTTATTTACTTGCAGCCATTCGTCAAGATGCTACTATAGTTTTGGACTTGGATGACCCCGATGTATGGATGACCACATGTTCTCAGCGGGCAGAGATCTTTCGGAGAGTGATGCCGATGGCCTTTGAGAACTTGGCAATTGCTCATCATATAGATACTTTACGCTATGCTACCATTTGAGGAGGATGTTATAGACCCTCGATTTGTTGATTTCATCCAGGCAACTATGTATATCTACAACAGATAGCACCGACAACACTTGATGTTTCTACATGCCGCACTATCTTGAGAGTGCGTGAGGTTTTGCCATCTGGAATCCTTGTGTTAGAAGGACGTGATGGTGTTGTTTGGAAGGATCATGTGCGCAATTGTGCGCCATGCCACCTCCCAAACATTGATGGTACTATGGACCCAAGCTTGGCACTTGTACGTGTAGTGTGTAGGCTTGAGGTGTATGTTATGTGGCTCTTCTGGTAGAGATGCTACTATGTTAGTGTGTGATAGCTGTTCGAGAGGATGGCATATGGCATGTATGACTCTTCCCCTCACGGTGGTTCCTCATGGACAGTGGTTATGTCCTAGATGTACTTGACCTATAGCTAGTTCATTCTTTATATGGTATAGATTGCAGACAAGCGACAAATGATGGGGCTCCATAGCACCCGGCCTCCTGATCTTTGCCCATTAGAGGGTATACCATATACTTAGAGTAGATGGCTATCTGGAGTTAGAGGGGCCTAACCGCTAGCTAGGGGGGCGATTGTGGCACTTTAGAGTCTATGTATGACTTATGTGTGAGTTGTGCTTCTATAGTGTATGATGTTGACAGTGATGTATGTTGTGTAGCGATGTATATACGTACGATAACTGTCATGCCATTTGTAGTGTTGCATCTAGATGCTCTAACACTGGAGTTCCAGTGATAGTAGTTAGAGTTATTTCAGCAGTTTCTCAAAGACTACTTTCCAATGGTTAGATTTTGTGTTCGGGGTACTGACTTCATGGTGGGCCCACTGTTACTTTGCACCGTTCTCACCGTCAAGTGTGCCGTCAATGGGACCTTTAAGGTTTCAGAGCTAGCTTGAGTCCAAGGGGTATAGTTTCAAAGTGAGCTTCAGAGAGCTCACTTCTATGATGTTGAGCCTTTGAGTTCCTGGCTATGGTGGACAGAGGCCGGCAAGCGTCACCTGGATTCTCTATGCTTGAGTGGGTGTGGCTTGACTATAATCAATGCCCAGTTGTTGGCAGTTTATAGAGTGACAGATCAAGTACTGATCTGAGTTGTGTTGAGTTGAGAGTGGTAAGCAATCTGATTATTGTGGCACTTTAGAGTCTATGTATGACTTATGTGTGAGTTGTGCTTCTATAGTGTATGATGTTGACAGCTATGTATGTTGTGTAGTGATGTATATACGCACGACAGTAGCAATCAGGATATCATCCACATATAGTACTAAGATTATAAGATCAAATACTCTAGGTCCATGTAGCTTCTTGAGGTACACACAACAATCTGATTCACTTCTGTTATATCCATGCTTTAACATGAAAGCATCAAATTTCATGTACCAAAGTCTCCGACTCTGCTTTAGTCCATATAAAGACTTTTGTAACCTACAAACCAGGTTCTGGTTCCTTGGTACCACAAAACCTTCAGGTTGATGCATGTAAATCTCCTCCTCCAGTTCTCCATGTAGAAAAGCAATTGTAACATCTAGTTGCTCCAACTCCAAGTTATGTAATGCAATTATTGCCTATTGAAGAAGTGAAGTGCACAAATTGAAGAGAATTTTACCATTGGTGAAAAAATCTCATTGAAGTCAATACCTTCTTTTTGGCTATAACTCTTTGCTACAAGCCTTGCTTTGTATTGATCTCCATCAGATTTTGGAAGTCCTCCTTTCCTCCATAATATCCATCTGCAACCAATTGCCTTCTTTCCCATAGGCAATTTTTCAAGTCTCCCTGTTTGGTTTTTGGCCAAAGACTTCATCTCTTCTTCCATTACAACTTTTGACACTCTTAATCTTGCATTGCCTCTTCATGCCGCACCATTCTCTGTAAGAAGAGCATAAGCTACAAATGAATCATCAAATTTTTTTGAGTGCCTTCTATCCCTATTTGGATATCTACGTTCATGAATCACTTTTGGACTTTGCTCTTCTAATGGTTCACTTGGTAGATCTACAAGAGATGAGATGTCTTCATTTCCAAGATCAATATCTATCGTAACAAAACCCGACTGAGTTTGTTTTTTCTTTACTTTTTCTATAGTAATAGTCTTCATCATACTAGTCTCATCCAAAACTACATCCCTACTCACAACAAGACAACACCTTTCTGGATCCCATAATCTATATCCCTTTGTATCCTTCTCATATCCCAATGATATATATTTTCTAGATTTGGGATCTAACTTTGTCCTTTGTTCTTGTTGAATATGAACATAAGCTATGCATCCAAGCACTCTTAGTGAAGGGTAATCAACATGCCAACCTGTCCATTTTTTCATAGGTATCTTACACACAATAGCAGTAGAGGGAGAAATTTTTACCAAATGACAAGTTGTATTCATAGCTTCTGCCCAAAAACTCTTCTCCAATCCGGTGTTGCTTAACATACTTCTTGCTTTCTCCAAGAGTGTATGATTTATCTCCAAGAGCTCTGCCACACCATTTTGTTGAGGGGTACCCGATATGGTAAAGTGATGAATTATCCCTTGAGTCTTACAATATCTATCAAACTTTCCAGATTTGTATTCTCCACCATTATTAGATCTCAAACACTTTTCTTTCCTTCTAATTTGTTTCTTTATCATCACCTTCCATTGTTTAAAGATAGAGAAGACCTCTGATTTTTGCTTTGTGGTATAGACCCATACTCTCCTAGAGTAATCATTAACCAAAAATACAAAATGTAATGCTCCAGATTTTGAAGCTATAGGTGCAGTGCCCCAAACATCAGAATGCACATAGTCTAAAATTCCCTTTGTGCAATGAACTCCAGTGGAAAATCTTACACTCCGTTGCTTTCTTATTACAAAATGCTCACAGAATTTTAACATAACTTTTAAGGACCTTCAGAAGTTGTTGCTTTGACAATTCACTTAGACCCCTTTCATTCATATGACCCAAACGTAGGTGCCATAACTGAGTAAGATCTTTGGTATCTTCATTTTCAGAAATAGTACTTGCCACTCCTCCAATAATGGTCTCTCCAACAAGCTCATAAAGATTTCCTATCTTCTTGCTCTTCATTTCAACCAATGCTTCTTTGAATACCTTGAGTGTTCTATTTTTTGCTCCACACCTCCAACCATCTTAGTCTCAAGTGCCTAGTGATATCAAATTCTTCCTTAACTCAAAAACATGCCTCACATTAGCAAGAGTCCTCACAATGCAATCAAACATCTTAATGTGTATTGTACCAATGCCAATAGCTTTACAAGCCATGTTGTTCCACATTATCAGACATCTTCCATTGAACGGTTTGTACTCATGAAACCACTCCTTATTTGGACACATATGGTAAGAGAAACCTAAGTCCAATATTCATGGCTACTCAAATTGATCTTTGTCTTAGGTAACACATAGAACATCATACACAACACCAGATGACTCAAGAATACTTGCTTGATCTGAAATTTGACCTTTATCCTTGTTGGACTCAAGGCTCTTGTTGTAACAATCCTTCTTGAAATGTCCAACCTTCCCACAAATCCAACACTTACCTTTGAAACCTCCAGTTCTAGACTTGGATCTTGATTTACTCTTGATATGTTCTCTCTCTCTTGTCCTTCCTCTGATAAATAGAGCCTCTGAATTTGTCTTGTCTTGTCTTGGTTGGGTCTTTTTTGCATCTCATTGGACAATAATACTGAAGTGACCTCCTCACAGTTTATATCATCCTTTCCATATAGAAGAGTTGTGACCAGATGCTCAATTGATGGAGAAAATGAAGTCAATAACAACAATGCCTTATCCTCCTTTCGTAACTTAACCTTTGTGCTCATCAACTCACAAATGATTTTGTTGAAAGCATTGAGATGCTCCATAATACTCTGGCCTTCCTTCATCCGCAACAAATACAACTTCAGTTCAATAATAGTCTATTTATCAATAACTTTGTCATATAAAGATTCTCCAATTTAGCCCATAGTTGTGATGTAGATTCCTCATTCATAACATTGTATAGCACTTCATCAGCAAGGTTCAACCTAATAGTGCTAATAGTTCTGAGATCTGCATCTTCATCTTCCACATCTCATCACTTTTGTCCTCCCTTTTTTTCTTTAGTGCTCTATGCAGTCCTTGCTGGACAAGAAGGTCCTTCATTTTCAGCTACCAAGGTCCAAAATTGTTTTTCTCATCAAACTTCTCCACTGCAAATTTAGCATTTGATATGGATATCACCCCTGCCATTGCTTTGATGTGGACTTGCTTCTAGACTCACTTCACTGCACCCTCAGATCTGAAGACACTCTTTAGGACAAACTATGCTCTGATACCAATTGTTAGAAAACACTATCCCCCAGGACCTCGCGCAATAGCACATCATAAAGCACATTAAACATAAATTAGAGGACAACAAGAAGTAACTGGGTTCACTCATTATCCTGGAAGCTACCTCCACGGCTGAAACAGGCTCACACTAGCTCTTCAAACCTTTATTTCTCATTGTGCATATATATATATATATATATATATATATATATAAACAGAGATAGTCCCTCAACACTGTCATCCGACTGAACTCCTGACTTGCGGGGGACTTCATGAGTATTGACCACTCAAGATATGTCACTTTAATACTTTAGCCTTAGTAAACGACTGAACATATCTAGACAAGTATTAAAGCCTTAGTAATGACTGAACATATCTAGACAAGTGACAGTCCCTGTCCTCACCGCATGTTTCATCAATGACGTTTGCTCTTGATCAGTCAAGTCAAACATAACAAGGTCCACATGAGCACTCAAAGTGGAAAGATGTGCAGTTTCTGCCTAGTAATGTTTACTTTGATACAATTCTAATTATTCAAGTGCATGTATGCACCTTAGAAGCATTATTCAAGTGCACATATCTAGACAAGTATTAAAGCCTTAGTAATGACTGAACATATCTAGACAAGTGACGGGTCCCTGTCCTCACCGCATGTTTCATCAATGACGTTTGCTCTTGATCAGTCAAGTCAAACATAACAAGGTCCACATGAGCACTCAAAGTGGAAAGATGTGCAGTTTCTGCCTAGTAATGTTTACTTTGATACAATTCTAATTATTCAAGTGCATGTATGCACCTTAGAAGCATCCTATGCTAAATGGTTGTGTACGGGCTAAGGACCTCCTACTCTGTCCATATAGTTTGAAGCAGCCTTCTCTAGCTTATAAATTGTAGATTGTAGTCGCTTCATGCGGTGAAATCTGTGTCCTTGCTCTCCTCGTTCTAAAGCGTGCTCAACAACGGTAATTAAGATCTTCGCTTAACGTTGTGTTTACTGAGATACATTACTGACCATCCAAATTTTAGACAACAACGTAAGTCACTCGATATCGATCTGATGTCTACCGAAATTTCGATCGCATTTTCTCAAGTGGAACTCTCTTAACAGATGCTGGGTTAAGCACAAGAAGTCGTCGAAGTTCAAAATCAAACCAGGTCAATCAAGTTGTGTCAGACTAAAGTGCACCTCATGTCAAGATCAAGCTCGCGCATTTTGCATCTCTGAAGAACAGTTAACGATAATGTCGCCTCATAGTCACTATGGAATGGAAGGTTCGGTAGTTAAACAGATGGTCGGAGAGAGTTGAATCGCTTTTCATCACTGGAATTTTGAACTTAGACATAGCGGTGATACAAAAGAGGGAGAGGTGATTGTCTTCGTGGACTCCGTGGCACTTGGCCTAGACCTCTCAAGTGACGGAAGCCCGCATAAATGTGGTAGGGACTAAACACAGAAGCAGTCTGCAACGAACCATTAAGCACGTAACTCAAATCAGCAAACCCGTTCAGTGTCGGTCTTTGAAGTTTACGATGATCATCGCCTCATTTTGACAGCGCTGTATGGCCCCGAATCTGGTGGAGCTGAACGACTGCAATCTAACTTGGAACTTGCATGCAAACTTCAGTACACAATTTGGATTTATTTCCCAGCAGAAGTCGCAAATTCTTTGCATCCAGCATCTACAGTACACTGCGAACCCGACCGCACTGAGACGAGAGCAATCATGTCAGCTGTTACTTGCACCATGCCGTCAACTGCAATTCCAGTCCTGGGCTCTAGGGCATTGCCTTCCCTCCCGACACAAACCAGTTCACTTACTAGAGGGGTGTATAGCAACCGTCAAGGTTTCGCCCTGAGCCAAAAGGCTTTACATATGGTTCGTGCAAGCGGCAGTGAAATGGAGTTAGCCCGTCCTGGTTGAGAGAAGCTGTTGAGAAAGCTACGAAGATAACATTACCCAAGTATCGATTTTACAGAATGAGGAAAACAATGAGTCTGAGAAGCAATCTGTGCTTGGCAATGTTTCAGTATCTGGCGGCTCCTTCCTACATCCGGAAATTGAAAGAAGGCCTGAAACTCGTTACAAGGGATTCGGAAGTCTGTTTGCATTCGACGGAGCTGCACCGGAGACCATCAACGGTCGACTGGTACGTACTTGACGATTCGCATACACTTTCAAGCTACTGTAACGAAGTGCTTATTACTTGAACTTAATCACCTTATCAAGTCCATGATTTGAGAACAAGTAGTTCATCGAATTCTTACAGTTCGAATATATATATATATATATATATATTCTTATGATATTCATTCAGTGTAAGCTGACAATTATCGTCCTTATGGTTCTTTTCCAGGCAATGTTCGGATTCGTATGGGCTTTTCTTGAAGGAAAAGCGACTGATCTTACTGTCATGCAGCAACTTTTCAGCGCTGGAAACAGGTATTGCATTCTTCGTGGGTGCTGTGCAGCTCTTGACATATGCTTCCTTGGTACCATCATGAACGGAGAGTCCACGGATACTCGACGATTGGTCCATTCACAGCTAAAGCTGAAAGATGGAACGGACGTTTGGCTATGACTGCTGATCGATGAAGCCATTCGTCAATCCCCTGTATTCTTCAACTAAGCTGATAGGATGAGAGTTTTGAGTGTGGAAAGTCCAAAATCCACCCATTACAGAACATACTAGAAGGAATTGTCAATCTCATCACGTTGGAGCGGAACTTACTACCTAGTAAGTCTCGCTGGAATCGCTCGAGACATCTCGGTTAGACTTAAACATTAGTCCTCCACGTTACGCGTACTAACAAGAATTTGGTTTTGGACTTGTGAGTTGGTAAATAACTGTTCTGGAAATTTTGGATTTGTATCTTCAAAATTTGCTGGCTACATCCAAGTAAGGAGCTGACATGTTCTCCCATGACTTTCATCAATAGCTTCCAACATTCCGTTTTCACAAGGATTACTCCGTTGTGTATTGAAGTCCTCCATACGATCAAAAAATCAAAATCCGCTGCCAAGTCAGAAGTAATGTGAACAGTCGCTATCATTCATCTTCTCAGACAAAGAGTAAGGGCAAGACCTCAATCGTCTGCTCTGCCAGGGAAACCTTTCTCATCCGAACAGTTGCAAAATTGAACTTTAAGATTGAACAACACTCCCATAATCCATCAAATTGAAGGCAATCACAGCTTTAGTAAGACTCATCATAACTCAATACAGAGGATATAAAAGCACTGAAAAAAAGAAAGAGGCCACCGCGGAGGAAAAATGAAGGATTGGGAAGACCCCATCAAGCCGCCGCACCAGGGAGAGAAAAAAAAAATTTTAACATGGGCTAAGTCCCAAGAGAGTCTATATGAGAAATTAACATAGGCTAAGCCCCAATAGAGTCTATATGAGAAATCAGCCCCTACCGCACCAAAGATATCCGAGCTATGCAAGTTGTACGATCTACACACTACACACTGAAAATATCCATCTACCACTGCCTGAAAAGCTCTTAACATCTGACAAGGAAATTACCATTCTTCTTTACATTATACATCCTACTTTAGAACCAAAGTTGGGCTTGAACATCGCAAGAACGCTATTAAAACCTGTCTTTAGAAAGCTGAGTGAGCAACAACTACAGAAAATATCATTATTCTCACGTTCATATACTCATATACGAGGACAAAGGCGACCGCGTAGGAAAAATGAAGGATGGGAAAACCCATCAAGCCGAACAAGGGAGACACAAAAAAGGTAACATACTCATATACGTAGGTATACAGATGCAGATTTTCAGACCACAATGGACAAGGTGTGATAGGTTTAATAGAGGAAGGCGACCGCATAGAAAAAAGAAAGGATAGGACGATCCGATCAAACAGTACAAGGGAGAGAAAAAAAGAAGTAAAATGGGGCTAAACCCCAATAGAGTCTATATGAGAACTCTACCTACTGCACCTAAGAATACATTTAATACCTTTCATACCTATGCCTAACAGACATAACTTCAAAGGATACTTCAACTCAAAAATTTTCCTCCCAAAATGAGAAACTACTCTTTCCTATCTTTGCAAACAAGAGTGAAAATCATCAAAATAATAAATTTGATGAAAATATATGCACCATGATATTTAAAATATTCTATTTTTGTAAAATTATAAGGGAGATTGTAAACCTACACAACGTATTCTTTTGCAATATCCTTCAAAAATTATACCTTGCATTTTCCCAACACAACGATCTATTATGTAATTGGAATTTCATAAGGATATAACTTGAGCTATCCTATAATTGAATTGCCCTTTATATAAAAGTTCTTTAAGGATATAATTTGAGCTATCTTATAATTATCTATTATATAGAAGTTCTTTCAATCCACCAAGGTAGTTAAATTTTGTATTATGCATATTTAGAGCACCTCATTTTAGCAACAGATTCCTAAGGATCTAACAATGACTAAGACATACAAGGAGTGTCATTGGCATATGATACCAAGTGTCCATGGAGTGTGTATTCTAAAGGATGCTTTATATCATGAAAGTATATGCATGTGAGCAATTGCTTGCAAAGTCTTTTGAAGAAGCAAAAAAAATTTATTCCTTGCATTGCATAGAGAAAAAGATTCATGAGCACTACATTTCCTTTGAGAACCCAAAAGTAAGTTCTTTCCATCACTTCACTTACTTTTGATTATGTTATTTTAGCTAGTATCTCATATATAGATGAGTTTTGTAAGAGGACAAGGAATAAGGAGAAAAAGTTGGAAAGCTTCTGTGATTTCACAATCATAAATATATGACAAATTATAAACATAACTTTCTATCGAGTCTTCTGCTTGGGGACGTGGGGAGTGACCTTGCCACTCTTTAGGGCCTTCTAAATTTGAGTGAAATAGTCTAACGTGTACAAATAGCTAGGCATGCACATTAGGGGATACAATGATATCGCCCATATGGATGACGACTGAACAAATTCTGCTTGATATAGAAATTGAACATCTCTTAATTTGAAAAGATATCTACTATTTGTATCTACCATTTTAAAAGGTATCTACTCTTTGATGGGTTCTTCCCATCGTTCTTGTTATCTATGCAGATCGCCTTTTCCTTTGTAGCTAAAGATAACCCTCGTTGATGTCCTTGCTTTTCAAACGGAGAACCCATACATCATAGAAGCATTTTGATTTTGGAAGTTCTTTGAAGATAAGGCTTTGGGTGGAAAGACCGAGAAGGGATGCAGAAAACCAGATTGTGATCATAACAATACAACAATCAGTAACTCATTACTTTCAGTAACGTAAACGATATGATATGATTTTACTTTTGCGAACTTTATGAGGTTTTGGTAAAGTAAAAATTCTCAAAATGAAGGAGGAGACAAAAAAATACCTATATCAGAATGTAATAGTGTAAATTCCAAAGTAAGAATATAAATAACACCTAATTTCATTAAGAGAAAAATTTAGAAGAGATGCAAAAAATTAAAGTGTATTGTTCTGTATATTTCTTTTCTAGTAATTTGAATCATTATGAAATATATTAATTCTCTTCAGTTTGTAGATTTTTAATTGGTACTGTTCAAAATAATATATAAAGAGGTCCAAAATATACAGTCCAATATATATAAACAATTTTGTGGAAAGTTTTAGACAAGGGTGATCTATGGTATATAACCTCAAACATTTGAAATATAAATAAATATAATTATATAATTATATTTATATTTATATACGTATATAATATTCCCCGTAAAAATTCTTTAAACTAGATCAAAACTGTATTTACCTCCTTTTAGGATGGAAAATACGGTTTGATACAGCTACGGTTATTATCATAGAGAATTTGGAAAGAAAAATTACCTCGCTGGACTTGTCACTTTGCTTCGTCTTATTGTCCTCGAGACAACAAAAACTCGATCTCTCTTTGATATCATACCTACTTGGTTGTAAATGTGACTTGGATGTAACCCGTTTGAGTTTTGATCCATAGATATGCGAACCGTATAAACTAAATGACTCGGTTATTCTAACAAGATCAAAAATAAGAAGAATTATTCTACCGTGTGGCCACATGCTCTAGCTTGTGGTCCCCACAATCCATTGGTGGAGCTTTGAACGCGTGTCATGATCATAAATTCGCATTTATGTGGCCCCATGCCATTGGGCCATAGGTTATTACCTTGTGACCCAATAGTTCATTTTTCCTTGCTTTGTTTTACAAATTTTTTGTTTTCTTTGCAAATTTATATGTTTTTGTGTTTTTGGATGTTGAAGTGTTTTGCATTTTTATGTTCAAACATATCATAAATACAAACTCTTCAACTAGCACATCTAAAACCAACTCTATACAGGCATTTGACAATATAGAAGCTTTAGAAGGCTTCTTGCAAGCACTTGGACGTGATGCTAACTACACAAAGGTGCAGCTGCTATACGGAGGAAAAGTTTTCCAGACATGGGAAAGTAGTCAGAAGTTCTATGAAACTTATGCAGCTTGAACCAGCTTTATGATTGGTATTTCCAGATCCGGACTTATGCTCACTGGATGTAAGCACCTAGATTTTGTCTACAATTGCCAAGGTGCTCTAGACAGAAAGTTGACACCCATAGATGTGCAACCACACCATACTCCCAATAGATGTGTTGTATGCAAAGCACACATGTATATTGCATGTTTGGAGACTGCCGGTGACCAATTTGGGTTGAAGGTCATGCGGATCCAATTAGATCATACCCATGATTTTCTTACCGGCAATGAGCATGTTCTACTTTTACGCACCATCCTTGAAGTAGATTTGAAGAAATTACAACTTTTGAAGGTGAATGTGTCACCATTTGTCAAAGCATGGAGATATTAGCGGTATGCAACAAAGCTAGAATCACCAATCTTGGCTATAGTGACAAGGATGTGTGGAACTCTTTGGCTAGGGTTTTTAAGAATAATGTTTAGAACAATGCATTGGATATGGTTGCCGCACTCAAGGAGCAGCAAGACCAAGACATTGATTCCTTCTTTCAGTTTACACTGAATCTAGAAGGTCACTTTGAGCACGTCCTATGGTTCAATGGTCCATCATTTCATGGATGCTTAATTTCTGAGGATGTCATTATTATGGACACCCCATATCAATTAAATAAATACAAAATTTCACTTGTAATTTGTGTTATGCTAAATCAACATGGCCAAAGTGTTCCACTTGGATGTGCATTGTTATGGAATGAGAAGTGTGATAGTTTTAAATGGCTTCTAAAAACTTGAAGTACCACAATGCCATCACTATGTTTACTAACCAAGAGGAGTGGATTGAACAATATGGAATTTACCAATGAGTTAGTCAAGCCTAACAAAGTAGCAAATTAGACACATTAGCCTAGAATATTCTAGAAGTATCTAGGAAGCTACTTGGTACCTTCCAAGTATTCGGTGATGTGCATGCCAAGTGGTGACTTCTAGGAGCAAGCTTCTTGGGAAGCTTTCTATCTAGCTTAGCTTGCATGCCAAGTAGGCAACTTCTAGAAGGAAGCTTCTTGAAACTTTCCGGTTAACTTGACTTCCACTCCAAGAAAGTGGCTTAAGAAAGCTTCTTGATAAGCTTCTCAAGAGCCTTGTATGTCCCCTATGCCAAATACAAAAGCCCAAGCTCATGCTAGGCATTTGGGTTTTCCACACACTCAAGTGTCCAATGTGATCTTCCATTCTTCTATCTCTCTCCTTGGTCTTGATCTTTTACATTGGTATTAAAGCAAGAATGAGATGGATGGAATTTATCGATCACTAAATATATTTCCACCAAACCATTGGGATTTTGTATCCAGGTATACCCAAGCATCATTTTATACAATTCATCACCTCACGCTTTGGACAGAAATTTTTGAATGTAATCACCTTGTTTGAAGAACCCTTGGTACTTCCAATTGTAACTTATGGAGACCGGTGGGCATGTTGCATCTATGTGTTAATAAATTAGATAAATTGGGGGTAGTGTGATAGGGTAGTAGCCATGGTGGCAATGACCAAGATTATCATTGCTATGCATCAACAAATTGAGCACCTTACTTGATTATTGGATGAATGAGACCATCAACAACAAGAGCTCATAGAGAGAGCACCAATTCAAGAACAAGAAGACCAAATCCAATTTCCAAAACCCAAGGTATTTGAAGGCAAGAATCTTCCAAGTGCAATAGAGAACTTTGTGTTTGATTGCGAACATTATTTCAAAGCTATCAATCTTCAAGATGAATGGAAATAGATTCTCTTCGCTTCCAACCAATTGGATGGAGTAGCAAAGCTATGGTGGCAATTTTGGGTGGATTGAGGTGAATGGAAAATTTTTGCACCAATCTTGACTTGGGTAGAATTCTAAAGTGCAATAATTAGTCAACTCCAAGCTATAAATGCCACAAGAGCAGCACAAGATAGGTTTGTAGAGTCGAAGCAGATTGGCTCTATAAGAAATTGCATCATGTCATTCCAAATTACATCATGTCATTCCAAAGCACCATCGTGCAAATTCCAAATATATTGGAAGGTGAAGCTGTAGATCAATTTATGAGGGGCTTGAAGTCACAACCCAAATAAGAGGTGACTATCAAAAAGCCAAAACACTTGGAAGAAGCCATGCAATTGGTTGAATGCTTTGATTCCTTAGAACAACTTGGTCTCAGCCTTGACCTCCACAAAACCTACCAATACACTACACACAGATGGAGGAGCCAACACCAATGGAGATTGATGCCATTCAACAAAGACCACTTGGCACTATGGATAGAGAAAAATTGCAATAAAATGGTGGTTGTTTTTATCATCACCAAATTAGATATTGCATTGTTGAATGTCCACTCAAGAATAAATAACCTTGTCCTATCACCCAAATGGAGTTTGTGGAGCAGAACGGTCAAGGAAATAAGGAAATCTAATAGGAGATTTTGAGCCACCGATTGGGAACTTGATTAGTTCCAACGGGATCAAAGGCTTGACTTATGCAAGTTTGCTTCACTTGCAAGGTATGATGTCTGATAGTGGTTGTAGGATTTTAGTTGATTTGTGAAATTCAAAGAATTTGAGGAGGGTCAAAAGCCTCATCAAGCAATGCTTGATCAAATAGTTCAAGAATTTGTAGATGTGTTTCTTGATGATCTACCAAAGGAATTACCCTTTGATCATGGTATACACTTCAGGATTGAGTTATTGCTAGGGAGTACTCTAATGAGTAGACCAATCTATTGGTTCTCACTAAAGGAGTTAGAGGTTGCAAATAACACTTATGGAGTTGTTGGAGAAAGATTTCATATGACATAGTACATCTCCTTGGGGAGCACCGGTACTATTTGTCCCAAAGAAGGATGGAGGACTTTGTTGTTGTATCAATTATCATGGGCTCAATAAGCAAACAATGAAGAATGTATATCCCTTGCCTCAAATTGATGACTTGCTTGATCAATTGAGTGGAGCACGGTACTTCTTCAAGTTGGATCCTCAAAGCAACTATTGGCAAATCCTCATTGATAGGGAGGATGTGCAAAAGATTATCTTTTGCACAAGGTATGGGTATTTTGAATGGAGAGTTCTACCTTTTGGGCTCACTAATGCTCTAGCAATCTTCATGGATCAGATGCATCAAGTGTTGGATGGACTATGGAATTTATACGTGGTAGTATTCTTGGATGACATTCTAATTTATAGCAAGACGGAGGCAGAACATGCAAATCACGTGCAAGAAGTCCTAAGACGACTAAATCAATGGAAGTTTCTAGCAAAAAATTACCTTCTTGGGTCAAAAGATCTCATCAGAAGGGTTCAAGATGAAAGAGGAGAAAATCAAGGCCATTTCTAATTGGCCTACTCCAAGGGATGTCACAAAAGTGCAAGCATTTATTGGATTGGGAAGTTTTTACCAATGGTTGATCCATTATTATACGCACATGATAGCATCATTGACCAACCTCTTGGAGAAAAACTCAAGCTTTCAATGGACCGCCAAGCATGAAGAAGCATCCCAGAAGCTAAAAGATATGGTGACTTCAAGACCCATTCTTCAACCATATGACCCTCAGCTATCTTTTGTGGTTAATTTTGATGCTTCTAACTTTGCCATTGGGGTTGTGTTGTAGCAAGATTTCCTAGATGGGTTACACTCATTGCCTTTATGTCTCACAGATTAACTATAGCAGAAATAAAATACTCTGCTTGAGATCAAGAACAACTAGCAATGGTATATTCTACCAGGGTATGGAGGTATTATCTCTTGGAGGAACAAGTGATCATGTGAATTGATCACAAGCCCTTGTTGTAGATATTACATTTGGAACACATGAAGAGTTGACATCATCAATGGGAGGAACAACTACAATTTTTTGACATCAAACTGGAGTACAAACCCGGTCAGTTTCATGTCATTCCCAATTCACTATCATGACAACTTGATTTGAAGTCTCTTCCTCTCATCATGACATCAATTACGATAGTATCAATCGACTCTAAAATCCAAATCAAGTTTAGGACCGCTTTACAACAAGATCCTTTCTTTCAGATGGCACAAGGTCATCTTGTAGCCTGCAACAAGGAGTACAACACCTTCTCCTTCAAGGAAGGCCTTCTATTATATAAGAATCGGATCTATGTTTCAGCCAAGGGTGATCTCCAACTTGTGCATCTCCAAGAAGCCCATGACTTATCAATCGTTGGTCACATGGGTGTGGACAAGACCGTGGATACCTTCCAACGCCAATGGTGGTGGCACAACATGGCACAAGATGTTTGAGAGTTTGTTTGATCTTGTGAGAGCTTCCATTGCAACAAGGCCAGCAACCAAAAACCAAGTGGACTCTTTCAACTACTCCCCATTCCATCTGCTTGTTGGGAACATGTGAGCTTAGATCTCATCACATCTTTGCCTAAAACAAAGCAAGGTCACATAGCAATCATGGTGTTTGTGAATAAGCTTAGTAAGAAAATCCATTTGGCACCAACTATTGATACCATGGATGCTCCACCATTAGTGTAGATCTATTTAAACAATATCTTCAAGCATCATGGGATGCTTCGTGTACTCATCTCTGACTATGATCCTCAATTCATTGAAAATTTTTGGCAAACACTCTTCTAGATACTTGGCACCAAGCTTGCTTTACCCATGGCATCTCATCTTCAAATAGTTGGACAAATGGAACATGCAAATCACACCTTAGAGGATATGCATTGTGCTTTTGTCAATGTTTACCATACCAATTGAGATGAATATCTTTCAACTACGGAGTTTGCATACAATAACTCCAAACAAGCAGACAATGGATTCTCTCCTTTCTTCCTTAATTTTGGCCAAGATCCACTTGTTCCAGATTCACTTCTTACTCCTCCTCCATCTCATGTCCCTTGTACTTCCACCTTCTTGACCACCATGTCTCAATCCGTCCAACAAGCCAAATCTCATCTCCTTGTTACTCAAAATTCTCAAAAACAATATGCAGATCACCATCGGCGGGATATCACCTTTCAAGTAGATGATAAGGTCATGCTCTTGTCTATTAACCTACCCATCACACTTGATACCCAAGTCCATAAATTTACTCCTAATTGGATAGGACACTTTGATGTCACCCAAGTCATTTCTCCTATTGCTTATCAACTTGCCTTGCCTTGTCATATGTGCATCCACCTTGTCTTTCATATTTCCAAGTTGAAACCTTTTGTTCCTAATCCATCTTCTTTTTCCTCTAGTGGCCAACCTCCTTCTCCTCTTCACATCCCTATCAATGATCATGAGGAGTATGAAGTGGATTGTATTCTTGCACGTTGCCACATTCAATGAGGCCATCGACAACATACAGAGTACAAAGTCCTTTGGAAAGATATCCCCTTCATGATGCTACTTGGGAGCCTCTTTCTTGTCTCCATAATGCATAAACAAGCATTAAGGAGTTCAAAGCTTCAATGGTGACAAGGACATCACCAACTAGCGGTAGGAGAATATATAACAATATGGAGTTTACCGACAAGTTAGTCAAGGTTAACAAAGTAGTAAATAGAACAAATTAGCCTAAAATATTCTAGAAATATCTAGGAAGCTACTTAGTACCTTCCAAGTATTAGATAATGTGCATGCCAAGTGGTGACTTCTAAGAGGAAGCTTCTTGGGAAGCTTCCCAACTAGCTTAGCTTGCACCCCAAGTAGGTAGCTTCTAGAAGGAAGCTTCTTACTAGCTTAGCAAGCACACCAAGTAGTCAATTTCTAGAAGGAAGCTTCTTGAAGCTTCTCGATTATCTTGACTTGCACTCCAAGAAAGTGACTTGAGGAAGCTTCTTGAGAAGCTTCTCAAGAGCCTTGTATGTCCTCTATAAAATACCAAAGCCCAAGCTCATGCTAGGCATTTGGGTTTCCCATACACTCAAGTGTCCCAATGTGATCTTCCATTCTCTTATTTCTCTCCTTGGTCTCGGTCTTTTATAGTGGATGACAAGAGCAATTGCAAGCACTTTACCAACTAGTCAACACCATTACTCTGCTTGGCACATTCTTCAAAAGTTTACTTTGTGGTTTCCGTCCATTTTGGGCAAGCAATTTCACCAATTCATGTGTGATTCTTGGGTTTAGGACCTCTTAGACACCCTAACGGTGAGAATTGTGTGTGATTGCCATCACTTGATGCATTTGATGCATAATAGAAAACAACAATGCTTGCATAGAAACTAGATGGAAACCAAAGGATTTGTAAGCTCTTTAAATCCATCATCAATGTGCAGAACAAGAAGCAATATATTTATTGCAGTGTTATTAACAACCCAACAAGATGAAATCTTGAATGCTTATTTGAAGTGCTTCTTGAGTTTGCAAATATCACTTAGAGATTTCATATGCATCATGGAAACTGCATGGACATAATGAGATCATGCAATTGATGTTTTAATTGCTCACAAGGTGCTCTACCAATCTATACTAACAATTTGGTCTCTAAGAGAGTAGCAACTTGCATAGACATCAACAGCTTACACATTTGTGAAAAGTCAAAAACAGATATAGGAGGTCACATAGTATGCATGTGATAATGGGCATTATTTTGGAGTCCAATTTACCAATCTCAAGCTAAAGCCCACATCATTGAAATTGATAAGACCACATGACACTTAGTATGCTTGTGTTGTTCATTTAAAACAAGGATCATCTTCAAGCATCTCTTCAAGTTTTGGATTGCTACTTATATCATTTCTATGGAAAATTTTATTTGCCAATGCAATGGAATTGTAGCAAAAGGACCCATCAATAGGATCATGTTGTTTCAATCATTACCTAGTCTATTGCCAACCTACCTATAATCAAGACCAAAGAACAATCTATGAACCACAAGTGAATTTGATTGAGCATTGAAATCAATTCAACAGTGATCATGTAGTTATTGTCATCAGCCTAGCCATAAGATTAATACATGCACAAACAAAGAAAATGTAAAACCATTAGAAGCATCATCTTAGTTGCAAACACACATCGTTCTCTAGTGGAAAGACAATTGAATAAAAGTTTGTATTTTGTTGTAGTTGCTTGTGTTAAAAAACATCTTCTTGCTCAAATTTGATTGTAAGACTTTAGTTGATGTAAATTTCATGGTCCGTGGGCTTGCATTGTTTATTCAAAAACAAAGAATGTCTTCATCATACAAAATGTGCTTTGATGATAGCAGACAATATGTTTGATATGTTTTCAAAAGAAAATAGAATCTTAGCAATCTTAACTCATGGCATGTCAACTTTCTTTGTCACCGCCATTGATATTTATGTAGATTCATATCTCTATAAATGAAAGAAAAACCAATAACAAACAACTTCTTTGAGGGAGCCAAATCAAGATTGAAAATTTACAAGTGATGTTGCTCATATGTTGCACCCGCACCAATTGCTTCAAAGCACTCAATCATACATCAAAATTCCTCTAACATCATGGAGCATTGCATAATGATGCAAAAGGAATTTTTCTTGCAAAGAAAATGATGCTGTTCCTTTTTTTTGAGGTTAAAATCCATTTTTTGCATTTTTTGCTAGCGCGGTGAAACACTAACAACCATTGTGGTGAAATTTTGTCCCCAAGATAAGAACATGATGAAATTTGTTGTCAAGATAAGAACATGATAACATTCACAATTAAGAAGCAGATTCATTCCATGTGTCCAATACAAGTATCTTTGTTAAGTGGTGTGTTCTCAAGTGGATGGTGATATTGTGTAGGTTGACGTTTCTACTTTGTCACTGAAATCTGTTTTAGAACAATTGCCTTCAAGTTATTGTAACATCAATAGTTATGTTGTTTGGTTCATAACTTTCATTTACAATCATCTGATCTGAACAGGTTGCAAACTGAACATAGCCTGATCTCAACAGGTTGATGGAGCTATTGACTACTTCAAGAATGGGAGCTTGAACTAGAATGGAATAGAATTGATACGGGTTATTTGGAAGAAATTGAGAGAGTAAATCAGATTTTGATTGAGAAATGCAAATATAGATCTACTGAGTAACACATTGTTCCTACAAGTGTGTTAGATAGTGAAAAGACTTAATTAGATATACTTACTTTGGAAAAGATTGGCTTTCATAGAAGACAGATACAAAGTAGACATTTTGAGGCACTTTGAGAATCCATCCAATATCATTGTTCAAGCCAAGCACATTGATAGCAAAGAATTCAGCCCTACTGCCATCAGTTTTGCATCATTTCCCAACAAAACGATCATGTTCCTCTTATCTCTACTCTTAAGTATGTGTACAAGTAGCAACATCCATGTGTCTAGATTGTGTTCATGAAAAGCAATCTAGATTCTGTTCATGAAGAGTTGATTGATGTTCTAGACGCAATAGAGAGAAATCAAAAATAAACATGACCAGTTCTCTCTATTGTTCTTGGACCTCAATTAATGTATGTAAGCATATATCAGTCATCAAATAAATCTCAGTCTTTCAAGATTTAGAATAATTCTACTATGATAAAATTGTAGAAGTTTGTAGCATTATATAAGATCCACAATCATTTCTGAACATTGAACTACTCATCACCTGTGATTGATAGACAACACCGCATTGAGAAGGATGCATACAACAAGGGGTTTCACTTTTAGGATTTACTAGAGATATGCTCATCCCATAAGTTCGTAAGTGAATTTCAACCATATCTCTGACACGCGTATACTACTTCTCAGACGAAGACGAGTCCAGATCATCACACACCAATATGCAGAAACATATAAAAAATGAAAAGATACAAATGCCGAGAACAAGAACACAGTATACACGCGAGACAAAGTGAACCGTTGGATCATAAGGTATAACGTATGGCTCAATGGTATGAGGCCACGTGCATGTGAATCTCAAACAATTGTGGCTCTAGTTCCAAACTACACCAATGATTGCCCTAGGACACAGGCTTAGAGCCTGCTGCAGCGAGCCACACCCTAGAATACCTCAAATAAGAATGGCAAACTTATGGGATATTCTAGATTCGACAGAAGATGTGTCGGTTTGATGGTTTTCCCCACCTACAAGTGATATTTTCAACATGGACCAAGTTGAAGTCTTCATTTCCACAGCTACCATATATATGTTTGGTTCTTTTACACGCATGCATCAATGCATTCCCTAGAACTTTCCAGCAGAGTTCAATTCGTTAATTTGCGGCTGTTTGAGTTTCTGTATGACACTAAGGTGCGGTATTTTGAGCCTTACGCCGGTAAGTTATTGCTACAGAGTATTATCACTGGACGGACTGTCATACCTCGTTCAGCTGTGATGCTGAAGAAGCATTTGGTCCTGCTCATCCAACGATGGTGGTGTAGCAGGTCGAACGTTACGTCCTAGCTAGGAAAATGAAAGGGGAGTTTCACACCTTCTTCGTTCGTCTCGACTCATCATTCCCTCAATGAAACGCGAAAGATCCAAGGTTCACAAGTAAAGAGAAAAGGCTCTGGTCAAAGTCTAAATTCCACCTGAATGCTTTCCGGTCCACCTTCAGACAAGGCTCTATTAGGATAGACTTGTCATAGAAAAACGAGACTTAAAGGAAAGCTTTTGGTCCTCTCCCGGAGTG
Organism: Lunularia cruciata; assembly: GCA_948567375.1. Taxonomy (NCBI): domain Eukaryota; kingdom Viridiplantae; phylum Streptophyta; class Marchantiopsida; order Lunulariales; family Lunulariaceae; genus Lunularia; species Lunularia cruciata. The sequence continues at coordinate 49,381,409 of OX419755.1, read as the reverse complement.
TTTGTGCGTTACTGCCTCTATGGTAGAAGAGAGTCTAATCATAGACTGCACTTCATTCGCCTAGTCCGCCCCACGTCTGTGCTGAATTCAACGGACCACAACAGTGTCGACGGCATATGGTGGAGGTGCCATCTTCATTCGGGGTGCATCTGGAGTAGAACTTGGAAAAGTTTAAAGCTTCTACCAGAAAGAACTCCTCAGCACTCGTAGGTTGGACAGTCACCGTGCGTCTAAAAGCTTTTAAATGACTGGCTTGGCTCCAGCCGGTCTTTCTGCACATCAAGATGGTCTAGTAATACATTAGGGGGTTTCAGAAATAGTTGTACGAAGTTTCTAAACTTTTCTTATAGATTGTTATGAAGCGTTGACTTTTTGGGGACGGCGTTGACTTTTTGGGGACGGTGTGTGACCGGGAGGTAGAAATGGTAATGTTACGGAGTTGGGGCCAAGTTCCTTATTATTAGCACACTCCGTATGAGGTGGTTCGTAGAAAATAAGGGAGAAGAAATTTTCCGTTATCACTCCGTAGTGCATTGATTGCACATTAGGGTTAATTAAGTTTTCGTTTAGGGTTAGAGTGAAAGTGACGGCCACCAAAAGGAGCATAGGGGGCATCCGGGGAAGTTCAAGAACACCCATGGAAAGGAAATGACGAGTGGCAACTGGGACAAATTTTTTTACTATTGGAGGGAGCATGAGTGGAAAGATTTGAGTGGAAGCCGAAAATTGACCACTGATGAAGAATAGAGAGACTGTAGCAGATATGGAGTGGTAAGATTTGAGTTCGATGTCCGTTTGCTGAAATATAACGATTTTTTTTTGCGCACCAAGAGATGTCCGTTTTCTCAAATATCACCGATTGTATTTGTTGCGCACCAAAATGTATGTTTGCTCAAATATCACAGATTGTATTTTTTGCGCACAGAAATGTCAGTTTGCTCAAATATCACATATGGTTATTTTTCGAACAAAGATGCTTATTTGCTGAAATATCACAGATTGTGTTTTTTGCATATAGAATTCCACAGGGAGATGGAGATGCTCCTTTGCGTAGAAGAGAGATCCCTTTAAAGAAGAGAGATGCCCTTTGCGGAGAAGAGAGATCCCCTTCGTGGATAAAGAGTTTTCAGTGGTGATTAAAAATAGAGTTTTGTCATGCCGAGAGGAAGCACTCGGTTTAGAACTAACCAGAAATATTAGAAAATGTATCAAATGGATGATTTGGTTAGATTTGGAGTTATCTTTACCAAGATTAGAAAATGAAGATGAGGAATTAGGAGGAGATTTAGATATGCTAGAATGTTTTATTAGTGGATGGGAGTATGCACATACTCATTGTTACTTGGAACCCCGTGTTACTTACCCTCGTAGTAGAGAGTTTATGAAGGATTATTTTAGAAATCTAGATACTAAGGCCTTTTGCCAACTTACTAGAATGGATGGGGATTCTTTTTCAACATTAGTCAATTTGATTAAGACTCACCCAATTTTTGAGAAAAGGTACTGAAGAGAGCAAACCCCCGTGTGGATCCAAGTTGCCCTAGCTTTGGATAGATTTGGGCATCATGGGAATGGAGCTTGTGTTGCGCGGGGTTTAAATATTTGGGGCATTAGTGCTGGTTCAACAATTGCTTTTATTGATAGAGTTATGACAGCCATATTAGATGTGATGAGGAGTCGAGTTGCTTGGCCCGACCTCGAGGAGAGGAAAAGGATATCCACTGTTTTTGTACTGAAATGTTTTCCCAGTTGTGTTGGTTTGGTAGATGGCACGTTGTTTCCTCTTGCAGCCCGACCAATTGTGGACGGTGAAATATATTTCAGCCGCAAGGGTTCATATTCTATAAACAGCCAAGTGATTTGTGATGATAAAAGGAGAGTTATACATTTCTCCGGAGGTATGGTTTATGTTATTTGTTATTTTGTTATGTATTCTGTAATGCATTGGTTATCCTGATTGAGAAGTTTACTAAAAGTATGCCCTTTTTTGTTTTGCAAGAATGCCAGGGTCATGTCATGATATGACTTGTTTGAAAAAATCGTCACTATGGAATGATTTGAACCAAAGAGGGAGGTGTCTCACTTTTGAGGCAAAGGAGTACCTTTTAGGTGATTCGGGTTATGTACCCATGCATCACCTAGTACCCACTTTCAAGCAGGCTTGCTCTGAAGACAAGCAAGAGTTCAATAAATATTTAGCAAAAGCAAGAGTGATAAATGAGCATTGTATAGGAGTATTGAAAGCTAGATGGCATTCTCTTCGTGAGCTAAGAGTGCAACTGAAAGACAATAGTAGAAATGCTTATTTGTTAAAGTGGGTATCGGTGTGTATTATTTTACATAATTTTTTAATCAATAGCTCTGACCTTTGGTCCGAGGACGATGGCGGATTTACAAAGGAGACTCAAATAGATTCAGAAATTTCATTTCAGGGCATAGAACTTGGTAGAGAAGAAAGTAGATCAAGGGTGATGCAACATTGCCTTGATTATAACAATGATGATCTACTCGATTGATTTTATTGAGATTCCATATAATGAAATATATATTTTGAGTATTCATCTCTTTTCTCATAGTCACGCAATTTAGACCATGAGTATTTCTGGATGTAATATTATGATAAGAACATCATGTGGATGCAAACATAATAATATGAATCTTGATCTAAGTCCTCTGTGACACAATTACGTCTAAAAAATGAGCAGAGCTCTCTTACCAATTGGGTGCAAACTTAAAAATCAATTTAGAGTGGCATTCTCAAACCATTCCTCAGAAGCTTAAATAATTAATTGAGAATGGCGCTAATTGAGAATGGTGCTCGTTGAGAATGGCGCTCGTTGACACTGGCAGACTCTTGTGGATGGCGCTCATTGACACTGGCGGACTTAATTGAGAATGGCGCTAATTGAGAATGGTGCTCGTTGAGAATGGCGCTCGTTGACACTGGTGGACTCTTGTGGATGCTCGTAGACGCTGGATGATGCTTGTAGACGCTGGCGGATGCTCGGAAGACGCTCGGAAGTATCCACATATAACATGCACTAGCTGCTGGTGGGAGGCGCTGGTAGGTGCTGCGACGCTTGGCTGCGCCGGTTGGCGACGTGGAGTGCCGCATGTTGCCGCTTGGGATTTGGGTTTTTTGGGTGTGAAAAATGCATTTTTGCATGTTGAGGATTGAGTATTTTCCTGTCAACCTCGGTTATATAAATGTGTGTTCATTTCCTTTCCTATCATTGGCAAGCTCTTTTCTCGAGTGTGTGGGGTGTTTGGATTAGAAAATCATGAGTAATTTATACATGAGGCTGGAGGATCATTTTGCGAGGCAGAGGGTGCTGGCCATTCTGATTTAGTGAGGTAGAGGGTGTTGTCCATTCAAATTTTGTGAGGCAGAGGGTGCTGGCCATTCCAATTTTGTGAGGCAGAGGGTGGTGGCCATTCAAGGATCATTTTGCAAGGCAGAGGGTGCTTTGAAAGTCATTCAAAAGCCATTCGAAAGTCATTTCGTGAGGAACAATGTGTGTGCAAGTGAGACCTTTTGAGAGACTGGGGAGACATTTAGAGAGTCATTTTGAGAGGAAGTAGAGAGGCAAGGTCCTGGTTGGCTGGCTTGAAGCACAACACTCAACATTGAGAAGAGTTTTAGCGAGTGAAGAGCTCATTCTTTTTTACCATGGCCAAAATCTGGGGATACGAGAAGATAGTTGATGGGCCCGACATGAGAAATACTCAAGAAGGAGATTGGCTCATTGCATTCCATACCATTCAACACCCAACCAATTTCATCAAGTGGTGCTGGCTAGACAAACATCAAGTTCAAACTGTTGTTTCCAGAATTCGGGAGGTCGATCTTGATGTAATGGGGCTTAAAATAACGCTTGGACTTCACTATCCAAGGCGAGAGGTACTTTCCAAACATTTCTCATTGTTTTATTGACATTCAATCTTGATTTTTGAAGTTTATTGCTCTAAATTGCATTCTGATCATTAGCGCCACCCAGCCTATCCCGCAACGCCAACCAGCGCCTCCCCGCGGCATTCAACACCAACCAGCACCATCCTAAACCCCTGCGCACGAGCGCCTTCCCCATGCGCCTACCAGCGCCCCTCTGCGGCTCCCAGCAACCTCGAGCGGCCCCCAGCGTCTCCATGGGGCTGCGCAGACCCGCTTGACCAAACCCTTGTCCCGAGGTGCCTACCAGCATCGCCGTGCGTTGCCGAGCGGCATCTGCGTCTCCTTAAAGGGGCACGCAAGCATCTTCATGCGGCCCCGGGCGGCAACCAACGTCCGCGCGCGGACCTTGCGCAGTCCCGCGGCGCCATCCCACGGACCTGCACCTACGGGCAGCATCCGCGGGCGGCGCCGCGTGGCCTCAAGCGCCCTTCCGGCGCTCGAAGGCGCCACCAAGGGTCGGGAGCGCCACCCAGCGTCACATGAGTACGGCTCCGAGCGCACCCCGGCGCCCCCAGTGGCTCTCGGGTTTATCCAGGACTGTGTGCGAGCATCATCCAGCGCCTCCCAGTGGCACCTAGCGTCACCTTTGAGTCTAAGTCCTTTTGAGATAAGTTTGAGCTGAATTTTTTTGGTAGGTTGTGCAGGTCATTCCATGTACAGAGTTTGTGAGTACATGGGACAAGGTATCTTGCACAGGTTTGGTAAGAGGTAGGTAGTTTTAATTGACTGCATATATAGTTAGAGATGCACTTGCCATGCCCAGGGGGAGAACACCAAGACAGAGGACAGTTCCTTACACAGTTGTCTCAGACTGGTTTCCACAAAGGGACAAGGTTGCAAAAAGATATCTTGCAAGGCAATGTGTATATCATGTATTCAAAGCTTTCTTCCAGTTGACGGGTGCACTAGTTGCACCCACTATTAAGCCCAAGATTGTACATGGGCATTTGGTACTCAACACTAAGACCAAGTTGAGGAGATTTGGTATGGAAGATTATGATTGGGGAGAGTTGGCTTTTAGAGCTATCATTGCAGAGGTAGGGAGTTTGCAAACCCAAGTGATGAGTCCTAAGGGGCGTAGGTTTAGAGTCACCTTCTTTGGACAAGTACTCACTCATCTCTTTGTGGAGAGAGGTTTCATTCCAGAGGAGGATGTCATGTACCTGAGTGATGGAGAGGAGGAGATTATACACGAGAGAGAGCATGGTGATGATCATGAGGATGCTGATAGCAAGGATGAGGATGGTGAGTGATTGAGTTTTAGGTTTGAGTATATATATATATATATATATATATATATATATATATATATATATATATATATATATATATATATATATATATATATATATATATATCTTTGTATGTTGGAAAACATACAAAGTTCTTCTGTATATACCATTACCGGATTTAATAAATGAGTTCATTTTAGAAGCTTGAATTAAAGAACTTGTGTATTTGTTTATTCAAGTATGAATTTGTACTTGATAGATAACTAAATGTACCATTTGTGAATAAGTGTTCAACACATTTGTGTTGCGACACAGCCCTTACCCTTTGTTGAGATAGCTCCTTTTCACTCTTCTTCCTCTTCACCCCTTCCTCCATCTGTAGAGGGAGTTGGTGACCCCATGCATTTCAGAGTACCTTCACCTCCTTCCTGTTTGGTTGACATCACTTGCATTTTAGATGATTGTGTACGAGTGGCTGAGTGTAGAGAGAGAAATCTCCTTGAGCGTGAGAGTAGATTAGAGAGTGTAGAGGAGAGAGAGATTAGTGCTTGAGCGCGAGAGTAGATTGGAAAGTGTAAAGGAGAGAGAAAGATTACTGCTAGAGCAAGAGAGACTCCTTTGTGAGCGAGAGGATTTACTTGCTGCAAAGGAGGAGATGCATCTGACCTTGCTTACTTCTGAGATGGAGAGAGAGCAGAGATTAGATGACTTGGACATACTAGGTGCAGCTGCCATGGCAGAGGGTTACAAGCTCAAGTTACATAATCAGGCACAAGAGTTAGCATATGCTATAGAGAGGTGTGAGAGTGCATATTTTCAGGTAGAGGAGAGCGAGAGTAGTCTAGCTCAGATGAGAGCTCATGTAGAGGAGAGTGAGATTAGTCTAGCTCATTTGAGGGCTTGTGTGGCATATCTTGGACCCAGACTACGTACTATTGCTTGCAAGACCCATACTCGTCATGAGATGCAGACCCAGACTGATGCCACCCATGTGTTACCCCATAGTGTGGAGACTCAGGGCACTTAGACTGAGTTTAGAGAGAGGATTTGTCTATCAAGTGAGTATATTTCATGTATCCTCTTCCCCGGCTTCCTACGGAAGAAGATTATTATTGTGGATGTTACTTGCATGTGTTCATTATGGATTCGCGGTGCTATCGGTTTCAGTGCATGGGAGAGCGGGACGACTACGCATGGTTGGTTCCCTCACACACAGTCCGGGCCTGTAGGGTGGTTGGCCCGTCCTGGTGTTTGCCATTTCATCCAGTTCTGTTTGCTACGCTTTGAGGTTATCTTGTGGATAGATCTTACTCCGGATGGAGTGGAGTGGTTGCTACGGAGCATGTGGTAGTGGTCTGAACTCCCTAAGGGAGTTCACACCGGGTCTCGCCTCATGGCATGTTTGTGCTCTAGAGATATATAGCGAGATTCAGAATTCAGAGGACTTAGAGTTAGATCATATGAGCATCTGACTTCATTAGGTTTACCTCTTCGTGATCTTTTGATCATAGATAGTTATGCACTCTCTTATTATAGGAACCATCCACATGGTGCTATCCACCCTACCCACTTCCATCCTTATAGGGTACATAGAGCATCATACACTTGGTCATTTGACCCTTTGATGAGTGCTTTGGACAGATTTTTCCATGACGATAGGTCTGTTATTAGTTGGGCAGAAGAGGAGTGGACATCAGGTGGATTGAGTTCTTATAGTTGTGACCCTTATCCTCTTCTTGCTAGTGGTATCAAGCATTGAGACTTGGATGAGAGCGAGTGGCCGCTATGGTGGTCATTGAGTCCATTTAGGATTCAACATCATGTATATCGTCGTAGACTTGAGGATGCAGTAGTAGCACTTAGACACCATAGTGCATCACCCTCTTCTTCTTCACCTCCTCGACCTCCATAGTCATATGTTTAGGTTCTATTGGCTTTTCATTTATATACATATTATTTTCATTTCTCCCCATGTATACATTTATGTTTTAGTTTACACTTGTGAATTCTCATATTCATATTCAACTCATATTCCAAACTCATATTGAACACTCATTGTGATCACACTCCCCTAAATCCTAAATTTTGAATTGTGCCTTTTGTATCCAACTTGTCACCACCTTACAAATATGGGTGCAATTTCCCTTTAAACACTCAACCCTAAACATATCAGCGTCTACGCGCGCCAACTAGCACCTCCGAGCGACTAGAAGCCAGAAAAATTTATCATAAATCTATTGGGGAGCGCCGATGAGCGGCCGCGGGCATCAACTAGCACCTACCTTGGGGCCACATAGTAGCACCCAGCGCCTACGGGCGCCTACGAGCGCCACGAACCCATTTTCCCATCGGCTTCAAGCAAACCCTACAAGCGCGTCAATGGGCGCCTACCTAGGGGCCACCCAGCGGCAATCAGCGACTACGAGCGCCTATGAGCACAGACAAGCGGCTTTGAGCGCCCACGAGCGCCGATGACCACCATAGACAACTTGCTTGCCATGTTCCATTGAGCATCGCAAGCGGTGACTAGCGCCAAGAGAGATTTTTTGGGCGGCTATGAGGGTCAACTTGTGGCATCTTGCGCTTATTGTGCAAAAAGATATGACAGAATGGATTGAGTGGTAAAGAAAACATCAAAAACAAAAAATTTTGAGTAACTGAATGGTAACAAGTTGCATCAGGTTTCCATAGCCAAGTTTCCATAACTCATCTTTATTATAATCATAATAAAGGTTACATGGTGGTATACTATTCACTATTCACTATCATTAGAGTATGATGGACGTTGAACCTGAGTGAGCACTTTAAAATAGTTACTTATTTCCTTAGGAGTTTTCCCTGCTTGTATGAGACTCATTTTGATTTCATGAGTGCGCTTTGATTCTAAACTCTTCTCCTTAAATTTGTGTTTGTCTGCCCTAGCTTTCCTTTTATCTGCGCTCAATTTTTTCTCTATTTTAATTTTCATCTTCTCTGTCTCTAATCTAACGTGCCCTGCTTCCATTCTCAGCATTGTTTTCTCTCTCTTCCTCATGTTGGTGGCTTCTAGTTCAGCTAGTCGTAACCTCTCTCTGGATTCTCTACTATCTGCCTTTAACATGGTAATTTTTGCTAAATCATGAGACAATGACATAGTGAGTGACAAATTGGGTACCTTACTTGCAGAAATTCCACCTTTCTTCCTCTTTGGGTCCCGTTCTCCTTCTTGGTCTGCACAATCAGATCCATCTCTTGTAGAAATTAAAGGCGGTGGTGGTGTAATGACAGGCGAGTCCTCGGTCGGTGGAATACATGGAGACTCATCCTCTGGTGATAGGATTCCATTCTCCATGCCACTTGCTAAACTTTCCACCCCTTGGGTGTTTGCGACCAACTCAGGGCCTGAGTCAGGGAGCACCACCTCTAGAGGAGATGAGAAATTGGAGCACTCCTGCGTACCTTCATGGACCTCCTCCTCGCCAGCCTCGCAAATCTTGCTCGAATTAGGATTACAATCTCCTAAACTTACCATTGCCGGTGGACTTATGTTTGCTCTGCTCCCAAACATGGCTCCCTTCTTGCAAAATGCATGCACATTCCATTCAATTTATCTTCTATAGTTCTCCACCCTTTGCTATATTCCTTCTCGGTGAGACCTTCTCCCGTCGCCTTGTTCTTTAGCTCCCGAGTTTCTTTGTATTGTTTCATGTACCGCAACCATTTCTTGTAAAGTCTGTCACCTGTCATAGAGGTAGGAAATCCGATACCCTCTCTAATCAAAAAGGTTGCCATGAAACTAAATGCGGTTGATTTCTGAATGGGCTTTTTGCAGTTCCCACCATGAATTTGTGCAAAATCCTCGAGGTCCTCCAAATAATCCAGTATTTGGCTGTAATGGTGTGTTGCCATGCAAAATTGTTCATCCTCCTTGGTTTTGCCAGGCACAAAAGAAGCCATCCTCAACAAGTCTCCAAATTTCCCTAATGGCTGTTGAGGTTGCGAATCCAAAGATGACTCTATACGTCCCGGATCAGCGTCGTCGATAATGGAGTCCTACACTAAATCGCTGTACTTGATGTCCCATTGCAAAAAGTTTGTTGCACTCCTAGTGTGAGAATAGTCACACTCTCATCAATTTCTTGGTTGCCGCACGGTGGCGCTGATCATTTCCCACACCAATTCGAAACTACAAAACCATCGTTACTTGCCTGACAACTCGCACCTTTGCTAATGAGGGTGGTGAATTTCAGTTTACAAATTTGAATTGTTGGGCGGGGCCATTTTGGATCTTGAATACTAAAACAGATCATCAATACGTGACTAAATGATTATGTGGCCACCCTCCGGAAGAAACACGTCACTCTTTCTGACAATCATTTATTTACTTACGGCATTCCAAAACATCCATAAGGTAGGATTTGATTTTTATAAATGAATGCAATTAGCTGAATATATCCCTTAACTGAAGTTACAGAGCGTTTAGTTATTACCATCTCATAACGTTATAGAGTTCACTAAAAATTATTACGAAATTTCTTATTTTTCCCCTAGACATCCGCCAAACCTATTTCTAAAACCCCCTATTGTAGTATGCTGCAAATGTGGATGACCTTGTGGACACGGTTGACGAGCTTTAGTGTGTCAACCTGACACTCCAACTAAGGTATAAGAGAAGTGGAAAGCAGAAGCCGCTGGCATTACGGGGGATCCAAATCCATGTATGACCTGACTGAAACCCAGAGTTGGAGTTGCCAGATGGAAGCAAGTACATGCAAGAATCGATGCTAACCGAAGCCACGCTGATATAAGCAAGTACGAATTGACAAAACAACAAAATAAACATAAAATACAAGAGCGATAAAGTTTGACAAATTTCACGAACATGGTATAGCATTCAATATTTAGAGTGGTATGCACCATCTAATAAGAGAAGAGTGCGTTTCTGAGCAAGGTGCTGCGAAAAAGCAGAGGATTCATTTTAAAGCAAAGGTAACCGTCTAGGGTAAAGGCAATGGTTGGATGTAGGTTCATCCAATACTAAATCACAAAACCATTGATTCCCCAACTTTATATTATTCTACCAGTGATTTTTACAGAACTCCGCCACATCTCAATTGCGGTTTAGAAAAGTTCAAATACGCATGGGGCTTCACAGGTCTTCTCGGCATTTGAACGCATCTTCAGTTAGTGAGCTGAGAAGGTCGGCGTTGACTTGCAGTTTGAAAGATCTAAATCCAGACATCAAGCAATATAGTAGTATCCTTCCATGGTTACAGAGCTAAACTTACAATTGTCAGTATGGAGTATGTTGGTCCGTTAGAAACAGACATTTATGAGTGTTGGTGTTACAGGACGCTGGATGCACAAGATGAACCCACCAGCGGAAAAACCACCAGCGCTGCTTGGAGCACCAAAGGAATCTTCACGCAACACCGCGTTTGTACGAGATCATTGTTTACTCACTCAGTCAAACGCTCATCAGACATGTCCGCCCCAGTATACAACATGATTTTTCGTTTCCGGTAGCAGTGGACTACAATCTTGTCGTGTTTCGTCCACTCAATTTCGTGCCCAATCATTTCTATTTGATTTAGTCTTCAGGATGTAAGTTAGAAGGTCCTAGACTGCTGGCAGCTAGAATTGCAAGGAGAATCCTTGGGTAAATAGCGATTGCTTACGTACAGATGTAAAATACTTCTTCCGAAGAGGTTGAAGACACTGTTGTTAGCCATTACGAAAGAGAGCTACATTGGAAAGGTATAACAATGGGTGTGCACTATCATGAGCCAGAATTGTATCACTTCCGGACAGGATTGCGAGTCATTGAGTTGCTGAGGATTTAGAATAGGTTAGAGGAGTAACCTGACACTGGGACTGACGTCAAATGCTCATAACTGTCGAAACTTATGCCAGTTGAACTGGCTAAAGCAATGCTTTTGGCTGTTCAGAAGCTAAAAACGTGCGAGTGCGAAGAGCTACGCTCGGATCTAAATTCAACTATGTCACAAACAGCCAAGCAGCCAACCAAAAGAGAACTAAATCGTACAGAGTGGAATCTCGCATTTGTGAAAGACAGCTTTCTTGCTTGTCCAAAAAATTACATAGACTCATGAGCTTCCCTCCTAAAGTACTGATTCCTGTTGTCATAAGTCCTACGACTATTCACTGATTTAACAAGGCCGGAGATAAGATTATCACTTCTGGCAGAAACTAGGTCTGGCTCAACAGTCCGATGAAAGTGGAGGCCGTTTTTCTCAGATAGTGATCTCGTAGTAGCACCTGTTCTCTCAAATGAAGAAGCGCGATTGGATATCGTCGTATCTGCAATAATCTACGAAACGGAAAACATGCAAGGTTAGTTCAATGAATACATAATATACATAATAAACTGAACAAGGCAACATAAGTGGACATTGCATCTGCTTGTAAGTGTCGTCCTTAGTATTTGTCAGGCATGAATAATTGTCCGCAAACCTCTAGTGATAAACACAAGATTGACGGTAGGGGAACACAAACTCACCCGCAGCTTTTGGATAGTTGAAACTTCTTGTTGGTGTTGAAGCCCCTTCAGTCATACCAGATCGTGATGGATGCCCTCAGCGTGATAGTAGGTTACCACCGGCTTTCCTCTTCTAAAGGAAATAGCGTCATCGACGTCGTCGAACCTCCCACATCTTTCGTGAGACATACTATAGACGCTGATGAGTGAGGAAAACAAACGAGTTGAAAAGTTTCTTCATGTCAATAAAGTTTGTAGAAGGCTAATAAGGTGAACATCATTGGCAGTTGTTCAAAATCAGAACCAACCGTCCTCCGATTCGCCGCTATGCTCTTCCGTCTCGATGAAGAACCTCACTCGCCTTCCCTTCCTAAGTTTATTGTTCTCTCGTTTCATCTCATCGGAATTCCTAGGATCATGCAAATCATCAAGTCCTACTAATCTGGCGTCCTCCACTCTGCTGAAGCGGGTGACTTCAATACCCTTGCCAATAGGGAGCGTGATTGAACTGGCACCGGGTCTTTTCTTCACAAAATTTCCATACGCAGTGGTTGCATTCCGGTCGAAGAGGTTATCGGCTACCACCACGGCGCAAGTGGGATTGAGGCTCAGACGATCCAAAATGCCTGTGCAATCTTCTTCCTTGCAGTCAACAAGAGCAAAATCGACATTTGGAAATTGTTCAACAATCTCCTTTGCATCACCAACCATAAACTCGACAACTCCAGCAAGATTCAGCTCCTTCATCGCCACCATCGCATGCAGAAGTGCATTAGAATCGGACAAAATGCAAATCAGACGCCCTCCAGTCTGACGTGCGGCAGCGGCTAAGGCGATTGTCGATGGCGCGGCGGATGAACAAATTTCAAGAATCAACTGTGAGTTCATTCCAGCAGCCAGAGCGGCAATGAGCTCTGTACTATGAGGCTCTGAATGCCTCAGAGCCGTGTAGCGCCTTTGATGATCAAGTTTACACTGCAAGAGACAAGCACCATGATGCTCGTTAGAAACTCGAAGCGGACAATGTTAAACCAATAGAACACGTAATCAATGTCATCAGAAATCGAGGTGTGAAGAGCAAGATCTTCAGCATCGTCTGAGATAACAACACCAATTACGACTCCACAGACTCTTTTCCCCGTTGAAGTAGCGTTGCTTACCAGTCTGATGGTTTCCAAGTAAGCGTTTGCAGCGTTGTCAGGTGACCAGGCCATGTTTCGTGTGTTCAATAAGTGCCTGACGCTCTGATTTGAACACACTGGGGACAAATTGATTTCAGGGCAATGGCTCCTCAACCCCCTCAACTTGGATACTCGACTAGGTAGTATGTACAACTCCTTCAAAAAGCCAATCTAACATTCTCCGTGCTGTCTCCTGCCGCCTTTTAAGCAAATCCAAACTTTTGGGACCCTAAGAAACCCTGTATGCTGATCAATTTTGAAGAAGAAAAGCCCGAAGCACACCTGCATGCATTTTGAATTGAAAGTGGTGGGGCTCCAGAGAGGTTGGGAGAGACTGATGTTGGAGATGGCGGTGAAATGACAAATGAAGAAATCAGAAGAAACTACTAACACCCTCCGCTCTGCACTCCTCTATGCACAGAAGGGGCGATGCTCTCCACTCCTCCCTATCGTGGAATGTAAGTTATGGTCCAAGAAGGTAAAAGGATCGCTTGTCTACTTGCGTCAAGAGGTGGATTTATAGTTTCCACCGCCCCAGGTTGATGTCTAGCAACTAGAATGATTTGCTGCACTCAGTGCTGAAGAGAGAGACTTAGGAGGTTATTGAAGGCTGGGAAAGTAGAACGAAAGTCCTGATCTTAAGAGGATTTGACGATGGCTGAAGGCGCTCCTCCTACTGCTTCCGCTCCGCCCTTGATGAAAAGAGAGCTGTAAGCCAGGACTCTTTCCCAGCTACGCTGCAAGTGGTAGATGATATGATGCTGCTGCACGCGGCGCGTTCGAATAGAGTCGGCGCGGTCAAATAGAATCGAATCTCCTGCAAGCACACAATTAAACTCTTTAGCCCAGCCCAGCCAAGCCTGGCATGACCGAACGAAACAGAACGAACCGACAGACGACGTTGATACGAACGAACGACTTCGAAAGTTTCCCCACACCAGCAACGGAACGCGTGCAGTGAGAGGCGTGACAAGAAGAATCTCGAACCGGAGACTGGGGCCTACCACAGCTGTCTTGAGAGGTAAACGATCCCTCATGGGCTGTCATGGAACCTCTAAATTTAAATACCAACGCTTCATGTGACGATTCATGCCTCCGTAACCAAATTTCGAGCGACGTCTACATTGACGTGGTTATCAAGCTAACTGAGTTCTCCCATTTGGATTTGCTACGAAAGCACCGGTAATTGGAAACTACAGTAATTAAGTTGTGCTCTAATCAAGAGTCCTGCGTCGTGGCCACATGGTACTTTAGTCATGGGACCAGCTTTAGGCATCCGGGCCAATTTGGAGGAGATTCTATGAAAGTTGCAGTACATTACAGTACAGATACACAAGTTCGGTCCAGTTCCCCAGAAGATCGTGGCTCACGTCGACATAGGCGTTACCACTGCTGTAGGTGAGGCGATCTATATTATCCCGTAAAATGGGAATGAATTGCATAACAGCGACGGAGACGATACGACTGAGTCGGCCATCCGGTCGACTGGTAGACCGGTAGACTGGGAAAGATAGCTGTCCTCTCCCTAATCGGTAAAGAGTAAGATTCGTGACTCGTTGAGCCTGTCAGTCCTTGTGCGGACACCCTATTCTGTGCATAAACACGAGCGCCCACTTTAAACTCCTCCCAGTTCTCAACTGGCGGTTAATGGCTGCAAAGGTGCAACTCGGAAACCACCCTGCTTTGAGCTAGCTTGGAGTGGGACCGATTCTTCCTCCTCAGGCTGGTGAAATTTCTTGCACGCAGGTAACTGAGACTTGGCCAATAATTTCTTCTTTGATTTTTCTGGTTATTGCGGGCGATCTGCACCTACCAGTAATCTTCGTTATTAACAGCAACTCGGCTTATGAAAAGGTGTGAAAGAAAGATGGACATTTCTACTTTCTACGAGTCATATTGTGAACTCCAAATTTCTACCGCCCAATTACCTAAAACCAGTTTGGACAGGAGAGAAGATACGACTTAGAAAGCAAGTAGAACGGAAGAGGATGTTAGGGAGTTTCATTTGTCCACTATCACTCTTGAGCATTGAAGACAGGACTCTTTATTAACAACATTTAAATTCAGTAATATCTCGATTAATAATATGAGAACTGGTCGCTTCATAACATGGCCACCCAACTAGTATATGCTAAATATGCCGCCTATGAGCGAACCATCTTCCCTCGTAGTTATATTCTAGAACCACACCCGGAACTCTTCGTAAGGAGTAGTGTAGTGCACGATTTCGGGACGCCCCTATTGTCTTGTGTGCAAGAATCGAACTCTTTTGAGATTAAACCTCGTTGCAGATTACCGTGTATAAAATAAACACTTCGGTTGATCAAACTTAATGGCAATCCTCCTTTAAGTCTCCGTGGGCGATCTCTTGCAAACACAGCACCACTTCGGATCCAGATCAGATATATTAGATATCAGGATGTGTCTTCTCACGTAAAATAACTGGTACTGAATATGTGGGGGAAGGGGAGAGGGGGGAATGGAAGCAAGGATATTTTAGAGTTTAGAGTGCTCATTTGCATGCCTAACATGAGTGAATTGTAGATTCTGTTTATTTTTCAATTTCGGTTCCATTGGTACCTAGATTGAAGGCTATGGAGAATTGAGAAGTGATTACTTCACATCAAGGGTAATGGATCAGGACTTTTTATTTCTAAAAATCTATTTCTAATTAGAGCAAGGGGACATTAGACCAATTGCCATTGGAGAGATGTGTTTTTACGCTTGGTTAGCCGCACCATTGCTCTTCAACATCAATCCTAATGTTGAGAGTATCTCAATCCACATCAATTTGGAATGGCTATACTTGGAGGTTGCAAGGTTATTTCCCTAGGCATCAAGGCACTCCTAGATATCCATCTGGAGTGTGTTGTCCTACAAGTGGATCTTGAGAACACTTTTAATAGTATCTCTCAAGCATCCATCTTTAGAGAGCTTAGGGAGGCCGATGGATCATTGGCAAGTCCGATTCTCTTTGTGTGGCCATTCCATGGCTCTCTTGTTTCCCTTTACTACTACCATGGGTGGTCATAGGAGGGAGTCACCGTCTTGGAGTCAATTGTCGATATGCAATAGGGAGATCCTTTAAGGGGACCTTTGTTTGCCGTGGCTCACTTTAGAGCTCTTTTATCTACTACTCTGCCATGCCAAGGTGTGTATTTCACTCATTAGCAAATGATATACACATTATGGGCCCCATAGATCAGATTAGGCAAGCCTTTGATCACTTGACTATGAGCTACAACTTTGTTGTGCGTATATACATTGCTACATAACATACATCATTGTCAACATCACACAATATAGAAGCACAACTCACACATAAGTCATACATGGACTCTAAAGTGCCACAATAATCAGTCTATTTACACAACTCAAATCACATTGAATCAGATCAGTACTTAATTTATCACTCTATAATCTGCCAACAATTGTGCACTGATTATAGTCAAGCCACACCCACTCTAGCTAAGAGAATCCAAGTGATGCTTGCCAACCTCTATCCACCATCGCTAGGAACTCGAAGGCTCAACATCAAAGAAGTGAGCTCTCTAGAGTTGCACTTCAAAAGTATATCCCCTAGACTTGAGTTAGGTCTCAAACCCTAACAGTCCTACTGATGGCACACCCAATGGTACGGATGGTGCTAAGTGACGGTGGGCTCCACCATGTAGTCAATACCCCAAACATGAAATCTGACCATCAACAAGTAGTCTATGAGTGACTACCAAAATACTCCTAACTACCAACACTACTACCATAGAGTCCGAGCAATCTAGGTGCAAAGCTATAAATGGCATGACAACTATCGTGCATATATACATCGCTACATAACATACATCGTTGTCAACATCACGCATTATAGAAGCACAACGCACACATAAGTCATACATGGACTCTAAAGTGCCACTATTGCCTCCCTAGCTAGCAGTTAGGTCCCTCTAACTCTAGATAGTCATCTATTCCAAGTATATAGTATACCTTGTGGTGGGAAAAAGATCAGGAGGTCGGGTGCTATCAAGTCCCATTCACTAGTTGCATGTATGTAATCTATATCATATAAAAGATAAACTAGCTATGGTCAAGTACATTTAGGACATAACCATTGTTCTTCAAGAACCACCATGAGTGGAGGAATCATACATGCCATATGCCATCCTCTCAAAAAGCTATCACACACTAACATAGAAGCAACTCTACTAAAAGAGCCGCATAACATACACAACAAGCCTACACGTACAAGTGCCATGCTAAGGTCCATAATGCCATCAATGTTTGGGAAGTGGCATGGCGCACAATTGTGCACATGATCCTTCCAAACAACACTATAGCTTAAAATCTTGACTAAACTATGACCAGCCATCATAGTGGCAAATAAACGTATTCCTAAGCTTAATGCACAAAAACAATAAGAGATTAGCTCAAGAAGTACTAAATGTCCTTCCAACACAAGGACTCCAAATTGCAAAATCTCACGCACTCTCAAGATAGTGCGGCTTGTAGAAACATCAAGTGTCATTGGTGCTATATGCTATAGATATATAAAGTCACCTGGATGAAATTGATGGATCAAGGGTATATAAACTCCTCCTCGAATGGTAGCATAGCATAAGGTATCCCTAGGTTGAGCAATCTCTAAGTTCTCAAAGGCCATCGGCATCACTCTCCAAAAGATCTCTACCCATTGAGAACATGCACTCATCCATACATCTGACTCATCCAAGTCCAACACTATAGTAACATCTTGACAAATGGTTGCATGTAAATTTGGATCTCATCCAAAGAGTAGAAAGTAAGGAGGGAAGGATACTAAGGAGGCTTGCCAACTGAACTGATAGCCCATGGCCAACCAAAGTAACTGGAGATCCCAATCTCCCAAGTGGCCTCTCTGCAAACCATACTTTTGTAATCCTCTCGTCACTATTTGAACCACTCTCTCGACTAAGCCATCTACCTCAGAGCGATCTCAAGAGCTAATATGATGAACAATCAAAGATTTGTCACACAAGACCTGAAACTTCCCTAAGAACCCTATACTCTAATGAATCAAAACCTTAATTTGTGCACCAAAATGACTAAGGACCTGATCCAAGAACAAGTAAGCCGTCCCTTCACTAGACTTGTCAAGAAGTGTCACCAACTCAATCCACTTGGAAAAGTGCTCCACCATCACCAAAATATATTGATGGTGTCTCACAATCAACGATACCCTAATCTTATGATAGGTAATGGGTGTAACTATGGTGTAAGAGCATTAAATGATGCTCTAACTTGGTCACAAAGCACACATCTTGCAACAAATTGATGTACATTGGTCTACATATTGTGCCACAAATAATGACTCTAGAGTAAACTATATGTATGATTTACTCCAAAATGTCCTAGCTCATCATTAGCATGACAACCCAACTATGGTCTCTAAGGTGGAAGTGGTACTACTCTCACTCTACTTTCTTCCCATACATGAAGAAGGTGTCTGCTTTCTAATCTGAACCATCTAGCTCGTTGAAGGACATGGTCTCTCTCCTTTGCCCCAATTGTGCCACCCACAACACCAATGTGAAGATAATCCATCATTAAGACATCATCATGAATGCCTTGCTGAATTGTACCACTATCTCCATTCTTTAGATCTATGACCTCAATAACTCCTCCTTTATAGGTTGAGAGAGATACCACCAAAGCCTCAAAAAAATATACAAAGAAAGGAAAATGCGAGCTAATTAGCATCATCTCCTTGTTTGTCTCACCATGCCAATGTGCTCCAGTCTGATCTTGCTGGTTGGGACATAGGTTTCTACTCAAACCCATCTGCATCATTGTTCACCACTCCAAGTCCATGAATAACCATGAAATCATACTCATGTACAATCAGAGCCCATTGTGTAAGCTTCCTTGAAAGCTTTTTGGACTCCATCAACCACTTCAATGGCTGATGATCAGTGATGAGAGTAAAGGGGATACCAAATAGGTAACATAAAAAATGTACTACTACCCATACTAATGCCAAGCACTCTTCCTCATATGAACTATACTTTGCCTCTGTTGAATTGTTGGAGCAACTAGCATAGGCCACCACAAACTCCTTACACTCATCATCATATTGGTTGAGCTTTGCTCCAAGCCTTAACATACTCCAATCAGTGTGAACCTGAAATGATCATCCTTTGATCGATCTCCTCAAAATAGGAGTAGATGTCAACCTTTCCTTGAGCTCTACAAAAGCTCTCTCTTGCTCATCTCCCCAACAACACTCTTGTATAAGCTTATTCAGCTTCATCAAGGCCTTGGCAATGGCACTAAATCCTCTAACATAGCAATGATAGAAGTTTTCCAACCCAAGGAATGCTCATACTTTGCTCAAATCTGAAGGCTAAGAAGTACGTGCAATTACCTCCACCTTGGTCTGCTGAACACCAAATCCTCTAGGGTAGATAATGTGACCCAAATACTCAACTTGCTCATGGAAGAACCTACACTTCCCAAGATGTAATTTGAGTCCATGAGATCTCAACCTCTCAAACACCTCCAACAATTGTCTCTCATGCTCCTCCACAATAGTACTATAGACCAAAATGTCATCAATATAGCAACAAGCAAAATCCAATCCAACTAGGATCCTGTTCATGACTCTATAAGACTCAACAAGAGCATTCTTTAACCCAAATGGTAAGAACCTCCACTAATATAACACATCCTTGTCGTGAGGATCAATAGCCTAAAATGTTATCTTGGACTTATACTCCTCCTTGATTGACAATTGATGATATCTTTCTTGAAGATCCAAAGCATTGAAGACCTTTGCATGCCCAATTGCATCAAAGATCTCCTCCAGTGTAGACATGTCATACCAATAAGCCCTAGTATGTCAGTTGATAGGATGGTAATCTCCACACATCTGCATTTTGGTGTAGTTGCCATGTATATCCTTCTTGGTTGGCATTATTGTAGTTGATGCATACTCTCCATATGAAATCTCCACCAAACCAATCTCAGAAAGGTCATTACTCTGGTTGTGAATCAATGCTCACTCCATGTCACTATATCTGTAGGGACGTCAAAACATTGGTGTATTGCTAGTTGGCTCAATCCAAATTCCAAGTCCTTTTAGAGCACCCAAATCCTTCATATTGAATGTAAAACAACTAGTGGCTCCTCAAGAACCTCCAAACTTTCCATCTTTCCTCTCTTGTAAGCTTGGGTCCAAGATCTGGCTCCCAAGTATCTTGTAACAATATGTACTTTGGTGACGTAGTTAGTAAGGCTAAAAAAGTAGAGAATAAGCCTAGTTAGCTCAGAATATTCAAAAAGTATCTAGGAAACTTCTTGGGAAGCTTCCCAACTAACTTAACTTGCACCCCAAGTAGGCGGCTTCTAAAAAGCTTCTTGAGAAGCTTCTTGGTTAACTTGGCTTGCACTCTAAGAAAGCGGCTCAAGGAAGCTTCTTGAGGAGCTTCTCAAGAGCCTTGTATGCTACCTATAAATACCAAAGCCAAAACTCATGATAACCATTCAAAGTTTTCCCACATTCAAGTGTCCCAATGTGAGTTTCCATTCTCTTATTTCTCTCCTTGGTCTTGGTCTTTTACATATCCTTTGTAACTATCATAGGAGTGGAAGATGTGCAAATTGGCTGCTAAACTAGGCCCTTGGGAGAGCCTCCAAGCACTTCAGATCCCAACCTCAATGTTAAAACTCCCTCTAATCTGGCTGCAAGCTCCATACATCCTCTCGCTACATCCCAAGTAGACCAAGGGTGTAATCCAAGTAGCTCACGCTCACCTGGATGGACTCCAAGTAGACCACTCTCCCTAGTAGCCATTGGTTGTGTCCCAAGAATACCATGTCTACTTGGTCCATCCCTCCAAACATGTGCCTGAATCATCTTGATAGGCACAAGACTCACAAGTGTCAGAGTGGTGATGCCTATCAAACGCATCTTACATTGCTTTGCCAAGCCAAGGCTCACAATCTAGGTCAAAAAGTTTAGGTCCATGGCCTGACCTAACACCCTATGCCTAGATGCCTCTAACACTATTGGAACAACAATAATACCAATGTAAAAACCCATTGCCCACTCTCTCTCATTGGCATTGGGCTCCACCAACTATTGTAACTAGGAGTCCCAAACCAATCCAAGATCTCCCTCTCAAAAAGTATGAGAGTTTAGGAAACTCATAAGTGTGTGAAAAGTGACTCTAGGCTGTCCAACTAGGTTCAACACTACCATAGATGACCTATCAGCCACTACCACCATCTGAGACTAACTTCCAACATCCAATATATCATCAACAATGATGTAACCTTAGTCATTGAATCCCATTATAAGCACACTATAAAACCTCTCTAGGTAAGAGGTTTGCCACCAAAGATGAAGATGATGAGCCCGTGATCCCACTCTAGCTGCATCCAACAACAAGGTATGTCCCATCCAAGAATGGACCTAAGTGTGTACTCACCACTACCCATGTGCTAGAATCACCAATAAAAGAGCTGTTCTCTAAAATGTAAGCTGGAGAAACATAATGATGAACCTAGAGATATCATAATATCTGTAACATCTCCCAAAACACATCAGAACAAGGATCTTGAAGACCCAAAACTTAGCCAACATGTGTATGTTCTTGACATCCAAAAATCACCAAATGAATGGGACAATATCTCTCCAAATCTTGCATCCCCAACAACAAAATGTCTATTGAAAAGATCTTGTGGTAACCCTTGACTATTGACATTGGTAATAACTCAAGATATCAATAGGCCAAGTGTACCACATGATGTAAAGAGACTTGCTTTGCAGTCTCATCTCTCTCCACATACAAGTACATTTGTACTTGTATTCTCCCATGTAATACTATAGCTAATCCCACCAAACAACTCTAATAAACATACTCCCTTTATTGGATATTGCCAAGCAATGAGTGAGGTATCTAAAGGGTTCAAGGTAATCAACTTTGGATGCTCATCCGCATATTGGTCACCTAGTGATACAAAGGCTCCACTCCAAGCCTGTTGCACCAACTAATCTGCATGT
The DNA here is from genome assembly GCA_948567375.1 of Lunularia cruciata. NCBI lineage: Eukaryota > Viridiplantae > Streptophyta > Marchantiopsida > Lunulariales > Lunulariaceae > Lunularia > Lunularia cruciata. The sequence continues at coordinate 49,359,532 of OX419755.1, read as the reverse complement.
TGCAATGCCTCCTCTTCACTCCACAAAGGAACATCCAAGGTGGATGGAAAAATTGCACTCATACTCCAAATTTGAGTGATCTCCTTTGGTACTGGAGTATCCTTTGTATAGGCATTCCCCTCCAATAAGTCACCATGCCAAGTAATAGAACCACTAAAAGTTGAAACTGAAGCCGCCATGGTCCAAACTATGGTGGGCCAAGACTGCCACTATTGAAGCATACAAGTAGGCAACATACTTGTCTCTCACCTGATTTCCAACCTAGTCTACAATAGGTTGTCTCCTCCCAATAGTCAATATTAAAATCCATCGAGTACAACAGTGCTCTCTCAACTAACATATCATATGACTCAACGACAATCGCAATGGCTTGAGTGCTCACCACGCAGCTAGTTGGATGACCAAGCTAAATCTAAACAACAACCTCTCCACATGTGATGTATTGTGTAGAACCACCACCTAGAGCTGTTTGAATTTGAAATAGACACCTCTCCATATCAATCTTCCGTAACTCCAAATTGATAATTGTAGCCTTCCTCAACATAAGAGGTTGTGCACCAAAGTCTAGTAAGACCCTCTATAGTGTATAGACCTTCCCTAAAGGTCCCACCAAACAAAAAATCCCCCTTTGGTTATCCAATAAGACAAATCCAAGTGTAAACCGCCCTTGCTCAAAGGCTAGTCTAGTTGGTAACTCCTCCAATCTAGCCGTTGTTGCTTGTTGTAAACCATTGGTCATTGAGCAGATCCCATGCTACTCAACCAAGTCAACTCCACTATCAACCACCTTTGCTCTAGTAGTAAGAACCACATCATCACCACTCTCACAAAGCTTGGCAACCAATGGAACACTATGGTTAGGTCAACTCCCAATGTAAACATGTTAGTGGCTAAGAATAATTGAAAGCACATAATCAGTTGAGTTGCTCCCAAAATCGTGCTAGGCTTAATCTGTGTAGTAGCAGGTGATTGACTAGTAGGTAGTCCATCATGCACCATATCACTACCTACCACACATGCACTATGACATCTAGGAGCCATGGATGTTGTCTATAGTGCCTTAGAGAATGTAAAAAATTAGGGAAGTCTAACCTATCTACCAGCCTCTCCTCTCTATGGGTCTAACTCTACTGATGCTACTGTAGGCTTTGGAGCATGTATTGCACTCCTAGTCATTGCAACAAATGCATCCACTTGTGTTGCTCCGCACATGAAGTCTAAGATGTCTCTATCATCTACATTTGATGTGGAAGCCTCAACACCCAAATCTGATCTCCTCTAAGCTATGACCATGCTAGCCAATCTTTACTCCAACTGCTCAATGTGAGTAGCCATGGCTATATCAAAAGTAAGGGTAGGTACTGCACCCCTACTAGTTGTAATCTTTTATCACCATCTCTACCACCTTGACTTCCATGACCTAGGGCTCCTCTATCACGTGCCATAGTAGCACTGCCACTCTGTAATTTTGGGTGTAAGTCAAAGCATCAATCACTAGTGTGACCAAATCTATGGCAATGCTCACACTATCTTTGTGCTAGTTGTGATGCACCAGAGGTATTAGGTCTGCAACCTTAAGTGCACTCTCTCCTATGGTGAGGTCCACCACAAGTCCAACAAGCAACACTACCACTCACTAGTAGCTGTTGACCTAAAAATGAAGGTAAGGGTCTGGCTACACTAGGCTCTCCACTCACTGTATAGGATCTAGGTTGTCCACCCTATCCTCAAAAACCAACATGGCATGGTGCACTCTATTGCACTCTAAAAGAAGTAACAATTGTGGATGAGGTCTCCCTACCAAATCCAGATGTCACCGCTCTCTCCTCTACTATGTTAATCTCAATACGCTCAACCAAACCAAAGACCACTACCAAAGTAGCCAAATTAACCTATAACAACGTAGCATCATGGACTCTACATTGCAACTCCCTATTGAGGATCCCATACCAAAATTGGACTACCTGGGCCTCAGCAATTCTCTAAGTAAAGTTGATCAGCCATCTCATACGAGTGTATGCCTTGCATAGGCTCTCTCAAGCCTTCCACTAAAACTCCTATAGCCCCTCAACTTGTCAATCCGCACTATTAGTAGTTCTACCTCAAACATTGGAAGAACTCCATCATGGGATTAAACCCCGATACTAAACCACCACTTGTAGTAGCACCATCTCCAAGAGATCCACCAATGCTACTAGAGATAGAAGTCATGGGTACTACAGATCTACCCCTAGAAACCAAACTTGAAGTAATGGAGATATAATTCAAAGACCAATATTGTCTCCATAGCTCAATCTCTTCCAAGTGAGCTCTCTTGAACTCATGGTATTTGTCCATCAATAGACCCTCCAAGTGCTGAAATAACTCCTTCCATGCCATGAAGGGTATGAAAAAAGTCAGGTTTTGCATCTACAACAAATCACACCAATTATCAAACTCCTATATGAAGCCATCTAACTCAATGGTATTTATCATACCATAGTAACACCTAGGACCTTTGGAGGCTCCGTAAATCTAGTCCATGTCCCACAACAAGAATGCGTACATACCAAGTGCACTCTCAACTGAATCAACTCTTATGTCAAACTCCAACTTAAAGTCAATCTCCTCCCTCACTAGGACATCAAATACATGGCCGATATCGAGTGCCACTCTGGTAAACCCACTGCATATTGCAATGCTATCTCCTCTAGAATTCCCAAAGAACTCTATCATGGCAAAGTAACCAGAAGTTGCAACCCGCAACCAGAACCACCGCAAGTACCCACCAAAAATGACCACCAAGTGCTAACACCACTGACTAAACATCACCAACTAATGTAGCTCTAACTACAACAACTACACTAAGAGAAAGGACAACCTATAACCTGCTATCATAACACGCACTCTCACGGTTTGCAAGTCATCACTTCCTACCTCATCGAAGAAAAACATAGGTAGTATGAGTGGTCATCACTCTAGCATCACTACCAAGAGCACACCAGAGCACCAACGCTCTAAAGTCAAGGCACCTCACATAAACATGGTGCACAAACAAGAAGCAAAGAATGGAAGGGGTCTAATCACAAGAAATCTAAATGAAAATCCTTCATCTCATAAGTGAACACTAGATTAATTTTGCTACCATTTTGGATTTGACATAATATGAGTTATCTACTTCCTGAGCTACTAGGATTGCCAAGAATGTGATCAAATTGTCTCTCCTAGCCAAAGCTACAATTGTATAGATAGAAATGGAACAATCACTAGGACAACAAGTGAGTGTGGACCAATTGGCTAGGGCACAAGTCTAGGAACTAGAGATCTAGGAGTCAAACCTTATTGTGCACAATCTAGTAGTGTGAGCAAATTTTGCCAAATAATGACCAAAATCTACTTTAAACTAGCTAGCTTCACGCCAACAAGCTAGCTTGCTTGCCCTTCTAGGCTTTCATAGCCCACAATCCTATGCCTTGAAGCCTCTAAATTTGACATAAATTTGTAAATTAGGTTGACCGCCAAATACTCTAACTCTCCACTCAAGCCAAATTGAAATGATGGGTTTCTCCAGATCACAAATTCACGGAAATGGGTCCCAACTCCACCTTCAATTTCACTTTTTAAGCTCAACTCACACAAAATTGATCATGCTTTCACTTCCTAAGCTCAAAATCACATCTACTACTTGAAAATGCTTCTCTTTGCTCAAAATTTGGCCAGTGCTTCCACACACCATCTATTTGACTATGAAATTTGCATCAATTGAACAAGCTTTTGCACATTAGGGAAAATCAAAACTCCAATTGAGCTACCAATGATCAGCAAGTCTTGGAGATACCACCAATAGTCTTAGTTCTTGCACCCAATTTCTCCTTGACCTCATTTCTCTAATGTAATCAATTCATTTACACAACTTGAATCACACTCAATTAGATCAATATTTGATCTGTCACTCTATAATTTACTAACAACTAGACATTGATTACAATAAAGCCACACCCACTCTAGCTAAGAGAATCCAAGTGACGCTCACCGGTCTCCATCCACTATAGCCAAAACTCAAAAGCTCAACATTGAAGAAGTGAGCTCTATGGAACTGCACTTTGAAAGTATACCCCCTCGACTCGAGCTAGGTCTCAAATCCTAACGGTCCCATTGATGGCACACCCAATGGTGCAAATGGTACTAAGTGATGGTGGGCACCACCATGTAGTTAGTACTCCAAACACAAAATCTGACCGTCAACAAGTAGTCTATGTGTAACTACCAAAATACTCTTGACTACTGTAATACCAAGAGCTAGCCATATGATCTAGATGTGAAATTTGGTTTGGTAACATCTAGAATGATGTTATACATGATGGTCAAAATAGATTAGATAGAAGTATCACCAAATGGGTACTTCTACTAATAGTGTAGAAAACCAAAATAGATTTGAAAACCTTAGAATCAATAGCTAGACATATGATTTGAAGGTCAAAATTGGGTTGGTAACATTTGGAAGGATGTTACACAGGATGGACTGAATAGATCAGAAAGAGGTATCACCAAAGGGGACTTCTACAAATAGAGTTGGAACCGAAATATACTTGAAATCTTTGAAGGCAATTTTGGAGGCCGAAATAGATGAATTAGGCCTTGAAAATGTGCACATCACCCCCCAACCCACCTCCAACGGAAGAAAGGCTGGCCTTCCCTCCCTCCCTGCTTTGTCTCATTGAGAGCTTTCCAATGGTACCTCACCCACCTCCCTACTTTGTCTCGTCGAGAGCTTTCTAACGGTACCTCACCCACGTGATTTTGAGATTCCTACAGGAAGATTCCCTAAAAGATTCCCTCCGGTCAAAGCTTGTTTGACCAACCAGATAGGACCAGGACCAACATGACACCCATCCAAGTAAGTAATCCAAGGGTGGAGCTTACTGACATATCACCTATCTATGTACCTAATCCTATGGTGGAGCTTCATTGGAGGAGATCCGCTTTGCCTATATAATAAAGAGAAGGTGCTCGTTTGGGGCATTAGAGTTTGAGTGTGAAAGTGTGTGTTTCGCATGGTGTGTTTCTCTTCAGGTCTCCTATCCTCGGAGTATTACAACTACCAACACTACTACTCTAGAATCCGAGCAATCTAGTTATGATGCTACAAATGACATCTTGTAGGCTTGACAGTCAAGGTATCAAAGTGCATAATATGGTCCCCTTTAGGTATCCCTCCCCACCTTGAGCTTTTAGAGGGGTGTGTCACATCTATAGATGGACTACATATACTTGGAGTGCCCATAGGATCAAGGATTTTGTCACATGCTTCTTGGACGTTGCACTTGCAAAGAATATTCTCCATGTGGATGACCTTCCTCTACTAGGAGATTTGGATGTGGCATTTGGTATACTCTCCTTTAGTTATGCTCGTTGACCAACTTATCTTCTTTGCACGGTTCCGTCTTCCTTGACTTTCCTATCATGTTTGAGAGCTTTTGATAGGAGGATTATAGGAGTCTTTGGTAATATTATTGGACCAAGGACTTTTGAATGTATGATGGGGGATTTGGCATGTAGACAGAGATCTCTATTGATCTCATGCAAAGGGGTAGGCCTATTATCTATGGAGGAGATGGAACCCATAGCATTTTGGCTAGTTGGGCTCTCTTGGCACCCCTACTTTCATCCCATTTTGAGGTTGTTGATAGGCTTGTTTTGGAGACTTATGTAACCAAGGTGAAAGAGGGATCCTTTTCTCTCCAAGTGTTATTGTGGCAGACAAGAGATGGGCCATCTCCACAGGCATGGGAGGACCTCCCATCCTTTGCTTCACTACCATTAGATTGGACTAGAGATTTGCAGTCTTCCTTGATGGAGTGCAATGTCAACATATGCTACATTCTCTCGTAATTGACTCATCCATCCCTTGGGCCACTAGAGCACGTCTTTGCTCTTGCTCCGGCAAGGGTGCAGGATCTTGGATCCTAGCTTGACCCTACATTATGACATTCAGACTTGCACTAGCCACTTTCTCTATAATGATGAGGTCTCACCTAAGTTTGGTCCACCTATTTGCATCTTTGTTACTCACTTGTGAGTGTTGCTCTACACTAGATGTAGCAGTGGTCCGTATGACACGGTGTCCTTACGAGGACAAGGATAGCTACCCATGATCCCGATAGGGATAGTGTTTGCTATGGCACGAGAGAGTGAATACCTTGCTTGGAGAGAGCGTTCACATTCTTTGCAAACGACATGTGTTAGAGCAGACTTATACTTGGTTTGAGATGATCAGGTGACAATGGCAGATGTTGTGGTTATAGACCCTATGCGTGATGCAGATTTGGAAGGAGTGATTACTCATCCTCTTGGATGGGCGGTGAGCAGAGCTGTAGCACGCAAGGTCTCCAAATATATGGGTATGCAACAAGGTCACCTCTTTCTTCCTCTAGCCTTGGAGTTATATGGAGCTATGGACATGGCATTTGACATATTTTCAAGGAATACACAAGAGCTTATCATATTAGATGCCAGAGGTACCACTCTCTTTATTATATTTGCTAATATAATTTAGACAGCATGTGTCCATTGCTCTACGGAGAGCATAGGAGAGCAACCACTCTAAGTGATGCTTCTTCAGGTACTCCCGTTGTTTATAGACCTTACCCCTTGCATAGATCCGACATCTTAGGTGTGATAGGGCAGATTTCTCATATCAATGCTATTGGTGCCTAGCCCCCTTCTATATTTTTTGTCTCTCCCTTGTGGGGCTTGATGGGCCTTCCCATCCTTGTGTTCTATGTGGAGCCTCTTCCCCATAATGTAACTTACAATCTTGCAGGCAGGCAACAGGTGTTTAGCAGGTTTAGTGACTGTAACAAACCTGCACAAAATATTAGAAAAAGACATACGGTAGTTTACAGCGAACATATGTGGTAGTGACCGAATACTGTGTTATCGGAATTGAGAGATACGTAAAGGCTCCTTGAGCAAGTTTGTACAAGTTCTGATTTCAATACTGATGTGTGTCATTCAAGTCCTCTTTTCTCGACGAAAATAAGATGCTTGCACTATGATTCGGAGATGGTGGTCACAATTGATAGAAAAGTAAGAAAAATAATTGAAATAAAAGAAAGAAAACTCTTCCAAGATTTTGACTTTACTGTAAAACGTATTTCCAAGCTTTGCTTCTCGACTCCTATACATCGTAGACAATCTTCCACATATGGTACAAACACATATGGCTTGGGTTTCTAAGGTTTTAGAGTCCTACTGGATTTTATGTTCCGCTGTCCCTAAAGACTTCACATACAGTGTACCGAAAACATTTTCTACCTCCCACTAGGCGGGAGTAGCATGAGAGATAAAGCAGTTTTATTTTCTCCTTCCATCTATCCATTCGTATCCCCAGCCACCATCGGATGTGGAATGTCGGGACAAATTAAGGCTTCATAACGATCAATTTTGATGGAGTCTCGAGTGCGTGGTACTGGTCCTTTGTTTAAAAAGTGCATCGCAACATCCCTCGTACCCACCCACATGAAGTTCAATACTAAAGTGCCGTAAATTGAAAGAATGGTTGGTTATAAGTTATAAGGAAGGTGGACATGCACGAGTGACTGAATAACTAGACGAGGATGCAAAGCCAATAACGGATCTGACTGTTGATTTTAGGTCCCCACACGTGTCCTCTAGCGAAGTACAGTGAAAAATCGAACCGACAAGAGCCACCGGGCCCGTTCCACAGGAGCAGGCCCGCCCGTCATCCCTCCGGGATGTTCGAGTATCTTTAATCTGTTGATCAAAGCCCGGCGAAGGAGACGCAGATACACCTGTGAATGGTGCCCTTCACCTCACATAATATCTCAATATTTCCTTCACCTCACCCACCATGACTTCCATCGGTCGTCCTAGACAATATTCGTTTCTCAGACGTGCTTCGATCCCGTCTTCCTTATCCCCCACGAGTCGGAAGAGGGAGAGGGTCAGAAGAACAACCTTGAAAGGTCATTTGAATCATTACTGGGCGGTGGGGGCCGCGGAGGATCAAGGAGCTTCCCTACTATAGCCAACACAGAGTCCATAGCTTAAGATTGGCCCCTTTGATCCGCGAGAGTTTTAGTCCCTCCACAGCAGACATTGAACTTCTTTCCAGATTTTCTTGGAAATGAGGAATACCAAGTCAATCTTTTATTGTGAATAAAACATATTAATTTGCTGCTAATAAAGTTTCGAATGGATCTATCCCTTTCTGCTTCTGGTGATGTTTGGGTATACGTGTATGTATATTCTTTTGCCTCTTCTCCAGTCATATCTATTCATCCTAAGTCGAAGAAGTCCATGTTTGTGAGCTACATGCTTGGACAGACAATGATGAACGTCTACAAGCCCAAGCAGTTTGGATATGGCCTATGGTAGTTCATGTAAGAAGAATTGGTGCAACTTATAACGACAAGAACACAAAAGCTCATCGCTGACTTCTCGATTTCAATTCTGGATTGACCAATGCTTTAATTAAGTACTCAAGGCAATGGCTTATTTCACGGGCCTTGTCTTCTGGAAATAGTTTTGAAGCTGGCACTTACAGCAAGGGACACCTGTCGTGCTAATTTGGATTAGTAAGTTAAAGCAACCACCTTACGGTATCTGCTTGTGTTCGCAGTTAGGATTAACTCATGGATTACGGATGCGTACGCTTGCCTTTAGTGCTGGATACATGTGCTTATCCTCACCTGGATAAGCTTGTATACCAAGCAAGAGTAAACGAGGGAAAAAGGCGACCGCGTTAAAGAACATGAAGGATGGGAAGACTCCATCAAACCCTACATGGGAGAGAAGAAAAAGGTAAAATGGGGCTAGGTTCCAATAGAAAAAGCTCTTATAGATTCTATGCAAAAAACCTGCTTGACTGCACCTAAGATAAGCCAGCTATGCAAGTCATATGGTCTCTAACCAACTGGAGTGTCATAATAAGCATCATCTAATGTGAATGTTCTCTTATGAATTGTCCCGATCACTATTCTCTTTAGAATAATATTATCTAAAATATATTACAAGTTATAAAAATAATTTTGGTCACTATAGTCTTTAGAATAATATATTGTCTAAAATATATTACAAAGTATGAAAATGGTGTCCCAACATCATCTAATGTGATTACTCTCTTATGGATTGTCCCCGTCACTATACTCTTTAGAATAATGTATACCTGCTGTTTAAAATATATTACAAAGTATGAAAATGATGTTCTGGCACTTAATATCATAAATTCTTACACAATCCCTGACGAATGTATCAAAATAAATGTATTGCTTAATATAACTCCAACGCTAGCGGGAAAAAAAAGTGACCTCCTTGCATGCCCTTATCTTTGGAGACCTTGCAACCTACAAGAGTAAACTAAACTAACGTAGTAAGCTAAGCAAGAGTAAACTAAGCTATCTGTACTGATTTGAAAGGAGATTTCTGGACCTGGTATACTCTATAATGGGAGACCCGAGTTCGGAATTATCGGCGCCACTCGGAGTAGTTTTTTATTTGTTAGTTCCTGATAGGGAGTCAAGCCTGAATCTTGTACAGTTTCTCCAGCTAAGAAGACCCCATTTTCGGAACCTTGTCTATCACCGCACCGAAGCAGATACAGGTCAATTATTCTAATTCACCCAACTAACATGCTAACTGTTAAACACCTTATAAATTGTGAGAAAAGTAGCTTGTATGCGTCTTCAACGTATCAAAACGAAAGAGGAAGAAAAGAAACCTCAAATTCTTTCAGAGTCCATCTTGTATTCTTTCAGATATGAGACAATTGTAGACTTATCTTTTAGGTATCTCCTGTGCAAATAGTGAGATCTTCAAAGATCTATATGTTTCTCATTGGACAGAACCGGAGATAGGCTTTTACTACCGAAATATGACAATATGTTATCCGCTTCAAATTAATGTGAGACGTTATCCGATCCCCCTGGGACTTTAACTGAAGAGTAACAGCCCCGACTCCTTACGGGCAAAAACTTAAGAAACCTTTTCATTTTCAACAGAAATGTGGGACATGTGAGAAAACTTTCGAACAAAGTTAACATTGGACGTAAAGCGCAAGTTTAGAAACCCAACTCTGGTTCTCACTGGCAGGCAGTAAACTCAAAGTTCAATGTAAGAGGTAAAAGAAAAAAAGGCGACCGCGTAGGAAAAACGAAGGATGGGAAGACCCCATCGAGCCGTACAAGGGAGAGACAAAAAAAAGTAACATGGGGCTCCTTAAGAGGTAAGAGGTAAAATGCTTCCTTGTCTTGGAAACTTTAATCAAGAGATTTCCACGAGATTCATGTTTGATCTGCAACCAGGAGGCGATAGCTTGAAGTTAACAAGAGAATATGCAACTCACCATAAAGCATTTGACGTAGCATTTGACGTATCACCAATCAGATTTCAAACAATGGGTGGAGTGCAGGCAAAACGAATTACGATCCAAACTATAAACAAACACTCAGTGGAAAGACACCTCACATCACCTCAGCGTTAAACTTTGAAGTCCAAGTTTCTGCCGGTTTTCTATCTATGGTCAGTCAACCCAGCCTTACTGTTTACGCAAAGCCTTTCTCTCATGAGCTTTTGTTGTAATGTATGTATTCTCGAGGATTTGGTGTACAGTACACGTTTCAGATACAAGCCATCAGGACAGGCAGCATTCTAGAACTGGACGCGTGTAGTTGGTGGTCATTGGTGACATCGTACCAGCAGTTGCTCGAATTCAGTACAAAAGTCATGAAAACAGTACAGTACAGAAGTGGACAAGTGAATGGATCGGTGAACTTCTCCGGTCTCTTTATCGATCGATTGTCATGATCGGTGATTCCGCGCGAGTTGGGGACCGGAGCGGGTGAGTTCGCTTTCTACCCATTCAGGTTGGGGCCTACATGGTACATTCGACTAAGTTATGTTGAGGTCTATATTTTTGTCAGTGTGCTGGATGCGATGGGACAGGAATTGATGACGATATTGAACGGCATTTTAGACTCGAAGCAGATGAAACCAACGAGTGAGCGACGAAAGTGGCGTGTGACCGGCTACCTGGTGCGCAGCGCATACAACACACAATCGTGACAGGAGACGGCTTGCTCGCTTTCAAGTTGAAGTTCTTCGGTCTCCGTTACTCGTTCTACTAGAATAATTGGCCAAACGACGCAGTGATGGGCATAACACTGCTAGTAATATTCTCGACCAATAACCGTCGTTGTTCTGCTCAATCCCTTGGCCAAATAATGTGGATCCTTATACTTTACTTTCTATCTGTTAGTGAACTATCACTTATCAGGCCTGTACTTGTTTTCACTTAGTAACGTTATGAAATCTTGCGTAATGGAGGGAGGTCCAAGGTGTTGCTTATGAAAAGCGAAGACAACCTTTGACTTCAGACTTCGTTTGAAAGATGATGCGTTTGGCTGAGAAGTGAGTCCATGCACACTGCGTTTAGAAGGCGAGGATACCCAAGTTGCAGACTTTATGCTCCTTGGATCTTCCTCATCGGACGGAATTCAAAAGACGAAGGCAGTAATGATTAGCAGCCAGTAGGTACTTACGTTCTTACGAAGTCTACGATCACTTGACTTCAATAGCCCTGGAAACGACAGCAGCAAATTCCTTCGCAAGATTGAAGAGCAAAGAATGATCTACAGTACTTTCTTGTTCCTTTGTAGAGAATTAGCTCCGGCGGCGCCTGAAAACCCAGACGCGAGGGAGCCTATAATTGCAAGTACTGACGGGGCTTCCACAAGGTTATCGAGTCTCTCCACTTCATCAATATGGCGTACACGATTATTACTCGCGGATTTCACTCCGGTCCAAGTTTGCTCCAAGCCTGGTGGCGGTATTCTCGAATACCGGGGGTGTTTCAGTTATAGAGATACGGGAATTCACAAGCCACTGTAGTAACTGTTATCGTCTGAATGTAAAAATCTTATGAACCATCACCCGAGGTACATGCGCCAAAATTACATGGTAGATCGGAACTCCGTAACTCATCGACGGCATCCACAAAGGTGATTCAGAGAGAAAATGGCTAAAATGGCTATGGAGTGTGCAGTTGTCCTCCGAGAAACATTAATGAATCATTAATTGCTAAGTTGAAATCAAAAAGTTGAACGTCTCGAATTCCTACTGCAAGTAAGTCACCATACTCACACAGTCGAGCAACTTCTCCACTTGCAAACCCTCATGCGCTTTCAATCGGGGTGAGCAGTAAGCAGAAGCATTCATCAAAAAGAGCAAGTTTTCTTATGAGCCTCCGACCCTCGTCTGTTGAAGCAATTTCACAACATTAGTCTAGATCATATTTCCACAACATTAATCTAGACCATATTTCCGCACCGGCCAAGGTGACATTTTGTGAACAAGGTGCATCAAACGGAGGTGCATACATGCAAAGTTGAATTTGTTAACTATCTCATGTAAAATTGAGATAGTTTTCCATAAGTGACCTGTCATAAACCATTATTGTTTTGGTCGGATTTGAACTTAATCTCCCAAGTGTACGCGTGGTGTTGCAAACATAGTTAAAACACACACAAAAATTCGGTGTATGTTGCCAACGTTGTTTGAACTCCGCTTTGTTACTTGAATGTTTATCAAGAGTTGCTGACTTTGTTTGAAGCTAGGTTTCTTCACCCAAGGTTACACCTTGGCGATATTCTGGAGAGTTGCAAACATTTGTTCCATGTAACCTAGGCGTCATCACGCAAGGTTCCATCTCAGCGACAACCTCTTTTCTTTCACATTTTGGCAATAATCTTCCTTATGGTGTTGCCAACATTGTTTGAGCACGGTTTTTTTTTGTGTGTGTGTTGACCATCGTTATTTGAACCTTGCTTTGTTACCTGAGTATTTATCGAGAGTGGCCGACAATTTTTGAGGCTAGTCTTCATCACCCAAGGTTACATCTTGGTGATAACCTCCTTGCTTTCACATTATTGGCAATAATCTTCCTTCTATCTTGTGTAATAATTGTGTACAATCACCCGAAGGTACATTTACCGAGTATAGTAGTTGATATTTGGTTATTATTACAAAGCCCCAACGCAGTACACATAAGGAGCTTACACAAAAACTAGAGAAATACATTTGATGGTGCATGAGAGCAGAATTAGAAACATATGATGATACTTTTGATTTAGAAGGTCCAATCGAGTAGGTTAGAGTGAGTCCATATGATTTTATTATAGATGAGAATGAGACCATGAATTTTTTACTTGGGTGATGGGAATTTTTACAAATGTCATAGATATTGGGAGCCGAGAATAACTTATCTACGTAACAGAATACTAATTATTTTAGAAATCTCAACCCCAAAAGCTTTCAAACAACTCACCAGAATGGATGTGAACTCTTTTAACTCTTTGGTGAGTTTAATCAAAGACCATAGGGTAATCCTCAAGAGTTATAGGAAGGATCAGACTCCCATGTAGATTCAACTTGCACTCTGTTGTGCGTTTATACATCACTACACAACATACATCGCTGTCAACATCATACACTATAAAAGCACAACTCATACATAGGCTCTAAAGTGCACAATAATCAGATTGTTTACAACTCTTGAATCCACTCAACTCAGATCAGTACTTGATCTGTCACTCTATAAACTACCAACAGTTGTGCACTGATTACAGTCAAGCCACACCCAATCTAGCTAATAGAATCCAGGTGATGCTCATCGGCCTCTGTCCACCATAGCCAAGAACTCGAAGTCTCAACATCATAGAAGTGAGCTCTCTGGAGCTACACTTCAAAGGTATACCCTTGGACTTGAGCTAGGTCTGAAACCCTAACGGACCCGCTGACGGCACACTTGACGGTGCAAACAGTGCAAAGTGATGGTGGGCCCCACCGTGAAGTCAATACCCCAAACATGAAATTTGACCGTCAGAAAATAGTCTTTGAGAAACTGCTGAAATAACTCTAACCACTATCACTGCAACTCCAGTGTCTGAGCAATCTAGATGCGACACTACAAATGGCGTGACAAATATCATGCATATATACATCGTTACACAACATACATCGCTGCCAAAATCATACACTATAGAAGCACAACTCACACATAAGTCATACATAAGCTCTAAAGTGCCACAATTGCCCCTCTAGTTGGTGGTTAGGTCCCTCTAACTCCAGATAGCCATCTACTCCAAGGATATGGTAAACTCTATGATGGGCAAAGATCAAGAGGCCGGGTGCTATGGAGCCCCATCGTTAGTTGCATGTCTGCAACCTATACCATATAAAGAATGAACTAGCTATAGGTCAAGTACATCTAGGACATAACCCCTATACCTGAGGAACCATCATGAGGGGAGGAGTCATACATGCCATATGCCATCCTCTCGAACAGCTATCACACACTAACATTGTAGTAGCTCCACCAGAAGAGCCACATAACATACACCTCAAGCTTGCACGTACAAGTGCCAAGCTTGGGTCCATAGTACCATCAATGTTTGGGAGGTGGTATGGTGCACAATTACGCACATTATCCTTCCAAAAAACACCATCACATCCTTTTAACACAAGGACTTTAGATGGCAAAACCTCACGCACTCTCAAGATAGTGCGGCCTATCAAAACATCAAGTGTCATTGGTGTTGTCTTCTGTAGATATACATAATCTCCTGGATGAGATCGACAGATCAAGGGTCTATAACCTCCTCCTTGAATGGTATCATAGCCTTAAGTATCGTTATGCTGAGCAATCACCAAGTTCTCAAAGGCCACCGGCATCACTCTCCGAAAGATCTTTGCCCGCTAGGAACATGTGCTCATCATACATTGGGGTCATCTAAGTCCAAAACTATAGTAGCATCTCGACAAATGGCTGCAGGTAAATTTGGATCTCGTCAATAGACTAGAAAGTATGGAGAGAAGGATGCTAAGGAGGCTTGCCAGCTGAACCGATAGCCCATGGCCAACCAAGGTAACTAGAGATCCCAATCTCCCAAGTGGCCTCTTTTCAAACCATACTTTTGCAATCCTCCCTTCACCGTTTGAACCACTCTCTCTACTAAGCCATCTACCTTAGGGTGATCTCAGGATTTAGTACAATGATCAATCAAAGCCTTGTCACACAAGATATGAAACTCCCCCAAGAACTCTATACCTTGATCAGTCAAAACCTCAGCTAGTGCACCAAAATGACTAAGAACTCAATCCAAGAACAAGGAAGTTGTCCCTTCACTAGACTTGTCAGGAAGTGCCACCAACTCAATCCACTTGGAGAAGTGCTCCACCATCACCAAAACATATCGATGATGTCTCACAATCAGCAATAAAGGTCCAATGAAGTCCAAACTCCAATAGTAACCCAATCCCATAATAGGTAATGGGTGTAATTGTGGCGTAGAAGCATTGAATGATGGTCTAACTTGGTCACAAACCACACATCTAGCAACAAACTGTTGTACCTTGGTCTGCATACCACGTCACCAATAATGACTTTGGAGTAAGCTATATGTACGCTTTACTCCAAAATGTCCTAGCTCCTCATGAGCATTATGGACCAACTGTGGTCTTTGAGATAGAAGTGGTACTACTCGCAACTACCATCCTCTTATACACACAAAAGGTGTCTTCTCTCCAATCTGAACCGTCAAGCTTGCTAAAGAACATGGTCTCTCTTCTTGGCCCCAATTGTGCCACCCACAACACCAATGTGAAGCAAATCTATCAATTAGACATCATCATGAATGTCTTGCTAAACTGTATCAATATCTTCACTCTTTGGATCTATGACCTCAATAACTCTTCCTATATGCACTGAGAGAGATACCACCAAAGCCTCTAAAAATATACATAGAAAGGCCAATGCATGCCAACTGTGCACCATCTCCTCATCTGTCTCACCTTACCAACGTGCTCCGATCCGATTCTACTGGTTGGGACATGGGTTTCTACTCAACCCATCTGTATCATGGTTCACCACTCTAGGTCTATGAAAAACCGTGAAATCATACTCTTATAAAGTCAGAGCCCATCGTGCAAGCTTCCTTGAAAGCTTGTCGGACTCTATCAACCACTATAGTGGTTGATGATCAATGATGAGAGTGAAGGGGTTACCAAATAGGTAACATCGGAAATGTGCTACTGCCCAAATGGTTGCCAAGCACACACTCTCTCTCATATGAACTATACTTTACCTCTGCTGAATTGTTGGAGCGACTAGCATAGGCCAGCACAAACTCCTTCCCCTCATCATCATGCTGGGTGAGCACCGCTCCAAGCCCCAACATACTCCAATCAATATGAACCTGAAATGGTCGTCCTTTGATTGGTCTCCTCAAAATAGGAGCAAATGTCAACCTCTCCTTGAGCTCTACAAAAGCTCTCTCCTACTCATCTCCCCAACACCACTCATGTGTAAGCTTGGTCAGCTTTGTCAAGGCCTTGGCAATGACACTAAATCCTCTAACATAACGGTGATAGAAGTTCACCAATCTAAGGAATGCTCGCACTCTGCTCACATTTGTAGGCTGAGGAATATGTGCAATAGCCTCCACCTTGGTCTACTGAACACAAGTCCTCTGGGGTAGATAGTGTGACCCAAATACTCAACTTGCTTGGGGAAGAACCTATGCTTCCCAAGATGTAATTTGAATCCATGAGATCTCAACCTCTCAAACACCTCCAACAATTGTCTCTCATGCTCTTCCACAATAGTGCTATAGATCAAAATGTCATCAATATAGCACCAAGCAAAATCCAATCCAGCTAGGATCCTATCCATGACCCTTTGGAACTCAGCAAGAGCGTTCTTTAACCCAAATGGTAAGAACCTCCACTGATATAACACATCCTTGCCATGAGGATCAATAGCCCAAAATGTTATCTTGGACTTATCCTCCTCCTTGATCGGGAACTGATGGTATCACACTCAAAGATCCAAAGTATTGAAGACCTTTGCATGCCCAATCGCATCAAAAATCTCCTTTGGTGTAGGCATGGCATACCAATTAGCCCTGGTCTGTCGGTTGATAGGACGGTAATCTCCACACATCTGCCTATCTATGTAATTGCCATGCATATCCTTCTTGGCTAGCATCATTGTTGCTGATGCATACTCTCCATGTGAAATCTCCACCAAACCAACCTCAAAAAGGTCATTACTCTGGCTCTAAATCAATGTCCTCTCCATCTCACTATATCAATAAGGACGTCAGAAAACTGGTGTATTGCTAGTCAACTCAATCCATATACCAGGTCCCTTGAGAGCACCCAAATCCTTCATACTAAAGGTAAAACAACTCATGTGGCTCCTTAAGAACCTCCAAACCCTCCGTCTTTCCTCTCTAGTAAGCTTGGGTCCAAGATCTGGCTCCCAAGTATCCTTTGTAATTGTAGTAAAAGTGGAAGATGTACTAATTGGCTGCTACACTGACCCCCTTGGGAGCAATAGTGTCATGCTCCCTACCACTAGAGGTCCCAACCTCTATGTGAAAAACTCCCTCCACTATGGTTGCAAGCT
The DNA here is from genome assembly GCA_948567375.1 of Lunularia cruciata. Taxonomy (NCBI): domain Eukaryota; kingdom Viridiplantae; phylum Streptophyta; class Marchantiopsida; order Lunulariales; family Lunulariaceae; genus Lunularia; species Lunularia cruciata. The sequence goes on along the minus strand of OX419755.1, from coordinate 49,342,065 downwards.
CCACATGTCCTTTAGCTGCATCCCAAGTGGACAAAGGGTGTAATCCAAGTAGCACATGCCCACCTGGATGGACTCTAAGTAGACCACTCTCCCTAGTAGCTACAGGTTGTATCCCACAAATACCATGCCCACTTGGTCCATAACCCCCCCCCCTCCCCCCCCATGTGCCTGAATCATCTCAATAGGCATAGGGCTCACAAGTGTCCAAGTGCATCCTATGCTGCTCTACCAAGCCAAGGCTCTCAATCCAGGTCAAACAATTCAGGTCCATAGCCTAACCTAACACCTAATGCCTGGATGCCTCTAACACTGTTGGAACAACGGTAATACCGGTGCAAAAACCCATCACCCACTTCCTCTCATCAACGTTGGGCTCCACCAACTATTGTAATTGTGAGTCCCAAACAAGTCTAGGTCCTCCTTCTCAAAAAGCATGAGAGCCGAGGAAATTCATGAGTGTGGGAAATGCGGCTCTAGGCTATCCAACTAGGTTCACCATTGCCATAGGTGACCTATCAGCCACTACCACTATCTGAGACTGACGCCCAACATCCAAGATATCATCAACAAGGATGTGGTCAAGTCATTGAATCCCATCATAAGCACGTTGTAGAACCCCTTTGGGTAAGAGGTTAGTCCACCAAAGATGAAGACTATGAGCCCGTGATCCCACTATGGTTGCATCTAGCAATACAGCAGGTCCCATCCAAGAATGGACCCGATGTGTACTCACCATCACTTTGGAGCAAGAATCACCCATCAAAGGAACATGCTCCAAAAAGTAAGTTGGAGGAACGGACTGATGAATCTGGAGATGTTGTAGTATCTATAACATCTCCCAAAACACACCAAAATGAGGATCTTGAAGACTCAAACCTCAACCAGCACGTGTATGTTCCTTACATGGCCATCCAGAAATCACCAAGTGAATAGTTCTATATCTCTCTAGATTATGCACCCCAGTAAGGAAATGTTTATTGGTAGGGTCTTTTGGTAACCTTTGACTGCTGACATTGGTAATAACTCCGGATACCAATAGGCCAAGTGTGCCACATGATGTAGAGAGACTTGCCTAGCAATCTCATCTCTCTCTATATACAAATACCTCTATACTTGTATACTTGCCTATAATACCACAACTAGTACGGTAATCCCACCAAACAACTCCAATAAGCATATCCTCTCTATTGGATATTTCCAAGCAATGAGTGTGGTATTTAGAGGTATCAAAGTAATCAACTCTGGAGGCTCATCCTCACACTCATCTCTTGATGGTACAAAGGCTCTACTCCAACCCTACTACACCAACTGATCTACATGTTGCTGCAATGCCTCCTCTGAACTCCACAATGGAACATCCAAGGTAGATGGAACAATCCCACTTGTACTCCAAATCCAAGTGATCTCCTTTGGTACTAGAGTATCCTCTGCATGGGCGTTCCCTTCCAACAAGTCACCAGGCCAAGTAACTGCACTACTAAAAGCTAAAACTGATGTTGCCATGGTCTTGGACTGAAGTGAGCCAAGACTTCCATTACTAAAGCGTATTGGTAGGCGACATACCCGTCCCTCACCAGACTACCAACTTGGTCTATAGGAGGTTGTCTCCTCCCAATAGTCAATGTTGAAACCCATGGGGTATAACACTGCTCTCCCAACTAGCACACATAATGACTTAGCTATTGTTGCAATAGCCTGAGCTCTCACCATCAAGCTATCAACTGGATGACCAGGTTGAACCTGGTCAACAAGCTCTCCACGTGTGATGTACTATGTCAAACCACCACCTAGAGATGTTTGGATCTGAAATGGACACCTCTCCACATTGGTCTTCTGTAACTCCAAACCAACAACTGTAGCCTTCCCCAACATAAGAGGCTCTGCACCAAAGTCTAACAAGACTCTCTGTGGTGTATAGACCTTCCCTAAAGGTCCCACCAAACAGAAAATCCCCCTCTGGTTATCCAATAGGACAACACCAAGTGTGAACCGTGCTCTCTCAAAGGCCGGTCTAGCTAGCAACTCCTCTAGTCTAGCCATTGCTACCTACCATAAACCATTGGTCGTTGAACGGATCCCATGCTCCTCACCAAGTCAGCTCCACTATCAACCACCTCTGTTCTAGTAGTAGGAACTGTGAGCCGGCCTGTCTCTCACTCAGGATGAACCTCTGATGGCTATTATGGTAGCGCACCATGGACTAAGAAGGCAAGGAACCCCAACTCCATCATACTCCTCCAAGGCTAACACTCCAAGACTCAAGACATTGCTCACTAGAGAACTCAATGAGAGAGAGATAGTTGCAAATGAAAGGATGATGAGTACCTCCTCACTCCTTGTTTATATACTTGTGAAATAGTTACGTACCAAAGTTACTAATTACCGTAGTAACTCAAGTTACTAGACTAAAATTCAAGTAAAGTCAAAAAGTAGAAAGGAATATCCATTCACATGGGCATATTCCCCTTATCTTGACCCAACCACTAAAGCAAGGATTCCTTCACATGGGCTATCCTTGGACTAAAGAAGAATCCAAAACAAAAAGGCTTGCGGGCCCAAGAGTTCTCAACTCTTTCCCCAAAGCCAAACACCTAGGAATAATACCAAGTCAACACACTAAAATCCAAAATAGTGGTGCTCATCTTTTCTACTTCCTCTAAAGTAAGGTCCCATCTATCTTAGCTATGACTAACTTTAGCTAACCATGACTAATATAGAACCATCCTTTATCTCTATATAAATAATATCTCTTAAGTACTTGTAATACCAAGCTAAATATCACAATACCACACACATGCACAAATGGGTGTTACAGAACTGCATCATCCCTACTCTCACACAACATGGCAGCCAACCAAAACATTGGGGCTAGGTCAACTCCCAATGTAAATATGTCATTGGCCAAAAACAAAGGACATCGCATAATCAGTTGAGCCACACCCAACATCATGCTAGACTTAATTTATGTAGTAGTAGGTGGCTGACTAGCAGGTAGTTGATCATGCACTCCATCACCACCTACCACACTTGTAGTGGGATGTCTAAGAGCCATGGATGTTGTCTGCAATGCCTCAGATAGTGTAAAAGACTGGGGAAGTCTGATTTGTCTCCCAACCTCTCCTCTTTGTAGGTCCAACTCCACTGATGCTCCATTAGGCTCTAGAGCACGTACTTCTAGTCACTAATGTAGATGCATCCACATGTGCTGCTCCATACATGAAGTCCAAAACATCTCTATCACCAGCATATGAGGTGGAAGCCTTAACACCTGAATCTGATCTCCTCGAAGTAATGGCCATACTAGCCAATCTCTGCTCCAACTACTCAATCCAAGTAGCCATAGCTATATCAGAAGTAAAGGCATGTATTGCATCCCTACTAGGTGTAGATCCTCTACCACCACCTCTACTACCTTGTCCTCTATCAGTTGGAGCTCCTCTACTACCTGCCATAGCAGCCCTACCACTCCGTAACTCCAAGTGTTGGTCAAAACATTGGTCACTAGTGTGACCAAATTTGTGGCAATGCTCACACTACCTCTATGCTAGTTGTGATGCACCCAAGGTATTAGGTCCATTGCCTTGAGTACACTCTTTCCAATGGTGAGGTCCACCACAATTCCAACAAGCAACACCACCACTCACTTTGCTGTTGACCCAAAAATGAAGGTAAGAGTCTAACTCCACTAGGTCCTCCACTCGCTCCATAGGATCTAGGCTATCCACCCTGTCCTGTAACACCCATTTGTGCATGTGTGTGGTATTGTGATATTTAGCTTGGTATTACAAGTACTTAAGAGATATTATTTATATAGAGATAAAGGATGGTTCTATATTAGTCATGGTTAGCTAAAGTTAGTCATAGCTAAGATAGATGGGACCTTACTTTAGAGGAAGTAGAAAAGATGAGCACCACTATTTTGGATTTTAGTGTGTTGACTTGGTATTATTCCTAGGTGTTTGGCTTTGGGGAAAGAGTTGAGAACTCTTGGGCCCGCAAGCCTTTTTGTTTTGGATTCTTCTTTAGTCCAAGGATAGCCCATGTGAAGGAATCCTTGCTTTAGTGGTTGGGTCAAGATAAGGGGAATATGCCCATGTGAATGGATATTCCTTTCTACTTTTTGACTTTACTTGACTTTTAGTCTAGTAACTTGAGTTACTACGGTAATTAGTAACTTTGGTACGTAACTATTTCACAAGTATATAAACAAGGAGTGAGGAGGTACTCAACATCCTTTCATTTGCAACTATCTCTCTCTCATTGAGTTCTCTAGTGAGCAAGGTCTTGAGTCTTGGAGTGTTAGCCTTGGAGGAGTATGATGGAGTTGGGGTTCCTTGCCTTCTTAGTCCATGGTGCGCTACCATAATAGCCATCAGAGGTTCATCCTGAGTGAGAGACAGGCCGGCTCACATTTTTGGTTCCGTTGCCGGGACCTCTCTAGAAGGCAAGATAATGTTCCGCGTCCAATTCTACATTAGGCAGAAGGAGGCTATGAGAGCTCACTTGGAGAGAACATTAGGAGAGGAGAGGGCTGAACTTATGTTAGAGAACCAAGATCCATTTGTATACCCTGTAGTTCATTATGATGTCTTTGAGGTGATTTTGTACATCTTGTATACATGAGAGGAATTGGAGAGATTGTGTGAGGTGGATTGCAGATTTTGGGGATTAAGGTGATTTTGGGCAAAATCTCAAGTTTGAGATCTGGACTTGAGATTTCTACACATGATAGCTTGGGTTATCTTTCAGTTAGCACACTTGAAATTATTGAGAGAGCTTCTATGCGCACTGGGCTAGAATTTTTGAAAGTTGATAGGGTAAAGTGCTCCCGCAACTGCATGCTCTCTGGAAAATTGTACAGAGTCTGCCATTTCTTCAATTTTCAGTGAATTGTCCTGAAAATTTCCAAGAAAATTCAGTGCATTGTATCCTACCTGGTGCCACAAAAATTAGAGAGAGATCATTTTTGCGCAGTGCGTTATGAGTTTTTGAAGTGAGGGGGGTGGTTTTCAGACCAAATCTGAAATATGGGTGCTGAATAGAAAGGTGTCTAGGCCAAATGGCTCGATGAAAAGATCTAAAATTTTGCAGGGAGGGACGCCCTAGAGTTGTGATCAAGTGTGGAAAATTTCAGAGGACTGTGACATATTAGTTGGGAGATTTGAGTGACATTGTGAGGAAGGGTCAATTCTGCAGAGTGGAGATCTCATGCATGAGAAGTTTGAGATCAACAAAAAGCATGTTTGAGTGTTTAGATTCATCTTTGGGAACATGGAGGGTCATCAAGAGTGGAAATTGAGATTATGCAAGGTTCCCCAAGGGTTTGAGGTGATTGTAGGAGTGGATTTGAGGAAAAGAGAGTTTACGATAGAATTTGAAGAGAGTGTTGAGAGGATCCAAAAACCTACACCACTTGGAGGAAAGAGTGAGTCTAAGTGCTTTCTATGTGGAGAGAAGGGACATAAGGCAAGTTCATGTCCATTAACCTTTGAGAGCAAGAGATTGAGGGAAAGGAGAGGCTTACTTGACTTGGGTTTGCATGTTGGACCTTCTTCACCAAGATTGGGAGGGAGAAGATCTAAGACCAAGGAGTTGTGTGAGGTTTGTGGAGTTGAAGGACTTCCAAAAGGACATGAGTGTAGTGGAGTAAAAGCACTTTTGGAAACTTTGGTGAAGGATCTTGGAGAGAGTCTTAGTACAGCTACAGAAATACTACCACCTTCATCAGCTAGTTCTCAAGATTAGTGATGGAGATAATCTTTCAACTTATGGATAAACTATCCATGAGAGTTAGATTAATATGCACTCTAGGATTTGATGTTGCTATAGAAATCTTGGAGCAACCTGAACCTTTTGTGTTCCCTAGAGTGGATTATTCTCAGATGGTGTTAGTCATGTATATACTCTATTAGTAATAGAGTGAGAGAAAAGAAAAGAGAAAAAAAAAAAATTAAGAGAAAAGAAAGATAGTGAGTGGTTAAGATGGGGAAACTTCCGGTTTTCTTTGGCAAGGATGGAGAAGATGTGGAGGCCTTTGTGAGAGATTTCAAGAGAGCTTGCATAGGAAACAATGAGAGGAGGAAGAATGAGTGGGCCTCATTATTACCAGATTTCTTTGAGGATGCAGCACTTACATGGTATGAGTCAGAATACCAAAAGAGAGAGAGGAGAGAGGGGGAAGAGGAGTCTTGGGAGACTTTGACTTCAGCACTCATTGAGAACTTTCTTCCTGATGAGAGTTATGAGAGATTGATGAGTGAGGTTACATTTCTCAAGCAAGGAGATGGAGAGAAAGTGAGGGTCTATGTGGAAAGAGTGGAAAAGTTGGAGTCCAGATTTCGCATAGTGTTGAGGAAGGGTGGGGATGATGTGGAGACTACAATGATTGGCATAGGGGCCATGCTCACCAAGAATTTTGTGGGAGGATTGAGACCACAAATTAGAAGCAAGGTGAGATATGAGAAACCTTCTTCCAAGGTTGAAGCTATCAAGATCGCAATTCGTATGGAGGAGAGTTTGGAAGGGGATGAGAGTGATTTGGTGGTGAAGGAGGTTGTGCATCCTCCTCAAGGCTACAAGTATGGTGGAACTTCTGATACTTTGGTGACAAGGGTTGCACCACAAGTAGTAGTTGCTCCAGTTCTTGCACCTCCACCAAAAGATCCACTCCAAACCATCACAGAACAACTTGCGGATCTCAAGATCAATGTGGTGCAACTATGGGAGAAGAGAGAGGTGGATCAGAATGTAGGGAGAGGGCCTAGGAGTTATGGAAACTATCCATATAGAGGAGGCCAACCAGCCAACAATTTCAATGATAGAAATTGTTTTGGTTGTGGAGGAAGAGGCCATATCCAAAGGAATTGCCCAAATTCCACTTACCATGGAGGAAGGGGTTATGAGGGAGCCAATAGAGGGAAAGAGGGAGGTAGTGAAACCCAAGTGGCTCCTAATCCCAACAAAGGTAAGGGGATAGCATCCATAGATGTGGTTGAGAGCAAGTATGAGAAGGGAGAGTGCTCAAACTCCAAGGGTCCTAATTTGGAGCTTTTGGCACAAGAGAAGAAGAGAGCTCGTTTTGCAGAGGATGTTCACTCTTCTCAAGGATTTACTTCAAGCAAGGATACTCCTATGTCTACTAGGAGCACTCGCACCTCAACACCATCAACAACAAAGACTCCAAGGAAGAAGTTGGGGATGGAGGACTTCTTGATCTCAAAGCAACAATGGAACTACAATGTGTTGGAGGATGTTGGTAGTCACAAGGCTAACATCACAGTGGGCCAATTAATTGCTTTGAACCCTACCTTGAGAAAGGAGCTTAGAGGTGGTTTGAGTTCTACAAGGAGCAAGAAGAAGAAGAAGGCAAAAGTTCCAGTATCAATGGGGGTGGTGGATGCCAAGCCAGCACCATGGGAGGCTTGTGAATATGCCTCCAAGATTGATGTGAGAGTGAATGGTCACAACATCAAGGATGCATTGGTTGATGGAGGATCAGCAGTGAATGCCATGTCAGAAAGGTTGATGAAGAAGTTGGGTATGATACCCTCAAGACCTTCAACATTTGTGGTGAGCATGGCAAACAAGCAACAAGTTCGACCAGTAGGAGTGATGGATAAGGTGGTAGTTTCAGTTATGGGAGTCCAAAATCTCATGACTTTCCAAGTCTTGAAGGATTCAAGCTATGACTTACTTCTTGGGAGGCCATGGTTGAGAGCAGCACGCACAACTGATCGATGGCACAAAGGGTACTTAAGGATTGGGCCATCAAACCATAGAGTCACTGTTCCTGTGACTAACACCACCAACACTTCACATTCAGATACCCCATCTTCTGATTATTGGGAATCAGATTCTGAAGGAGGAGCTTCAGGTGTGGACACAAGCATGGAAGAGGAGACTTCCACGGAGGAGGATGAATCTGAATCTGATTCAGATGTGTATCCTTTATGTGCTATGGATTTTGCACCTAAGCCAGAGGTTTTGAAGGACCCAGATAAATCACCATTGACACTTGAGGAGGTAGAGAGAAGGTTATCTACCCTCAAGTATGGCCCAAATGTTACCAAGGAGGAGAAGGTGAGATTTGAGGAGATTTTCCGCAAGTTCATCCATGTGTTTGCTTTTAGTTACAAGGATTTGAAGGAAGTCACCTTGGAGGAGCACAAGATAGAGGTGGAGTCACATGCAAGACCAATCCGCCAAAAGCAACGTCGCATTAGCCCACCAATATCTTTGGTTGTGAAGGAGGAGATTGATAAGCTCAAGGAGGCTGGATTTATCTTTGAGGTGGAGAATTCAGAATGGGTGTCTCCAATTGTCATTGTGAAGAAAAAGAATGGCAAGCTTCGGGTATGTGTGGATAACAAGAAGCTCAATGCTGTTACAAAGAAGGACTACTACCCATTGCCATTCATTGATGAGATCTTGGAGGAGGTTGCAGGTCATGAGAGGTACAGTTTTGGAGATGGTTATAGTGGATATAACCAAATCAAGATTGCACCAGAGCATCAACAACTCACCACATTCACCACACCTTGGGGAACTTACGCTTTCAAGGTCATGCCTTTTGGGCTTTGCAATGCTCCAGCCACATTCCAACGGTTCATGAACAAGGTATTTGAACCTTTCATTGGGAAATTTGTGAGAGATTTCATTGATGACTTTTGTGTCTATGGGAGCAAGGAGGAGCACTTTGAGCACCTAATCAAAGTCTTGCAACGCTTGGATGAGGCAAATGCATCACTCAACCCAGAGAAGTGCATTTTTGGATGTGAAGAAGGTCTACTTTTGGGGCACATCATCTCCAAGGATGGAATAGCAGTTGATCCTGAGAAGGTGAGGAAAATCTCAGACCTTCCATTCCCTTCAAGCTTGACAAAGTTACGCCAATTCTTGGGAATGGTTGGGTACTATAGGAGGTTCATCTTCTCATTTTCCAACAAGGCTTATGCATTGACCATCTACATGAAGAAGGGTGTAGATTACATGGTGATTTTGGAAGACAAGGAGGCTCTCAAAGCTTTTGAGGAGCTCAAGCAATCCCTTGTTGTAGCTCCAATTCTTGCTAAACCTGATTGGAGTAAGCCTTTCATCCTCTACACTGATGCTTCTAATGTAGCTATAGGATGCACTCTTAGTCAATTAGACCAAGATGGGCATGATCATCCAATAGCTTATGCTAGTAGGCAGATGGTTTCAGCAGAGAAGAACTACTCTGTCACAGAGAGAGAAGGGTTGGCAGTGATCTTTGGTCTCAAGAAGTTTAGACACTACTTGATTGGAGGGAAAGCCACAATTGTCACGGATCACAAGGCTTTGAAGTACATCTTCAACAAGCCTAATGTTGAAGGGAGACTAGCAAGGTGGATGATACTCTTGTCTGAGTATGACTACACAATTGAGGATAGGCCAGGAAAGAAACATGCAAATGCTGATTTGTTATCTAGAGCCTATGATCATGATGGAGATGAGCCAGTAGATGATTCCTTCCCGGATGAGGAGCTCATGACAATCTCAGTCACTCAAGAGATTCCAATGGAGTACAAGGAGATTGTGGATTTTGTGACAAGAGGTAACTATCCAGAAGGGATGCATGCTAGGGAGAGGAAGGCCCTTGCAGCAAGATCTAGACCTTACACAATGGTGGAGGATATTCTTTTTCACCAAGGAGCAGATGGTCTACTTCGAAGAGCAGTGGGTAAGGAAGAGTCTATCCTACTCATAAAGGAGTTTCATGAAGGTTTAGTATGTGGAGGACACTTTGCAGGAAAGGTGACTGCTTTCAAGATTCTAGATGCAGGTTACCATTGGAGAGGGATTTTCAAGGATTGTCTTGATTATTGCAAAACTTGTCATGTTTGTCAAGCTTTTGCTAGAAAGTCTACATCCACTCCACCACTTAGATCAATTCCATTGCTAGGACCCTTTGAGAAGTGGGGAATTGATTTTGTAGGACCTCTCAATAGAACCCCAAGGAACAATCGGTACATTGTGGTAGTTACTGATTACCTTACCAAGTGGGTTGAGGCTAGACCATTGAGGGACAAGAATGAAGATGAAGTGGGTAGATTTCTTTATGAACGCATTATCACTAGGTTTGGATGCCCTTTGGAGTTGGTTTCTGATAGAGGAGGAGAGTTTACAGGAAGCATTACTACAGCCATGCTACGACATTTCTCTATCACACATAGAGTAACTACATCCTATAAGCCAAATTCCAATGGCTTGGCAGAGAGAACCAATCAGACCTTGTGCATGATGTTGGCCAAAGATGCAGAAATGGAGGGGGCTAAACATCATTGGGACAAGAGGATTCATGCAGTTTTGTGGGAGTATAGGACAACCATGAAGACTTCCACTGGATATTCTCCATTCCAATTGGTGTATGGTATTGAGTCTACCTTACCTATTCACTTTGATCTTCCTACCTTCCAAAGCATTCATAGGAGATTGAAGAAAGCACAAGGAAGTGATGCAGAGAAGTCAAGGAAGGATCAACTCATGGAGTTGGAAGAGGCAAGAGCAGTTGCTATGGTTCGAGTGGAGGAAGCCCAAAGGAAACAAAAGGAGAGCTATGACAAGAGGCAAGGCAAGAAGAAGGTGGAGCCTTTCAAAGAAGGTGATTGGGTAATGTTGTTTGATTCCATTCGATTCAAGAGAGTACAAAAGAAGTTTTTGCCTAAGTACTTTGGACCTTTCATAGTAGAGAAGGTGTGGGGAAATTACACTTATGATCTCAAGGAGTTGGGAGGAAGACACTTTGATAGGATTAACCATGATAAGTTGAAGATGTACCATAGAAGGTAGAGAGACCTTCACTTTGAGGACAAAGTGAAAACTTAGTCCGGGGGTAAATGTAACACCCATTTGTGCATGTGTGTGGTATTGTGATATTTAGCTTGGTATTACAAGTACTTAAGAGATATTATTTATATAGAGATAAAGGATGGTTCTATATTAGTCATGGTTAGCTAAAGTTAGTCATAGCTAAGATAGATGGGACCTTACTTTAGAGGAAGTAGAAAAGATGAGCACCACTATTTTGGATTTTAGTGTGTTGACTTGGTATTATTCCTAGGTGTTTGGCTTTGGGGAAAGAGTTGAGAACTCTTGGGCCCGCAAGCCTTTTTGTTTTGGATTCTTCTTTAGTCCAAGGATAGCCCATGTGAAGGAATCCTTGCTTTAGTGGTTGGGTCAAGATAAGGGGAATATGCCCATGTGAATGGATATTCCTTTCTACTTTTTGACTTTACTTGACTTTTAGTCTAGTAACTTGAGTTACTACGGTAATTAGTAACTTTGGTACGTAACTATTTCACAAGTATATAAACAAGGAGTGAGGAGGTACTCAACATCCTTTCATTTGCAACTATCTCTCTCTCATTGAGTTCTCTAGTGAGCAAGGTCTTGAGTCTTGGAGTGTTAGCCTTGGAGGAGTATGATGGAGTTGGGGTTCCTTGCCTTCTTAGTCCATGGTGCGCTACCATAATAGCCATCAGAGGTTCATCCTGAGTGAGAGACAGGCCGGCTCACAATCCTTGAAAACCAACTAGGCATGGTGCACTCTCCTGCACTCTAGAAGAAGTCACGGCCGTGGATGAGGTCTCCCTACCAAATCCAGATGTCACCACTCTCTCCTCCACCATGTTGAGCTCAATACGCTCAGCCAAACCAAAGACCACTTTTAAAGTAGGCAAAGTAGTCTGGAACAATGTAGCATCACAAACTCTATGTCGCAACTCCCTGTCTAATATCCCATATGAAAACTGGACTGCATGGGCCTCACTAACTCCTTGAGTGAAACTGATCAGCCACCTCATACAAGTGTATGCCTTGCGTAGGCTCTCTTTAGCCTTCCCCTGGAAATCCTACAAGCTCCTCAGCTTGTCAGTCTGTACTCCTTGGTAGTTTTGCCTCATACATTGGAAGAAATCCACCATGTGGTCTAACCCTAGTACCATACCACCTCCTACAGCGATACCTCCACTTGTAGTAGCACTATCTCCAACTAGTGCACCTCCACTAGCTCCACTAACACTACTCGAGCTAGAACTCGTAGGTACAGCAAATCTACTCTTGGCCACCAAACCTGAAGTGATAGAGACATAGTTTGGAGACCAATATTATCTCATAACTTGATCTCCTCCAAATGAGCTCTCCTAAACTCATGGTAGTCATCCATTGGTGGACCCTCCAAATGCTGAAACAACCTCTTCTATGCCATGAAGGGTGTAAACAAAGTCGGGTTTTTCATCTACTACAGATCACATCAACTATTGAACTCTTGGATGAAGTCATCCAACTCAATGGTATCCACTGTACCAGAGTAATGCTTAGGGCCTTTGGAGGCCCCATAAATCTCATCTATGTCCTACAACAACAGTGCGGGCACACCAAGTGCACTCTCAATTGAATCAACTCTTGTATCAAACTCCAACTCAAAGTCAGTCTCCTCCCTCATTGGGACCTAAGATAAAAGCTGATACCAAGTACCACTCTGAGTAAACCATTATGTATTACAGGGCTATCTCCTCTGGAATCCCCAAAGAACTCTGTCGTGACAAAGTAAACACAACCGCAAACTACAACAGCAAATTGGAACCCCAAATTGCAACCGCAAGAACCCCACCAAGTGCCAACACCACCAAGTGCCAATACCAACTAAGCACCACACACTAATGTAATTCTAACCGAGATAACTACACTAGAGGAAAGGGCACCCTATAATCTACCATCACAACATGCACTCTCATGGTATGTAGATCATCACTTATTGCCTCACCGGGGAGAAACAAAGGTAGTCTGACTGGTCATCACTCCAACCTCACTACTGAGAGCACACTAGAGCACCAACGCTCAAAAGTCAAGGCACCTCACACAAACGTGGTGCACAAACAAGAAGCAAAAAATGGAGGAGGTCCAATCACAAGAAATCTAAATGAAAACACTCCATCTCATAAAACAACACGGGATTGACTCTATAACCATTTGGCATTTGACATAAGAGAAATTTGTATCTAAGTCCTAAGCTACCAAGACCACCAAGAATGGGATCAAACTGCCTCTCCTAGCCAAAGCTACAAGTGTATAGATAACAATAGCACAGTCACCAAGATAACAAGTGAGGGTGGACCAGTTGGTTGGGGCACTAGTCTAGGAACAAGAGATCTAGGGGTCAAAACTTGTTGTGCACAATCTAGCAGGATGGGTAGATTTTGCAAACCAATGACCAAGATCTCCTCTAAACTAGCTAGCTTCATGCCAACAAACTAGCTTGTTGGCCCTTCTAGGCCTTCATAGCCCACAGCCCTATGCCACGAAGCCTCTAAATGCTAAAATTCAGCCTTTGTAGCCTCTCATAGCCCACAGCCCTATGCCACAAAGCCTCTAAATGACAAATGAGGCCAAATGAGGCCTTTCTTCTTGCCACTTTGAACCTTCTCCAAAATTTGGCAAAACTTCTCCAAACTTGCAAAAGTACTCCAACTTGGCAAAACTCCTCCAAATGTGGCCAACCAACGGAACTCCTCCAAATTTAGCCAAAATCTGACATAAAATTCAGCCAAAATCTGACGTAAAATTTGACAAAAACCCTAAAGTTGGCTGACCGTCAAATCCTCCTCTAACTCTTCACTCAAGCCAAATTGAAAACACGAGTTTCCCCAAATCACAAATTCATGAGAATAGCTTCACAACTCCACCTTCAATTTTACTTTTTGAGCCCAACTCAAAACAAATTGGTCCTGCCTTCACCTCCTGAGCTCAAAATCACAACCACTGCTTGAAATTTGCTCCTTCTATGCTCAAAAATTGGCCAATGCTTCCGCACACCGTCTACCTTACTGCTAAATCTCCATCAAGCAATGAGCTTCTGCACACCAGGGAAAAACTAAACTTCAATTGAGCTACCAACAATCCACCAAGCTTAGAGATACCACAAACACTCAAAGTTCTTGCATCCAATTTCCCCTTGATTTCACTTCTTTGATGTAATCAAATTGTTTACAACTCTTGAATCCACTCAACTCAGATCAGTATTTGATCTATCTTTCTATAAACTGTCAACAACTAGGCACTGATTACAATCAACCCACACCCACTCGAGCTAAGAAAATCCAGGTGATGCTTGCCGGCCTCTATCCACCATAGCCAAGAACTCGAAGGCTCAGCATCAGAGAAGTGAGCTCTCTGGAGCTGCACTTTGAAAGTATATCCATGGACTTGAGCTAGGTCTGAAACCCTAATGGGCCCGCTGATGGCACACTTGATGGTGCAAATGGTGCAAAGTGACGGTGTGCTCCACCGTGAAGTCAATACCCCAAACACAAAATCTGACCGTCAGAAAGTAGTCTTTGAGAAATTGCTAAAATAACTCTAAGTACTATCATTGCAACTCCAGTGTCCGAGCAATCAAGATGCGACACTACAAATAGCGTGACAACTCTCCTTTGATAGATTTGCTGATGTAGGAATGAAGCATATGTAGCTTGCAGATTAAACATGTGGGCAACCATTGTGGGTCGATCATAGCTTTCATTGACAGAGTAATGATAGCAATTTACAAAAATCTTGACCATTAAGTGTCTTGGCCTAATCCAAAAGAGCGAAAGCATATTTCATCTATTTTTGCTCAAAAAGGATTCCCAAGATACATGGGTTTGGTGGACTGCACTTTGTTTCCTCTTTCACCCATACCTACACTTGATGGCAAATTATATAATAGTAAAAAATGTTGATATTCTTTGAATAGCCAAGTGATTTGTGAGGATAATAGGAGAATAATCCATTTTATGGGAGGTACGTGTACTTCTTTTAACGAGCTAAATTGCAAATGCTAATGAGTAGGAGTTTTAGGGATATTATAATCTTATTTCTTGTGTCTTTCTTCTCTTCTTGTTTCATTGATATTCCAATCCTTTTTTGGTGTATGTAGGAATGTCTAGTTCTTGTCAAGGCATTAAATGTCAGTGCTTGTTAAATAAATCAGAGTTTTGGAATGATTTGAATCACAAAGGAGCTAGCAGAAGTTTTGAGTTTAATCAATATCTTTTGGGAGATTCTGGTTACATTTTGATGTATCACTTGGTGCCATCTTTCAAGCAGAGTACAATTGAGGACAAAAAATTTTCAATAGATGTGTGGCACAGACATGGGTAGTAATAAACACTCAATAGGAGTTTTGAAAACAAAATGGAGTTCTTTGAGAGAAATAAGAGTGCACTCAAAAGTGAAAGGAGAAATGCATATTTGTTAAGATAGATTAGTGTATGTGGGATTTTACATAATTTTCTATCAATAGGGCTGATATTTGGGTTGTTGATGATGGAGATTTCTTAGAAGAAGATGAGTTAGATATGAAGATCCTACACTTGCACATGAGCAAAATAGGGAGGAAACCAAAAATACAATGATGGAACACTATTTAAGTTATAATCAAGAATTTGATAGTCATCAATAAAATAAGAGTATTATTTTGCATCTGATTGTGTTCTTCAATGGAATGTGTTTGGTATGTACAAAACAAAAAATTAGTCGTGTGCATTAGGATGTCGATGAGGTATATGAATTGTTGTTTTTTGAGCTTGTATGAGCTATGATGTGATTGTATACACCCGGTGCCATTTAAAGAGAAGTATCGTTGTCAAAGCAATTGGGAGTGGGGTTTAGGATGGAACACTATTTAAGTTATAATCAAAAAGTTGATAGTAATCAATAAAACAAAAGTATTGTTTTGCATATGATTGTGTTCTTCAATGGAATGTTTTTGGTATGTTTGGAAAAAAAATTTAGTCATATGCATTAGGATGTGGTTGAGGTACATGAATTGTTGTTTTTGAGCTTGTATGGGCTGGGATGTGATTGTATACACTTGGTACCATTTGAAGAAAAGTGTCATTGTCAAAGCAATTGGGCATAGGGTTTAGGATGTACCATAGTGGAACCCTTTCTTGGGATAAAGTCTTACTGTAGAGTGCACAAAGTTTCATGGCATTTTTAGTTGTTGACATTTTTGGGTTTAAGCTTTGTGTCATGCTATGCTTGTAACATTCCAAGTGAAAGAATTGGATCCTTACTTTGATTGACAAAAAATCTTTTAGTCTCCCAAGAAATCCTTAAGTTCATTGAGTTGTTGATACTTTTGGGTCATGTTATGCCAATAACCTTCCAAGGGACGACCAAATTGAGAGAGAAAGGAAGCAATTTGGAGTCATATTAATAATTTATTGAGAGAACAATGGCACATTTTGGGAGAAGGCAAGAGCAAAAGTAAAGGGCCATGACAGATTTTGAGAAGTGATAAATTTCTATAAGTTCCAAGAGAGTGGAGGAGAAAGGAAAGAGGCAAGAGGTTTAGAAAGATTTTGTGAGAGATTTCAAGAAGTGACAAATTTTGAGAATTTCCAAGAAAGGAAGAAGATAAGAGAAAGGAGAAGTTTCACAACAGATTTTGAGATGTTCCGAGAAAGGGAGAGAGTAGGAGAGAAATTGAGAGGAATTTTAGAGTTTAGGGGTGAAATTTGAAAAAAAGTTACATAGTTTACATGAATGTATGATCATTGTCATAAAATAACATGGTATAATAGAAATGCTACATTTTATTAAAAATTTATGTAGTTTACCTGAATGTATGTTCTCTATTTGAAGATGAGTTATGACTGAAAATGTATTCACCGGGTTTGAGAGAGGAGTTCAAAATTTTGGGAGAATCAAGAGAGAAAGCAAGGAATATGGTCATATTGACAGTTAATTGAGAGAGCAACAACACATTTTCAGAGAGTGCAAGAGCAAAATAAAGGATTGTGCAAAATTTTGAGAAGTGAAAGATATAAATATGTTCCGGGGAGAAGGCAAGAGGAAGGAGACTTAGAAAGATTTGGTGAGAGATTTCAAGAAGTGATAAATTTTGGGAAGTTTTGAGAAAGGGCGAGGATGAGAGAAAGGAGAAGTTTCATGACAAATTTTAGAGAAGTGATAGATTTTGAGATATTTTGGGAGAGGGAGAGGGTAAAAAACAAATCAAGAAGAATTTCAGGGTTTAGGGGTGAAATTTGAAGAAAATTTACAAATTTTACATGAATGTATGTTCATAATCATAGAATAACATGACACTATAGGAACACTACATTTTATTAAAAATTTACATGGTTTACATGAATGTATGTTTATTGTGTATAGTTTCATTTTCACTTCTACATGGGGTATAATCCATTTGTGAGCTTCTCTATAAGACTTCATATATTGTTCGAAATTCTTATACAATTGGTCTCATGTCATAGTACTCAAAAAGCCTCTCCTTCACACACCAAAAAGGTTAGAATGATGCTAAAAGTGGTGTTTTTTGAACCAATCTTTACAAATTCTACCTATGATTTGGGCAAAGTGCTTTGGATTTATGATATAATCAAAAATCTAAGCATAGTGATGACCTACCATTCTAAACCTATCATCTTTGGATTTTCTTGCTTTGGATCATCTTTGATATTGTTTGTGGATGTTGGCATGGAAGACACCATATTCAAAAGGTCCAAAAAATTCACACTCAAGAGATCCAGAAGGTCCTATAAATTCATGGTCAAGAGATTTTGCCCAAGAAAGGAGAGAGATGGAGTCTCACAAGTCAAGAGATCATGGGTTGGAGTCAAGAAAGTTTGAGCACAAGTAATGAGATTCAATCTAGGAATAGGGATAAGAGATTAAGAGTGATCCAATTTGCTTGAGTTTCTTTGAATCCTTTTTCCAAGCTCAAGTTGAGAAGGTACAAAATGAATCATCAATTTCTCACATGGTGGCCATGCAAGACTTGGTGTTTTCATAATTTGGGTTGGGTTCCAATCCCACCCAAACAATATTGAGGATGTGCTTGCTCGGTGCAAAGAGAAACAATCAATTAACAAAGCAATGCAAAGGAAATAACCTTGCTCAATTCAAATCAAGGTTCAAAAATGAACTTGAATCAAAATTGTAAAACACCAAGATCAAGGAGAGAAAAAGGAGAATGGAATGTTACATTGAGACATTAGAATGAGAGAAAACTCCAAATGCCTAGCATGAGCTTCAGTTTTGGTATTTATAAGGAGCATATAAGGTTCTTGAGAAACTTCTCAAGAAACTTCCTTGAACCACTTTCTTAGAGTGCAAGCCAAGTTAACCATGAAGCTTCTTAAGAAGCTTCTTTCTAGAAGCTTCTTGGCATGCAAGCTAAGCTAGTTGGAAGCTTCCATAAGCTACCTACTTGGGGTGCAAGCTAAGCTAACTAGGAAGCTTCCCTAGAAGCTTCCTAGATATTTTGTAATATTCTAGGCTAATTTGGCCTATTTGCTACTTCATAAGCCCTAACTAGCTTCATTGCTAAATTCCATATTTTTACATATTCCCCCATTGCTAGTTGGTGACGTCTTTGTCACCATTGAAGCTTCAAAATCTTGGATGGCCATTTGTGCATTCTAGAGATGAGGAAGAGGTTCCTATGTGGCATCATGAAGGGGATACCCTTTCCAAAGGACCTTGTACTCCATATGTTGTTGGTGGCTTTGTTGAATGTGGTAACACGCACTGATACAATCAACTTTGTACTCCTCATGATCATTGATAAGGATTGGAGGAGGAGGAGGAAGAGGTTGGACACAAGAGGAAAAAGAAGATGGGTTAGGAACAACAAATTCCAACTTGGGAATGTGGAAGACAAGGTGAAAAGGCAAGGCAAGTCGATAAGCAACATGAGAGATGATTTGGGTGACATCAAAGAGTCATATCCAATTAGGGGAAAGTTTACAAACTTGGGTATCAAGTGGTAGCCGTAGGTTACTAGAGGAGAGCATGACCTTATTACAGACTTGAAAGGTGAGATCATGACAATGGTGATCCGTATATTGTTTTTGCCAATTTTGAGCAACAAGGAGATGAGATTTTGCTTATTGGAGGGATTGGGATATGATGGTCAAGAAGGTGAAAGTATGAGGGACATGAGATGGAGGAGGAGCAAGAAGGGAATCTGGAACAAATGGATCTTGGCCAAAATTGAGGAAGAAAGGAGAGAATCCAATGCTTGCTTGTTTTGAATTATTGTATCCAAACTCCATAGTTGCAAGACATTCATCCCCAATTGGTATGGTGAATGTTGCCAAATGCATGAAGCATATCCTCCAAGGTGCAATTTTCACGTTCAATTTTTCTATCAGTTTGAGGATGATAGGCTATTAACAAAGCAAGCTTGGTGCCAAGCATTTGGAAGAGTGCTTGCCAAAATTTCCAAGTGAATTGAGGATCACGGTCAAAGATGAGTACACAAGGCATCCCATGATACTTGAAGATAGTGTTGAAGTTGATCTACACCAACGTTGGACCATACACAATATCAAAGGTTGGTGCCAAATGGATTTGCTTACTAAGCTTATTCAAAAACACCACAATTGTTGTGTGACCTTGTTTTGTCTTGGGCAAGGACGTGATGAGATCCAAGCTCATGTGTTTGCATCAAGCACATAGAATAGGAAGTGATTGAAGGAGTACACTTAGTTTTTGGTTGTTGGCCTTGTTGCTTTGGTAGCTCTCACATGA
This sequence comes from Lunularia cruciata, assembly GCA_948567375.1. Lineage (NCBI taxonomy): Eukaryota > Viridiplantae > Streptophyta > Marchantiopsida > Lunulariales > Lunulariaceae > Lunularia > Lunularia cruciata. Next base: position 49,322,505 of record OX419755.1, on the reverse strand, counting down.
TCGGACAAACTTTTGAACATCTCATGTCATGTTGGGCCACCAGTATTGGTGTTGGAGAGTACCCAAGGTCTTGTCCACACTCATGTGACCAACAATTGGTAAGTCATGGGCTTCTTGAAGGCGCACAAGTTAGAGATCACACTTGGTTAGAACATAAATTTGGGTCTCACAAAATAGAAGGTCATCTTTGAAGGAGAAGGTGTTGTACTCCTTGTTGGATGCTGCAAGACAACTTTGTGCCATTTGAAAGAAAGGATCTTGATGGAAAGCAATCTTAAACTAGAGTTGGACTTTGGAATTAATTAATACCATCAAAAATGCCACCGTGATGAGAGGAAGAGACTTCCAATCAGGTCATCATGATAGGTCATCAAGAGTATATAGAATTGACCAGGTTTGTACTTAAGTTTGATGTCAATTATAACAATTATAATTGTTCCTCCCATTGATGGTCTCAACTCTTCACGTGTTCCAAGTGTAATGTTTGCAACAAGGATTTGTGATTGAATCACATGATCACATGTTTTCCTAAGAGGTAATGCCTCCATACTTTGGTGACATATACCATTGCTAGTTGTTCTTGATCTCATGTAAAGTAATTCCTTTCTATGGTGTTTAATTGGCAAGATACAAAGGCAATGGGATGTAACTCATTGGGGAATTCTTGCTACAACACAGCTTCAATAGCAAAGTTAGAAGCATCAAAGTCAATCACACAAGGTAGTTGAGGATCATATGGTTGAACAATAGATCTTGAAGACACTATATGTTTCAACTTTTGGAATGCTTCTTCATGCTTGGCGGTCCATTGAAAGCTTGATTTTTTCCTCAAGAGTTCAATCAATGGTGTTGCCACATGCACATACTAATGGATGAACCGCTGGTAAAAACTTGTCAATCTATTGAATGCTTGCACCTTCGTGGCATCCTTTGGAGTAGGCCAATTAATAATAGCTTTGATTTTCTCTACTTCCATCTTGATCCCTTTTGATGAGATCTTGTGACCCAAGAAGGTGACTTCCTTCTACCAAAAGGCACAATTTGACTTCTTGCCATAAAACTTCCATTGACGTAGTCACCTCAAGACTTCTTGCACATGACTTATATGTTCTACCTCCATCTTGCTATAGATTAAAATATCATCCAAGAACACCATCACGTACTAATCTAGTAGACCATCCAACACCCAATGCATCTGATCCATGAAGGGTGTTGGAGCATTAGTAAGCCCAAAAGGTTGAACTCTCCATTCAAAATGCCCATACCTTGTGCAAAAGGTAGTCTTTTGCACATCCTCCCTATCAATGGGGATTGCCAATAGCCACTGCAAAGATCTAACTTGGAGAAGTATCACGCTCCACTCAATTGATTAAGCAAGTCATCAATTTGAGGCAAGGAATATACATTCTTCACCATTTGTTTATTGAACCCATGGTAATCAATATTGAAACAAAGTACTCTATCCTTCTTTGGAACAAATAGTACTGGTGCTCCCCAAGGAGATGTACTATGTTGTATGAAATCCTTTTCCAAAAACTCTATAAGTGTTATTTATAACTCCTCCAACTCCTTTGGTGAGAGCCAATAGATTGGTCCACTGATTAGAGTACTCCTTGGCAATAACTCAATCCTGAAGGGCATACCACAATTGGAGGGTAATCCCTCTGGCAGATCATCCAAAAACACATATGTAAACTCTTGAACTATTTGATCAACCATTGCTTCATGAGGCTCTTGACCCTCCTCAAATTCTTCTTGTGCATTTGGCTTGATCCATACTACAAAAATAGACTTATCTTCCTTCAAAGCTTGCTCTATGGCTTCTTCATTGACAAACTTCCCATCTTGGGACTTATCTCACTTCAAAGCTTGCTCTATAGCTACTTTTTTGACAAACTTCTTATCCTGGGACTGACTATTCTTAGGTGTCTTACTTAAAGGTACCAAACAACCTATTTGGAAATTCTTACCTTGGTGTTGAACTTGAATTTGTTGTTGGTTCCAATCAAATTGAACCTTATGATGCTCAAGCCAAGGCCAAATCAAACTAAAAATGAAATCATATTGTAGAAATGCCACTACAAATCTCATATACTCCAAATACTCCTTCCCAATCTTGAAGGTAACAAGATGTGAGGTACAATATATAAAATCCTTTCTACCATCCACCATTATCAATTTACTTCCAATTATTGGCTTGATAGGAAACTAAATTCCTTTACTAATTGCATAGATATGAAATACTCTAAATTTCCAAAATCAACCACAATTGTACAACCACAATCAAGTATTGTACCTTGCAACTGAAGCAAAATTTCATAGGTCAAGCTTTCAATCCCATTGGAACTAATCAAATTCCCAATAGGTAGCTCAAAATCTCCTATTGGGATTCCTTATTTTCTTGATCATTCCACTCTACAACCTCCATTTGGGCAATTTGTCAAGATTGCACATTCTTGAGTGGATATTCAACAATGCAATGTACAATTTGGCGACAATAAAAGTAACTGCTATTTTGCTACAATCTTTCTCGATCCGTTGCACCAAGTGGTTTCTGTTAGATGGCATCAATCACCATTGGTGCCAACTCCTCCACACATATGTAATGTGCTAGTTGGTTTTGTGAAGATTAAGGTCGAGACCAAGGTGTCACAACCAAGGAATCAAAGTGCTCTACTAGTTGCATAGCTTCTTTCAAGTATTTTGGCTCTCACATAGTCACTTCTAATTTGGTTCATGACTTCAAGCCCCTCACAAATCGATATAGAGCTTCATATATGAAATTTACATAAGGGTTTTCTAGAATTAAGTGATGTAGCGTCTTACAGAACCAAGCTACTTTGACTTTGCTAACTTATCTTGTGCATCTCGTGTGGCATTTATCACTTGGGATTGCCTAATTATTGCACCCTTGAATTCTTCCTATGTCAAGATTGGTGCAACAAATTGCCTTTCAGCTTGGTCCACTCGGAATTGCCAACATAGCTTTGCTGCTCTGTCCAATTGGCTTGAAGCTAAGAAGATTTTTTTTTGTTCATCTTGAAGATGTGTAGTCTCAAAATAACATTCACAATCAAATCAAATAAAGAATTTTCACTATGCTTAGGAGATTCTTGCCATCAAATATCTTGGGTTTTGGAAATCAGATTTGGTCTTCTCCTTCTCAAAATGGTGCTCTCTTTATGTACTCTTGTCGTTGCTGGTCTTGTTCATCCAACAATCATGTAAGGTGCTCGATTTGTTGCTACATAGCAATGATAACCTCAGGCATTGCCGCCCTAGCTACTACTTTATCACACTACTCCCAATTTATCTAATTTACCAACACATAGATGCAACACATCCACCATTCTCCATAAGTTACAATCAGAAGCACCAAGTGTTCCTCTGACAAGGTGATTGCATTCAGAAAATTCTACCCAAAACATGAGGTGATGAACTATGTGAAATGATGTTTGGGTAGTACTTGGCCACAAATATCCCAATGGTTTAGTGAAAATGGATTTGGTGGTCCATAAATTCTATCCATCCCATTCTTGCTCTAATATCAATGTAAAAGACCGAGACTGAGGAGAGACTATCCCAATGTAATCTTTCATTCTCTTATTAGAAGAATGAAAGATCACATTCGGACACTTGAATGATAGAAAATTCCAAATGCCTAGCATGAGCTTTGGCTTTGGTACGTATAGGGAGCATACAAGGCTCTTGAGAAGCTTCTCATGAGACTTCCTTGAGCCACTTTCTTGGAGTGCAAGCCAAGTTAACCAAGAAGCTTCTCAAGAAACTTTCTTCTAGAAGTTGTCTACTTTGCATGCGAGCTAAGCTAGTTGGAAGCTTCTAGAGCTTCCTTCTAGAAGCTACGTACTTGGGATGCAAGCTAAGCTAGCCAAGAAGCTTTGCAAGAAGCTTCTTAGATACTTTCAAAATATTCTAGGCTAATTTGTCCTATTTTCTACTTTGTTAGCCCTAACTAACTTCACAGCTAAATTCCATATTGTTACAAAAATTGTTTTGATAGTGGAGAATGAAATGAAGTTTATGTTGCAAGTATTCTTGACTTGTTTTGGCAGATTCATGACTTCTTGTTTGTGATTGCTCTTTTGTTAGATTCTACTTGAAATTCCTCCATGCATCACACTCTTGTAATGCATTATCTTTACTAACTAAACATTAATTAACATTAATTAACCTGGTTGCTTGGTCCTTCCAAATTTCAATTGCTTAACAATGCTATATTGTGGAACCGTGTGGGTAATAAGCTCAATTCTAAATTCTAGAAATCTTTTTACAAAGATCCAAACACTCATGGGCACTTTTCCCATGAGTGGATATATAATCCATACATGACCATTTAATTATAAGTGATTCCTTGGTTATGGATCTTTGTATTTTTTTCTATGGAATTTGGAATCGGTCTCATTACCCATACGGTTCCACAATAGTAAAATTGAAACCCCCTATTGTACTCTTTTTGCTTTGCATTTTAGGCATTGAGTCCAACATTTTCATGTTTTTATTAGGACAAGGTGATGAATTGGAGATTAGAGGTTAGAGACCATAGACTGTAACAACACCAAAATAATGAGTTGGGACTATGGGGCTAACATAAAGTCCATGTCTAATATAGTTATCATGATTTAAAACTTCTCCAAAATGAGGTAAACTTGATGATTAACATCCACACCAAGAGCAACTAAAACTTAAATTGTGGTTACTACACATGGATCATACTATTAGATATAGTTATATATTGATTACACTTGTATGCACATTTCACCTCATTCCAAAAAATTGCCATAAATTATAGTGGAATTTTCCAAAATGCCCTAATTAAACAAGTATTCTCCAAAATTCCTTCACCTCATTCCAAAAAATAGCATAAATTATAAGGGAGTTTTTTAGATGCCCTAATTACAAGAAGTATCCCCTAAAATGCCTCCTACTGCAAAAGTTATTACCAAAATCCTCACCTCACCTAACCTCTTCAACTCACATGATGCTACAATAATATCTCCACCAAATTTACACACAAAGTGACATGAGTGTTTGCTTCAACCTATAGAGTGCTTTGAATTGACATGTACGACAACATGCATGCCCAACTTCAACATGTAGAGAACTTTGACAATATGTGTCCTTTTCACCCCGCTTGAAAGCTTATGCCACAATGCTCCTTACTTTTTGAAGAAGAGTGAGCCAAGCAAGTGTGTTGCAATTTGTCCTTCTGCCCACACATATGCATAAAGTCTTGTTGGTGCAAAGATAAGTAGTGAAGAGAGACTTCAATTGACTAGAAGTCAAATTGCGCATCTCATTGCAAATCAAAGTTGTGGTTTTGTTGTAAGTGCTACAAAATGGAAGGTTTTTTTTGTTAATATGTGCATCATAAACCTCAAGTACTCACATATTGTAAAATGGTGATAAGGCACACTATAGAGTCTGCCCAACAAGTTATAGCTTCATTCATTGGCACATTTTCCAAGGTTATGCTTGGTGACATGCAAACCTACATTCTTGGTAAAAGTGCTATGTGGATCCCATATCAAATTGCATGGAAAGCATTGGTTGAAAAAAGATGCAAGTTGCAACATGATGATGATGCATCTTTTCAATGCATTTGTAGCATACCTTGTTCAATTTGTGCTAACTAACTACAATTAGCATTGTAGCTTTGAAAGAACAAATAGCAAGGAATTCCTCCATTTATTTGCTTATTTGCTTGCACATGGGCATCTCAAGCAATGTTTGAGCATTATAAGCCAACCATCATCCTTAATGAAACAATGAAACAATGGAATATAAAGCCCGAAAGACTCACAGAGTCAAAAAGCTGGAAACACAATACAAAACACATGAAATGTGAGCCATAGGCAATGCATATCACGTCAAAAATACCTATGGATGTGCTGTGATGTTGGCTTGTGTGCATGATGGCACAAGGAAGGAAAGTTGTGCCTCTTCCCATTGCAATAATAGACATTGAGAATCGTGGAAATTGGGCATTTTTCACGGAAAACCTCAAGAGTGCAATTCATCTACAAATACCATAGGCATGATAATCATGCATGATCAAGAAAAGTGCCTCCATGATGCACCAAATAATGGAACGAATAACTCAAGTGGATGAACGAATAACTCAAGTGGATGAATTCAGTTATGAAAGTCTCAATTTCAAAACAGAAAAGAGAATTGGTTGATTTGAGAAGTCATACTTGTTCGGCAGAGCATACTAGGAGTTGCAATTTCCTTGTCACTATGTTGCCGCTGCAATAGCCAAGTCGTTGTTGCATTCAAGCGGGCAAGCTACCTGAGAAGTTCACTGCTCTCAGTATATGCAGGGTATATTGCTCTGATTGACATCAACATCCTAATTCCTGACAAGGAAACCATCCTGCAGCACGTTCATAAGAAGGTGTGTGCCGCCCTAAGACATTGAAAATGAAATGGCGCGGTGAAGTAGCGGAAGAAGACAAGCTGCGATGCAGCATGTGTGGTGTGCAAAAGGCCATAATACGAGGACCCATGACCCCCTTAAGTGGATGCCCCTAATAACCCTGCTAGATCACAACAACAACCAAATTCACTACAAATCCCCTGTTGAAATACCAGAACAAACACCTTTACCAAAAATGGGATGTGAAGGGAGGTGACGTGAAGTGCAAAGAGTGTGGTGGTAATCATTACAAGAGGACCGCATGCCGTGAGAGGTCGTGAATGAAATTCATTTCTGCTTTATATTGGTGACAGCTGTAACGAAATTTAAACAAAAAATAGTGCATTCTGGAAAATACTTATGTTAAGAAGGGCATTTTGGAAGATTCCCCTAAATTATATTATATTTCCGGACACAAAGCCCATTGCGAAATCCAGCAAGTAGCAAACTTTCTGGATCCAGAATCTGTAAGTTCCAATGTTGTTTCTTCTTTTCAAGGATGGATACAGTAGCTAGGATAGAAGGTAATTGGCTCTGACCTGAGCTCATTAGAACTCTACCACCTATCATATGTGTCGGATTGTAGGGTCGCGTGAAAAGCCGCATTAAAGACAGTACCTTTTGCAATTCTGAACTTGTGCGCTTCTTGTATATACGTAAGTTAGATATGGTATCCTGTGGATGGTTTTTGGTATCCATGATTCTGTGGCAAAGAGTTTGTTTCCTCTTGTTTCTCTTTCCGTTTCTTTCAGTCCTATCAATGATTTCATGCGAAAATATTCTATTGAAAGGAGCATGACCTGCGGTGTAATCAAGCGAGGTATAGAAGATTATCGTAGAGATGTGCTCGGCAAGGTATATCAAGAAGTTCTTCCATTTTCAATTCAGACCTTTGAACTCAGAGAATCCTCGATGGCAGTTGATACGATGTTGGCCACTGAAGCTCTTCAGGGCACGACCTTATTATTATCACTCACTTACACTAATCAATCATTAGAACTTCCGAGAAGGCAGCTTTGCTGCGGTGACCGTATTGCAAGTGCTGGGTGTTGTATTATACATGGAGCTTCAATCCGTTTACAATTTTCATCCAAGACTTTGCAAGGATCTTTTACAGCATGCAATTACTGTAGCTAAGGGTAAGGACCCTATCGGTAGTCACAGTAGCAAATAGCAGTAGTAGTGTTTGTACACGTCCGCAAATTATCACTTTACACATCTCCGTGGCTTTGATCTGCCTTTTTGTCTCAGTGCAAATCAGTGTCATAGATTCTAACTTGGACTATCAAGATTCTCTGCTCTGGATCCGACAGGAATATTGTAGAGTTCAGTGAGAGATAGCAAACTGCCGCATGAAGGAAGGAATGAATGAAGGAAAACTGCGGCATGAAGATTAGTAGCTGAATTCAGGTGTTTTGGGGCAGAACGACTTAACAATAACGTTTTTAGCTTGATGTGGCGTGCGTGTGCTACTAGGCACCTAATTTCACGAACAGCTAGCTTATGTTCTTAATCACGTACTGTACTCGAAGGATTCAATTTCATGGAACATACCCTGGAATATTTGTTTACCGCTCACATGGTGGCGCCAATGCCAACCATAACAATATGGATGACACGTCCGACCACGTGGCTTCAAGGGGTTCTGTTAAGGCTTTCTGCCAACTTGGGGTGCGGTTAAGTCTATATGCCTAAGTTGGGGTATTGTTGAGTCCATCTCTGGATGGATTGCATCGACGCTAAAGTTATAATTGCAGTCTGTATGACAAAGCTTGCCAGCAGTGTAGGCGGACTTATTCGTTTGCATGACTTACCCTGTTATTCAGATACAAGGACTGTGATTTTGACAGGAAGATTTTGCAGAGAAGCTCCTGGCCGACTTGAGAACGCAGTCAATGCGAAAGCAATCCAACTATAGTGAAGGCATCTGAGAAACGCAACGACTTACATTGTAAGTCTTAGAAGTCTTAGAATGCTTCTTTAGTATCAACAACTACTTCAATTTCAACCCCCACCACCCTTACGGATACAATCGGGCTTAGCCACATTTTACCTCCTATGTCTTCTCCTTGTATCTCCTTGGTAGTGCTTGATGGGGTCTTCCCATCCTTCTTGTTTTTTTACTACTTTTATACCTTTCGTCGGCTCGTACGTACAAGACAAAAAGAAAATTCTTGTAATAAGAGGGCATCTTAGTTGCTCGGATCCATTCAACTTGGTAGAATCTGAATCATACCGGCTATTATTACCAATCAGTCCAAGCAGAAATGCAAACTACAGACAAGCAGGTACGGCACGATGAACATGAACCAACTGCAATGTTGATTGCCGCAGTAGCAGTGTGTGTGCCCACTGTGACCTCCCATTCAACAATGCATGCTGCTGCTTTTGAAACTAGTGCTAATCCAGTCTTTCCACGCTGAGTCAGCCAGTAGAATTATGAATAAGTGATAAATCGGTCTTGGATGGTCATGATTTTCACTCCTGCTCATCACGCGAGGGACTGGCATTCGTGCTGGTTGTCTATCAGACCAATGAGCTGACTCGTTTATATATATCATCTCAAGATCTTATCGACCTACCTACGCCTGATTTCTCTTTCTTGACACCACAGGTGCATGGACCAGTAAATCTTCATGAACCACAAATGACACTCATCAAAGTACGGCATTTTTCTTCTACTGTACTCGCAGTACTGTTGCTGTACCATAAATGTACTTCTGGTTGTACCCTAAGGTACGAGAGTAAAAACAAAGAAAGAGACAGAACACATCCGGTTGGTTTGCGGTTGGTTTGAATTCGTCTCTCCTAATCTGGAATGTCTAAATCTTCTCTTATCGAAACGACCACCGCGTCATAAGTTTAGAATCAGATCAGAATACGCTTGTTTGAAAATTTCTAACGCTCGAGATACCGAACTCAATCGGTCTATTACCGTCATGGACTTGAAACACCAGCGTAGATTTCCGGATTCTCATGGCCCGGACATGCGTCGTTTTGTATCCGCGCTATCAAATTGCAGATGCCACTGTCGCTGTGCTCTTCCTCTAATATTGTCAACTCGATCTGATAATTTAATCTGTCAGAGCGGAAAGCACATTATCTGTTCGTACTTCTACCAAGAATTTGTCAAATCAGTCTGAACTTTGATGCCTTCACTCCTTTGCGAGACAACCTGAAGATACATTTGATAACCAGGGAGGAAATAGCGAACTGGATGTGTGTTGCTATAAGCTTTCACTCTTCTGGTTTGGCTGCACAGGAGCATATATTTTTCTTCAAGTTGTCAAGATGCATTTAACGGCAACATGGTTATCGTTATAGCTAGAGATACACTTCTACAGCAATTCTGAGACGAGGTGTGTTGTTCTTCTCGTTTGAGGCTTAGAGTAGTCCTTGGCAATCTATGTCCAGTTCCTCCAATCAACTGGATTAACATATGACTAAAGTAAGCTTCACGCTGCGCGAACGTGTGGCTTATCTGCTCACGTGAAATTCTCATGGAAATCGTCAATCAACTAAACAAATCGTGGAAACAGAGCTTCCATATGGCAGCCCTGCAATACACACGATGGCTCGATGCATATAGTACAGTTCTCTCTAGTCTCAACGACAGAAATATTCTTTCGGCTTCTCCCATACCACACGTCATACAAATTCAGCAGCACTTTACAGTAACTTCCTTGACACTGCTGGTGTCGTTAGATAGTTTCAAGGAGTTCTTGATTCCTCCATCTCCTACTGTAGACGCAAGGGCAAGTCAAATTGCGCGGAACTGGTAATTTTCAGCCAGCCACCGTATAGAATTTATCAAGATACAGTTCCATCCAACGATTAGCAAGAAAACATATTGTCTCCAGTCGTGAATCTACCTTCTCGCAAAGTTTTGCCAAGTTTTAGTCGTCTCAGTTGCTAAAACCCTTGCTCGACCAGAAGTATCGGGTTGAAGTTGATCTGACTTCTCCTCTGCGTCACAACAGACACAAGATATAATTCCCAGTCATAAGAGACTAAATAGCTACCCCGTAACATCCAATCTTACATTTTGCATCAGGATTTACGTAAGCATTTGTAAACGCAAGCCAATGTTTGCCCCACGTCCGCAGTTATTTCTTCCCTGTGAGTAAGTAAGCAAGGCTACTGACGGATTTGAACATCACACTAAAGTGCTAAAAGGTAACTTCGAATCCAATCAAGACGATGAGATCTCGTCACCCATAAGAAGAGTGCTGCTACTTCATGTCACGACAATGATGCCCAAAGCTGTGATGGCCACTGTTTCCTCTAGTTTACTCACAAGTGCACATTAGAGAGCATATGAGTGCGGTCCCGTTCCAATCTGGATTTTAATGATCTTATTATAAGAGATTAATCGACTATGTGTCAGGTTCGACTTCATGGGATGTGGTCATGAGTCTTATATGTCGAATATGAGTACGATTTTTGTTTCCGAATAATTTCAGTTTACAATTCTTTCAAATCAGTCCTAGTAAATCAGTCCTATGCAATTTAGTTTGACTTTAATCTAGACAAATAAGGACGAATGTCTGAAATCATTTATTCATATTACTATTTCTTTGAGATGTGTGGATTGATTTGGCTTCGGTCCACTTTAATTCCTGTCAGATTTGCTCTCTCGAAGAGTCCGTTTCTTTTGATGGATTCAATGTTGGTTTGCCATGATTCGGCGCAGTGTCTGGATAATTTCCCTCATTCACATAGGCCTTGGTTTAGGTCGGGTAGTTTCGTTTGATTGAGACCAGTTTATTTCAAATCCGAAGTGAACCCTTCACTATGTAGCTGAATTAACGACCACTTGAAGCCAATGAAGTTAGCTATGAGAGAACCAAAGTAGTTAATTGTGCTAGTTAGCTATGAAGGTAGTGATGAAAGAAGGTGAAGTTAACGATCACTTAACTGAAGTTAACAATCAGTTAGTACTCTCTTTCTTCTCTTCATCTTGATCACTCCGGTGGTTTCATGGGTAACGTAAATACATCTTCTTTATCTTTTGGCTTTTCTTTTCTTTAAGGATCCATCTATTGAATACAAATGTGAGCAATATTGCAGAAGGAGCTATGGCATAAAATTGGTGAAGTGGCAAATTACTACTACTCACGCTTGAAGTATCTATCTTTGTGTTTTTATCTATCTTTCATATTTTTTTCTTGTCTTTTTCTAAACTTTAAGCTGTTATATACCTTCTCTAAGTATCTACTTGGGTGAAATTGAATGATAGAAATGACAATGAGGAAATGTAATTAGACAAAAATTCAAGTACCAAGATTCATGTTTGAGCAATAATGATTGGGATCAATTTATGAATCATTCTTTGTAACCATATGAACTAACACAATGCACACCAAAACATTTAATATTATAATAATTTAGTTCTTTTTCAATTACAAGTCATCAATGACCATGAAAATTTATATGTCTCGCTGGACCCACATACCAATTGACCCAAATTTTATATGTTAATCTCCTCATAAACGGCATGCTTATACAAGTAACTTTTGTGTTAACATCTCTTGCTTCCCATGGATTTTCATAAGCCATTTCTGTAATTCTCTCTAAAGCAAGGGAAATTATTTTACTAATCTATAATAACGAATTCTACAAAAAATCACGGAGATAATACACTCTTTTAAAGATAGCAATTATTGCAATTATGTAGTTGAACTATGAGTCGAGGTACTTTTATATCAAAAACTTGTCTGGATTTTTATTAACTTGGGTTGGTCTAATCCTCGTTTGACGAAGTAAATCCATCACGTTTGCACCTATAATGATAAATAAAACTTGTCTTTATTAGTCGAACTCGCAATATTACTTGCAAATGGCTATTTCGGTGTGCTTTTACTCTCCAACGTATGAGCTCAATAACTGAATATTAATTTACTAATCAAGTAGATTAATCTATTAATTCAAGCTCCACTGGTGTTTAAATTGAAGACTATGGAGAATTCTATAGAAAGATATGAAGAAATTTAGGTTTGGAAGTGTCTTGAACTTTTTATTTTTATTTATTTTTATTCATTTTCTAGTTCCATTGGAATTTATTTTTTAAATTATAGAGATATGAATTGAAAGTTATAAGAAGTAATAGTTTAGTGTTTTGATAATTAGCATTTACTCATGCGAGAGATGTGAATGGGATGTGGTTTTGTAAGTGAAAATTATGGAGATACAAATTGAAAGTTACAAGAATTTATAATGTTTTAGTGTCTTGAGAATTAGCATTTACTCATGTGAGGTGGGATGTGAGTAGGATGTGGTTTTGCAAGTATGAAGAACTAAGAAGAGGAGCATCATGTGTTACTTTTTGTTATTCTTGTGCTAGTTATGGTTTTGATTCCCATGTAGTGCAACCTAGAGTGGCTTGTGATACACCACCTAATGTATCTTGACTCTTTATCTAATGTATCTTGACTCTTTACCTTGCAAGGGGTAAAGACACACGTGAAAAAACATACATAATGATTATGATTGGACCACTTGGGATGCTCAAGTAAGGTGATTCATCACATCAAGATCAATGACATGTTGGATTACAAATGCTTTGTCCATCCCTTTGTTCCAAGGATATAGATTGAGTCATGAGGATGGTTAATATCCAAGGCAAGTTATATTTTGGAGTTATTTAAAACTAGTTTTCCTTGTACATGCCTATTCTATAGGCTTTCCCATACACTTCATGGTGAGGCTAGATAGACTTTCCTTTGCCACTTGATTGATTTGCATGTGATCCCATGGATGAGTTAATTTTGTTCTTATTCTTCTTACTCCCATGACGGTGTCTTTGATATACTAAAGGAAGCCATGCAAGGCAAAGAGAGATGGATGCTAGATTTCAAGCAAAGGATTGTTCTACCCTACATGAAGAGTTTGTTTGTGCTACATATTATCAAAGATAGGTTCAACCACATGATACTATAGATTCCACTCAATTATGATAACCTAGAATATTGGGTCAAGCATCAGAGTATAGTAGAGTATATTAGAGTAGCAAAAGCTCTACATCTCTTGTCTATATCTAGTCATATAGATGAGACTATCTCCTCCTTATGCTTATTACATTTTGTAGCAAGAGAAGGAGTACCATTAGAGGTCTTCCACTATCAATTTGACCCTTTTGTCTTGATAGATTAATTCTTTTGCACATCCATTATGCATTGCTCCATGCATTTCCTCAAGAGGCTTTTCAAGGATAGTAAATGAGCATCTTAGAAATTACCTCTAGGTAGATGATCCCTCTAGTGGTTTTATTGAGCTATTTTAGATGGTTGTAACATTAATATAGATAGAAATTCCTACTTCAATTAGTCAAGTGTTAGATGCTAGTTGTTAGATAGAGGCCATTAGACAATTGCTATTGTGGAGATCTTCTTGCATTTTGTTAGTCATACAATTGTCCCTCAGCATTGTTCTCCCTTCCAACAACACCTCAATCCACATCAGTTTGGAGCTGCTACACTTGGAGGTTGTGAGGCTATATCTCTAGGCATTAGAGCACTCCAAGATATCCATCTAGAGTTCTTCAAGTGGATATTGAGAACACTTTTAATAACATCTCATATGCATCCATCTTTAGAGAGCTTAGGGTGGTTGTGGATCCTTGGCAAGTCTTATTCCTTTTGTGCAATCTTTTTATGTCTCTCTTTCTTCCCTTTATTACTAGCATGGTTATCTATATGCTAATTCTACCACTTTTTAGCTATATTTAGTTATGCTAACTCCATATTTTTATTAAGCTTTTCCTAACTCCATATTACAACATGTTTCCCCATTGTTAGTTAGTGATGTCTTTGTTACCATGGAATCTTTGAACTTTTGTATAGCCGCTTGTTCATTTTAGAGATCAGAAAGAGGCCCTCATGTGGTATCATGAAGAGGATAACCTTTCCAAATAATCTTATATTTAGTATGTCATAGGCGGCCATGTTGGAGACCATAATATGAAAATATGTAGACAACTTTATATTCTTCATGATGTTAATAGGGATTGGAGCAGGAGGTTGGAGACAAGTAGGAAAAGAAGATGGGTTGAAAACAAAGGGTTTTAACCTGGAAACATCAAAGATAGGATGGATTCTCATGTGATAGGAACTTCAAGTTTGTAGGCAATATGAGATATGATCTGAATAATACCAAAAAGACCTATCCCATTAGGAGTAAGTTTACAATTTGAGTGTCAAGAGAGAGTGGAAGATTACTAGAGGAAAGCATAACACTATCACTAATTTGAAAAGTGAGATCATAAAGATAGTTATCAATATGTTGCTTTTGCCAATTTTAAGCAACAAGAAAATGTGTAAAAGGCCAAGGAGAGAAATAGGAGAATGGAATATCTAAAGGAGAGGTCATATTGAAACTTGCAACCGAGAGAAACTCCAAATGCTTAGCATGGGCTTTGGTATTTATAGTGAAGCAATATAAGGCTCTTGAGAAGCTTCTAAGGAAGATTTCTTCTCAAAATTCTCTTCTTGGAGTGTAAGGTAAGCTACCCAAACACCTTCCAAGGAAGCTTTTTTCTAGATACTGCATATTTGGCATACAACTTATGTACCATTGTCTTGGTGTGCAAGTTACCTAATCCTTGGAAGGTATCTAGAAGATTCTAGAAGCCTCCCACCAAGAAACTTCCTAGGTGCTTCTAGAATATTCTTAAATTCTTTTTAACTTGTTTGAATTATTTTACTACTCATTAGCCTTTGCCAACTTGTCTACTAACTCCATATTATTACATATTCCCCCACCACTAGTTGTTGATGGCTTCATTGCCATGGAACCTTTGAACTCCTATATGGTTGTTTGTGCATTTTGAGATGAGAATGAGGCTCTCATGTGGCATAATGAAGATAATACCCTTTCAAGAGGACCTGATATTCAATGTGTCATTGGAAGCCATGTTTGATATCACTATGTGCAAGTATAAAGTCAACTTTGTATTTCTTATGATTGTTGATAAGAATGGGATGAGGAAGGAGTTGGACACGTGGAAAAGAAATATTGGTTTGACTTTAAAACATGGAAGACAAAATGTATCTACATATGACTAAGAAGAGCAAGAACATAAGCAATATGATAAATAATCTAAGTAATATAAAATTGACCTATCCAATAGTAACAAGTTTACAAGCTTAGGAATGTCAAGTAGAGAGGAAGATTAATGAAAGATAACATGGCCTTATTGCCTAGTTGAAAGGTGAGATCATGATGATACTTATTAAAAAATTGCTTTTGTAAATTTTGAGCAACACAAAGATGAGACTTGTCTTGGTGTAAGGATTTAGATAACATGGAAAAGAGAGTGGAAGTATGAGGATTATGAGATGAGAAGGGAGCAAGAAGGGAATTTGGAACAAGTGGATCTTGCACAAAATTAAGGAAGAAGTGAGAGAACCCAATGCTTGCTTGCTTAGAACTATTTTAGGCAAACTTAGAAGGTGCAAGACAAGTAACACAATTGGTGTGTTGAATGTTGATAAAGGCATGAAGTATATCTTGTAAGGTGCAATTTTTGTGTTTGGTTTGTCCATAATTTTGTGGATGACAGATATACACAAAGCAAGTTTGGTGCCAAATAGCTTGAAGAGCATTTGCTAAATTTAACAATGAATCAAGAATCATGATTTGAAATGAGGACCCTTGGCATTCCATGGTGCTTAATTACAATGTCAAAGTAAATCTTGGCTAGCATTGGAGCATCTACGGTATCCAAGGTGGGTTCAAGTGAATCTACTTGTTAAGTTTATCAAAAAAATACACAATGGCAGTATGGCCTTGATCAGTCTTGGGCAAAGCTATGATGAGGTCAAGATTTGCATGTTCCCATGAAGCAACTAGAATATGCAATAGTTGAAGTAGTCCACCCAATTTTTGGTTGTTGATTTTATTGTGTTGGCAACTCTCACAAGATTGAACAAACTCTTGAACCTCACAAGCCATGTTTAGCCACCACCCTTGACATTGGAGAGTACTCAAGGTTTTTTCTACATCCAAGTGACCAAAAATTGATAAGTCATTGGACTCTTGAAGCAACACAAGTTAGAGATCATCCATAGTGAAAAAATAGATCCAATTATCATAGAATTGAAGGCACTCCTTGAAGGAAAAAAGTGGTTTATTCCTTGGTATGCACTACAAGATAATTTTGCACCAATTGAAAGAAATGGTCTTATTGTAAAGAAATTTTGAACTCTATATGTTCCTTTGAGTTGGTTGAAACTATGGTGATTATTACTATCATGGGAGATTCAAGAAGAATATTCAAATCAAGTCATCATGACAAGGCATCAAGAATGATATGGACTTCCTAGGTTTATACTCAAGCTTGATATCAAACAACTATAGTTGTCCTTCATATTGTTGATACCAACACATCATATGCTCTAAATGTAATGTATAACAAAGGTTTGTGATTGGTTTGCATGATCACTTATTATTTCCCCAAGAGATAATGTCTCCATACCTTTGTAGTATATATCATTCCTAATTGTTCTCAATTTTATGCAAAATAATTCTTTTTTGTTGTGTTTATTCAATGAGAAACAAAGGCAATAGGATGTAATTCATCTAAAATTTCTATTGCAACATAACTCCAGTGGTGAAGTTAGAAGCACCAAAATCAAGCACACAAGGTAGTTGAGTATCATATGGTTTGATAATAGATCATGAAGACACTATATGCTTCAATTTCTTGAATGCTTCTTTGTGCTTGGTGGTCCATTCAAAGCTTGATATTTTCCACAAGAGATTGGTTAATTGTATGGCCACATGAGCATAATAGTAGATGTCACATTTATAAAAACTCACAATCATATAAATGACCAAACTTACACGCATCCTAAAAGTAGGCCAATTGATAATGGCCTTGATTTTCTCTTCTTCCATCTTGATCCTCTTTGTTGAGAACTTATGACCCAAAAGGTAACTTCCTTCTACAAAAAGACACATTTTGATTTCTTGCAATGGAGCTTCCGTTGGCATGTAATCTTAAGACTTCTTGTATATGGTTCTTGTGTTCTGGCTCCATCTCAATATAAATTAAAATACCATCCAAGAACATCACTACATATTGATCTAATAGCCCTTCCAACACCCAATGCATTTGATCTATGAAAACTATCAAAGTATTAGCAAGCCCAAAAGGTAAAAATCTCCATTCAAAATGCAAATACATTGTGTGAGAGGAAGTCTTTTGCACATCCTCCCTATCAATGTGAATCAGCTAATAGCTAATTCAAAGATCTATTTTTGAGAAGCATCATGCTCCTTTTAAGTGATCAAACAAGTCATCAATTTGAAGCAAGGTATACATATTATTCATGGTTTATTTATAAAAGCCATAATAGACAATACAAAATCAAAGCCATCCATCTTTCTTTTGTACAAATAGTATTGGTGCTCCCCAAGGAGATGTATTGTATTTTATGAAACCCTTCTCCAACAACTTGATTATTGTTGTTCAAAGTTCCTTTAGTAGTTTAGTGAGAGTTTATAGATTGGTCTACTCATTAATGTACTACTTGGCAATAGCTTGATGTTGAAAGGCATACCTTGATCAAAGGGTAATTCCTTTGGAAGATCATCCAAAACCATATCTACAGACTAGTGAACTATTTGATCACTTATTAGCTTCTAATCTGTATCCAAGTCCCCTTGTGCAACAAGTGTGATTTACATTGCAAAAATAAGAATATCTTCCTCTAAAGCTTGCTATACTAACAAATTTCTCATCTTGGCAATGATTATTCTTAGGTGTCTCACTCAAAAGTGCCAAAAAACTTACTCAATAATATTTACCTTGATGTTGTACTTGATTTTTTGTTGGGCCTAATCAAATTGAACCTCATGACATTCAAGCCAATGAGAACTAGAATGAAATCTTAGTATAATGGAATGATTATAATTATCATGTACTTGGATATTCTTTCCTAATCTTGAATGCAATAGGTTGTGAGATTAGAATGTAGAGCTCTTTCTACCATCCACCATCATCAATTTGCTGCCTACTATTAACTTTATATGAATATCTAATTCTTTTGCTAATTACATGGATATGCAATTCTCAAAACTCCCAAAATCAACCAAAATTCTATTCCCAATATCAAATATCATACCTTGCAAGTGAATCAAACTTGCTTAGTTCAAACCTTCAATCTCCTTAGAATTAATCAAGTTACTAATAAGTGCCTTGATATCTTCTACTGGGACTCTTCATTTCCTTGGTCAACACACTCTACAAAATTCATTTGGGAATGTACACTTTGGAATGGACATACAATGATGTGATGTCCAATTTGGTCACAATAGAAACAACCATTCTTGATCAAACGTGTCAAGTGGTCTTTGTTGGATAACATCAATCTTTATTTGTATTACCTTGTCCATTCATGCTTGGTGTATTTATAGGTTTTGTGGAGATTAAGGTTAAGGCCAATTTGTGGTAACCAAGGAATCAAAATGCTCAACCATCTGTATGGATTCTTCTAGATGCTTGGGTTGATGCATAATTACTTCCAATTTAGTGTGTAATTTCAAGCCTCTCACAAAGCAATCCAAAATTTCACTTTCATGTTTATCTAGAATCAACATTATGGTGTATTGGAACTGTAATACCTATTGGTACATGCATGCTCTAAATAGTTGAGGATATTGTTTATATAGAGTTTAACCAAGCTTCTATATTAGTCATTATTATCAAAATTTAGTCATAGCAAAGATAGAGGTGACTCTACTTTAGAGGAAGGTGAAAGAGTGAACACCACTATTTTGGATTCTACTGTATTTTTAATACCATTAGCTAGACATATTATCTAGAGATGGAAATTTGTTTGGAATAGGGATATTATATATGATGGTCAAAGTAGATCAAATAGAGATGTCACCAAAAGAGTACTTCCATTAATAGAGCAAAGGTAAAAAATGCCCCAAAAACTTTAGAGGCTTAAATGGATGAATTAGGCCTCAAAAATTTAAATTTTCCATCCCTTAAGGCAAATAGGTGTTGTTGTCTCCCTCCATGTTTGTCTTGTAGAGAGCTTTCCAACAATACCTCACCCATGTTGTTCAAAGTTTCCTATAGGAAGATTTTCCAAAGATTCCCTTTGGTCAAGCGTGTTTGACCAACCAAATAGGATAATGATTGACATGTCACCAATCCATATAGGTAATCTAACAATGGAGCTTGTTAATATGTCACTAATCCATGTATTTGATCCAAGAGCAAAAGTGGCTCAATCACGTACTATATGCTTGTCTACAACTAAATTGCTTAGCTTATCTCCTCCTAATTGAGGAAAAAAGTTGTTTGTTTGGCCTGTATGATGAATGTCTAGGATTCACCTTTTGAGTTGCAGTTTGAACCTTTCTTAGCCACATAGGCACATGAGGGAAAATTGCTCCCAATAGCTAGATGTTTAGGTCTTTGACATGTATTTGGTTCTATTTGAGGATTTACACTCGGGTTTGATGTAGCCTTCCTTACCACAAGCATGGCAAAAGATGCACGTTCAAAACTTAAACATGCTGCCATTCTTATTGAAAACATGGCCTTTCACAACTAGGGCATTATTGGACTCAATATGCACATTGCAATAGCCTTCTTTTGACAAATGTGTCTCATTACTTTAGGTGACTCTAGGGTACCTTGAATATAGGTGACTCTAGGATACCTTGATAAAATTATCTAATGATTGGGGAAGTGCAAAGAGAATAGGAAAAGCAAATTCCTCATCAAAGAGGATGCCCTTGGCAGTACTAAGTTCTACTTTGAGGAGCTTCAATTTCCTAAACTTCTCCTCAATATTTACTCCTTCCTCCATCTCATACCTTAACAACTTCCTTTGACTTGTAAACCTTGCCAAAAATCCATATGTAGCAAAGACGTCCTTGAGCGAGGCATCCTTTGCAGTCATTCAACCAATGATGTGCAAGACTACTATAGAGGAACTCAGAGACAATTAGCACCAAGAGCACATTGGTTGTTCTTCTTCCATCCTTTGGCATCGATAGGATTGGTGTGGATTATCTTCTACCCATTGGCATATTCAAGGAGGTCAAGTTCAATGAGGACATCTTTGAGCTAACAAGCCCATGAGAGTTAGCTCTCATTGCCCTTTAGTGGCTTGATGCAATGTGACCCACTGCCTGAGTTGGATGTCATAATGATGGGATGATAAGCTTATGGTTGATCCATGATCTAGGCATCAATATACAGTCTGCAATAGGCCAAGTAATGACATCAAAGGTATAATCTGCATTTGATCAACAATGACAGAGTTTGGACTATCAAGTTTGGTCAAGGCATGGGGCTTATAACGTAGAAACCTTAGACATTAACCGAATGGGAGCATTTTGGGCCCATAACCTTTTGTTGAATAGTATAATAGCATTTGTGAGAGATAGGCTAAAGCTTGAAAACAAAAAATAGTGAGTAGATTGGGCATGGTAAAAGGACTAAGTGGATCAGATGTAATTTCAGCGGATGAACTAAATGGGAGATAAGACTATATAGGATTTGATCAGTCAATCAAGAATCTCGTGCATCCATGACCCGCACCTTAGAGATAACAACAAGTATCTGAGCATGAATGGGATGGATGGAATCTATAGACCACCAAATTCATTTCACTCAAACCATTGGGGTTTTTTTCCATGTATTACCAAATTATCATTTAATACAATTCATCCTTTTGTACTTTGGGCAGAAGTTTTTTAACGGAATTATCTTGTTTGATGAACCATTGATCCTTCATGTTATCACTTATGGAGAATGATGGACATACTGCATCTATGTATCAACTTAGATAATTGCAAGTAGATAGTCTGGTGGAGTAGTAGTCATGTTGGCAATCCCTATAACTACACAAGAAGAGATTGAGCATCTTACTTGAATTTTGAAGAGAGATTATGATAGTCAAGGAAAATAGCAAGCAAAGAGATAATAGCAAGTAAAGAGAAGACAAGTTCAATTACCAAAGTCAAAGGTATATGAATGCAAGAATCTAGAATGCAATAGAGAAATTTTTATTTGATGAAAAATGTTATTTTGAAGCTACAAATCTTTTAGATGACAAAGATAGGTTCTCTTGGATTTGAGCTAAGTAGATAGAGTGATAAGAGTATTTTTATGATTTCAAGTAGATCAAGCTCAATGGCAATTCATTACTCCAAACTTAATATGAGAAGAATTCAAGAATACAATAATTGGGAGAATCTAAGCAATGAATGTTATACAATTCACATGAGATAGATTGTTTTTATGAAGAGCTATATCACTCAATGCTAAAACACAATCATATAGTTCCAAAGATACTATAAGGCAAAACTCTAGATTGTTTTATGAGAGGCTTGAAATCACATACCAAAATAGATGTAACCATATGCAAGCCCAAGCATTTGGAAGAAGCCATATAGAAACTAAGTTATCAGAGCTTGGTCTCAACCTAGACTTTCACAAAACTTACAAATACACCACATATGGGTGGAGTAGCTGACATTGATGGAGATAGATGTCGGCCAATGGAGAGCACTTACATACAAAATAATTTGCAACAAAATAGTGGTTACTTCTATTTTCATCAAATTAGACATTGCATTGCCAAATGTCCTACTAAGAATGGCAAACTCAACCCATAATACCCATTGGTACATGTATGTTCTATTATAATATTAGTTTAGTATTGCAAGTACTTGAGAGATATAATTTATATAATGTTAAAGAAAAATTCTACATTAGCCATTATTAGCTAGAGTTAGTCATAGCCAAGATAAATGTCACTCTACTTTAGAAGGGGGTGAAAGAGTGAGTACTATAATTTTTTATTCTAGTGTTGACTTGGTATTATTTCTAGATGTTTAGCTTTGAAGAAAGAATTCAAAACTCTAAGATTAACAAGCCTCTTTTGTTTAAATTCTTCTGTAGTCCAAAGATAACCCATGTGAAGAAATCCTTGACTTAGTAGTTGGGTCAAGATAAGACCACATGCTTACGGGATTATTCAAATGAGTTTGGATATTCCTTTAGACTTTTGATTTTATATGTCTTTTTGCTTAGTAACTTGAATTACTATGGTATATATATAATGTTGGTGTGTAAATCATTTCATAAGTATATAAACAAGAGGTGAGGAAGTACTCATCATTTTTTCATTTGCAACTATCTCTCTCTCGTTGATTTTTCTATTGAGCAATGTCTTGAACCTTGGAGTTCTAGCCTTGGAGGAGTGTGATTGAGTTGAGGTTCCTTGTCTTCTTAGTCCATGGTGCACTACTCTAATAGCAATCATAGATTCATCATAATTGAGAGATAGTTTGGCTTACAAACCCATTGCCAAAATGGAGTTCTTGGAGTATGAGGATCAAAGAAACATAGAATCAAAATAGGGGATATTGAACCACCTACTAGGAATATGATTTGTTCCAACAAGATCGAATGCTCTATCTATGTAAGTTTGATATACTTGTAAGGTATGATATCCAATCATGGTTATAAGATTTTGGTTGATTGTGTGAGTTTCAAGAATTGTATATTTATGAAATTAATAAAAAGAATTATATATTACTATCAAGCCAGTACTTAGTAGCAAATCTGTAGAAGGTAGAAAAGGTCTTATATTTTGATTCTTTCCTATTGCATTTAAGATTAATAAAGAGTATTCAAAGTATATGATATTTATAGTAGCTCCACTACACTATGACATCATTCTAGATCTATGATATCATTCTAGGTCCTTTGGTATGAATGTCAAAGGGTTAAATTTGATTGGGCCTGATCATAAATACAAATACAACACCAAGTTAAAAATTATTGATTAAGTTTTTGGCACCTTTGAGGAAGACATTAAGAGTAGTTCAGTCCAAGATGGAAAGTTTATTAGTATAGAAGCTATAAAGCAAGCTTTGGAAGATGATATTACTATTTTTTCTATATAGATCAAGCAATTCTGCAAGAAGAATTTGATGAGGATAAGAAGTTTCAAAAGGCATGTTTGATCATATAGTTCAAAAGTTTGTTCATGTGTTTCTAGATGATTTTCCAAAGTGGTTACCCTTTGATTAAGGTATACCATTCAAGATCAAATTAATGCTAAATAATCTTCCAATGAGTGAACCAATCTATCAAGACTAATGAAAAGAGTTAGAATAATTTTGATAAACACTAACCACCAAGTTTTTGGAGAAGGATTTCATACAACATATTATATTTCATTGGAGAGCACCAATACTATGATTTACCAAAGACCAAAGTAAGGATAAAAGACTATGATTTTGTATTGACTATCATGGTCTTAATAAAAAAAGCATGAAGAATGCATATCCTTTGTCTCAAATTGATGACTTGTTGGATCAATTAAATGGAGCTTATTACTTCTCAAAGTAAGATCTTTAACTTTAGATCTAGATCATGGCTATTGGAAAATTCAAATTGATGGAGAAGACATATAAAACAATACCTTTATACAAGGTATGAGTATTTTTGAATGGAGAGTTTAATTTTTTGGGCTCAATAATGCTTTGACAATCTTCATGAATTAAATACATTGGGTGTTAGAGAGTCTATTGGCTAGATATGTGATAGTGTTCTTGGATGATATTTTGATTGACAACAAGACAAAGGAAAAACATAAGATCTACATCCAAGAAGTCTTGCAATCAAGGCCATTGGTGATTGGCCTACTCCTAAGGATACCATAGAAGTTTGGGGACTCAAATGGATTGGTGAGTTTGTACCAATGGTTCATTCATTTTTATGCTCATATTTTTGTATTGTTGATTGATCTCTTGGAGAAGACAAGAAGCTTTGAGTGGATCACCAAGCGAGAAGAAGCATTTAAGAAACTTAAGCATATGGTGTCTTCATGATCTTTTTTTTAACCATATGATCCTCATCTACTTTGTGTGGATTACTCAACAAGAATTTTTAGATGGATTAAATACCATTGCCTTTGTATCTCAATGCTTAAACACAACACAAATTAATTACTCCACTCAAGAACAAGAACAACTTGCAACAGTATTATAACAAAGGTATGGAGATATTATCTCTTAGGGACAAGTGATAATGTGAATTTATTACCCAAGGATTTGTAGCCCTTACATTTGGAGCACATGAAGATCTATGTCATCGATGGGAGAAACAACTACAATTGTTTAATCCCAAGCTCAAGCACAAGCTCTATATCATTCTTGATACCTTGTCTTGACAACTTCATTTGAAGATTCTTCTTGAATCTCCCATGATAGCACCAATTGCCATGGTGTTGAAAGACTCAAAGGTATACATAGAATTCAAGATTGATTTATAAAAGGACCTCTTCTTTCATCTTATGCAAAATAATCTTGCAGCACATGACAAGAAGTACAACACCTTTTCAATCAAAGATGGTTTTCTATTTTGCAAGAACAAAATCTATATTCCATTATGATAAATCTATGATTTGTGCAACTTCAAGAGACTCGTGACTTACTAATCATTGGTTACAAGAGTTTGGACAAGGTCTTGAGTACCCTATAATATCAATGTTAGTTGCCAAACATGACATAAGAGATTTGGGAGTTTGTTTGATCTTGTGAGAGCCTCCAATACAACAATTCTAGCAACCCAAAAATTGGGTGGACTACTCCAAACACTCCTTATTCCATCTGCCCAATGAGAGCATGTAATTCTAGACCTGATCACATTCTTGCCAAAGATAAATCAAGGCCATAAAAAATTTGTAGCGTTTGTTGATAAACTTAGCAAGCATATTAATTTGGCACCCATTATAGATGCTCTGGATGTTCTAACATTTTCCAACCAAGCAAGTACATGCTTCTCCTTTTTTCTCCCTTAATTATGAGTAAGATCCACTTATTCTAAATTCTCTTCTTGCTCCATTTCCATTTCATGTCTCTCATATTTCCACCTTTTTTTCTAAGCAATGTACTTCCTTACACCAAGAAAAGTCTCAACTTTTATTGCTCAAAATTAGCAAAAGCAATATGTTTAAATTCATTAATTTGATCTCACTTTTCAAATTGATGAGAAGTTTATGCTTTCTCTAGTGACCTTCCTCTCTCTCTCTCTTAATATCCAAGTTTGTAAACTTACTCCCAATTTGGTTGGTCTCTTTTATATTTATCAGATTATTTCTCTTGTTGCTTACAAACTTGCCCTTCCTAGTCATATGAAAATTCATCTTGTCTTCACTTTCTCAAATTTAAAACCCTTTGTTTCTAACCCATTTTCTTTTCCTACTTGTACATAACTTCATCCTCCTCCTTCAATCTCTATTAATGATCATGAATAATAAGTAGTTAACTATATACTTGCAACATCCAATGTGGTTGACATTGATAAATTGAATATCAGATCCTTTGGAAAGGATATCTTCTTCACAATGCCACATGGAAGTCTATTTCATATATCCAAAATGCACAAGTGGCTATTTTCAAGTTTAAAATCCATGGTAATGAGGATATCACCAACTAGCAATGGAGGAATATATAATAATATGGAGTTATAAAATTCTAAGAATGTTCTAGAAGCATCTAGGAAACTTCTTGGTGAGAAGCTTCTAGGAACCTTCCATGAATTGAGTAACTTATATACCAAGTTGATGGCTAGTTTAGCTTGCATTCCAAGAAAGGAAGCTTCTAGAAGGAACCTCCTTGGAAGCTTCTTAGAAACCATGGACCTAAGTTGCCTATAGATACCAAAGACCAAGCTCAAGCTATGCATTCAAATTTTTAACTCATTGGAGAGTTCTAATGTGATCTTCCATTCTCCTATTTCTCTATTTTTTTTCTACATGTAAGATGGATCATAAAGACACTATATTCTTAAATTTATTGAATTTTTCTTCTTGTTTGGGGGTCCACTTGAAGTTTGTTGTCTTACTCAAGAGATCAATCAATGGTGCAACCACAAGAGCATAATAGTGGATAAACCATTCATAAAATCTTGCCAATCTATTCAACCCTAAATTTTTGTGGTATCCTTAGGAGAAGGTCAATTGGTAATAGCCTTGATTTTCTCTTCTTCCATCTTGATCTATTCTACTAAAACCATATGGTCCAAGAAGATAACTTCCTTTTGCTGAAAGGCTTACTTGGACTTTTTGTAGTAAAACATTCATTGTCATAGCTATTGTAAGACTTCTTATATGTGGTTCTTGTGTTTTTCTTTCATCTTAATATGCACCAAATTTTCAGCCAAGAACACTACCATTTAGCACTTTGAATACCCAATGCATTTGATCTTTGAAGATTGTCATAGCATTAGCTCAAAAGGTAAAACTCTCTATTCAAAATGCACATAACTTGTACAAAAGGTAGCTCCCTACACATCTTCTCCATCAATTAAAATCTACCAACAGTCACTTTGAAGATCCAACTTTAAGAAGTATTATGCACTACTTAATTGATCCAACAAGTCATCAATTTGAAGCAAAGGATATGCATTCTTCATGACTTTTTTATTAAGACATAGTATTCAATACAAAATTAAAGTTCTCCATCCTTCTTTAGTGCAATAGTACCAATGCTCCCCAAGTGGATATGCTATGTCTTATGAAATCTTTCTCCAACAACTTGGTCAATGTTGTTTGAAGTTAGAACTCCTTTGGTAAGAGCCGATGGATTAGTTTACTCACTAGAGTAGTACTTAGCAATAGCTTGACCTTGAAGGTATACTCCAATCCAAGTGTAACTCCTTTGGAAGGTCATCCAAAAACATATCTACAAACTCTCGAGCTATTTGATCAACCATTGCTCTTTGAGTCTTCTTATCCTCATCACTATTCTTTTTGCATAATCTACTTGATACACATAGTAAAATCATGAATGTCTCTTTCCAAAGCTTATTTTATAGCTACTATATTGACAAACTTCTCATCTTGGGATTGACTAATCTTAGGTGTCTTTGTCAAATGTGCTAGATAATCTAATCAGTAATATTTTCCTTTGTGTTATGCTCAAATTTTTCATCAAGCACAATCAAATTGAACTTTATGACTTTCAAGCCAAGGAAGACCTAGAATGATATTGTAGTGTAGGGGAGCTATTAAAAAGTTCATACACTCTAAATATATCTTTCCAATCTTGAATGCAATAGGATGGGATATACATAATGCATAATATTTTCTACCATATGCCATCATCAATGTGTTACAAAATATTGGCTTGATAGGAATACATAATTCCTTTGCCAATTACATAGACATGCAATTCTCAAAACTCCCATAATCAATCAAAATCCTACAATCATGATTTGCTATCATACCTTGCAAGTAAATCAAACTTGCATAGATTGATCCTTAAATCTTGTTGGAATAAACCAGGTTCACAATAAATGGCTCAATATCTCCTATTGGTACTTCTTGTTTCCCTAATTTTCATGCTCCAAGAACTCTGTTTAGGTAATGGATCAAGGTCATCCATTCCTAGTTGGGCATTTGGCAATGTGATGTCCAACTTGGTGACAATAGAAGCAACCACCATTTTGTTGCACTTGTTCTATATTTGTAATTTCAAGAGGTCTTTATTGGATGGCATCAATCTTTAGCAATGCACAATTCCTCAACCAATATGTGGTATGTTTATAGGTTCTATGAAGCTCTAAGTTGAAGCCAAGTTGTGGCAACCATGCAATCAAAGTGCTCAATCAATTGCATGGCTTCTTCTAATGTTTGAGCTCATGTATGGTTACTTCTAATTTGATGTGTGATTTCAAACCTCTCATATATCAATCCATAGCTTTGCCTTATTGTATCTCTAGAACCTACATCATTGTATTTTGGAGTTCAATGATGTAGCTCCTCACGTAACCAGTTTGCCTCAATTTTGCCAATTGTGTAGCTTTTGTAGCATTTGCTCCTTAAAATCTCCCAATTATTTCATAACTGAATTCTTCCCATTTTGATATTGGAGCAAAAAATTACATTGAGCTTGCTTTATTCAAAATTTTCACCATAATTTTGCCACTCCATCTAATTGATTCAAAGTAAAGGGGATCCATCTCCATTCATATGGAAGATTTGTAGCTTTGAAGTACCACTCACAATCAAATACAAAGTTTCCGATTGCACACAATAAATTATTGCCTTAAAATGGCTTAGGCTTTGAAAGCACACTTAATCTTCTTCTTCTTGGAAAGTTGCTCTCTCCATCTACCATTATTATTGATCCTCATGATCTCTTTTTCAATCTATTTTTGCATAACAAGGATAACTTTTGACATCACCACAATGACTACCACTACTCTACCAAACTATTTATTCTCATATGTCTAAGTTAACACATAAATGCAACACATCCATTACTTTCCATAAAATACAATCAGAAGGATCAATGGTTATCAAATGAGGTAATTGTATGCAAAAAAATTTGACCAACGTATGAAATGATGCTTTTATAGTACATGGATACAAAAATCCCAATGGTTTGGGAGAAATGGATTTGGTTGTCTATAGATTCTATCCATTCCATTCTTGCTCTAATACCAATATAAAAGATGAGGAGAGAAATATGAGAATGGAAGATCACATTGGAAACTCTTGCTTGAGAGGAACTTTGAATGCTAGCTTCAATTCAACTTTAATATTTATAGGCTACTTGGATACAAAGCTCCCAAGAAGATTCCAAGGAAGGTTCCTTCTAGGTGCCACCTTACTTGGAGTGCAAGCTAAGCTAGTCATTTACTTAGTATACAAGCAAAGGTAACCATCAACTTGGCATACAAGTTACTCAACCCTTGGAAAGTTCCTAGCAGCTTCTTAGACACTTCTAGAACATTCTTAGAGTTTCCTAGCTATATTTTAGTTCTATACTTGGCTATATTTAGCTTCTACTAACCCCATATTATTATATTAAGCTTTTTCTAACTCTATAGTATTATATTGAGCTTTTCTAACTCCATTTTATAATAGAGTTGGTTATTGGTATACAATAAAGATATTTTTTAGACCTCTCTTATTTACTACTTTAGCCATGCAAAGTTGTATGTTTCTCTCCTTGACAGATGATACATACATCATAAACCCTATAATCAGATTAGGAAGGCACTGGACCACTTGACTATAGATCTCATCTTGTATTAAGAGTCAAGGTGTCAACATGTAGAACATAGTTCCTTTCAAGTATCTTTTGTCACTTCTAGCTTCCAAAGGAGTGCATTATAGCTACAAATGGTCTATGTATTCTTAGAGTGCTAGTATGATCTGAGGATTTTGTTGCACGCTTCTTAGATGTAACTCTTGTAGAGCATATTCATCATGTGGATTACTCCTCTCTACTAGGATATCCATAGGAGGCATTTTATATACTCTCTTCTAGTATTGCCCATAGACCGACTTGCCTAATTTGCATTGTTCCTCTTTTTGTAACCTTTCTATCAAGTTGGAGAGCTTTAGATAGGAGGATTATGGATATCTTTGGTGATATCATTAGACCAAGGACATTTGAGTGTGTGAGAGGAGGTATTGCACATGGATAAACATCTCTACCAATCATGTATGAAGGGGTCTACCTATTATCTATGGAAGAGACAACACTTATAGCACTTTTGAGTAATTGAGCTCTCTTGGACCTCTAATTCCTTCTCATTTTTTGGTGGTTGATAGGCCAATCTTGGAGATGTATGTAACCAAGGTAGAGGAAGCATCCTTTTTCTCTCCAAGTGTTATTGAGCTAGACAAGAGATGGTCTATCTCCAAAGCCACAAGAAGACCTTCCATCCTTTGCTTCCCTATCTTTAGATTAGACTAGGTTTTATAGTCATCCTTGATGGATTTACAATTTGCTGCATATGCTACATTCTCTCTTAGTTGACTCATACATTCCTTGTGCAACTAGAGCACATCTTTGCTCTTGCTCTAGTAAAGGTGCATGCTCTTGGATCTTAACTTTATAATGCATTAGGGTATTTTGACTTGCACCAACTTCTTTCTCTACAATGATAAGGTTCTACCTAAGTTTGGTCTACACATTTGCATCTTCATTATTCACTTGTGAGTGTATTTCTAAATTAGATATAGTAGTAGTTCATATGACATAGTGTCCTTTTGGAGGATAGAGGATAGCTATCCATAATGATATTAGGGATATAGTGTTTTCCATGGCACAAGAGAATAAATACCTTACATGGAGAGAACATTGGTATATTGTTTAGATGACAGAAGTCAAGGTAGACTTATATTTGGTGCGAGATGATAAGGTGATAGTAGTGGATATTGTGATTATTGTGATATATAGTATGATATAGTCAATATTGTGTAAACTATATCACATGTAGTGTCCCTACATGTGATGCAGTTTTGGAGCGAGTGATTACTCATCTTCCTCAAGAGGTTTCTACATGTGATGTAGTTTTAGAGGGAATGATTATTCATCTTCTTAAATGGGTAGCAAGCAAGGCTTCCAAGTATAGGACTATGCAGCAAGGTCACCGCTTTGTTCCTCTAGCCTTGGAGTCATATAGAGCAATGGATGTTGTTTTTAACAAATATATCAAGGAGTGCATAAGGGCATATCATTTTAGACATCAAGGGATATCACTCTCATTTTCATATTTTATAATATACTTTAGATAGCGTATGTCCATTACTCTACAAAAGAACATTCTCATATTTTATAGTATACTTTAGATAGCATATGTCCATTACTCGACAAAAAAACACTAGTCGTGCACTCCATAGGAGAGCAAGCACACTAAGTGATGCCCTCTCAAAGTAGGTCTCAGATGCTACAGTAGTTTGTAGACTACACGACTTTCATAGCTCAGATATCTTAGGTGTTGTAGGGCAGATTCCCCTTACCAATACTATTAGGACTTAGCCTCAATTTACCTCCTGTCTTCTCCTTCTGTCTAAGGTTTGATGGACTCTTCCCATCATTCTTGTTATCCTATATGGTACACTTCCTTTCACAACTAAGAAGCAATACAATGAGGCTTAGCATCATTTACCTGTTGTTTTGTACAAACCTCATTTTACCTTCTTTTTTTAGTCCTTATCCGGCTTGATGGGTCTTCCCATCCTTCTTGTTATCTTCTACGGTGGCATCTTTCATCGCTAATGACTAATGTTGACAAGTAAATTTGGGTAGTGGGTTGCATCTAACATTCCATTTCTTTCAATTCTTGGTGATCATGAGAAACTTCACTGATGTACTGAGTGGAAGTAAAATTGGCTCATTACAAGTCCGCTATTTGAATCTCAGGATGATCAGCATGGCAAAACGAACATACTAATTGACCAAGAATGTTCCTTACTCTAATTGCGATGACAAGAATTATGCCCTCATGGAGTTGTTTCGCGCATCTCCGGGAAACCCATCTTCAGCATATCTTCTTTATTATAGCGAAGTTCTATTGTTGCTATTAAGAGTTGTTTTTTCATATAATAATAACCCCTTGAGATACAAATAATATCTAGAGACACAATTATTATATCAATAATCAACCACTGATATCAGTACTGTTTTACCGATATCAAAAAATTAAAATTATGCATATCAAAATTCTTTTGCTAATAATAGAAACCGTTATGTGATATATTAATCGCCCCATCCTCTAAAATATAACTCCAAGTTGTTGTCATCTGGAAATGCAGTCCTCGTACCATACAGCGACTAATTAAAATCTAATTA
Source organism: Lunularia cruciata (assembly GCA_948567375.1). Classification (NCBI taxonomy): domain Eukaryota; kingdom Viridiplantae; phylum Streptophyta; class Marchantiopsida; order Lunulariales; family Lunulariaceae; genus Lunularia; species Lunularia cruciata. Next base: position 49,290,434 of record OX419755.1, on the reverse strand, counting down.
TTTAGTGTTGAATTCGTTTTTATGCCGAAATGCGAAATCTAGATTCTGCATATTTATCTTTAGTATGAGGTTATAAGTGTCACCTAAGTTTGCAATTGCCAAAGTCAACTACTGTTCTGAACCAAATAAAAACAAAGCAATATTGGACTATCATGCAGAAGTAATTTCGATCAAATCATCAGATCAGATGTGTGAAATCCATGATCATAGTTTTCTATGCGTTTCATCTACCGCTTTTTCGTGTATAATTATAAATTATTCACCAAAAGCCGTTAGTAGACAGAGTAGGAAAATAGTTGTCAACATAAATGTTACTTGTGGTCTTGTTTCTTATATGCTATTTACATATATTCAAGTTAGGCAAATAAATTAGATTACTAGAACTATGCTCGTTAATTTCAAGAAAATTCTACTCACAAGCTGAATCTTCATGTTAGTTTCAAAGAAAGATATATATTTAAATTGATTAAGTATCATATTTCTGAACATTTAAGTGACTTCTTATGTACAGCTTTTTAATTCTTGAGTTTCTTTTTCATCTTGAATTATATGCGTTGTACGTATACAGATGAACTTCATTCGTAAAAAACTCTATCAATTTGTGCATTCTTGATCTTAAGGAAATAATCTCTTTGGCAGAACCGTTGTAAACTAAGAAGTATTTGATGAAAAAAAATATCAGAGTTCTAGACATTGTGATTAAACTTACTTTTTACTCACAAAGCTTTGCGTTCTTATCCATAAACCAATCTCACAGCCTTAACTCAATAATACCTGCTTAAAAAATTATTATTCTTTTAACTAAATTTTATTTTTTGATTTGGGTAAAAATAATTTTATGCACAGGATCATTCTTTAAATATTACGAAATTTTATAAAAATAATTATAACCAACTAAACATAGGACCAGGGTCTTTTCTCTAATCAAGTTTCATGATAAAAACACTTTTGAAGGAAACCGTAATTGTTTTATTGTGATATCCTGTTAACTTATAGCTGAACTGAAGTCTATTGCATTGCAGCAAATGTACTTGAATGAACAGCAAGAGCCTTTGTTAAGTCTAACTCTTTAATATTATGATTGAGAGAGATGTAAACAACTATAGCAATTATATTTACCCGCTTCCAGAAAAACAACGTCCCTTTCTTTTGTGAATCATCTTTTGTGAATAATCTACGAGAAAGAGTTATGGCTACAAGAAACAAGTCTATCACATTCAAGGTCTGTCTTCCATAGAAAATGAATCAGCTATTGTTATATTCAACGCTTAGTTTAGATATGACATCAATGTATTGCTTAGATTCCAAATCAAGAAGTGTACTTTGAAGAAAAAAAAGAGAACTTCAACGCAACGGTTTCTTCAGTTAAAGGTTTTGTAAATATATTGGCATATGCACCTTGTTCAGATGACAAACTAAAAAAATTATTTCTTTGTAATGCCCACGTGCATTTGCTGACACACACTTGTAGCGAAAGCTAACATATTCGTATTAAATTTGTTGAAGTCAAGGATAAGAATTTGTCCATGTAACCTCGTCACACTGATACATGCAAACTGTCATCATGGACTCTTAGGCATTGACACCTTATCACACCCAGGCAAAGGTTGAAATGCCAAAGTGAACTGTAAGCATTGACACCTCCGAGCAATCAAAATGCATACCAACTTGTGAATATGAATAAGTCTTTTAAATCTCTAATGTGGTTTGGATGTGAGTAAGCTTTTTAAGATTTACTTGGTAAAAATTTCAAGTTCCCTTAAGAATTTACTGTTTAGATTGTTAGGAGTAACTCCTTGGAATTGGTGTCACTTTGGTTATCTCATGATGATAGGTGACCTTGCCTCTCATCATATGTAATAACAGGAATATACAATTCATGTATAAACATCTCATTTTTTTAAGTAAATTAAAAAGATAGGATATATTAGAAGAAGATCATAGTCATATTATTATGGTGGAAACTTACCTAAAGGTATAAGCGGGTCTCCTTAATTGTGGGGTTTGGAGTCTAAAACCCTACAAATACCACAAACATACTTTGCTTAGACCCTATAACCATCAAAGTCTGTTGCATAAACTGCACTTTTCTAGGTCCACAGGGTGAGCTGCACTTCGTTGGTTGTCTTGCAAGCTGCACTTCTCTATGTTTGCCACATAAATTACACTTTTTTGTTTCTCTTGTATTCCTACAGCTCACAACATTGTTCTTGGTGCATATTATGCTTTTTTTGTGCACTTATACCCAATATATCAAAGTGGTCTATTGCATGATTGCATTTCTCAAGAAAATTTACAAGCATGTGTAATCAAACAAGTCCAATGATGATCTTCCTCCACTACTACCACATGTGAGCTTGCTTGTGTTGATATAAGACAGTTTGTGAAAGCTCTTTAAACTCATCATGATCATCTACTACCACATTACAAAGATACAAGCATTGAGCTTATCAGCAAGCAGTTCTCCAAGTTGCCAAGAAGAGCCACCTTTCAACAACAAAAAAGTATGAAAAATGTAGATGCTTCAAAAGGCTTCAAAGAGTATTATCCAAAAAGAACTACAGTTCTGAAAAAGTAATGGTAAATCATATAGATGCTTCAAAAGGCTTCAAAGAGTGCTATCCAAGAAGAAGCATAATTCTGAGAAGCAATGATGAATAATGTAGAAACTTCAAAAGACTTTAAAGAATGTTGTGCACAAATGCAAGGTCAGTTTACATTGCTTGAATAGTTTTGTGGAGGCAATGCATCAATGTTTGAGTCTGATTTTTCTATCATTGGATAGGAGAAAGTTGAATGCTGAGTTGAACTTACTGACTTCTCACTTGAAAGAATAATTCTTATTAAGCAGTCCAAAATTTTATAGAAATTTTCTTACAACATTTATATAAATAAAGGTGCCCATTCTAATTGACCATGCAAATAGTGCAAATAAATTGGCATTGCACCGCAAATAGCTTCTTTATGGTATATGCGGGGGAAAACTTGCAATGAAGGAAGCATGGGTATACTTATACACATAAGAAATAGGAATTGAAAAAGGATAGTTCAAAAAGAATCAATGTATATGATATATGTGATTTGCTTCTTGTCTTGGAAGCTATATCAACAGCTCAAGACGCTTGCCAATACTACATATAGTACGCTTTTTTTGATATTTAATACTACAAATTAAATGAATCTTAATTGAAGTCATCTTAAGATTTTATAAACGTCTTGATCCTAAACCTTAAACTCACATCTAATTAACATGGCTCAAACAAACCTACACTTTGATCTCTAGAAATCAACCCTAATGACCACTAAAAGAACTAATAATTACTTGTAGAAAGAAAGCTAAAACATAAATAATAATTTCCAATTTGCTTGTATTCTATCTAGCAGTTACACTCCTAAAGAGTGTTGAACTAAATCATCATTTAAATCTATATTAAGAAATTTCATGCAAAATCTAAACGTATGAATAGAAACAAGTCTTATCAATATATTTGTTACATCTACTTGAATGTCTATTTTGTAGATAGAGGTCATTGCTTGTCATAAAGGTATCTTACATATATATACTTTATGTGAGAGTGGTACATTTGGTTAAAGTGAATATCAGTCTTGGTTATCAGTTCAAACTTCATTTATGTAAATTCCAAATTCTTAGCTAACCTTTGTAACCATACATACTCTTTAGCTACTTCAATTCTAACCATGTACTTTGCCTTTATGATAGAGCAACCATAGCTACAAATGACTTTCAATTTAGAGAGCCATTAATAAATATAATGACATAACTTGTTGTGGACCTTCTCTAGTTAAGATCTCTAGCAAAGTCATCATCCAAAAATCTTATGATTGAACCATTCTTGCTCCATTCCTATGTCAAAGACAATACCACCATCCGTTGTCCCTTACAAGTTACATCCATTATCCATTTTAGTGCTTCTCAATATTTCTTTCTTAGATCAACTCTAAGTCTACTCACTAACATGTGAGATATTTGGTCTAGTCCAAAAAATTGTATATATTAAGCTCCCAATGGCATTCTCATATGGAATGGTCAACATGAATCTACTTTCTTCTTCATATGAAGGTCATTGTGCAAGTAATAATCTAAAATAATTTTATTACAATTTAAAATCATTTACAAGTTAGGCACTTCTATACAAAACATGCTAACACCTCTTCTGCGTCTCTTGGTACATTTAGAGTTTTTCTATGTTCTTGTCTCTGTGAATATCAGTCCCAAGTACTCTATTTGAAGGATCCAAGTCCTTCATGTCAAACTTCTTACTTAATTACATTTTTAATCTCTTTACCTTAGCAGTGTCCTCTATAGCAATGAGTCACATCCAAGATTAAGATGATATTATCAAAAATCTGTTTCCCTACACCTTCTTGAGGCATAAAGAGCAATTTATCTCACTTTGCTTATACTTATTCTTTACCATACAACATCAAATTCTTACACACTATCTAGGACTTTTTGTCAACCTATATAGAAATTTCTCCAACTTGCAAATCAAATTCTCCTCACAAAACTCTCTTGCTAATGCATATAAATATTTTCTTCCCATTATTCATGCAAGAAAGTAGTTGTAGCTTATAAATGCTCCAACTCCAGGTTATTCAATGTTACAATTATCAAACATGTATAACTGAAAGATATTTTTTCCATTAGTAAGAATATCTTATTGAAGTCAATTCTTTCCTTTTGCTATACCCACTCACCACAAACCTTGCCTTGTATTGGTCTCTACTTGCTTCAAGAAGGCAATTGCAAACTAGAAAGAAGCTTCTTGAAGCCAAAAGCACTTTTTTCTTCCAATATATCCATTTGCAACCAATTGCCTTGTTTTTAATTTGCAATCTCACTAGTCTCCAAGACTAGTTCTTAAATAAAGATTACATTTACTCCTTCATTTCTAACTGTCTTGATCTTGCATTGCCTCCTCGTATGACTTTAAAGTATAACTCATGACGCTCACCATTCTTGGAGTAAAGCAAAAGCTATAGAGCTCAAATGCTCATATCTCTTTGATAGTCTCTAATCTCTATCAAGATATCTATACTCTTATGTAACTTCTAGACTTCTTTCCTCCCGTGGATAATTCTAAGATTCTAGGTGATGTGGAATATCTTTAAAACATAAGACTCAATTTGATCATTCTTTGTCTCAATAGTTTGATAGACTATACTAATATCATCAAATATCACATCTCTACTCACAACATTTACTTACATTTCATAATGAAAACTTCTTGTATCCTTCCCCTATCCAATAAATTCATACTTTCTTGACTTGGAATTAAATTTTGTTCTTTGATCATATTTAATGGGCATATGCAAACATATCCAAAAACTCTTGTTTAGAGTAATTTATACATCTACCAATCTACTTCTCTTTTAGTATTCTAGACTCTTTTCATTGCAATCAATTGCAATGAAAAGTAAGATATTCGCCAAATAACAAGGACTGTTTATTGTCTTCAACCAAAAGAATTTCTCCAAACTAACATTGTTAAGCATACTTTGAACTCTCTCTCCAAGAGTGTATGTTTTATTACCTATTTTGTTGAGGAGTGGATGTACCTCTACAACACCATTTTCTTGAAGAGCGTCGGACAAGGTGAAGTAGTGAACAATTCCGAACGTTCACTACTTCTTACCTACTACTCATCATCCAACTCTTGTCATCTAAGTTCTTGCCTAGCATTCTACGCAATCTCTACTGTACAGGTACAAGTAGGTCTTTCATCTTCAATAGTCATAAATGAAATTGTTTTCTATTGAACTTCTCTTCTACAAATTTTACGTTTGAAACTTTCCTCATCATCGTGGACTCTCTAGAACTCTCTAAAATCTTTGCTCTAGTACCAAGTGTTGGAAACTTACACAAAGAGATGCACACAAGAATTGAGAAAGAAACATTCACAGAGTCAATACATAAGATATATGCAATTCACTTGCTATCTTGGACGCTATGTTTGCGATTAGACACTCACGAATCATTTATTGACTATTCCACACCACACAATTCATGAAATCAATCTTAAGCTTTCACAACCCCAAGAATGCTGTAAATTTAGGCTTTCACAGCCCCAAGAATGCTATAAATTGTATGCCTTCTCTTTAACGCAATGACAAGATTTTATAAGAGATTTCTTGATCTCAACCCCTAAACTCGCATCTTATGCAAACAAACTATAGTCATCAGTTTCAAAACCAAACCCTTACCGGAATTCAGATAGCTCATACAGACCCTAGCCATCATTTTGAGGATCAAACCCTAAGGGTCACTTGAAGAACAAAGCCCTCACCGGCTGAGAATTAAACTCAGACATTCATAATAAGTAAACTAGTCATTTTTACTATATATAACCCCCTCTTCAAGAAAAACTATTAGAAAGAAAGACTTATTATAACTTTGTTTCTTTTTCCATGTGGAAATGTGGAAAACAGTTGTGGGCGGAGGACGATACGTCAGATTTGGAACTCGACATCTTGAGTTCACTTATTATGTTACCATGTTTTAACGTCTGAGTATTACTTTTTATTATCTCAGCCCGCAGAGCTCAGGAGACCCTTTTAGCATATCTAATCTACACGTTAGTTCGGAACCTACACTGAAATCTCATACCCTTGCATCAATCTTGTCGCATCATATCGAGGACTCATTGACGTAGTCAGGCATTAGTGCCAGAAGCTCAAGTGGTCACCCTGGAAGAAATTCGACTTTAATGATTGTTATGAGAAGCGTGGTTAAGTCTTTTTGCAAAGTTCGGGACTTCATTTCCCGTGAGAGAGAGAAGTCCCGAGAAACTCTCACGGGAAGTGAAGTCCGAAATTGACGAGAGGGAACTTCTTTCACTTATATCTGCTAAACCTAATCATTTCCCATGTCTTGTATCCGTTGGCATGCTGTTGAAAAACTATGCTCCGTCCGCCCTAGAATAACAAATCCGTCACGACATGATCCACACTATTCGGTGTTCAGTACCCAAATTTGGTGCTCAAATTGCATGCAAGAGGGACCACAGACTGCTGACTGCATGGTCTCTTGGTGCCACTTCAATTCCTTAAACTAGGACCTTCAGATCCATCTGACCTTGGTTCCTCGTACCACTGATTGTCCTTCCGAGTCAAGAAATAAGCCTCTGCAGAACAATAAACAGAACTGATTAAGTTTCTCAAAGATAGTAAATGAACCACGAATTCCCCACTTTCATCTTCGTACTTCTTTTGACTACTAATTACAATTTCGTTAATCATTGGAGAAACTTGTTTAAAGTCTAAAGAAGTTCATAGAAGCATACGACCATAGACCATAGACAATACAGCAGAAGTGGTAATGATGCTCATAGTAGTGCACTACGTAAGACTCACCGGATATAAAGACACTGCTGTACTGTTCTTCATCGTATAGAAACTCAGGAGGTTGCGAATCTCCGACACCCACAATTGTACTTCCACTGCCAGTCAAGAGAAGAACTTCTTTCAGGACAAAGCAATTAGGAATAGAGAACCTTCAAACTGTACTTCCACTACCAAATCCAGACAAGAATATCTACAGGAGCAGACAATGAGAAGTGAGGAACCGTCACAACTGCCAACCCTCAACAGTTCAGGAGGCACCTACACGGCTTGCCTCCTCTTCTAGTTTAGCTTATCTTTCCTCGTAATCACACACTTTTGAAAGACAAAACGAGTTTCACGACATATCCTCACAATTTTCTAGAACAGTGGTATACATCCCTCTAGTCCAAACCCTTCTTTTGAATTGCTTAAGGCCAACATGACGCAATCGATGAAATCATTATGCAAGGTCCAGCTAGATGTTGACTTCAATTCCTGACAGCCATAACATACCTTCCAGACATGAAAACAGCTTGATATCGGCCACGAGAAGCTGCAGCTATTCGTTCTTTGAGCTGCTTCAAAGACGGCAAAACTTTGAAAGCAGGAGTTTCTGAATCACAGCGATACACAAGACATAACAGTGTGTTGAGATTGAGTTTACTACCAGAGGTGATGATAAGCACTCAGCAGGAGGTAGATACAAGAGACATTTGCCTTGTTAGCCACATGTACAAATTCTCTACTACAACTACCAATATACATACCCAGATCGTTTATACAAACACTCTGCGTGATGCCATTTTCCGCGATGCTCTTAAGCAATTCTTCAGGATCCACTGAACTGCAGTCCTCAAGTTGGAGGAGCTAGAAACCGAAGGATAAGCATAATGTTCAGTTATAGGACCTGCTTATAGATGAGCTCAGGGCCAGAACCTCAACATTCAAGATCTGACAAATGAACCATTGTGCTTCACACATCAACTGTCAGAAAACCAGAGACAGCTTCCGCGGTTTCTTCAATATAAGCAAGCATCGTCATAAACAATGATACAATATATTGGTAAATGATACAATATATGTTCAAGTTCCTCCGCTGTCGAGTAACAACTTTCTGTATTTTGACGTTTAAATCCCATACCTTATACACATCTGCTGTGCCACACTCCTCTTGAGGCTTCATGAGAACAATGGGGGTGGAGAGTGGAACTGGAGGAGGAATGTTGTTCACAACCTGTCAGATTGATTCATAGTAAGGTTAACCAACTTCAAAACTCAAGAATAAATAACTTGCTAAAACACCAGTGAAGACAAAGCTTTTATTGTCGGAAATTTCAGTTGAAATGTCATGATATTGATCTAAGAGAAACGATGCCCAGGTCCTCCTGAAAACAAACTGCGCTGGTCAAAGAAACAACCTCTCCTTTCCTGGTGCAGTACGCCACTCCATTGGAGAAAAAGAACGGTATATCTGAACCAATTTCTCCTGACCACTCCTGCAATTCCTTCTCACTGGCTAGACCACCATTTAACTGATTCGCTGCCCAAAGAGCAGTAGCTGCATTTCCACTACCTCCTCCAAGGCCCGCCCCTGTCGGCACTCTTTTGTCCAAATGAATCTAGATCCAGAAATGCAATGAGATCATGCATTCACTTTTGGCCTGTCTAATTCCGAATTATTGTTGCTATAATTCCGAATTATTGTTGCTAATTGCTAGTCCCTAACAGTATTGACATTATGCAAAGAGAATAAAAACTCAAGACTTGGACAGTAGTCGTTACCCAAAAGTATGTGCTCGAACCGGTTTTCTTGCGGTACAAGTTCAAAGCCTTTATGATCTGTGAGTTGATCGTTTCAAGAAACATGGCGTTAAAATACACCATTCCCTTCTGTATCCTGATGGTGAAAGATCGCACTATAATTGTAGCTATCCACCAAAACTCCTCAGACTTCATGCATAATCAAGCAGTTCAAACAATCTATATTTACCGCATACACTCTATAGACTTTACAGTAAGCTCAACGAAAATCTAAGTGTTCCATGAAGTATTGACAAGTTCTCACCAGATTTTTCTCATCAAGAGGTACACCAGGCGCGTTAGTGGTAAGAGAGTCCTTTCTCGAGGAGGGAGATACTGAAAACTTGATGATATCTCCTAAGCTGATAACCTGACAGTGTAAGAACGTTCAGCAAGCATTTCATGCAAACTACAGATCATGAGATACTTTTGAGGAAGTTTTCTCTATTTAACTTTAAGGATTAGGGTGCTCCCGGCTGCAAGTGGAGACGGGAGAAGAGGATACCATACATGAAACAGTGAAGCGAGGTCATGAAAACCATCGGGTCTCTTGTCTGTGATTCTCAGAAATATGTTTATCTGCAGAAAAAGACGAAATTGAATCAAACACAAGGACAAACCCCAATTTCGTCTGATAGAAAGACGCAGAATCAAGCAGGTAAAACTAAATAGTTCATTCCTTACCTTGGACGGAGAGAAAAGTGAAAGATTCGTTCGCGGCATGGACCCTGAGCTCTCCAAACCACTCACAAGCTCATTATATCGTCCCTGAGGATCAAATACTACCTGCAAGAAGCGTTTGCTAACATAGAATACGTTAGCCAAGTCTCTCCAAGGCCCCGTCTGTCTTGCGTTTTAGAAGTCAAGTACACTAGATACTCACCTCAACCTTATCCTCGCTTGCCGTGACGTCTGAGGAACACGAGTAGATTTGCAGGTTAAAGCAGGAATTGCCGCCCCTGACGCTTGTACTCGCGCGTGAAGTTCTTAGTCGTGAACCCTTGAATCCACTGTTAAATAAAATCGCCCGCAATTGCAAAGACGAATTCGGAGAGGTGTTGAAGGCCCCCCGCTCGGCGGAAGAAGCTCTTGAGCAATACCTCAGGGATGATGAGCCACCAGCGAGCCCCGTGAAGGCCATAGCTGACATTGATTGTATGAATCAACAATTCAAATTCCTTCGTAAACTCAGCTTTCCTTCTCACTTACTAACTCATTCACTCAGACAATAATTTGCGCATGCTCGCGATCGAGGGTAGCTCGCACGGATACTAACTACCAACGACAGTCCTAGGCATCAAAGGTCCATCGTGGCTACCGATCGACTCTGCATTCCTGTCTTCAAGTCTTTTAAACCACCAACAGTGTCAATTGACATTGACTCCGAATATGCTATCAGAAGCACCTCATGGGACCTCGAGCACGAGACGACAACTGTAACATGGACTTCGCGATTTCAATTCTACGGATTCCATTCCATGCCACTTTATAACAGGACAAACTACGACCTCTTTTATTCCCTCGAGACGGATTCTATAATCTAACTTCCAATTCGTTCATTTCACTCCAAGCTTGTCGAACTTGCTTGACAGGTCATTATTAATGAAATTAAAGAGGAATAAAGAGCTAGGATTTCGATATGACCTGTAGTTTGTTCACTGATTTCATCATTAGCTTAGAGTGTTTAGACAGACTTTTAATTTATGTCTTTTCTAGTTGGTTGGTTTCGCTCTCTCAAATTGTTTAGGTAGGTTTTATAATGTAATCAACCCCTGCCTTCACATTACCGCAACGGTAACTCTTGTCGGTCTCACGATCTACATTATAACTCACGGTTAACTTTATTGCACGTACTACTATATTCACAAACCATGGTGGTATGCTATACGAAGGTTGGATACTTTGTTGAGACGAGAATCACATGCGAAGAGGAGAAAGACCATTCATTTTCTCTGAATTTGGATATCTATAAGTGTTTTTGAGTGTTGGAAAAAGGTGAAAATTTAATCATTTTGCAAAACTTAAAGTTGTTTTAATTGTAATTTTGGGTGCACAATTTAACTGCGAAACAAAAGATAATTATCACGCTAAAATCTTTCATAACTTAGTTGTTAAAACTTTAAAGCACTCTTGAGCAAAAGCGTGGTTTCAATCAAATAAAAAAAATTTAGTTATGATTAGTTTGTTGGATGAGTTTTTGGAATTGTCAACAAATTGTGTGTATCATGTAATCTGGTGAAGTCATACAAAACGAGAATAGAACAAAACTGGTTATTGTACGGTCCTCTCCTCTTCGAGGTCGCAAATTGTAGAGCAAATTGTAGAGCCATAAGATAGCTTACATTATCTAGTCAAATAAAAATATTTTTATGATTATGAGAATATGATATGTTCATGTCTCTTGGTATATTGTAATGTGAAAAGATCTATGCTGGCATTATATTACATAGATTGTAATACCAAGAGCTAACATATGATCTAGATGTGAAATTTGGTTTTGTAACATCTAGAATAATGTTATACATGATGGTCAAAATAGATAAGATAGAAGTATCACCAAAAGAGTACTTCTACTTATAGGGAAAAAACCAAAATAGACTTGAGAACCTTAGAACCAATAGCTAGACATATGATTTAAAGGTGAGAATTGGTTTGGTAACATCCGGAAGGATTTTACACATGATGGACTAGATAGATCAGAAAGAGGTATCACCAAAAGTGGACTTCTACTAATAGAGTAGGAACCAAAATATGTCTGAAATCTTTGAAGACAATTTTGGAGGCCTAAACGGATGAATTAGGCCTTGAAAATGTGCGGAATTCCCACCCCCCAATAGATGAAAGGCTGGCCTTCCCTCTCCCCCCTGCTTTGTCTCGTCGAGAGCTTTCCAATGGTACCTTACACACGTGATTCTGAGATTCCTACAAGAAGATTCCCTAAAAGATTCCCTCTGGTCAAAGCCTGTTTGACCAACCAGATAGGACTAGACCAGACATGTCACCCATCCAAGTAAGTAATCCAAGGGTGGAGCTTGTTGACATGTCACCTATCTGTGTCCCTAATCCTATGGTGGAGCTTCCTTGGAGGAGATCTTCTTTGTCTATATAATAAAGAGAAGGTGCTCCCTTGGGGCATCGAATGTTTGAGTGTGCAATCTATGTTTTCTCTCTTCTCTTGCCCTCGGAGTATTACAATGGTATCATAGCGAGTGTTCTAGTCCAAGAGAGTGGATCACCCCTCTTGGAATAGCACGAACTACTGAAACTGAGTAATTTGAGGTGGAGAACATAGAGTAATCGCTAGATTTAGGAAGGACTTTCGAGAGCGGATGGGATGGATGTGCCGGGAGGACAATTTCCCGCACCTAGCTTTCCATTCTCAAACCCATTCCACATCAAGGTTATGTACATCCAGTGTGAGCATGGCGCTAGTTTATCACTTTGGATAGAGTGATGAACTCATCAAACCCGGTGATTCTACCTGTGGTGGTATATGACAGAGAGTGGGATTTGACAATCTACATTCTATTATGATAAAATGGATATGAATGTCCCAAATCCTCTCCCTTTCAACACTCAAGTAGAAATCCGTTATGTAGTGAGGCCAAAAGTGATGTTTAGAGATTTTGTGGTTAGGAATTTTGGTGATGAGTATTAGCAACGAGTGATAGCTTCTGAGGTCCCAATGGTAGTTTAGATAGTTTGTGCGCCTTCCAGAGTGATTATATTGACTCTATATTGAAATAGACATTAGCAATTGAGTGTTGTAGGAACCATGGATCCGCAATTGCAAGAGCTGGTGCAAGGAATGCAAGGGATGTTGAATGAATTTCGAGAGATTAAGATGACCATGGAGACATTGCAAAGTCAAGTGTAGATCCTCAGGAACGATCAAGCCATGCAAGAAGAAGAGCCGTCTCAAAACCCAGTACCTACGACTGAAGTACTTGGAGAGGAACCCGTGTCTACAAACCCTATCAATGATGAAGCCACATTGCTACTCCGGATGAAGAAGACCTGCAACATCAAGCCTTACAAGGAGCAGCGTATGATGGGAGTAGTGGAAAATTGGATCTTGAGAATGAATCGATATTTCCGATTGTTCTCAACAGAGATCACAGAGCATGCTGCAAGCGTGTTTGCATGTGGGTACTTGACCAATAAAGCTCTCACATGGTATGATGCTTGGGAACAATCCATGCTGGCAGAGAGAAGAGAGGTCACATGGACAGCAATGCAAGAAGTATTGTTGAAGAATTTCCAATCAGTGGATTCTGTGCAGATGGCTCGAACCCGACTATGGAGATTGAGACAAAAGAATAGCGTACAAGAGTATGTGGAGGTATTTTTGGATCTACAAGTCTCAATTACCGACATGAGTCCAGCAGAGGCTCTCGACAATTTCAAACGAGGGTTGAAAGAGTAGATTCGCCAAGAAGTCATGGTGCAAAATCCTCGCACGGTATTTGAAGCCATTGCTTGTACGCAGAGAATAACAAGAGCATTAGGTGGAGGTGAAGGAGAAGGAGTAGTTCCACCTCAACATTATTGGGCAGAAATGTCACACATGGGTGGACCAGTACCGATGGAATTGGGCAACCTTCAATTCCGAGATCAAGGAGCACGATCGCTTCAAGGGGAGCGGGGACGAGTAGAAGAACAAAGAGATAGAGTCCCACGAGGAGAAGGGACTCAAGGAGAACAACGCCATTGTTACAATTGTGGCCGTATTGGGCCCATATCTACCAACTATTGCACTTGTTTCCCTAGAGGCCCTCGGCCTTTGTACAGGTGATCTTTGAACAACATGGAGAGGCACATTGAAGAGGAAGAGGTGGAAATCACTTTGAAAAACAAAGATCGCCAATAAGTGTACATCACGGCCTTACTGGCTCAATAACGAAGCAAAGAAGCAAGGGAAGGAAGAAGAATAATGTGCAAAGATCCCGAAAGGCAACCTCACAATTGATTGTCGTGAATGGAATCCTAGAAGGTAATCAAGTGAGAGTATTAATAGATCTAGGAGCAATAGAGAATTTCTTGTCTTGCTCTGTTGCAATAAGATTGGGAATGGATCTAGAGAGAGATGGAAGTGAAGAAGTAGAGTTACCAAATGGGCAAACAAAGAGGATTGAATCATTACCTAGACGGGTAACCCTCTCTGTAGGAGAATATCAAGAATCAATTGAGTGGCGAGTGATACAGTTAGCTCGTTATGATGCAATTTTAGGCATGCCATGGATGGAGCAGTACAACCTTATGGTGGATTGGAGGAAGAAAGTAGTGAGAACCCACCAATGGTCAATCATTGGGGTTAAAGAAAAATCACACAGGCAAAAACTGCCTCTATATGTTGTAGGGACGACAACTGTCTGTAAGACTGATAGATATTTTAAGGGTCTAATAAGAGAAGTCCAGAGTGCACAACTTGATGGACAAATTCCTGAGAAATTGAAGGATATAATAGATGAGTTTCAAGATGTCTTTCCCAATGATCTACCCTCAAGATTACCACCAAAAAGGCAAGTAGATCACAAAATAGAGACACTCCCGGAGAAGATACCTCCTTGTAAGGCCCCATATCGCCTATCCCCTCATGAGTTGGAGGAGTGTAAGACTCAAATTGAGGAGATGCTGCAGAAAGGGTTCATCCAACCTAACGTATCACCATATGGGGCCCCTGTCTTGTTTGTGAAGAAGAAGGATGGTACAATGCGCATGTGCATTGACTATCGGGGTCTCAATCATCAAACAGTGAAGAACAAATACCCCTTACCTTGCATGGATGACCTGTTTGATCAACTCCATGGAGCAAGATACTCCACCAAACTGGACTTGCGGAGCAGTTACAATCAAATCCAAATTGTAGAGGAGGATGTGTACAAAACTGCCTTTCGAACCTGGTATGGCCACTTTGAGTATCTTGTGATGCCTTTTGGCCTCACCAATGCACCTGCCACTTTCATGAGTCTAATGAATGATATATTTTGTCCATACTTGGATAAGTCTATTATCGTCTTCTTGGATGATATCTTAGTATATAGTAGCACGATGACAAAACACAAACAACATCTCCGAGAGGTCCTCCAGATTCTAAGACAGAATCAGTTGTACGCCAAAATCTCAAAGTGTGAGTTTGGCAAGTTTGAAGTAGACTACTTGGGGCATAGAGTAAGTGCAGAGGGCATTCAAGTATTGATAGATAAAATAGAGGTCATTCAAAAATGGAGTGCCCCAGAAGATCAGACTCAACTTAAGAGCTTCTTGGTTGACGGGTTTCTATCGTGGATTTGTCAAGGACTTCTCCAAGGTTGCACAGCCTTTAACGGCACTACTTGGCAAGGGGAAGAAGTGGACATGGGGAACTGCACAAGAGTTGGCCTTTCGAGAATTGAAGGCCGCCTTGCTACATGCACCAATCTTGAAGTGGTATGACCCAAAACGTCCAATCAAGTTGGCTATAGATGCATCAGGCGTAGCAATAGGAGCAGTCCTACAACAAGAGTGGCATGACAGATGGCATCCAATTGCATATTTCTCTCGAAAGTTGTTACCGGCAGAGCGCAACTACCACACCACAAAACGAGAAGAGCTGGCCATCGTTCTAGCAACCAAGCATTGGAAGCACTACCTGGGCGAGAAGGCATTTGTAGTAGAGATAGACCACAAACCTCTAGTCTACCTCAAGATGCAAAAGGATCTATCTCATTGCCAAATTCGGTGGGTAGAGTGGCGACAATGCTTCAACATGACAATCGCCTATGTGGAAGGTAAGAAGCAACTTGCATATGCATTCACCCGTATGCCAATTGGCCAAAAACTTGGTGGCAGAGGTTAAGATTAACCCTGAATTTTGGCAAGAGATTTTGGTTGCTACAAAAACTAATCCACAAATTGTAGAAGCACAATCATCTAAAGGTGTCACCAGCACCCAAGGACTCACTTTTCGGGATGGCAGATTATGGATCCCAAATGTCCCAGAATTACGCACCACCATTCTAGCGGAATATCATGATTCAGCCATTGCAGCTCATGTCGGAGTGGACAAGACCTTGGATGCAATCAAGTTCCATTACTATTGGCCCAAGATGAGCAACGACGTGATGGACTATGTGCGTAGCTGCCTACTTTGTCAATAGAACAAAGCTTCTAATCAAGCTCTTGCAGGGCTCCTTCAACCTCTCCCCACTCCTAACCAACGTAGCGAACAAGTGAGTATGGATCTCGTCTGTGAATTACCCAAGACCACCTCAGGGTTTGACTCCATTGTGGTCTTTGTGGACCGGCTCAGCAAAATGATTCATGTACGCCCTACCACCAAGGAGGTGACCGCTCCACAACTAGCTCATTTATACTTAAATGAAGTCTTTGCTCACCATGGCTTGTCTAGAGTACTCATCATCGATAAAGGCACCCAATTCACCAGTTTGTTTTGGCAAACACTCTTTGGTTTCTTCAAAACCAATTTGGCCATGTCCAAAGCTTACCACCTACAAAAAGATGACCAAACAGAGCAGGCTAATTGCACGATTGAAGACATGTTACGCGGCTTCACCTTAGAAGAGCAAGAGAGGTGGGACACCCTACTCCCCGTTGGTGGAATTCGCTTACAACAATTCAGTGAATGCATCACCTAGGTCACTCCGTTCTTCCTCATGTATGGTGAGCATCCCTTCACACCTTCTAGCTTGATGAAGATCCGTCCAGAGGCTACCAAGGTCGATGCAGTCAACACATTTGTTTCTAGAATCCAACAAGGTGTGGAGAGCGCCAAGCACAGATTATAGATTGTGCAAAATTGATAGAAGCAGTATGCTGATGCACACCGTAGGCACATGGAGTTCAATGTTGGGGACCAAGTGTGGCTATCGACAACCAACCTCACATTAGTTGGACCTTGTAAGCTCAGACCTCGTTTTATTGGGCTTTTCTCGATTCTTCGTCGCATTGGCACTGTGGCCTATCACCTTGAGCTACCACCATACATGAAGATCCATCCAATGTTCCATGTCTTCCTACTATGCAGATATGCTCCCCGATAAGGCCAGGGTCATTCCACACAAGACATTTGACCTTATCCGACACTCATTGATGGCATAGAGGAATATGAAGTGGAGCGGATTCTCCAAAAATGCATGCATGGTACTCGCCATCCGCGGGTGGACTATCTAGTACAATGGAAAGGTTACCCCCTCTATGAAGCCACCTAGGAGCCCACTGCTAATTTGGCACATGCACTTGTGTTGGTGCAAGCATTTGAGCGACAATTGCACAACGAGGACGTTGCGTCTTAAAAGGAGGGAGGTCTATAATACCAAGAGCTAGCCATATGATCTAGATGTGAAATTTGGTTTGGTAACATCTAGAATGATGTTGTACATGATGGTCAAAATAGATAAGATAGAAGTATCACCAAAAGAGTACTTCTACTTATAGGGAAGAAATCGAAATAGACTTGAGAACCTTAGAACCAACAGCTAGACATATGATTTAAAGGTGAGAATTGGTTTGGTAACATCTGGAAGGATTTTACACATGATGGACTAGACAGATCAGAAAGAGGTATCACCAAAAGGGGACTTCTACTAATAAAGTAGGAACCAAAATATGCCTGAAATCTTTGAAGACAATTTTGGAGGCCTAAATGGATGAATTAGGCCTCAAAAATGTGCAGATTCCCCATCCCCAATAGATTAAAGGCTGGCCTTTCCTCTCCCCTACTTTGTCTTGTCGAGAGCTTTCCAACGGTACCTTACTCATGTGATTTTGAGATTCCTACAGGAAGATTCCCTAAAAGATTCCCTCTGGTCAAAGCCTATTTGACCAACCAGATAGGACCTAGACCAGACATGTCACCCATCCAAGTAAGTAATCCAAGGGTGGAGCTTGCTGCCACCCTTGGATTCCTTGGACATGTCACCTATCTATGTCCCTAATCCTATTGTGGAGCTTCCTTGGAGGAGATCCTCTTTGTCTATATAATAAAAAGAAGGTGTTCCCTTGGGGCATTGAATGTTTGAGTGTGCAATCTGTGTTTTCTCTCTTTTCTTGCCCTCGGGGTATTCCATAGATTTCTGATTAGTAAAAGGTTTTAAGATAAAGATATCGAGACACAAATAGTATATTTGGAATGACTTTATTATAAATGCTTATTAAATATGTCTAGCTAAATCTCTTGGTATTTGATTAATTTTAATTGATTTCTAAGAAAAATTGAATTTTTTAGGTGTAAACATATGCATTAACTTGAAATTTATTGGTATGTTAAATATGTGATGTGTGCCTTACCTAGTATACTAAGATGTTTGAATTATTATTTTCATGGTTGCAATTGTATCATGGGTAACTAGTAGAATGCTTAGATGTCTACAGTATTAACCATTAGAGTCATTTTTTGCATTGTTAATGTTGATGTGCATGCAATCATAGATATTACTTTAACTAGTTTGCTATGATGCTTAAGTAAGGTTATTTATAGAATTCTAAGTAATGGTCATCTATTCAAAAGTGAGCATCACAAAGCTTAGCTATGGTAGATGGTATCTTTGATAGTTAGATTACTTGCCAAAATTTGTTGGATATCTTGTCAATTTACTATGATTGTGCATAGATTGTAAAATTTTATCCAAAAGTGAGCATTGTTGGTATTGCAAAGCTTAGGTGTGGTTGATGGTATCATTGACACTTGGATTAATTTCTAGAATTTGTTAGATATTTTGTCAATTTGCTTGGATTGTTCAAAAGGATTGTCAAGTTTTGTAGAACAATTGTCAATTATGGTTAGTGATTAGGGATTTAGTTCTAGTAAAGATGCCCATGTACCTAAATTGGGGATTTGAAATCTCAAGCTAACTTGTTGATCTACCTATTGATACAAGTTTTAGTAATTATGGATCTAGATTTTAGCTACCAATACAAGTTTTTTAGAACAATTTGTCAATTATGGTTAATAAGTAGGGATCTAGAATTAGCAGAGATGTCCATACACTAAAATTAGATATTTGGAATCTCAAGCTTGTTGGTGAATAGGAATCTAGTATTAGCAAAGATACTCATATACCTAAATTAGTGATTTTGAATCTCAAGCTTATAGTTAATGAATAGGGATATAAAATTAGCAAAGAATAATTATCAATTGTAGTTAGTGATTAGGAATCTAGAATTAATAGAGATATCCATATACCAAAATGAGGGATTTGGAATCTCAAGCTTGTGGTTAATGATCGGGGATTTAGAATTAGCAAAGATTTACATATAACTAATTAAGGATTTGGAATCTGAAGCCAACTTGTTGATCTAGCAACCTATCAAAATGAGAGATTTGGAATCTCAAGGTTGTGGTTAATGATTAGGGATTAGGAATTAGCAAAGATTTAAATATACCTAAATTAGGGATTTGGAATCTAAAGCCAACTTGTTGATCTAGCAACCTATCAATAATGTATGCAATAGGTTTTGAGTTCTAGACCTTTGGTTCCAAACAAAGGCTTTAGCCAAATGGCCTACTCCTACATGTTATTCTAAGTTAATAGATATCATATTTATGTGTATTCTTAATTAGAAGAGGATATTTGATATTTGAATAAAAGTAAGGTTGGAGTAGATAGATATTATTATTATATCAAAATACCAAATGATAATAGAGTAAGTCTTATTGGATATTTGTGAGTAGGAGTACTATATTTTGGACTTTTGGTAATTAAACCCACTCCATTCTCTATTTCTTGTATGTGTGTCATGTTTATTTGAGCACCTTGATATTTGGAGTGTTTGTATTATATTGTTTTATTAGCAGTGAAGCTCAAGTGATGACTAGTCAATATACCTATTTGTGTATTGTGATAGTAGATTAAGAGTTGCTCTTTCTACTAATATAGTTGCAATAGTAAGTCATACTTAAGCAATATAAACAAGGGGCATCTTATTATTAGAGTTATTGTTTGAATCATTGGGATGCTTGCACTTGGTGGTTATAAATGTTGTGTTTGAGAGCATTGTCACGATCAAGTTTTATAGAGATTTTAGGGATGATTTTGATATAATACATAATGGGTTCATATAGAGTTGTACTTGGTAGCAATTGGTATCTCATGTTTGAGTAGGAGAAGATATTAATTTCAATTTTGATTTTGACATGAGAGATGAGGTAATTGGGAGTTCACATTGTATTTCACACCAGTGTTATGATTTATGGGGCTTCTAAAGGCACCAAGCATTACTCTTGAATAATGAGTACCTCTTGTATAGTAAGTACCTTTGAGATGGATGATTTTATCTAAAAATATAATGGTTGGTGTGGTCTATAATATTTATAATGTAACTTTTTTCTTTCCCTTTAAAGAATAAAAGAGGTTGTTATAACACTTATAAGGTCCACTTATGGAAAATTACCACAAGTTTAAGTAGACATATTTTGTGAAGATTGATTTGTGAAGAGATAATATTGGTCTTTAAACTACATCTTTATCATTTCAAGCTCTATTTCTAGATGTAAGAAGCAATATATACAAGCTCTATTCTAATAGCATGAGTGCATTGAATGGTAGTACCCTAGTTAGAAATTGTGCTATTACAAGTAGGGATATTACTACAAGAGGTGGTGTAGCATTAAGGTTTAACCTCATAGTAGTGTTCTTTTAGTACTTGAGGTAGAGCTACCAAGGCGTGCAAAGTGATAAGTTGAGAAGCTTGCAAGTGTTCTAGAAAAAGGCTAAAGAGAGTCTATGTAAAGCATATAATCCGCAAAGATAATTGATGAATTCTACTCAAAGAGTAATTGGCATTATGATTGACACAAGGCATATGTTGTCAAATTTTGCATGGGATACTAGACAAAGATTTACAACACAAGGTACATGATGTTAGGCAACCTCATCAACTTTGGTTTTTGTCTTTAGTTTGGAAGAGCATATTGAGCTCAACATGATTGCAAAAGAGATGGTACCATCTAGATTTGGTAAGGAGACCTCATCCACCTCAAAATTTACTTCTAAGATACAATAAAGCACACAATGTTGTGTTTTCTTTGAATATGCAAAGTGTACAACTTAAAAATTATAGAGTGAGTAAAGGACCTAATCCACATAGTTTCCTACCTTTACTTTTTGGTTAATAACAATTGTTGAGTAACGGCATTGCTTGTTAGACTTGTGATGGTGCTCACAACAAGAGAGAATGCCTCATGGTGATGGGCATAATGAATCTAGAGCACCATAGCTAACCTAAAGTCAATACAACCATTTCTATAGATATTATCATACTAGTGATCAATGATTTGACTTACACCTAGAGTTATGGTATAATAGTGTTGCTATGGTAAATGGACAAGATGTCATGGCTCATGGAGGACAAGGTGATAGAGGACCCAAACTTTGTAGGGGAATAATACCTACTATTGTTTCTAATATAACCATGGCCTCTTGAATTGAGCAACTTGAGCAAATTTTGATAATATGGCTAAAGCTGAAAAGAGATCTTCATCCAAGGGACAAACAAAAGAAATACAATTTTACTGCAAATTTGAGATAGCAACAAGTAGCCTCAAGGGCTCTTCACTTTATTCACTTATTAATCTGATTGAAAAATTAAGCACTTTGGGTGCCAAACTTAATAGTCAAGTAGCTTGGGAGTTACAAAACCTAATAAAAGTGCCTAATGCTCAAGACCAAGATGGGTACTCAAGATCAAGACTAGTAATAATGACAACCATTTGTTTCTATCCATAATGGTCCTATTAACCTAGGTGGACAAGAAATAGAGAAGCTACTCTTTATAGGATCCTATTTATTTGGCTTCTTTGGTGCTAAGTCTTCTACAATTATCCATAATTGTTCCTTTATTTCCATCAATGCTAATCTTAAAATTTCCCTAATCTCAATAAATTTCCAATTTATTCTTGCTCTAATCACTAAAACTATCCTTTTGATTGTCTTATCTTTCTTTGGCTTTATTAGCTTTTGCTTTGCACCTCTTTGGTCATGAATTTTGCCAATGGTAGATATTGATTTTGTAAACTCCTTGATAAGCTTGAATAATGTGTCAAATACACTTTTCAAACAATTTTGTTATTTATCCTCCTCTAATTCCTTCACAACCAAATGCACTATCACTTCACCTTCTTGACATAGTTCACTTGATGAAATCTGGTTCTTGGTGTGCAATAGCTTCAACTTCTCACTCTTACATGGTAAAGAATGGTACAAAAATGCAGTTGGAACTCAAAGCTCCTATTGCAACTCCACTAACTTCTATTGTATGGTTTCCACTTCCTTTTGATGTTCCTATCACCAAATAGCAATCTCCTTCATGTAAGTCATGTTACTTGCTCAAAGCTCTTCTTTTTAATGACCATTAGTTCCTGATTTGTATTCAATTAGGTCACTTGTGTCTACAATTTTTGGACCATCTTGTCAGCCTTTGCCTTTTCCTCTCCCAAATTGACTCTCATTTGCTCTAATTCTTTCTATAAGTTTGTAATTTGGTTGAGGTGTTCCCTCTCAAGGCTTTTAGACTCCTTCCAAAGATTTTCCAAATCTCTCTTCACTTTTGTAGCCTTTGCATCCCACTTTGCTTTCTCTACTTATGAAGAGATCTGCAGATTTGACAATTCTTTCTCCCATGCTTCCACATATAGTTCCTTATCTATATGAACTCACTTCAATTTTTCCAACTCTTTCTCCAAAGCAATTAACTAGATGTACTTCTCTTTTTTCTCCTCTTATAGATACAAAATTTTACTCTTGAGGGATTTCTCCTCTGCCTTGTAATTCTCTACTTGGATATGCACAGTAGATCCCATGGATGCATGTTTGTGTAATTCTTTTCATACATAACATAGTAAGTGTCTAGGGTTATAATTAACAACATCAGAATGTACCTTGCCCCCAGGCTTCATTAGCCCATACTGCTCCAGAAAGAATACAAATTGTTAAAAGAGGAAATCCTAAGCTAATGATTCTATAACTCCAATTATCTAATTCTTTTATTTAAAAAAATATATGCATTTTAAAGTGTGGAGTAGGAAATAAAGGAAGTAAAAATAAGTATGTATGGGATTTTGAACAAGATGACATTTATTTTTAATAAAAATAGGATATGTTAATTTTTCATCCTGGCGTCAAGCTATTTTCCCATAGGCCTTCCCCTAAAGTATTGTCACCGCAATAGAGTTTCACCACCAAGTTTGGGATGGATTGGTGTAGTTCCTCTATGCCTAAGACACCATTATATCAACCCATGAACAAAAAGTATAAAAACAAAAACAAGTAATTGTGAAGCTTTGATTCTAGAAAGGGCAATAGAAGTGTCCCTTCCAGGCAAAGAACACTCTTACGATCCAGCACCTGCAACAACTTTTGCATATTTAGATTGAATGTAATGCTTGGGGTTCCTAGGCATTGCACCCAATACTTCCTTTTCTTCTTGCATGCTCAACTTTCATAATGTCTCCTCAAACTCTTTGTATTATTGCAAGAGATAGTTCTTGCATATGTGGTAATTCCATTGTTTGTTCTTGCATGGGCCTAGGTTCTTGGAATTTTGGCAGAGTAGGCTTGGAATTAGTGGATTTTGGCTTAGGATTCAACCTCTCCTTCTCCTTTCCTTTTGGGGTCTTATCTTCTCCTTGCATATGTATTGGCAACTTGAATAGCTCAAGAATCTTGAATACTATTGGACTAGCTCTATCTAGGGTGGTCATCACATTTAGATCAAAGAATTTGACTAGAGTTCCCAACTCTTCTTCCACATTATTTTCCTTGGGTTCTTTAACCTCCTCAAGGTTCTCTTCCAAATCTATTACCT
Organism: Lunularia cruciata; assembly: GCA_948567375.1. Lineage (NCBI taxonomy): Eukaryota > Viridiplantae > Streptophyta > Marchantiopsida > Lunulariales > Lunulariaceae > Lunularia > Lunularia cruciata. The sequence continues at coordinate 49,266,488 of OX419755.1, read as the reverse complement.
CTTCTTCCAAGTATCTTTCTACTTCTTCACTTCTGGATTCTCCTTCTTATGCTTCCAACTTGACAACTTGAGTCCTCTTCCATTTTTTAGTCATCATCTCCCTTGTAGTGTTGGTACCAAACACTCTTTTCTTTTCCTTCTTGGTCCTTAACACAAATTCACCAACTGCCACGTACTTGGCATTTGCTTTCTCATGTGGGATTTTTTTGCATCAAAATATTTCTATGAGACTTCATATCTCCTAAACTAGAGCTTCTTTGCCTCTAAGAGCAGCCCATATATGATGCAAAAATGAACCACAATGGCATAAGGTAATGGGAACCTAGCACCTCAAAGACATTGTACAGTTTTTAAGTGTAGGTATGGAAATTTTTTCCTTTGTCTATAAGGGTTTATGCAAAACATGGTCTTGAAGAAGGCTACAAGCAAATTGATCAGGTATATGGTTTGATTTGGGTGGAAGATCTTCATGAGGGCCCACAATGGCTCTCCTTGCAAGATTCTTGTATTCAGCTACTCAAAATACATTAGAATAATTCTTCTTCTTCTTTACAAAGTCTACTCCAACTGCTTCTTCGTCTTCTCACTTAATGGAGTAAACTTTGAATCAAATGTGAAACCCCTAACATTACTTGCACTCTTAGCCAATACCACTCTCCCGTGATGAGGGATCCAAGTTATCACACTTGCTTGTAGAATCTTGGCACGGGCTTCTTATGTCCTAGAATTTCCTAAGCTAATATTGCCGGGCTATACTCCCAAGTCCATAACAAAAATGCAAGGTTCAATTTCACTAATGTAGGCTTCTTGCCTAACATTTTTCATGGGTCAACAATAGGAGTCTTTAGGTTCAAATTGGTCTTTTAAAGCACTCTTCTCACCATTTTGACAATTGGAATTGATAGACTAAACAACTACACACTCAAGGAATTAGCTATTGCATCCACTAAGATCTAGTAACTTAAGAACAAATTGTGCAAGCATGCAAAAAATTGAGGAATTGTCAACTTCTTTTGTTGAATTGCCCTTCTTGTATATCCCCAAATTTTCCTTCCATTGGGCCCTCATCAATATCCTCATGTTTCATCCTTAAGTCATGCAATTCAAGAAGCACATAATCTTGAAACTACCATATGGATATAACCTTCCTTCTAAAGAGGTCTAAATTTCCATCAAAGGATGTGGCTTACCTTCCAAAGGGAACACCTTCTTCCAAAGAACATGTCTCTTATTTTTTAGTGAAAGAATCTTCCAAAGATTTATTGAGTTCCCTTAAGGAGTGAAAGTGCTTCCAAAAGCTAAACTTTATCTTCCAAAGACTCTTGAAGCAATTTTCCTTCCAAAGTGGTTTATATACTCAAATTACATATTTTCTCCATCTAAGGTGAGGACTTGGGATCTTTTTTATACAAAAAATAGTGAAAATCTGAAAAAAAAAATATTCAAATTTCTATAGTACTACATGAGTAGATTAGCATTGGTAGATGCATCTACTATGGTGACTTGTAGTGCAATACCTACTCTTGAGTCCAAAGGAGCATTAGCAGAGTTAGACCCACAAAGAGAAGAAGCTAGCAAACAAGTTAGGCTTTACTAGTTGTTTACAATTTTTGAGCACTCTAGACCTCATCTATAGTTCCTAAACATCCCAATGCAAATGTGCTAGATGTAGATGGAGGTCAAGATGGATGGGTAGTGCTCAAACATCTACTTCTATCAAAGCCTTATCTAGCATGATGTTGAAAATATCTAGAACTCCTACTCTGGGTGTCCAATAGAAGCGTAACCTAACTAGCTCAAATGCAAGTCTAGTGGCTCTTCCAACCTAGCAATTATTATCTATTTTAAGCTATTAGTAGTATAATAGATCTTGCATGGACCAGCTCTACCATCAACCATCTCCATACTAGAAGCAACAATAACACAATCCTTACATTCACAAAGTATAGTAGCCAATTGGAAATATAGAGCTAGATCAACTCCTAATACTAACATATTGGTGGTTGTTATCATAGTATTAGAGATCTCCCAATAATCAATTTGGAATCTCATGATTATAACACAACTCCATTGAATAATACATCATATAACCTAGCTATTTATAAGAACTCAATATTGACCAAAATGAAGCACTTTAGCAATTAGTAGGTCAATCTTACAAGGATGTATCCAAGAAATGAATTAATACAAGGAAATTGTCATTGGGTAATTTTTTGTTATTTCTTGTTTAACCTCTTCCTTGTCAAAACTCAAGTCTAAAAAGAAAGTAATTTTACCAACAAGACAAACTATAAAAATACAATAATAACTAAACATTCAAGGGAATTCTTGATAGTGATGATTTTACTCAAAAACCATACTTCTTCTTGGATATTGTGTCATGTCTTTCCTCCAAGACCATGTGATGTCCTTTCTCCTTTCATGTCTTTAAGAAAGAACAAATTTATTCAAAGATTTTCCTTGACTACTATCAACACTACAACACTATCCTTTCAAGACATAGCTTGAAGAAATATTGTAGGTAATGAGAATTAAAAACACAAGGCTTTCTTACAACAATTTCAATTACAAAGATTCATCAATACTCATGCATACCAAAGACATACAACCTCAAGAAGATATTTCAAAACAATGGAAAGACCTCTCCTTTGCTTTACTCATCTTTGGTTTTGACCAATCATGGGTAATAGATTTAGTAGTCTAAATAGATAAGCTTACCTTAAATAATTCCATTCTAAAACTAACTAATTTCAACAAACTATTAGAAGTAACTAACTAACTACCTCAAAGGAAACTAGCTTTCTTTGCAAAGACAAATACCAACAAAGGAATCTTAACTAGAAATTCCTTTGCTTGTTAAGCTATGAAGTATGATATCTAATCTATTGGTAATATATACTAACTCAATAAGTGGGTTTTCCTTTTCTTTGCTTTGGAGAGGTTCCTTTGCACACGGTGCCTTAATTTTGCATGACCGTATCCCATCTTTGATCCTTTGGATTCTAAAGCAACTTAATCAAAACCAAATTACAATACTTGGTAAGAAATAGGTCAACCTCACAAAGATATGGTTCAAGAATGAAAGGATACAAAGAAACTTGTCCATATGAAGTTCTTTATTATCACCCATTTTAATTTCTTGGGCACAAACCAACCCAAAAAATGTAATATCACTAAGAAAGAGCATTATAGAAACATCTAAAAGAGAACTTGTGGTCAAACATAATAATTTCATGCAAACCTTGAAATTGATGTTTTGATCCAAAGATGCTAATTCCTTCAATCATTATCTTTGATAGAGGTGTATGCTCTACTCTTCTCTAAAGGCATATGTCTTTATGGAGATCTGACTTTACATGAAGATGTAAGTTTCTTTGTTCTATTTTTTTATGACATCCAATGCTACGGTGTCCAAAATTATTGTCAAGACATTGCTTCCAAACAGTTGAGATAAAACTATTGAGGATCAAACACACATGGAGCCCACCAATTCTTATTGGAAAGTTTCATAGGCAGGCATTCACAATACAAAGATATACATTCTTCATTTAAAGATTAAGAAAGCAACAAAGAACTTTAGCTTTTCCACTTTTTTCACCTTTTGCTTGAACTTAGCATAGGGTGTTTTGGATGCATAACTTAAATAGATGAGTACACACAAACTTAACAAACTAGAACTAGCTAATTGCTTATTGTGATTTACAATGACTAACTAACTATTCATGAATTGTCTTTGTGTAGGTATTATTAGCTTCATTTAAAGAATCTAACTACAAAGAGTTAGCTAAAAAAAACCTTGTTTTTGGTTTTAACCCATTAAAAAAAATTCCTATTTTTTCTTTTGTATCAGCAAACTCTAAATAAATAGTGTTCCAAGCTTCAAAACCTTTCTCTCACAATGCTCCTTTTGATCTACTATTAATCTTTCAATTCTCTTATCCTTCACAATCTTCTAAAAAACATGTTGCCTCTATAGCTTTAGTTTATGTAGTTCTGCATTTACTATTGTACCCTCCACAAATTCTTGAATCATCAACAAATTTTGAATTTCTTAGGTAGTGGTATCTTGATCCAAAGACTTTGGATCTTATTTGTCTATTCACCTTGACTTTTTCAAGTCTTCCTTTGCTAGGTCTTGGAATTCTTCACTAGTAACTTCAAGCTTATTCATCATCTTGATGCATTATTTGTCTTTTTCTTTTCTTCCCTTTCTTTCATGTTACACTTATCAATGGTAGAATTGCAATGAGTCAAATCCTTTACCCTCTTGACTTGCATTCGCTTTCTCATCATTGTGCTAATACTTATGTGTCTAATTACACACCCAAAGACCTAAATTGACTCAAAACTCTTAAACTCTAGTCTTTGTCTTGGTTTTTCTTTTGTTGAGATTAATTCAAACCTCGAAAGTTTTTATCATTGGGAATGGTCAATTTATAGTCCAAGAAATTTAACTCATTAATCCTTAATCAATGCTTGTTAATGTCTTCATAAGTCTTTATTAGGTACCAATGGTAATTATAGATGGTTCTTTACATGGCTAGCAGTAATATTTAAAGTACTTGATCTTTGGCCCAATTGTTGCATGGTTGCTCTTTCCCTTATAGTTTTGCTCTTCTTATCAAAATTTGGTATTAGTCAATCCAAAGACAAAGTCTGGCCCAAAGAATAAAACTTCTTCTCTACAAAGAACAAAACAAAGGAACACTTAACAAATTGCATAAAAAGACTCCCATACTAGTTATGCAAAGTAGAAGAAAATGTGGTATCCAAAAATTTTGAACTTTTGAAATTTATTTCTTTTCTTTCTTTTTGTACAAAAATGAGGGTAATTCCTCCTATGTAAAGATGGAATACCTAACTTGCAATATTATTTGAATAAGATGATGGGAAGAGATTATTACAAATATTGGAGGAAGATAGTTTTGCCTAAGAATTGGGAACCTCTATCAAATAAATGATGATCTCTCAAAAGACTGATCTTCCAAAGGTGTGCATACTTTGTAAGATGGAGAAGCAAGCGTGTTGCAAAGGAGTAGATAAATTAGAAGATATCATGTAAATTTGGTCATCATTGCCTAACAAATAGTTGACTACCTACCGCTTGAGCTCTCACATGAGAAAAAGAGTGTTGAGTGACTAAATACCATTGAGACAAAGATGAGAGCAATATAAAAACTTGTTTTGCAAGAGGACTTGTTAATTGAAAAATTCTTTGTAAGTATAGTCAAGTTTGAGAGATTAGCCTACAAGTTTGAGAGATTAGCTATTAGTTTGTAAGTAAGCTATTTGTGTTAGCTTTTAGGGTGATAAATAAGTGCATTATTTACTTCACAAGAAGGTACCTCCACCTAGCTCCCAACGCCCATTGAATTTGAAGACCCCTTCAATAGATCCTCAAAGAATGTGTACTAGAATGAGGAAGATAAGAGAATTGCACCTCAATTTCTTGCTACAAGATTGGGAGTACATCTTGGTATCCATGGGTATGGAAATCCAGAGTTTGATATGTACAATGCCCAAGAACTTGAGAGATAACTTGTGAGTCTATTATGCATCCCATTGGAGAACCATCTTAGGTCTGTGAGCCGACCTGTCTCTCACTTAGGATGAACCTCTGATGGCTATTATGGTAGCGTACCATGGACTAAGAATGCAAAGAACCCCAACTCCTTCATACTCCTCCAAGGCTAACACTCCAAGACTCAAACCATTGCTCACTAGAGAACTCAATGTGAGAAAAATAGTTGCAAATGAAAGAATGATGAGTACCTCCTCACCCCTTGTTTATATACTTGTGAAATAGTTACGCACTAAAGTTTCTATTTACCAAAGTAGCTCAGGTTACTAAGCTAAAAGTCAAATAAAGTCAAAAAGTATAAAGGAATATCCATCCACATGGGCATATTCCACTAAGCACGTGATATTATCTTGACCCAACTACTAAGTCAAGGATTCCTTCACATGGGCTATCCTTGGACTTTAGAAGAATCCAAAACAAAAAAGCTTGCAGGCCCAAGAGTTCTCAACTCTTTCCTCAAAGCAAAACGCATAGGAATAATACCAAATCAGCACACTAGAATCCAAAATAGTGGTGCTAATCTTTTTCCATTTCCTCTAAAGTATCCCTTATTTCCAAATCCTAGCTTATTTCCCTTATTTCCAAATCCTAGCTTATCTGCTCCACTCTACAATTGTGGTTTTTGCTTCCTAAATGCAATTCCTAAATTTCCTCAAACATGAAAAACTCTAGATTTCACATGTTGGGATCCAAGTTCTTGCACTTTTGTCACTTAGCCAATTCTTCTTTTGACATAGACACATTGTAATACTCCGAGGACAAGAGAAGAGGGAAAACACAGATTGCACACTCAAACATTCGATGCTCCAAGGGAGCACCTTCTCTTTATTATATAGACAAAGAGGATCTCCTCCAAGGAAGCTCCACCATAGGATTAGGGACATAGATAGGTGACATGTCAGCAAGCTCCACCCTTGGATTACTGACTTGGATGGGTGACCTGTCTGGTCTAGGTCCTATCTGGTTGGTCAAACGAGCTTTGACCGGAGGGAATCTTTTAGGGAATCTTCTTGTAGGAATCTCAAAATCACATGAGTAAGGTACCATTGGAAAGCTCTCGACAAGACAAACCAAGGGGGAGGGAAGGCCAGCTTTTCCTCCATTGGGGGGGGGGGAATCTGCACATTTTCGAGGCCTAATTCATCCGTTTAGGCCTCCAAAATTGCCTTCAAAGATTTCAGGCATATTTCGGTTCCTACTCTATTAGTAGAAGTCCACTTTTGGTGATACCTCTTTCTGATCTGTTTAGTCCATCATGTGTAACATCCTTCCAGATGTTACCAAACCAATTCTCACCTTTAAATCATATGTCTAGCTATTGGTTCTAAGGTTCTCAAGTCTATTTCGGTTTCTGCCCTATTAGTAGAAGTACTCTTTTGGTGATACTTCTATTTGATCTATTTTGACCATCATGTATAACATCGTTCTAGATGTTACCAAACCAAATTTCACATCTAGATCATATGGCTAACCCTTGGTATTACAGACTTCCCTCCTTTTAAGACGCAACGTCCTCGTTGTGCAATTGTTGCTCAAATGCTTGCACCAACACCGGTGCATGTGCCAAATTGGCAGCGGGTTCCCAGGTTGCTTCATAGAGAGGGTAACCTTTCCATTGTACTAGATATTCCACCCGCGGATGGCGAGTACCACGCATGCGCTTTTGGAGAATCCGCTCTACCTCATATTCCTCTGTGCCATCAATGACTGTCGGACAAGGTCGAATGTCTTGTGTGGAAGTACCTTGGCCTGATTGGGGAGCATATCTGCGTAATAGGGAGACATGGAACACTAGATGGATCTTCATGTGTGGTGGTAGCTCAAGGTGATAGGCCACAGCGCCGATGCAACGAAGAATCGAGAAAGGCCCAATAAAACGAGGTCTGAGCTTACAAGATCCAACTAATGTGAGGTTGGTTGTCGATAGCCACACTTGATCCCCAACATTGAACTCCATATGCCTACGGTGTGCATCAGCATACTGCTTTTGTCGATTTTGCGCAATCTGTAACCTGTGCTTGGCGCTCTCCACACCTTGTTGGATTCTAGAAACAAATGTGTTGACTGCATCAACCTTGGTAGTCACTGGACGGATCTTCATCAAGCTAGAAGGTGTGAAGGGATGCTCACCATACATGAGGAAGAACGGAGTGACCAGGGTGGAGGCATTCACTGAATTGTTGTAAGCGAATTCCACCAACGGTAGTAGGGTGTCCCACCTCTCTTGCTCTTCTAAGGTGAAGCCGCGTAACATGTCTTCAATCGTGCGATTAGCCCGCTCTGTTTGGCCATCTGTTTGTGGGTGGTAAGCTGTAGACATGGCCAACTTGGTTTTGAAGAAACCAAAGAGTGTTCGCCAAAACAAACTGGTGAATTGGGTGCCTCTATCGGTGATGAGTACTCTAGACAAGCCATGGTGAGCAAAGACTGCATCTAAGTATAGTTGTGCTAGTTGCGGAGCGGTCACCTCCTTGGTGGTAGGGCGTACATGAATCATTTTGCTGAGCCGGTCCACAAAGACGACAATGGAGTCAAACTCTGAGGTGGTCTTGGGTAATTCACATACGAGATCCATACTCACTTGTTCCCAACGTTGGGTAGGAGTGGGAAGAGGTTGAAGGAGCCCTGCAGGAGCTTGATTAGAAGCTTTGTTCTGTTGACAAAGTAGGCAGCTACGCACATAGTCCATCACGTCGTTGCTCATCTTGGGCCAATAGTAATGGCGCTTGACTGCCTCCAAGGTCTTGTCCACTCCGACATGAGCTGCAATGGCCGAATCATGACATTCCGCTAGAATGGTGGTGCATAATTCTGGGACATTTGGGATCCACAATCGGCCCTCTCGAAAGGTGAGTCCTTGGGTGCTGGTGACACCTTTGGACGCTTGCGCTTCTACAATCTGTGGGTCAATTTTTGTAGCAGCTAGAATCTCTTGCCAGAATTCAGGGTTAATCTTAACCTCTGCCGCCAAGTTGTTGGCCATTGGCATGCGGGTGAACGCATCTGCAAGTTGCTTCTTACCTTCCACGTAGGTGATTGTCATGTTGAAGCGTTGTTGCCACTCTGCCCACCAAATTTGGCGACGAGATAGATCCTTCTGCGTCTCGAGGTAGACTAGAGGTTTGTGGTCTGTCTCTACTACAAATGCCTTCTCGCCCAAGTAGTGCTTCCAATGCTTGGTTGCTAGAACAATGGCCAGCTCTTCTCGTTCTGTGGTGTGGTAGTTGCGCTCTGCCGGTAACAACTTTCGAGAGAAATATGCAATTGGATGCCATCCGTCATGCCACTCTTGTTGTAGGACTGCTCCTATTGCTACGCCTGATGCATCCGTAGCCAACTTGATTGGACGTTTTGGGTCATACCACTTCAAGATTGGTGCATGTAGCAAGGCGGCCTTCAATTCTTGAAAGGCCAACTCTTGTGCAGTTCCTCATGTCCACTTCTTCCCCTTGCCAAGTAGTGCCATTAAAGGCTGTGCAACCTTGGAGAAGTCCTTGACAAATCTACGATAGAATCCCGTCAACCCCAAGAAGCTCTTAAGTTGAGTCTGATCTTTGGGGGCACTCCATTTTTGAATGACCTCTATTTTATCTGTCAATACTTGAATGCCCTCTGCACTTACTCTATGCCCTAAGTAGTCTACTTCAGACTTGCCAAACTCACACTTTGAGATTTTGGCGTACAACTGATTCTATCTTAGAATCTGGAGGACCTCTCGTAGATGTTGTTTGTGTTCTGTCATCGTGCTACTATATACTAAGATATCATCCAAGAAGACGATAACAGACTTATCCAAGTATAGACGAAATATGTCATTCATTAGGCTCATGAAAGTGGCAGGCGCATTGGTGAGGCCAAAAGGCATCACAAGATACTCAAAGTGGCCATACCTGGTTTGAAAGGCAGTTTTGTACACATCCTCCTCTGCAATTCGGATTTGATTGTAACCGCTCCGCAAGTCCAGTTTGGTGAAGTATCTCGCTCCATGGAGTTGATCAAACAGGTCATCCATGCGAGGTAAGGGGTATTTGTTCTTCACTATTTGCTGATTGAGACCCCGATAGTCAATGCACATGCGCATTGTACCATCCTTCTTCTTCACAAACAAGACAGGGGCCCCATATAGTGATACGCTAGGTTGGATGAACCCTTTCTGTAGCATCTCCTCAATTTGAGTCTTACACTCCTCCAACTCATGAGGTGATAGGCGATATGGGGCCTTACAAGGAGGTGTCTTCCCCGAGAGTGTCTCTATTTTGTGATCTACTCGCCTTTTAGGTGGTAATCCTAAGGGTAGATCATCGGGAAAGACATCTTGAAACTCATCCACCACATCCTTCAATTTCTCAGGAATTTGTCCAGCGAGTTGTGCACTCTGGACTTCTCTTATTAGACCCAGAAAACATCTATCGGTCTTACAGACAGTTGTCGTCCCTACGACATATAGAGGCAGTTTCTGCCTGTGTGATTTTTCTTTAACCCCAACGATTGACTATTGGTGGGTTCTCACTACTTTCTTCCTCCAATCCACCATTGGGTTGTACTGCTCCATCCATGGCATGCCTAAAATTGCATCATAACGGGCTAACTGTATCACTCGCCACTCAATTGCTTCCTGATATTCTCCTACAGAGAGGGTTACCCGTCTAGGTAATGATTCAATCCTCTCTGTTTGCCCATTTGGTAACTCTACTTCTTCACTTCCATCTCTCTCTAGATCCATTCTCAATCTGATTGCAACAGAGCGAGACAAGAAATTCTCTGTTGCTCCCGGATCTATTAATACTCTCACTTGATTACCTTCTAGGATTCCATTCACAACAATCAATTGTGAAGTTGCCTTTTGGGATCTTTGCGCATTATTCTTCTTCCTTCCCTCGCTTCTCTGCTTCCTTATTGAGCCAGTAAGGCCGCGAGGTACATTTACTGGCGATCTTTGTTTTTCTACTTGAGTGTTGAAAGGGAGAGGATTTAGGACATTCATATCCATATTATCATTATAGAATGTAGATTGTCAAATCCCACTCTCTGTCATATATCACCACAGGTAGAATCACCGGGTTTGGTGAGTTCATCACTTTGTCCATGAATTTAGCACCGAAGTGATAAACTAGTGATACTTTCATCTGCTCACGCTGGATGTACATAACCTTGATGTGGAATGGGTTTGAGAATGGAAAGCTAGGTGCGGGAAATTGTCCCCCCGGCGCATCCATCCCATCCGCTCTCTAAAGTCCTTCCTAAGTCTAGCGATTACTCTATGTTCTCCACTCTCAAATTACTCAGTTTCAGTAGTTCGTGTTATTCCAAGAGGGGTGATCCACTCTCTTGGACTAGAACACTCGCTCTGATACCATTGTAATACTCCGAGGACAAGAGAAGAGGGAAAACACAGATTGCACACTCAAACATTCGATGCTCCAAGGGAGCACCTTCTCTTTATTATATAGACAAAGAGGATCTCCTCCAAGGAAGCTCCACCATAGGATTAGGGACATAGATAGGTGACATGTCAGCAAGCTCCACCCTTGGATTATTGACTTGGATGGGTGACCTGTCTGGTCTAGGTCCTATCTGGTTGGTCAAACGAGCTTTGACCGGAGGGAATCTTTTAGGGAATCTTCCTGTAGGAATCTCAAAATCACATGAGTAAGGTACCATTGGAAAGCTCTCGACAAGACAAACCAGGGTGGAGGGAAGGCCAACCTTCCCTCCGTTGGGGGGGGGAATCTGCACATTTTCGAGGCCTAATTCATCCGTTTAGGCCTCCAAAATTGCCTTCAAAGATTTCAGGCATATTTCGGTTCCTACTCTATTAGTAGAAGTCCCCTTTTGGTGATACCTCTTTCTGATCTGTTTAGTCCATCATGTGTAACATCCTTCCAGATGTTACCAAACCAATTCTCACCTTTAAATCATATGTCTAGCTATTGGTTCTAAGGTTCTCAAGTCTATTTCGGTTTCTGCCCTATTAGTAGAAGTACTCTTTTGGTGATACTTCTATCTGATCTATTTTGACCGTCATGTATAACATCATTCTAGATGTTACCAAACCAAATTTCACATCTAGAGCATATGGCTAACCCTTGGTATTACACACATAGACCCCACCACTCAAACTTGAAGGCATTGAGAAAAATTAAGTTACTCTCCTTCTACAAAAGCACATAAATAATCAAATCCCAAACCTATCTATAAGTGAGCACAAGCCGGATAATGGGACCCAAGGTATAAACCATAAATACACATAAGTGTAAAACCATAAATACGGGCTCAAAATGTGCTACCATCCAAACTTGAAATTGATTATAATGCAAAACTGCAAAATCTAAAGCTTGATAAGAAAAGGATTTGAGGTAGTAGATCCAAAGCACAAAACATCTTTGGTTCAAACTCTTCTTCCAATGCTCTAGTTCCCATAGTTTGCTAAAAATTGCACTCTCTAACATCTTCCTCCCACTCGAGACTCCTAAGACTAAAACCTCTCCTTGTCTATCAAGTCTCTACCACTTATATAAGTTAGAGCTCTTGAAATAGGCAAGATTATAATATACATGGCCAATTACTTAAATATACATAGATTTTTCACATGGCAATTCCTCAAACATGGGATCCCTCATACAATCTACTCCAACATTACAAAGGTAAATAACACTAACTACCTTTTCACTTGCTATGCAAACCACAACACAACACCATATCCAATTACAAAGACCTAGCACAAATGAGGAATTGTAGGTACCTTGATGAAAAGGTTAAGACCCCAACATACTACCTACCTTTTGACAAACCAAGCAATTTTCTTTAAGCATATGTTTTTGAGTAGTAGTATAAATTGGTGGTAGATCTTACATTCATATATAAAAAATATATAGTGTGTTTTATGGACCAAGACCACATTATCTTATGCACTTTGATATATTTTAACATTGAGATTGGTTTGGTTACAAAGGAAGAGAAAATATAATTCCCATACCCATGAAGTTTCAACATCATATTTTGTATCTAACATCATAGGATAAGGAAAATAGAAGGAGTGCAAGTAGTAGATGAAAAATTTCTACAAACAAAAGAGTTTGTACCATTGGTCAAGAAGGACAAGAACAACCACAAGTTCAAAGTAGAGCCATAGCCAAAGTTATCTACATTGCATAAGCAAACCAAGTAAGGAATGTAGCCTTCTAAAGACAAGGAAGAAGCCTATCAGGGGAAAAGTTAGAGGAAGACAAGATGGAGATTGAGAGATGAAGAAGAGGAAGACACTTCTAAAGAAGTCAAAGTTGCTAAAGACCCACAAGGACCTTTAAAATATGTGGTAGAAGAGTAGGTCCCAAATGAGAAGTCTACTGTTTCCAAAGAACTTATGAAGTTGCCAATCCAAAAAATTGGGACAAGGTATGGAAGACATAGAAGTGGGTCCTTTTTCACCCTTGTCACCATTATTCACCAAAGTAATGATGCTCAAAGGAGCAAAAGTAGAGATTTGGGCATTCAGCACAAACAAGTTAATCATGATTATCTTGATGATGAAATTCATGCACAACATTATGATTCTATTGCTGAATTTGATGGTGTAGCGTTATCTAATGCCCAAAGACCAACATCTATATTTTAACAAATATGTAGCAATGATGAAATTAATGAATACTTGATTGGAGCGGTAAAACATGATCAAGGAATCATTTAAGTGGGAAATCACCACCTCAAGAAAGAGCAACCAGAGAAAATAGAGAAGTAGATTGCCCTACATGAGAAAGTTGAAGTCTTGGAGAAGGAGGTCACTAAGAGGATGGAAACAGAGCTCAAGCATAAAGAAGAGATTGAAACTCTACAGGTAACATTGGAGAACTTTGGTTGGCAAGTGATATTGAGAAGGCAAATGATGAAGTGAAGGTGGGACATTTGCAAGCCATGGTGGATCAAATTAATCAAAATTTTGAATTTTTTTTCCATTCATAAGGTGCTATACAAAGAATCAGTCTTGGCATACAGAAGAGAAAAAAAGTCTTTGGCTACATATATGCAAAGAAGAGATTGGAGTGCATCTAAAGACAACAACTAGTTGAAAGATGATTTGGAGAGGGCATAATTGTGATTGAAAAATTAAATGAGAAAGCCAAAAATATACCAAAGAAGGTTACAAAGGAAGAGAAGAAGTCAAAAGGCAAAGACCAACTTGATGGGAAGTCAAGTTGCAAAAGTCAAGCAAAATACCATTTGGCAAGTGTGTGGGGTAATGGAAGTGATGATGGTGAGGTTCATTGACATGACCATGTTGGTAAAGGAGGTACATGAGCTCAAGGTTATTTTACATAAGCTAATTTGACCATTGCACAACCAAACATTAGAGCAAGTAGTTGTAGGACTTATGAGAAAAATAGATATGAAGTCCACAAACCTTAAAGAAAGTCTGATAATGGATTTATTAAAAGTTTATTTGGAGGAGTTTATTGGAATGGCTAATATTTTGGAACCATTAGGACTTTAAGCTTTTGCTCTTATTTTCATGAAATAATTAGAAATCTAGAATAGTAGTTAACAAGTTTTCTTAGTACCCATCTTGGGCATTAGTAATTGATAGATTTTATAACTCCCAAATGTCTTTGACTACTAAAGTCTGGTATTTGAAGTGCCTTATGTTCAGTCAAAGTGAAAGGTGAATAAAGTGAAGAGCTCCTAGCTTTTTGATGTTTTCCTCAATTATATTGTGAAGATTTGGAGTTTTTGGTGTTTGTCTCTTTATGAATATTTGCAATGAGTTTCTGTTTTTGTACCTTGATAGATATTTTTGATGAGTGTTGATGGTAATTTCTTGTTTTTTTTATACCTAAAGTTGGTGGTAATTACTAGTAAAAAATAATCATGATAGTGTTTTGATGCACTATAGTGTTGAAATATTAAAGGTACAACATTAGAAACGTTTAGCTCGTGGGAAGAAGTTGGGATCTTTGAAAGACCATTACCTTTGGATGGAATGGTAGAACACTGATCTTTGGAATATGACCTAGGTTAGAATCTTTGGAAGATGTTTGGCTTCACTAGAGGAGTAGAACAAAGATCTTCATAAGACCAACCCAAAAGAGATCTTTGGAAGATGTTGACAACTTTGAACTAAAAAATCACTTTTTGGATTTTGATTGGAATTTTCTCATCCATGATTGTGATTTCTATTTTTATTTTCACAATGCACCTTGGTAGCATTGTCTTCTTTTGGAAGTGGTTTCTACCCAAGGTGTTAAATAAAAAATAGTAAAGGATTACTTTATGATACTTTCATTTTTATCTACTCATTTTTGGGTTGTATCCTTGTAAGGTCAATTTTTTGAGTATATATATTGCTACAAAACATGCATCACTATCAAAATCATACACTATAGAACCAAAAATCATATGAAAGTCATATGCAAACTCTAAAGTGCCACAATAATCAATTCAATTTACACTCAACTTGGATCAAAAATCAATCACTCAACTCAACAAACTACAAAAAATGAGCACTAATTATACTATCAAACCCCACCTACCCTAGCTAAGATACTTTACGTAACACTCATTGGCCTCTATCCACCGTAGTTGGCAACTTGAAGGCTCAACATCAAAGCAGTGAGCTCTTTGGAGCTGCACTTTGAAGGTATACCCATTGGACTCAATCTAGCACTACAACCCTAATGGTGTTGCTGATTGCCCATTTGACAATGAAAATAGTGTTACTTATGGTAATTATGATGGTTTGATTATAGCCCTAGCACAAAATCTGGCTGCCACTAAGTAGTCTCTAAGAAACTATTGATAAAAACTATGATTGCCAAGACTAATACTCCAATTTTTTAGCAAACTAGCTTTTGTGATACAAATATCATGTGTGTATACATCATTACATAACATACATAGTTGTCAACATCATACACTATAGAAGCACAACTCATCCATACATAAACTCTAAAATGCCACAATTTCCCCTTAATTGGTGGTTAGGTCCGTAGAACTCCTGATTACCATCAAGAGGCCAGGTGCTATCTAGCCTCATTGTTAGTTGCCTATTTGTAATCTATATCACATAAAGTAAACTAGTTATAGGTCAAGTATATTGAGGACATAGCCATTGTCCTTGAGAAACCACCATGAGGCAAGGAGTAAAACATGCTATATGCCATCCTCTCAACTAGAAATGCCACTCAATATACACCGCAAGCTTACACATACAATTGCCAAGTTTGGATTCTTAGTACCATCAATGTTTGGGAGGTGGTATGGCATAGAATTGCACATATGATCCTTCCAAACAACACCATCATGTCCTTCCAACATGAGGACTCTAGAAGGCAAAACCTTGTGCACTCTCAAGATAGTACAACTTGTAGTCACATCAAGTGTTGCCGATGTAGATTGCTATGGATATACATAATCACCCAGATGAAATTCAACAAATCAAGGGTCTATAACCTCCTACTCAAATAGTAGCATACAGTAAGGTATCTCTATGCTAATCAATTGCTAAGTTCTTAAAGCCCATCAACATTACCCATTGAGAATATGCTCTCACCCATATGTTTGGATCATCTAAGTCCAAAACTATAATAGCATCACAACAAATAGATAGAGCTAAATTTAGATCTTGTCCATAAAGTAGAAAGTAAGGAGAGAAAGACACTAAGAAGGTTTGCTAGTTGAACAGATAGCTCATGCCCAACCAATGTAATTGGAGATGCCAATCTCTTAAGTGGACTCTTTGAAAACAATACTCATATAATCCTCTCTTCACCAATGTCATGTTGTGGTTTGCATAACTAGTGAAAAAGGAGTTTACTATGGTTTATCTTCACGTTATTAGAATAGATTGTAGGACAGATCCCACGGTTGAGCTATTGCCATATGAGAT
Source organism: Lunularia cruciata (assembly GCA_948567375.1). Lineage (NCBI taxonomy): Eukaryota > Viridiplantae > Streptophyta > Marchantiopsida > Lunulariales > Lunulariaceae > Lunularia > Lunularia cruciata. The sequence continues at coordinate 49,250,028 of OX419755.1, read as the reverse complement.
ATATATATATATATATATATATATATATATATATATATATATATATATATATATATATATATATATATATATGACTAACCATGTGGATTATGGTCTTGTTCTCTTTGAGAGCTCTTAAGTATATAGGTGGTGGAGAGTTGATAGATTGGGGATGTGTTTTAGTTTTAGGAGTCTTGAGTGGGAGGAAGACATGAGGAGTGAGAGTTATAAAAGAGGAAGGTAGAGAATAAGATGAAGCACTTGAATAGGAGATGTCCCATGCTCCTAATCTACTACTCTTCAATCATTTTATCATAAGGTTTTAGATTCTACACCATGATGAAATTCAAGGTTGGATGGTAGCACAATTTGGGGCTGCATTCATGGAGTTGGAGATGAGAAGCTTGGATCCAATTGTTATTCTTGTGCTTACTTATGGGTAGGTCTGGAACTTGACAATGTTTGTGCTCTTATAGATGTAGAAGGACTTAATCTTGTTCAATGGCTTCAAGTTGGAGTTGTGGGGTCCATTTGGCAAAAAGAGAAACAACTAAATGACAAAAATACAAGTTATTGGATCCCAAGAGGAGGAGTATGGAGTTTTTTGACCATCAAAGGAGTTGGGAGAGGCATTTGGGGAGAAGAGCACACAATTGGAGAGAGAAGATAAAAGCTATAATTTGAAGACAAAAACCAAGTGATTTGAGTAGATTCTTAGTGAGATATGATGAATTGAATCAAGGGGGATAGAATTCATACCCAAGTGCACAAACTAGAAAATTTGGAGAGTTTTGTAATACATTTTCATAATCTATCAAAGGGAGTGGAGAGTAAAAAAAATGCTTATTGTGTTGAGTACAAGAAATTTTATATTTGGATCAATTTAAGGTCAAATTTGGTCAATTGAAGTTGGAGCTTTGGAAAGTAAGGTGTTGGAGATGAGATGATGATTAGGTTTGGATTTTTGGTCACTCTCCAAGTTAATTTTTGAATCAAATTATGAAAATTTCCAATATTGTTGATGGTTAGGTCTTGCACCTTTATGCTAAGATTTCATACATTTTCCTCAAATAGAAAATTCATTCAAAGTCTTAGATCAAGCATACTTGGATCTATAGAGCTCACAATTTAGCCTAGCTTAAAAATCAATCCATATATAGGGATTAGGGTTAGATTAAGCTATCAAATTTTGCAAGGTTTAGACATAAGCACAACTAACTACTATGAAAAATTTGTTTAGCTTTGAATTCATGGAGAGTGAGAACTTATGCAACAAGTTCTATTGAAAATTTTGTCATAAAGTCAATAGAGCATTTGTATTTTCAAGCATGATTGAATATCAATTTTCTCATTTTCATGACTATGATTGAATATTTAAGGTTTATAGAGTGTTTATGAGAATTATATATACATTTGATCCAAAAATTTGGAGAAAGTTGCCAAGAACCGAGAGAAAACCCTCGATTAGGGATTTCAAAATTAGGGAGGAAACATAAAAATTTGGCCAAGTTTGAGATCTTTTTAGGTGAGCTATAATAGTCAGATTATGGCTTGTTTTATACCATTTGAAAGCTTATCTCATGCGCTTTCTATTGAGTTCTAGATCATTTGAACCAAAATAACACAAAAAGGTTATTCTCATCTGAAATGTATCAAGTGTTCCACATCAAAAAGGCATAGAATTTCCTCACTTGGAGTACAAATCAGATTGAAAGTTGGAGTATAGATTGGAAGAAACTTGGAGTACAAATTTTAATTAGCTTGAGGATAGGGTAGGAGGCTTTGAAGCTGATTTCCATCAAAATTATGAAGAGGAGTTGTTGAATTCTTATGGTGGATCCTCTTTATGCTTGAATGCTTGTTTGTATGCCCAATTGGCTTGGATTGTTCTACGGGCATTACACTTAGGTTCTTTCCTTCTAGGAGTGGTGTGTATTCTCCTTGGTAATATTGGAAGTGATGATGAGTAGACTAGAAGTGCATGTTATGATGACATGTTAGGGTGCACATTACTCCCTTTCTTGATAGAAGGAATATTAGAAATAAGAGTGGAGGGTTCCGACGGTTGGGTAACATGCACGCTCAGACTAGTTGTAATAGATTGACATATAATCTTTGATTTTTAAGCTCCACAATTAGGCACCCTATGTGTTCCTAGAGAGAGGAATGCAAAGTTTGATATTGTTTAAACCAATCTCGTTGATAAGCCATCTGCCTCAAAGTGATCTTGGGGAGGTAGTACAATGATCAATCATAGCACTGTCACACAAACTTGAAACTCTCCTAATGAATTTGTACCCAAACCAATGAAGACTTTAGTTGGTGCACCAATAATTACTAAGAACTTGATCTAAGAGCAAGTAAGTTGTCCCTTCACTAGACTTTTCAAGAAGCGCTACCACCTCAATGCACTTGGAGAAGTTCTTCAACATAACCAAAATATACCAATGATGTCTTATAGTCAATAGTAAAGGTCCAATAAAGTCCAAAATCCAACAATAACCCAACCTCATGATAGCTAATGGGTGTAATTGTGGCATAAGAGCATTGAATGATGCTCTAACTTGATCAAAAACCAAACATCTAGCAAAAAACTAATTTACATTGATCTGCATATAGCACCACCAATAATAACTCTAGAGTAATCTATATGTCTGCTTTACTCCAAAATGTCCTAGCTCCTCATGAGCATGTTGTACCAATTGTGGTCTTTGAGACAAAAGAGGAACTACTTGCACTCTAGCATCTTCCTATACATGAAGAAAATGTCTGCCCTCTAAATCTAAACCGCTTGGTTTGTTGAAAGATGTTGTCTTTCTCCTTGGTACCAACTATGCCACCCACAACACTTATGCAAAGATAGTCAATCATTATGATGCTAACTTATACCATTATATCCACTCTATGGATATGAGACCTCAACTACTCCTAGTGTTGTTGAGAAAGATAACATCAAAGCCTCAAATATATAAATATATATATATATATATTATATATATATAAAGAGGTAGATGCATGCCAACCTCACACTATCTCTTCATTTGTCTCACTATACCAACATGTGTCCAATTTGATCTGGTTGGCTGGTACATGGGCTTCTACTAAACCAATCTACATCATGGTTCACCACTCTAGATTTATGAATAACCATGAAATCATACTCCTATAAAATCATAGCCCATTGTGCAAGCTTCCATGAAAATTTTTTGGACTCCATCAACCACTTTAGTGGTTGATGGATTAGTGATGAGAATGAAGGGGTTAGCAAATAGGTAACATAAAAAATATACTTCTACCGACACTATTACCAAGCACACTCTCTCATATGAACAATACTTCACCTCCATTGAATTGTTGGAGTGACTAGTATAGGCCACCACAAACTCTTTCCGTCATTATCCTACAAGGTGTGCATTGCTCTATAACACCCATTGATGCATATATACTCTATTATGATATTTAGTTTGATATTGAAAATATTTTAGAGATATTATTTGTATAGAGTTAAAGTAGACTTTTACATTAACTATGATTAGCTAGAGTTAGTCATAGCCAAGATAAAGGTGACTCTACTTTAAAGGAAGGTGAAAGAGTCAATACTATTATTTTAGATTTTAGTGCATTGACTTGTTATTGTTCCTAGGTGTTTAGCTTTGAGGAAAGAGTTGAGACTCTTGGAACCCACAAGCCTTTTTGGTTTGGATTCTATAGCCCAAGGATAGCACATGTGAAAGAATTCTTGATTTAGTATTTAGGTCAAGCTAAGACTACATGCTTACAGGTTTGAATATTCTTTTAGACTTTTGACTTTATATGATTTTTTCCTTAGTAACTTGAGTTAATTTGGTAATTACTAACATTGGTATGTAATTATTTCACAAGTATATAAACTAGGGATGAGGAAGTACTTATTGTCCTTTCATTTGCAACTATCTCTTTCTCATCTAGTTCTTTAGTGAACAATGGTTTGAGTCTTTGAGGTACCTTGGAGGAGTGTGATGGAGTTTTGGTTCTTTGTCTTCTTAGTCCATAGATGTGTTACCCTTATAGCCATTAGGTTCATCTTGAGTGAGAGATATGTGTTCACAACTCCAAGCTCAAACATACTCCAATTATTATGAACCTAGGATGGTCACCCTTGGATCAATCTCCTAAGAATAGGACTTACAAGCAAGCTTACCTCTCACTCAAGATGAACCTCTAATGGCTATTATGGTAGCACACCATGTAACTAAGGAGGCAAGGAACCACAACTCCATCATACTCCTCCAAGGCTAACACTCCAAGACTCAAACCATTTTTCACTAGAGAACTCAATGAGAGAGATAGTTGCAAATGAAAGGATGAGGAGTACCTCATCACCTCTATTATATATACTTGTGAAGTAGTTACTCACCAAAGATACTAATTACTAGGGTAACTCAAGTTACTAGGCAAAAAGTCAAATAAAGTTTAAAGTCTAAAGAAATATATATACTCATAGGAATATTCATATAAGCATGTGGTCTTGTCTTGACCTAACCACTAAGTCAAGGATTCCTTCACATAGGCTATCCTTGAAATGTAGAAGAATTCAAAGCAAAAAGGCTTGTGGGTGCAAGAGTTCTCAATTATTTCTTCAAAGCCAATCACTTAGGAATAATACCAAGTCAATATACTAGAATCCAAAATAGTGGTGCTCATCTTTTCCACTTCCTCTAAAGGAAGGCCCCCTCTATCTTAGCTATGAATAACTTTAGCTAATCATGACTAATTTAAAACTGTCATTTATCTCTATATAAATAATATCTCTCAAGTATTGTGACAACCCAACAAATATCACTTTTGCGGTAATCAAGTAAGTAAATTTCATTCCCGCAGAGATACAATTCAAAAATTGTCAAATACAAAGCAAAGTAACAATGTAGTCTTGTTGGTTGCATCTTTAATCTCTTAGGTAGAAACTACACCTTGAAGAGAGTAACAAGCACTAACTTGTAGTCTTGTCACAAATTAACACTCCTTAATCACAACTCATTCAATTTTGTCCAAAAAAATCTTGATTGTGATGATTTAGATTCCTTCAAAGACGGCTACTTCACTACAAAGCACCTTCATCTTAGAATTTTTTCCACCTCTCTACTGAAGGCACAACTTCCTTGATCATAATTGCTTCACACCAACCTTGCGCTACACTCACAAATGCAAAATACTACAAAACACTACAATTGCTCTCAGATTTATCAAGGCGTTGCTTCAATTGCACTTCACTCAGGATCAAACACATAGAATGAAGATCAAGGCTATGGAATCCAACAAACACACTGACTTGTACTTCAAATTTCTCCACACACTCACAAACACAAACATAGAATTGATACTCAGAATTAAGCTCAAGCAACGAGCACTAAAATCAACACTTCACTTTATCTATCTCCAAAAATTATGAAAATTGAACAACATAAGACTGCAAATGCCTCCTTTAAATAGTAGAGCAATTGATAGTTGCTAATAACTGTACCATTCTACAACAACTCTACAAACCTAAAGATCCAAAATGACAATGCACCTCTTCACATTTGCCTCTTCAAATCTCCAATCTATTTCTACTTTGATCCGATGTCTAGCTCTTCTTTGGCTTCCAAACCCGATGATCCTCCTATCACTTCTCCTTCTTCAGGTCTATCTAATTCTACTAACTCCTTTGCTACCGCTACCACTTCTTTGCTCTGAACTACAATTGCATTGGTGGGTAACTTATCTAACTTTTTATCTCCCAACCCACTCTTCTCTAGTGTCTCAAATGTCAAATCCAAAGACACTTGCACTCCTACTTCTACAACTTTGGACTTCTTCTCCTCCTTCACACTACTTTGAAGTCTCTCTAACTCTTAGTTCACTAAATCTAATCTAAGACTCATATTGTCTCCTAACTCAATTATCTTCCTATCTACTTGTTCTCTCAAATGAATCAATAGAGTATTTATATCTACATTTTTTGCTCTTCTCTTTTGAGTTTCATGCACAAGCAATTTCAATTTGGGCAGTCTTGCTTCCTCCAATCTTCCTTCAGATTATGTGCTCAACATTGCACATAGTCTTCTAACAACTTCCCCTTCTGACTTTGATGCATACCCCCGAGATTGTTCTACCTTCAACTCTTCTCTGTACATCTTCAATTTGTCTTTGTACTTAGTAGCAAGCATCTTATTTTCCTCCACATACTTAGAACTCTACATCTCAACACTTCTTACCAAGCTTCTTAATCTTTACTCTTCTTGGTGTTGGATTGCCAACTCCCTTTTCCATGCTTGATTGTTTCCTGCCACCCTCTTCTTCAAGCTCTCTAACTCTTGATCCATCACAACTGCCATTGCCTTCACATGAATACTATCAATGCAAACTTCACTGACGTCCTCTTTCATCCTTGCCAGCAACACCATCTGCTCTTTCAACTCTTTGGCTTGATTGTGCATTTTTCTTCCACGCTTCTTGAAACTCTCTTGCAAGTTCTCAAAAGTCTTCTTCTTCAAGATTGGATCCACTAGAAGTTCCTCAGCTTCTCCTTCTCTTTGAGTTACAATCTCCTTTGATGTCTTCACTTTTTCCAATAGATACTTCACCACCTACAACTCATTATTCACCTCCATTTGATCTTGTTGGATCACCTTCTTCTACGTCTTCAGTAGCTCCAACAATGGATTCATGATTGCATTAAGAACTTTACTCCATCAAAGCCTTCTTCATCTTTGGCTTTGTCTTTGTACTTTGCTTCTTCTGCCAAAGCCTTCCCCAAAGTCTCAATCTTTGTACCCTTAGCAACATTGCCTCCAAGCTTACTTCTTCCTTACAGACTAAGCTTGAACCTACGAGTTCAGCTATCACTAACCTCTTGGCTCTTCCTCCCTTCCAGTCTTCCTTCTTTGGCACTTCATTTATCTCCTTCATGGGCAATTCTTAGCAAGGGCCATCTCTTCCCTCCATATGATCAATCACCACATGGAACGCCTCATCTTCTTCTACCTCAATTGCTTGTTGGACCTCCTCTTCACCTTCAGTCTAACTCTTGGATTCCTCACTTTGTAATGCAAGATCAGCTTCTTTGGATTCTCCTCCTCTGGACTTTGTATCTTCTTCAGACTTTGTCTCCAAAGTCTTGTCCTTCACCACCTTCTTACCTTGTGGATTGAGTCTTTGGATCTTATGTTGTGGCTGGGGCAATGCTACCTCTTTGGGTTTAGTCTACTTCTTTGTTTTTGGACTTCTTCCTTCTACCATCTCCCTCTATCTCGTTGTGATGAAATGGTCATCGTTGGCTTGCAATTGTAACATGTATTGCTGCTCCTCTTCATCCGCTTCTTGTCAAAGATCAAGATGGAAATGCAACACCATGCAATGCCTCTCCTCCATTTTCAGCAGATTTAATCCAAAGTAGAAGTGCGCTACAAACAGTGCAAAGTAATGTGGAGGCAAATTGGTTCTCCAATTGATGATCATCTACCTCACTTGCTGGTGGAAGCACTTTGCCTAGTTCACTTTCATTCCTACAAACATTTGGTGGAAGAATATTGCCTACTGCATGTTGATGTTTGTTATTCTTTTGGGTTTGAACATAGCCATGATTGCTACCACAATGCTCTGCTTGATCAAGTCCCGATAGAACTTCACTTTGTAACCATTGTTGGTCCACAAAGCTAAGAACAAGTTTCTTATATCCGTGGTCTCCTCTGTAGCATCGCACTTCCAATAGAAGGTGATCCCAATTGCCTCTCTTGCTTCCTTCCCCAATACTAACTTCTAATTCAACTCAGTCCATCAAGCCAGATTTCCTCTCTTCCCCACAACTTTGAGGCCTTCCTCACAATTACTAGTAGCTATCTCTACCATGATGCTTGGAAAACTGAAATTCTAGTTCCATGCCAGGAATGTAATCCAAAGTCTATTCAAGACCTTGATCCTAGCTATGACATCTAATTGCCAAATTGCAAAACTCCTCACTGCAAGTGTGCTTAGCCTTCTTCACCATGATTTGCTCTCTTGTTCTTTGGCATTGGAAGACTACCTCCTCTCATGGACGCAACAATCTAACACCTTCTAGACTTCAAAAAATTTCACTTTCAATCGGCTTCTTGATGCACATTACTACAGGATGACTACTTAGAGGAACAAGATATCTACTTGACATATTTGATTTCTCCTTGTGCAATCACAATTTTATAGTACTTAAAGTGCAATCATTCTTCAGTCCATTTCAAAATTGACTCCCACTTCTTCTACATGTTGGTTTCTTGTCACTGTCAAGGTATTCTTCTATTGCCTCCACCGTCTCTTGAAGTGTACTTTCTTGCCTGGCCTGACACATAAAGAGGTTATTACACTATCTTTGTATCAGCCTTTGCTTCCTGATCCAAAGAAAACTTTCTTCAGATTTGTCTCTTTGTAACCCCATCCGAGTACATTTGGTTCCCAACCCTAGGTCGACTTCTTTGGCTTTACTTCAAAGACACATAAGTGTATTCTTTACTTCATAATTTGGCTTCCACAATACACTTCTTCTTCAAAACTTAAAAAAAACAAAACAAAATAAAAATGTGGGTACCACAGGTACTTGTAATACCAAACTAAATATCAAATATCATATACTTGCACAATTGGGTGTTACATTTACCCTTAGACTAAGTTTTCACTTTTTCCTTGGAGTGGAGGTCTCTCTACCTTCTATGATACATCTTCAACTTATCATGGTTAATCCTATCAAAGTGTCTTTGTCCTAACTCTTTGAGATCAGAAGTGTAATTGCCCCATACCTTTTCCACTATGAAAGGTCCAAAATACTTAAGCAAAAACTTCTTTTGCATTCTCTTGAATTGTATAGAATCAAACAACATTACCCAATCACCTTCTTTGAAAGGCTTCACCTTTTTCTTGCCTTGCCTCTTATCATAGCTCTCCTTTTTTTTCTTTGGGTTTGCTCTACTCAAACTATAACAATTGTTCTTGCTTCCTCCAATTCCATGAGTTAATCCTTCCTTGACTTCTTTGCATCTCCTCCTTGTGCTTTCTTAAACCTCTTATGAATGCTTTAGAAGGTAGGAAGATCAAAGTGAATAGGTGAGGTAGACTCAATACCATATACCAAATGAAAGGGAGAATATTTGATGGAAGTGTTCATGGTTGTTCTATATTCCCACCAAACTGCATGAATCTTCTTGTCCCAATGATATTTAGCTCCTTCCAATTCTGCATCTTTGGCCAATATCATGTACAAGGTCTAATTGGTTCTCTTTGCCAAGCCATTAGAATTTGGCTTATAGGATGAAGTTACCTATGTGTGATAGAGAAATGTCATAGCATGGCTATAGTGATACTTCCTATAAAGTCTCTTCCTCTATCAAAAACCAACTCCAAAGGGCACCCAAACCTAGTGATAATGCGTTCACAAAGAAATCTACCAACTAAATCATCATTCTTGTCCCTAAATGTTCTAGCCTCAACCCACTTGGTAAGGTAATCACTAACTACCACTATGTATTGATTGTTCTATTATAGGGACCTATAAAGTAGATTCCACACCTCTCAAAAGGTCCTAGCAATGGAATTGATCTAAGAGGAATGTAAGTAGACTTTCTAGCAAAAGCTTGACAAACATTTCAAATTTTGCAATAATCAAGACAATACTTGAAAATCCCACTTCAATGGTACTCTACATCTAGAATCTTGAAATAGTCACCTTCCTTGCAAAGTGTTACCCATACACTAAGCCTTCATGAAACTCCATTATGAGTAGGATAAACTCCTCCTTACCCATCGCTCTTTAAAGTAGACCATTTGCTCCTTGGTGAAAAAGAATATCCTCTACCATTGTGTAAGGTCTAGATCTTGCTGCAAGGGCCTTCCTCTCCCTAGCGTGCATCTCTTTTGGATAATTACCTCTTGTAACAAATTCCACAATCTCCTTGTTCTCCATTGGAACCTCTTTGAGTGATTGATATTGTCATGAGCTCCTCATCCAAGAAGAAATCATCCATTGGCTCAACACCATCATGATCATAGGCCCTAGATAACAAATCAACATTTGTATATTTCTTCCTTGACCTATCCTCAATGGTGTAGTCATACTTAGACAAGAGTATCATCTACCTTGCTAGCCTCCCTTCTAAATTAGGCTTGTTGAAAATTTACTTCAAAGCCTTATGATTCATGAAAATGGTAGCTTCCCCTCCAATCAAATAATGTCTAAACTTCTTGAGACCAAAGATCAATGCCAATCCTTCTCTCTTTGTGATTGAGTAATTATTTTCTGTTGAAACCATTTGTCTACTAGCATAAGATATTGGATGATCATGCACATCTTGGTCTAATTGACTAAGAATGCATTTTTTAGCTACATTGGAAGCATCAATATAGAGGATGAAAGACTTACTCCAATCAGGTCTAACAAGAATTGGAACTACAACAAGGAATTGTTTAAGCTCCTCAAAAGCTTTGAGAGCCTCTTCATCTTCCAAAATCACCATGTATTCTACACTCTTTTTCATGTAGATGGTCAATGCATAAGACTTGTTGCAAAATGAAAAAATGAACCTCCTATAGTACCCAACCATTCAAAGAATTGGTGTAACTTTGTGAGCTTGAAGGGAATGGAAGGTCTAAGATTTTTCACCTTCTTAAGATCAATTGCTATTCTATTCTTGGAAATAATTTGCCCCAAAAGTAGACCTTCTTCAAAGCCAGAATTCATTTCTTTGGGTTAAGTGATGTATTTCCTTCATTCAAGTGTTACAAGACCTTGATCATGTGCTCAAATTGCTCCTCCTTGCTCCCATAGACACAAAAGTCATCAATAAAGTTTCTCATACATTTCTTAATGGAAGGTTCAAGCACCTTATTTAGAACCATTGGAATGTGCTTGGAGTATTGCATTCCTTGATATAGCATTCACTACAGATCTTACATCAATAAGTGCATCCTTGGTGTTGTGACCATTCACTTTCACATAAATCTTAGAGGTATATTCACAAGCCTCCCATGGTGTTGGTTTAGCATCCACCACCCCCATGGATATTGGAGCTTTCTCTTTTGCTTTCTTCTTCCTCTTGCTCCTTGTAGACTTCAAACCACCTCTAAGCTCCTTTCTCACAATAGGATTTAAAGCAATTAGTTGGCCCATTGTGATGTTAACCTTGTGATTACCAATATTCTCCAACACATTATAGTTTCATTATTGTTTTGAGATCAAAAAGTCCTCTATCCCCAACTTTTTCCTTGTAGTCTTTCTTGTTGATGGTGTTAAAGTGCTAGTGCAAGTGCTCCTAATAGGCATAGGTGTATTCTTACTATGAGTAAATCCTTGAACTCTCTTCTTCTCTTGTGCCAAAAGATCCAAATTAAAACCTTTGGAGTTTGAGCACTCTGCCTTCTCATACTAGCTCTCAACCACATCTATGGATGTTATCTCCTTACTTTTGTTTGGATTAGGAGCCACTTCGGTTTCACTACCTCTCTCTTTCCCTCTATTTTATCCCTCATAACTCCTTCCTCCATGGTAAGTGGAATTTGGGAAATTTGTTTTGATGTGACCTCTTCTTCCAAAACCAAAACAATTACTATCTTTGAAATTATTGGTTGGTTTGCCTCCTCTATATGGATAGTTTTCGTAACTCCTAGTTCTCTCCACATTCTGATCCACTCCTCTCTTCTCCTATAGTTGCATTACATTGACCTTGAGATATATGAGTTGTTCTATGATGGTTTGAAATGGATAGTTTGGTAGAAGTGCAAGAATCGGAGCAACTAATACTTGTGGAGCAAACCTTGCTACCAAAGTATCAAAAGTTCCAACATACTTGCAGCCTTGAGGATGATGCACAACCCCCTTCACCAACACCAAATCACTCTCATCCCCTTCCAAACTCTCTTCTATACGTATTGCAATCTTGATAGCTTCAACCTTGGAAGAAAATTTCTCATATCTCACTTTGTTTCAAATCTATGGTCTCAACCCTCCCACAAAATTCTTGGTGAGAATAAACTCTCACTTTCTCTTCATCTCCTTGTTTGAGGAAGGTAACCTCACTCATCAATCTCTAAATATAACTCTCATTTGAAAGAAAACTCTCAATGAGTGCTGAAGTCAAACTCTTCCAAGACATTTCTTGCACATCTCTCTCCTCTCTCTCTTTTGGTATTCAGACTCATACCATGTAAGGGTTACATCCCCAAAGAAATCTGGTAATAATGAGGTTCACTCATTCTTCCTTCTCTTATTGTTTCCTATGCAAGCTCTCTTGAAGTCTCTCACAAAGGCTTCTACATCTTCTCTATCCTTGCAAAAGAAAATTAGAAGTTTCACTATCTTAGCCCCTCATTATCTTTCTCTTTTCTCTCAATTTTTTTTTCTTTTCTTTCATTCTATAACTAATAAATTATATACATGACTAATACCATTTGAGAGTAATCCATCCTAGGGAATACAAAAGATTTAGGTTACTCCAAGATTTCTATAGGAAGATCAAATCCTAGAATGCATATAAATCAAACCCTCATGGATAGTTTATCCATAAGTTTAAAAAGTATCTCCATCATTAATCTTGAGAACTAGCTAATGAAAGTGGTAGTTTCTCTATAACTATACTAAGACTCTCTCCAATATCTTTCACCATAGCCTCCAAAAGTGTTGTTACTCTACTACACTCATGTCCATTTTGAAGTCCTTCTTCTCCACAAACCTCACACAACTCCTTGGTCTTAGATCTCCTCCTTCCCAATCTTGGTGAAGAAGGTCCAAGATGCAATCCCAAGTCAAATAAGCCTCTCTTTTTCCTCAATCTCTTACTTTCAAAGGTCAATAGACATGAACTTGCCTTATATCCCTACTCTTCACATAAAAAGCACTTAGAATCACTCTTTCCTCCAAGTAATGTATGTTTTTGGATCCTCTCAACATTCTCTTCAAATTTTATTCTAAACTCTCTTTTCCCCAAATCAACCTCTACAATCACCTTAAACTCTAGATGAACCTTGGATAGCCTTGGCTTCCACTCTTGGTGATCCTTTATGCTCCCAAGATGAGTCTAAACACTCAAACATGCTTTTGGTTGTTCTCACACTCCACATACATGAGATTTCAACTCTCTAAAATTGACCACTCCTCACAATATCACTAAATTCTCTCAAATGGTATGTTATACCACTTTGAAATTTTGAACACTTTATTAAAACCTCATAGCATTATCCTTTGCAAAAATTTCAGATCTATTCATCTAGCCATTAGGCCTAGGAATCTTTCTATTTAGCACATATATTTCAGATTTGGTCTAAAAACCACCCTCTCACTTTAAAAACTCAAAACTTCATACACAAGTGCAATCTGTCCCTAATTATTTTGCCAAACGGTAGGACATTATGCACTAAATATTCTTGGAAAGTTTCAAAAAAATTCAATGAAAAATGAAGAAATGGCAAACTCTATACAAAATTCAAGAGAGTGTGCAATTACCAAAACATTTTACCCTACCACCTTCCAAAAATTCTAGCTTAATGCATGTAACAGCACTTGCAATAATTTCATATGTCCCACCTAGAAGATAATACAAGCTATCTATTATGAAATTTCAAATCAAGATCTCAAACTTGAAGTTTTTCTCAAAATCACCGTGATTTCCAAAATCTGCAATCCAAAATTCCACCTCACACAATCTTTCCAAATCCTTTCATGTGTACAAGATGTATAAAATCACCTCAAAGATATCATAATGAACTATAAGGTATAAAAATAGGTCCAAGTTCTCTAACATAAGTTCAGCACTCTCCTCCCCTAATGTTCTTTCCAAGTGAGCTCTCATAGCTTATTTTATCTAATATAAAATTGTACACGAAACATTATATTGCCTTCTAAAGAGGTCCCAACAATGAAACCAAAAATGTGAGCTTGCATGTCTCTCACTCAGGATGAACCTCTAATGGCTATTATGGTAGTGCACCATGGACTAAGAAGGCAAAGAATCTCAACTCTATCATACTCCTCCAAGGCTAACACTCCAAGATTCAAGACATTGCTCACTAGAGAATTCAATGAGAGAGAGATAGTTTCAAATGAAAAGATGATGAGTACTTCCTCACCCTTATTTTATATACTTGTGAAATAGTTACACACCAAAGTTACTAATTCTTAGAATAATTCAAGTTACTATGCTAAAAGTCAAATAAAGTCAAAAGTTAAAGGAATATCCATATTCATAGGAATATTCTCCTAAGCATGTGATCTTATCTTGATCCAACCATTAAGTCAAGGATTCTTTGACATAGGCTATCCTTGGACTATAGAAGAATCCAAAACAAAAGGCTTGTGGGTGCAAGAGTTCTTAACTTTTTCATCAAAAACAAACACCTAGGAATAATACCAAGTCAATACATTAGAATCCAAAATAGTCATGCTCATTTTTTCCACTTCCTCTAAAGTAAGATCCCCTCTATCTTAACTATGAATAAATTTAGCTAATCATGAATAATGTAGAACCATCATTTATCTTTATATAAATAATGTCTTTCAATTACTTATACCATATACTTATACCATACTTATATAATACCATACCAAATATCAAATAGCACATACATGCACAGATGGGTGTTACATTTCCCCCCGGACTAAGATTTCACTTTGTCCTTGGAGTGAAGGTCTCTCTTTGATACATCTTCAACTTATCATGGTTAATCCTATCAAAGTGTCTTCTTCCCAACTCCTTGAGATCATAAGTGTAATTTCTCCACATCTTCTCCACTATGAAAGATCCAAATCACTTAAGCAAAAACTTCTTTTTTATTCTCTTGAATCAAATGGAATCAAATAACATGACCCAATCACCTTCTTTGAAAGGCTCCACCTTTTTCTTGCCTTGCCTCTTGTCATAGCTCTCTTTTTGTTTCTTTTGTGCTTGCTTCACTCAAACCATAGCAATTGTTCTTGCCTCCTCCAATTCCATGAGTTGATTCTTCCTTGACTTCTCTGCATCACTTCTTGTGATTTCTTCAATCTCTTATGAATGTTTTAGAAGGTAGGAAGATCAAAGTGAATAGATAAGGTAAAAAAATACCATATACCAAATTAAATGGAAAGTATCCAATGGAGGTCTTTATTGTTGTCCTATACTCCCACAAAATTGCATGAATCTTCTTGTCCCAATGATGTTTAGCCCTTCTATTTTTGCATCTTTGGCCAACATCATGCACAAGGTCTGATTGGTTCTATTTTCCAAGCCATTGGAATTTGGCTTGTAGGATGTAGTTACTTTATGAGTGATAGAGAAATGGCATAGGATGGATGTAGTAATGCTTCCTATAAACTCTCCTCCTTTATCAAAACTTACTCCAAAGGGTACCCAAACCTAGTGATAATGTGTTCACAAAGAAATCTCCCAACTTCATCTTCATTCTTGTCCCTCAATGGTCTAGCCTCAACCCATTGGGTAAGATAATCAATAACTACCACAATATACCAATTGTTCCTTGGAGTTCTATTGAGAGAACCTACAAAATCAATTCCCCACTTCTCAAAAGGTCCTAGAAATGGAATTGATCTAAATGGTGGAGTGGATGTATAATTTCTAGCAAAAGCTTGACAAACATGACAAGTTTTGCAATAATCAAGATTATCCTCTGAATCCCTCTCCAATAATAACCTGCATCTAGAATCTTGAAAGTTGTCACCTTTCTTGCAAAGTGTCTTCTACACACTAAACCTTCATAAAACTCTTGTATGAGTAAGAGAGACTCTTCCTTATCCATTGCTCTTCAAAGTAGACAATCTACTCCTTGGTGAAAAGGAATATCTTCCACCATTGTGTAAGGTGTAGATCTTGCTGCAAGGGCCTTCATCTCCCTAGCATGCATCCCTTTTGGATAGTTACTCTTCTAACAATCTCCTTGTACTCCATTAGAACCTCTTCTATGAATGAGATTTTCATGAGCTCCTCATTTGAGAAGGAATCATCCACTGGTTCATCCCCATCATGATCATAGGCCCTAGATAACAAATCAAAATTTGCATGTTTCTTCCTTGGCCTATCCTCAATGGTGTAGTCATACTTAGATAAGAGTATCATCCACCTTGATAGCCTCCCTTCCACATTAGACTTGTTGAAGATGAACTTCAAAGCCTTATGATTTGTGACAATGGTTGCTTTCCCTCCAATCAAGTAGGGTTTAAACTTCTTGAGACCAAAGATCATTGCCAACCTTTCTCTTTTCATGACAAAGTAGTTCTTTTTGCTGAAACCATCTACCTAATAGCATAAGCTATTAGATGATCATGCCTATCTTATTTTAATTGACTAAGAATGCATTTTTTAGCTACAATAGAAGCATCAATATAGAGGATGAAAGGCTTACTCAAATTAGGTTTAACAAGAATTGGAGCTACAAAAAGGAATTGTTTGAGCTCCTCAAAAGCTTTGAGAGCCTTTTGGTCTTCCAAAATCACCATGTGTTGTAAAAACTTTTTCATGTAGATGATCAATGCATAAGACTTGTTGGAAAATGAAAAGATGAACCTCCTATATTACCCAATCATTTCCAAGAATTAGCATTACTTTTTCAAGTTTGAAGGGAATGGAAGGTTTGAGATTTTCTCACCTTCTTAGGATCAATTGCTATTCCATCCTTGGAGATGATGTGCCCCAAAAGTAGACCTTCTTTATAGCCAAAAATGCACTTATTTGGGTTGAGTGATGCATTTGCTTCATCCAAGCATTGCAAGACCTTGAGTAGGTGCTCAAAGTGCTCCTCCTTGATCCCATAGATACAAAAGTCATCAATGAAGTCTCTCACAAATTTCTCAATGAAAGGTTCAAACACCTTGTTTGTGACCATTGGAATGTGGCTATAACATTGCAAAGCCCAAAAGGCATGACCTTGAAAGCATAAGTCTCCTAAGGTATGGTGAATGTGGTGAATTGTTGATACTTTGGTGCAATTTTGACTTGGTTATACCCATTATGACCATATTCAAAATTGTACCTCTCATGACTTGCAACCTCCTCCAAGATCTCATCAATGAATAGCAAAGAGGAATAGTCTTTCTTAATAACAACATTGAGCTTCTTGTAATCCACACATGCCCAAAGCTTGCCATTTTTTTTCTTCACAATCACAATTGGAGACACCCATTCTGAATTCTCCACCTCAAAGATAAATCCAGCATCCTTGAGCTTATTAATCTCCTCCTTCACAACCAAAGATATTGGTGGACTAATGCAACATTGCTTTTGGTGGACTGGTCTTGCATGTGACTCCACCTCAATCTTGTGCTCCTCCAAGGTGACTTCTTTTAGATCCTTGTAACTAAAAGCAAATACATGGATGAACTTGCAAAAAATCACTTCAAATCTTACCTTCTCCTCCTTGGTAACATTTAGACCATACTTGAGGGTAGATAATCTCCTCTCTATCTCCTCAAGTGTCAATGGTGATAATCTGGGTCTTTTAAAACCTTTGGCTTAAGTGCAAAATCTTTAACACACAAGGGATACATATCTAAATCAGATTTAGATTCATCCTCCTCCATGGAAGTCTCTTTTTCTATGCTTGTATCCATATCTTGAGTACCAACTTGAGTTACTCCAGACTTGAGTTAACTCCTAACAATCTCCCCCTTGACTCATGTCTTAGGGTCCTTAACCTCTATAATTTATATGATTACTCCGCAAAAAGTCCTAAAAGGAGGCCTAACATAAGTCCCTCTATAAACTAGAGTTAACTTGAACTAAGCCATAGCCTAAATAGGATAGAGTGAAATCATATATAAAGATAACAAAACTGCTAATCTACTCTACTTGTGCCCATATGCAACACTTGTAGTTTGACATTATGTCTCAAAAAACATTCCAAAGATATCACTTTTGTAAAAGCATCAGAAGGATTGAGTTCACCATCAATCTTGACTAACTCAATCATATTTTCAAACACAACCTGTCTAAGAAAATGATTCCTGATGTTGATGTGCTTCACTCTACTATCCATTACCTGATTCATAGCCAAATGTAAAGCACTATGGCTATCACAGTGTACATTCACAATGTCATGAGTCAATCCCATCTCTGTTATAATCATGTCCAACCAAATAGTTTCCTTCACTACTTTTGTTGCTACAACAAACTCAACTTCTGTAGTAGACTAAGCTACACACTTTTGCAATATAGATCTCCAACTTATGCATCCACCTCCAAGTGTGAACTCATACCAAATCATACATTTCCTCCCATCCAAATCTTGTCCATAGTCAGCATCTACATAGCCAATAAGTAATTTGGCATTGTAAGATTTAGCATCAAACAGAAGGCCAAAATCCAATGTACCCTTGAGATATTTGAGAATCAACTTCACAGCTTCCCAATGTATCCTCCTTGGATTTCCTTTGACATGTATCTAGTAGTCTTGCCCATAGCTAGAGCAATGTCAAGCCTAGTGCAAATCATCAAAAACATAAGACTTCCCACTGCTTAGTCAAAAGGGATCTTGGACATCAAACCTTTCTCCACTGCATTTGTAGAACAAAGGGCTGATGAAAGCTTGAAGTGAGGAGCTAATGGAGTACTCACAGACTTGCAATTCTCCAAGTTAATTCTTGCAAGTAACTTTCTAGCCTACTTTCCTTGGGTTTACCACAACTTTCCATCCTCTAGATTTGTTGGATCTCCATCCCCAAAATCCTCCTTGCTGTACAAAGATCTTTCATTCTAAGTTTGGAACTCAAGAGAGCTTTGAGCTTATCAACATCATATTTATCCCTAGCTGCAAAAATCATGTCATCCACATAAAGTACCAAAATAATGAAGCCAAAGACTTCATTACTCACCTTTGTCATGTATACATAGGGATCAAACACGCTTTGTTTAAATCCTTGTGACCTCATAAAATCATCAAACCATTTGTTCCATTTTCTAGGAGCTTGCTTCAATCCATATAAGGATTTCAGCAACCTACAAACCATATCCTCTTGCCTTTTCTTCACAAAACCCATAGGTTGTCTCATGAAGATCACCGCATCTAAATTGCTATAGAGGAAAGCAATGACAATATCCATTTGATCTAAGATAAGACCAAAGTAAGTCACAAGTACACATAATAAGTGAATAGTGGCATACTTAGCAACAAGAAAGTAGACCTCATTGAAATCCACATCTTTTTATTGTGTGAAGCCCTTGGTCACCAACTTGGCCTTGTAGATCTTCTTTCTCCATCAATGGGGATATCTTTCAATTTGTAACCCACTTATTGTCCACCAATTTTTGATGTTTTGGAAGCTTCACTAACTCCCAAGTCTTGTTTTCAACCTGTGATTGCATCTCTCTCTGCATTGCAACATTCCACTCAAGCTTGCCCATTGAAGCTAGAGCATCATTGTATGAAGAAGGTTCCCTTTCTTCCAAGATCAAAGCCATACCATCATCATCATCAAGAGAGATATCATCATCTCCTAATTGTGTTGAATAAACCTATTTGCCAAAACATTCAAAAGCACAAATGGAACGTCCATACATTGTCCTTGTTGAAGACTCTACTTGATCTTCTTGTGTTGATAGGTGTTGAGGTTCACTAGTCTCTCACGCACTTGTAATACTTCAATTTGGGAAACTTGCTCCTCTATGGGAGCACCTCCTTGTGACTCATCATGAAAACCATCACAATTAATCTCCCCCTCAACAATATTTAGAGGAGATTTTCCCTTGTTAGTATGAGCAGCCAAAGCTTTCTCCCCCTTGGTTGAAGATCTAGACTCATTGAACAAAACATCTCTATTAACAATCAATTTATGGGTGAGTGGATCCCACAACCTATAACCCTTCACATCACTATGGTATCCAAGAAAAATACATTTCTTAGAAGTAAGATCCAGCTTGGATTATTGTCCTTAGATATGAGAGGATATGCATTACATCCAGAGACTACTAAATGATTGTAATCTGTAGGCTGTCCATGCCTCATCTCAAATGGTGCCATGTAATGAATTGCACTAGAAGGAGAAAAATATACTTAGTAAGCTGCAATGTTGATAGCTTCAGCCCAAATACCATGTGATAAACCTGATTGGCTCAACATACTCCTCATCCGCTCCAATAATATTTGATTGAGCCTCTTAGCAACACCATTTTGTTGTGGAGTATATATAGTAGTGAGATGGCAAGTTATCCCCTCTTGTTGACTATACACCTCAAATTTTCCAAAAGTGTATTCCTTGCTGTTATCTGATCATACAGATCTCACTTTCTTACTTGTTTGAGTCTCAACTTGGGTTTTCTACTTCTTGAAAGTGACAAAGATCTCAAACTTCTAATGTAGGAAATGAATCCATAAAAACCTTGAATAATCATCAATGAAAGATACATAGTATTGCTTTCCAAAATGTGACGGAGTAGAGGATGGGCCCCACACATCACTATGTATATAGTCAAGAATTTCTTTGGAACTATGAGTTCCAATGCCAACAGCAGTTTGATGTTGCTTCCCTAGCACACAATGCTCACAGAATTCTAAACTGCTAGATTGTAGTGAAGAAATAAAGCCTTTCTTGCAAAGAATAGACATGCTCTTCTTACTAATGTGACCTAGCCTTGAGTGCCACAATTAGTCAATCATATCATGAGATCTAGTAGCATGAGCTTCTCCACAAATATTTTTGCCCTCTAGCACATAAAGATTCTTGTGCTTATTACCCTTCAAGATGACTTTTCTTTTACCCATGACTCAAAGTACACCATCAACTACTTCCCATTAATGACCATTTGTGTCTAACATACCAAGAGATATCAAGTTCTTCCTCATGTCAGGGATATGTCTAACATTAGTCAATGTGTGCACAAGACCATCAAACATTTGAATCTTTACAGATCCAATGCGTACAATTTGACAAGGGTGATCATTCCCTATCAAAACTAAACCATTTGATATTGAGTAAGAACTAAAGAACTCTCTTCTATAAAACATATGGTATGAACAAGCACCATCTAGAATCCATTCATCTCCTTTTCATTGAAAAGAAGTGCAAAGGGCATATCGTTGGTGCCATAGAGCATAGTCATCATCAAGCAGGTCATCCTCTTCTTCTTGCTTGTTATCTTTTGCCACATTTGTTGAGGAAGGCACAATTGCTTTGCCATGACAATCTCTCTTGAGGTGGTCAACTTTGCCACGTTTCCAACAAAGCATGGTCTTACGGTCTTGGGATCTCCCCTTAGACCAAGATCTAGTTTTAGATCTCTACTCCCCACCATCTATTTGCATCTAAGTCCTTCCACAATTGACATTCAACATTGTTCCTAAAGGAGTCAAGGGTTGAGAAGGTAGCATCATCTTTTGTTGAAGATCATTTGTTAATAGAACACTCACCACCTCATTGTAGGTGATGGTTTTCCTATCATGGTGTAATAACACTTGTGACAAGGACTGGTAGGACGTAAGGAGAGACCTCAACAAGTGGAGGGCCTTTCTCTCATCACTCAAGTCCTCTCCAAGATTCTGCAAGTCCACAATAAGATCATGAAGGCATCAATATGATCTTGTATCTTGGTCCCATTGTCCTTCATCTTGAAGCTCAATAGCTTCAAGGATGTGTAGAGACAATTTGATAACTCTTTCTGATGGTACTTTTGTTGTGGCTCATCAAAAAGACTAATGCAGTCCTTGTACTGACCCAACTACTTGATCACATGTGGATGTAGATGTAAAACCATTGTGTGCATAGCTATTACATGCATGTCATTCCAATCATGCTCTGACATCAAATCGGTCCTGGGTCTTAGCAATTTCCCAAAACCGTTGGCCTTGAGCATACCTTTCACCTGATGCTCCCACAGGAGATGATCAGAGCATCCATCGTATTTGGTAATGTCAAATTTTGCTCCTTTAGTCTTCATGACTGCTATCTTCAAACTTGCACCTCAAAGCTTGTTCTCAAACGTGATGCAATTCAATACCTTATAGGGTCTTTCCTAAATTTGAAAGTAGCCATGAAGAGACATGCTCAAGACAAGACTCCCTTCTATGAGTAGTTTTATAAGTAAAGCTCAACTTATCTTAGAGTCAACATGCTTTCAAAGCTCAATTGAAACTAGCAGAACCAAAATGGCTTGATATAGTAATTGGGCAATTGATGAACCAACTCAACTCTTGCACTCTTTACTATAAGAACTATTGCTATCCCCATCCTCAATAGCAGTAGCAACAAAGCAATTATTACAATTTTGGGACTCCTTCCTATGCGGCATATATTTAAGATCAACCAGTTCAACACTCCTAATCCCATATAAAGCTCCAACAAAAAACAGACAAATTTTTATTGTTGAGTACAGGATATGTACCTAGGGTCTTAGCAAGGGCAGCAATTGCAGCAACAACAACATCAACAGCTAGGGTTAGTGTGGCAAGGCCACAAGAATAGTATATGAACAAGCTATCACCTTCCAAGACGATGGCTACATGCTCCCACGGGGTCATTCAAATAATTT
The DNA here is from genome assembly GCA_948567375.1 of Lunularia cruciata. Classification (NCBI taxonomy): domain Eukaryota; kingdom Viridiplantae; phylum Streptophyta; class Marchantiopsida; order Lunulariales; family Lunulariaceae; genus Lunularia; species Lunularia cruciata. Next base: position 49,227,568 of record OX419755.1, on the reverse strand, counting down.
TACAGCAAGAGAGTCCAGCAAACACGATGTCTATCGCAGAATTTGCTTCAAACAACCAACAAGCTCATCTTTGTTTCCTTTCATAGGTTCTCCTTTGTTTTCTCCTTTGAAACTTGAACTCTGCAAAAGAATCATCAAAACCTTCCTGAAATCTCTTCTTGTCTGCCAATTCTCAAAAGCTTCTTCAATCATTCTCTGTCCTTCCAAAACTCCTCTGGAGAGTACACTCCTATCAAAACCCTCTTTTTAAACCTTTGATATCTCACTGTAAAATTTGCAACCCTCTCTATTCTGTCGTCTTCAAAATCTCACTATTCTAGTAAATCTCTCCTTTGAAAGTTCCCTTGCAAAAGCTCTTCCTTACTCTTGTTCAATCAGGCACTTTTCTCTTCTGTCCATGAAACCCCTCTCCTTCAATATTTCCTAACAATCCTCTCTTCTCTTGTCAACACCCCATTCTTTGGGATTCAAGCTGTCCATCAAAGCTCTTAGTGCTTCTTCTCTTTCCTTTTGTCTTTTCCTACATGTCCAACCCTACTTTCTCTTGAGTGTACTATCCAGCAAAATTTCTCCAAGCCCTCTCTTCTTAAAAATCCTTGAGATCTCTCTATTCTGACCAAAACTTCTTCTTCAAGAGTTCTTCCTGTCCAGACCCTAATCTCCTCCCTTTGAGAGTTTGTCCTATCTAAACCCTAAACTCTCTCTGGATTTCCTTCTTGTCTAGCTCTACTTTTTCTCAAGTGTTTTTCTTGACCAGACCCTAATCTCCTTCAAGATCTTTCTCATGTCAACTCTCTAATCTCCTTCCTTTGATAGTTCTCTATTGAATTTCTTGCAATACCTCCCAACCTTCTCCTTCAATTCTTGCTCTTCCTATCACACACACCTCCCCTCTTGCCAAAAACCCTCTTCGAGATTTTTTGTCCAGCAAACCCTAGCTAATTTCTCTCTTCTCTCCTCTGCCCAAAATCCCTTCAAAAAACCCTTCCTCACCTAACCCTTCTTCAAGAATTCACTCTTGCCAAGACTTTCAAAATCTCTTCTCTTTGTCACAACCTTCTCCACAAATCTTCTAAGCTATCTCTTCTTCCTCAAGAATTCTTCTTCCTTGTAGAGACACCTTTGGGATCCCTTTCTCCTGCCCAAAATTCAGTCCTCCAAAAATCCTTTGTGGGTTCACTCCTACAAAACCCTCAAAGCCTTCCTTGTCCAAATTGACAAGAGATTATGATGTACCAATCATCAACCACCCTAACTTCCAATGCTTTCCCAATTCTCAAACCTACAATGATTTCAATTCTTGGTTCCCAATGGCACAACCTAATTTGCTCCTCTTGATAGTACTACACAAAGATTCAAAACATTTATTCATTGTGCTTTGCAACCTCCTGAACAAATTTTAGCCTTTGAGCAACTTTAGCACATTGTCAACCAGATTTGCTTTGATACCAATTGATAATCCAATTTGATAACACACAGATAAAGCACTCACCATGATATCACAAGAAGATACATGGTTCACCTCATTGAGGCTACATCCATGGGAACATACCAAATCAAATTTCTGATTATCCAAGTAATGTGTCACAAAGAGCTCTCACTAGCCAGCACATATAGTAGTCCTGCCCTAGACTTACTGTCTCAATCTGATACCAACTTGAATTACTCCAGACTTGAGTTAACTCCTAACAAAATGGGTGTGGCTTGATTGTAATCAATGCCTAATTGTTAGCAAATTTTTTAGTGGAGAATTGAGTTCATATCCAATTTGATTGTGATTTGAGTGGAAGAGTGAACTAGTATTGTGGTATTTTAAAGTTCATGTATGATTTATGTGTGAGTTGTGCTTCTATAATGTAGGATGTTGATGGCAATGTATGTTTTGTAGCAATGTTTATATGCACAACAAAGATAGTATGCATCACATATTTGGAGCACTCCAATTAGCCAAATGAATCTTAGGTAAAAAGATGTTTACATAAGAGGATTATCATCTACTTTGGTTGTCACTTAGAGATTATAATCATCTTAAATATAATTTATTGGAAGCATGATCATAGCTCTTGTGACTATTTCCCAATTAAGTACAAGGCAACAACTTCATATAAGCCAATCTCAAATGGGCTTGTAGAGAGGACTAACTACACTTTATGTTTGATTGTGGCCAAGGACGTTGATATAGAAAGAGCAAAGCAAAATTGAGATAAGAGGCTACATATAATATTGGTAGTACCGCACCACCAAGAATGCTTCAACAAAATATTCTCCTTTTTGGATGATTGGTAGTTTGGACTCCAACCCATAGGTTGATCTCCAAACTTTTAGTTTCTTTAGGTTGGCTTAAGAAGGAAGTAAGAAGAAGGAAGTAAGAAGAAGAAGCCAAGAGTTATGCAAACAACAACTCATAAAGTTGGAAGAAGCTAGAGCTATAGCTTTTGTTTTCATTCAAAAGGATCAAGCTCAACAAAAGAGGACTTATGACAAACAATTAAGAAGGATAAGAATACCACAATTCAATGAAGGAAATAAAATAATGCTTTTTTCTGTTTGCTACTAGAGTATGATAAAGGAATTCTTACCTAACTATTTTTGGACTTTATATTTTAGAGAAGAGCTATAGTAATCATACTTATGAAATTGAGAGGTAGATACTTTGATAAGGTTAACTATGATCAATAGAAACTTTTCTATCAAAGTATATGATACTTCATTTTCATGATAAAGTGAAAACTTAATTAGCTATAAATGTAACACATTAGGATGCACATTAGTCACTAGGAGCACTTTGGTGATTTTGAGATAATTACAACTAGTTGAGTGTAATAATAATTGAGTTAGGGGTTTCTCTAGTTAAGTATGTATAGCTAAATAAGAGGAGTGATCCAATATTTTTGAATATACAATTTGATCTCTAATGAACTTTAAATTAGAGTTTATTAAAGTAAAATCTCTTTAATGACTTTTATAATAGAGTGGGATATTTTGTAGAATTTATATTATATATATTAGATGCAATTTATCTTACATTATATTGCATTGTGACTTTCATCTTGGACTTTGCATGGTCAAATTAACTTGGCATACAAGAGGTATTGAACCCATTTACTTTACCAAGTTAGGTGACCTTTGGTAGTAATGGTAGGTCAAGTTAGGTAGATTTGACTTTATTTTGAATGAATTGTAATTTTAATTATAAGAAGATCCTAAAGTCATGAAGAACATACTTAGAAGCTTCTAGTGAAGGTATGAGAAGCAAAAAGACCAAGTTTCCATCATTGGTCAATGTGTGTAATACTTTGAGGACAAGAGAAGAGAGAGAAACACAAATTACACACTCAACATTCGGTGCCCCAAAGGAGCACCTTCTCTTTATTATATAGACAACAAGGATCTCTTCCACGAAAGCTCCACCATAGGATTAGGCACACAGATGTGTGACATGTCAGCAAGCTCCACCCTTGGATTACTTACTTGGATGGGTGACATGTCGGTCTAGGTCCTATCTGGTTGGTCAAACAAGCTTTGACCAGAGGGAATCTTTTAGAGAATCTTCTTGCAGGAGTCTCAGAATCACGTAAGGTACCATTGGAAAGCTCTCAATGAGACAAACCAGGGGGGAGGGAAGGTCAGCCATTCCTCCATTGGGGGGGGGATCTGCACATTTTCAAGGCATAATTCATCTGTTTAGGCCTCCAAAATTGCCTTCAAAGATTTCAGGCATATTTTGGTTCTTACTCTATTAGTAGAAGTCCCCTTTTGGTGATACTTCTTTCTGATCTATTTAGTACATCATGTGTAACATCATTCTAGATGTTACAAAACAAATTTTCACCTTTAAATCATATGTCTAGCTATTGGTTCTAAGGTTCTCAAGTCTATTTCGGTTTCTGCTCTATTGGTAGAAGTACTCTTTTGGTGCTACTTCTATCTGATCTATTTGACCATCATGTATAACATCATTCTAGATGTTACCAAACCAAATTTCACATCTAGATCATATGGCTAGCTCTTGGTATTACAATGTGCCATGAAAACCAAATATCTTTTTTCTTAAGATAATTTAGGAAAAGTAGTGATTTTAATCAATTTACCAAGGGATTTAAGGTAGAAATCTTAGTGAAAATATAAAGAGATGCATAATATGGAAGGACTCTATTCTTATTGAAATTGGAGCATGAAGTGAATGAGTGGATGAGGCTTTGTGAGCACTACCTGTATTTCTTAAATAAAGAATGAGAGTGCAATCATTATGGTGTTGATCTTGGAGGAACCTTTAACTCTAAATGACCTTTTTGTAAATATATGAAAATAATCTTCTATGTTGATAATAGTAAAGTGTTCATTTAGAGCCATTTTGGATGAGCTTTGACATAAGAAAAGATTGAGTGAATTGAGGGGAGAATGAGAATTATCTTATTGAGCTATTATATTGAAACAAGAATGGTTATAAGCCCAACACTATTTTTATTTGTAGTTCTATGTTATGCTTATAAGGACCAGTAAGAATAAGAATGGACAAGGAAGGTCTTGGCTTATGTATGGTTGGTAGTACAACTTCCTATGGAGAAGAGTTAAGCCTTAAAAGAGGAGACTAATGGGTTGAATGGATCATCTACTTTGGTTTTAGATTTCTACACAAGCAAACTTTGGGAGTATAAACTTTATTTAGTTTAGAAGTACTTGAAGGATGCCATCATGAAGTTCATGAAACCAATATTTCAAGAATGGTCTCTATTTTGGTGGATGTAAATTCTCTTAAAGATGAGAATTTGGGTGTTGGAGAGTCATTATAATTGCTATGGGGATGGAGGTCCAAAATCTATATGTAGAGTGCCCAAACTTAGTATTAAACTACATTCTATGAGCCTGCTTATCTTCACTCAAGATGAACCTATGATTGCTATGGAGGTGACACACCATCTCTAACCATGTAAATTTATCTCATTCTTTATTTAACTCTCATTCTACCAATACGGTGTTGCTAAGTATTCTAGTTTGAAGCTCATCCTATGAGTGGATATGGATGTGTTAAGCATTTTAAATATCCCATGTATATATCTTCATAATTTTTTTGAGGTTTTTTGTTAAGATTTTTATTAAGAAATTCAAAAAGAATAATTTCAAATATATGTAATGAGCAAATAGATAAAGATTTACTTAGTTCACGAACAACTAATTAATCTCATAAATAAATATTAAAGTAGACATAATCTAGCAAAGAATGTCTTATGTATTAATATTTCTGTAGAATATGGAAAGATAATAAATATTAATATTAAGGGACATATTTTATTTTCTTATTCATAAATATTGGGAATTTAATGAAAATATATTAAAGCTAATTTATATTCATAATATTAATATAAATGAATTTTTTATTCTATTTATATTTTGGAGATTTTTGTAAATATATTATTCTAAATATGCAGAGAAATCCAAGAAATAAAAACTATACCATCCTTATATCTTTAAATTCAAGTTGTAAGTGTGAAGAAGATGGGTTAAATTCAGTTGTATCTTTGTAACTCAGTTGTAACTCTATGTCACATGAGTTGAAAATGTTAATCTTAATTAAGTATATTAAAGTAATATATTTATAGATATGTCTAAATATTTTGGTATAATTTTGGTCCATTAACCTTTAATGGCATTTTGTTCTTGGTGACTTGAAGTAGAAAGTCTATTCTAGAGGGTATAAAAGAATGACCAATACAAACAAAACTGCACTTCATATAAGTTTCATTCTATTATATAATTCATAAAAAACGTTCTTCAATTTCTAATTACTTTATAAATCGCATGAGGCAGGTCCACTCTAGGCCCATCCACTCCGAGTAAATCCCACATCTAAATGCATAAATTATATTATCATGAAATTCATATGGTATCAATTTTGATTAACATTGGATATGAAAGTATTTCTAAACGAGCTATTATTAAAAGTTTGTTTAATTTCTAGGCAGAGGGGATACTATGCTAGTACACTGAATTATGTCTAAAAGTGACTCTTGAAATTCATACTTCTTAGTTTGTCGTATCTGAGTACAATTGATTAGATTCGAGATATTCACAGGTGTTTATTTATTCCATTTTATTCCTTTGGTTACAATAACCTGATCTTTCCTCATAGTATAAATTTCTGAACATATCAATTTGAAATAAAAAATGGTCAACAATTATGATTCCAATCATTCACCCGTCAGCGAAGAGACTTGACAGGACTGTAGATGGTTCCGCCAATTATCCCGGCGTTGCGTTTCTCGGCCGGGAAAAGATGCCCGGTAAAACTTTCCGATTTCAGCCGAGATGCAACAATCGGACGATCTTCACGGAGAAGAAGAAGACCGGCCTTGCGTTACGGACTGGGTTTTACGTCAACATCAATTGAAAATCCGGCTCGTACAAGTAGTGTGGAAGTGAAGGCGAAGGAATGACCGAACGCGTTACAGACACGAGTTGAAGAAAGGCCGTAGGGAGAAAGACGATCTGTGGATTTCCTCTCTCGCGTGTTTGCTTCTATGCCGTATTCGCAACTGGGTCCCGTTGATAGTGGATGTTTGTGAGGAGGGAATGCGTCAGTTTTAGGTAGAGGAGAGGAAGGATTCTGATTCTTACGAAAAGAGAGAAGCTGTGGCCGAAGGAAGGCTCTGGGGGTTTTGGAGCGTGGCAAGGGTTTTTTCCAGTAGATCAGAGGAAATGGATGCATCTTGGCCTCTTTGCGTGCTCGAGTTTGGAGGAATTGGCTCTTGATTTACCACAAGTTGGAGAAATGGCGATTGTGCTTGAACTCGAAGGTCTGTAAAGGGCTTCGAATCTGGCACAGGTGGGGAGCGATTTTGCTTAGGGGTTCTTGCATTTCAGCTTCCCGTGGAAAGTGCAAGGCAGGGATTTCAGAGGATTGTAATTGGCGATGACGGGCGTTTGTAGGGAGCGACCGCGAGCTCTTAAGCTGACACCTTTCTCAGGGGTGTTACTTATGAGGTAATGAATGAATGGATTCTGAATTGAAGAAGCATTGTTGCCTAGCTGATTTAGAGTCTGCGACATCGAGATCGAGTCTCCAGCGCGTTGATTGCGAAGGTATCTCCTCAGAGGACTTCTTGCTGAATTTGGAAGGTTACTTCCACCATACAGTTTCTCTCCCACTGATTTCTTTATCTGGTAAAGAATCTAGCAATTTCATGGTGAAAATAGTCATGGCAGACTATTTTCACCGTTGTCTAGAATCTGGCTAACCAGGAAAGGCTCTTGAAAGGAAAGATCGGAAGTTCGTAGAGGTGGTTTTGCGAAGCTTGTTTTGGTTTGCAGTTTTCCGTAGGCCCCTACGGTGATGGGGACATCGGGATAGCCTTCGGTAATGCCGTGTCTCATCTTAATCCTACGCTGTAACTTAGGTCCTCTTCTCAAGGCGAAGACTGAACACTTCTATTAGTGGAGATTAACTGGTGAAGAGTTGACAAGTGAGGAGTGCCAGTAGGTCATTATCCGCTTGAGTACCGAAGATGTATCTGGATGTGTGATTCATGGGAAAGAGTTGACAATCCAGGATGACGAATCTTGAACTGTGCGGTAAAGACCGACTTGACTGGATCGTTGTTCCTTTTCCAGATCCTTACCGACCAAGAACATAGAAGACGGGAGACTGTATATTTCTATCAGCAAGTGATGTCAATCAAGTACCAGATGGTCTCTTACAGGGCCACGTTGCCAGGAGTTTTTTCTCTGACGGATCCATTCCCTCACAGATTCCACCACCAGGAGAGGCCTTGTGAAATAGGCACATCAATGAGGTCTCGATCAAAAACTTTCCTCACAGACGGAACCTTCTCCTTATTGAGCTCGTCATCAGCACGTCTTCTTTCACACCGAACCATCAGTTTACAGATTTCGCCTTTCCTATTGAAACTTCGACGATCGCAGAGGAGCGGCTGCGGATTGTAACTCTCTCGTGGTACAGATCCTAACACATTGACATCTTGGTTTATCGAGGAGAAGAGATGATCTCAAGGGAGAGAAGCGCTGGACGAATTGAAACCAATGAGGCTTCTGTCATTCATTCAGGGCCTTCTTCGCACCCGAGGTTTGAACGAAGTGGCACACCGCGTCTGTTAGGATTGAATCTTCCACTCGATGAAAGTAAGCCCTCTCTGAGATGTACTCGGGAGTTGGTTACCTGTGGCTCCGCAGAAGTTCACGGTAAGGATGGGCGAAATTCGAAGCGTCGCCATGGAGGGGATACTGTTTCTCGAGACTCCTTTACGGGGAAAGCCGGAGTTCGAGAGGGTTTAAGACTTCTTCACAGCCCACCAGAAGGAATTCGTAGAAAGAAAGGTCTTGAGTCAAGGATAGCATCTGCTGAGGTACCGTCAGCTCTTGGAAGTGAATTGGGAGGGAAAAGGACACGCAGGGCACCTGCAATATACAAGGAAAGTGGTGGTGACCATGCGGTGAAAGGAGTGAGAGCCTCTCAGCCTTCTACTGGCCAGACTGAGGAGAATGAGAGGAGAAGCGAAAGGATAAAGGAGCGGAGGAAGTTGGTAAGGAAGAAGATTCTTGAAGAGAGTCAGTCAATTCATTGGGAGGTACAATTTGATTCTGGACGTCATAAGAAGTCTTCAAGTCGGCGACAGAGAGGCAATCGGGGTAAATCCAGAGTTCAGACCAAGAAGCATGTCAAAGAACCTTGGCCGGTTGACCGGGAGAAAGGCATGAGCCAACTTTCTTCGCAAGAAGGTCACGAAGACCAGAGAGAAGGACCTATCTGGACGAGAAGATTGAGGGACAGGGGCAAAAAGCGAGTACTGGACTTCTGTGCAGAAGTTGAGGTTGAAGCACACGCACCAGATGCTAGAGTTGTAAAGCAGAAAGTCGAGAAAGCTGATGAAATCAATGAGGATGATCAAGATCAGTTAGCAGACGAGCTAGATGTGCTATTTCTACGAAGCTGGTCGCGAAAGCACAGGAGGAACCTCCGTACTCGTGCTAGGTACCAGAATCTCAAGTTAGAATCGCAAGCAGTCATTTCTTCGGATTCTGGTGGAGTTGAGGGGAGTGCGCCTGATGCTGTAGACCTTCCTTCCAGTTCCAGAGAGAAGCAAGTTGGGGCATCACCGGAGAATGCCATGGTAACCAGGAGCAAACTGAAGAACTGGAGCTTGTCATCCAGGATCAACGGGTGGGGTGTTTCCTCGAATGAGCCTGACATTTGTTCTTTAGAAGAGGCTGCTAGTAAAGTTGTCCATGAGAAGGTGAGAGGTGTTCACGATTTATTATCTCTTGAAGGGCAGCACTCCGAAGCAGTGCATGTGGTATCAGAGGAACAGATTCATTTAGTGCTTGACCTGTGTATAGAACCAGGTAAAGAGGAAGATTCAGATGATGGTGCCCAGTTGATTGTGAATACTGCAACATCGCCACCAAGAGATAATGTGTATCGCTCTATGGGGTCATCTGTAGGAGGAATCAACTTATTGTGTTCTGCCGGCCCTCCACTTCAAGCAAGGGCGGTTTGGTCGTCGGAAGGAGCGGAAATAGCAAGTAGTTCAGTTTTGCATGAGGAGGGAAGCGGTTGCGACTCGAATGCAGTGAATGCTTCTGTACCTGAGAATCCAGAAAATCAAAATTGCAACGGAATTGCCGAAGGGAAGGTTATTGATTGCAGAGAGTCGAGAGTTTGCAGTGACGTCCTCGAAAAGAAGATGGTACTTTTCGGAGAGTATATAATTGGGCGTGTAGATGGGAAAGAGGTTCTTGAACCTGAATTTGCAAAAGATAAGGTGTTCCAAGTAGGAGTTCAAGGGAAGGGCAATCAACTTGTCGACGAGGAAGTATTAAGAATAAAAGAACCACCTGTTGCCATTGACACAGTTACAGACAAGGTGGCAGAAGGCGAGGACGTCTTAGTTTGCACTGAGATGCACAAAGGAGCTGTGGTTGAAGTAAGAGAAAAAAGAATGTCCATAGAGCTTGCCAACCAGGACGTGTTCAAAGCTCCAGAGCATCCATGCAGTGATGCTCCCGAGAAAATGCTGGAGATTAGTGAGGATGGAGCTTGCAACGAGATATCTCCCAGGAGGGTGCTTGAAGTTCGAGAACATAGTCTCTGTGATGAGATAGCCGAAGAACATGTGCTCGATGTCCAAGAGCATAGAATCTGCAGTGAGATGGAGAAAGTAGAGGTGCTTGAATTAGGAAAGCATCGAGTCTGGACGGAGACGGTCGAGGATGAGGCGGCTGAAGGTCCAGAGTCTGAAGTTCACCATAACGCAGTGCTACCTGCCGTAGGGGGGGTCCTTGTGGGCTTGGAACTAAGCGAAAGTTTATGTGTTGAAACCAATAACGAACGCTCTTCTGGAAGTAGTGATCACAGAACTTCAGGGGGCAATGCGGGACAGGTACGACAACGCAGTCTTGAAGACTCAACAGGAAACAGCGTTGATGATTTTGATGTTCTGGCAAAGTATTGCTCCACTGTCCTTAAAACGAAGAAGTGTGTTTCTCATACATACGCTAAAGACACTATGGACGGCACAATAATTTCAGAGGCTGGCCCTTCAAAATATGACAATCTTGGAATGGGGGAGAGACAAGATGAAACCGTAGATCCGAGAGGAAACAAGGCATCCACAAGCTCTGGCAGAAGTGAGCCGTCCGGGGAGAATGGCAGTGCAGACCAAGAGGAATCTGCCAGCACCCGGTTACAATCACTATTAGATGTCGTGAGGAAGGAAGTCAATGCTACACCTGAACTGGCTAAGTTGTGGGACTGCGTGGAGCCAGAAGTACTGCATGGCGCCTCACAGAATATACAGAAGACAATTGACTTCCTCTCACAGGATGGATTAGGGAAGGAACGAGGTGCAAAACATGGGCATCATGATGCGAGAAAAGGGGTTGTGAATGGAGGATTGAAGTGCGGGCTTTGCGGAGGAACTAGTGACGGGAAGTGGGCAAGCGAGTTGCGATTTGTCCGCAAAACCAAAGCACGTGATGGTGCTCAATATGCATCACCAAAGCTGGTCAAATATGCAGTGAAGGAGAGCATTAAGATGCAGGTCAAGAAGGGTTGGCTAGGCCGTCTTTTAGGACCCTTAAGCGAGCGAGTTGGTGTGGCTGGCGCGTGGGTTCATGAAGAGTGTGCAGTCTGGAGCCCTGAGGTATGTCTTCTGCTAGAAACGCCAATATCGTGTTATATAGAAGTGGAGCTAGTTGTTCAATTTTAATATGCATATTCGGTTTGGTAGCTTGAAACCTTCTGGATCGCAAACTCATCATGACCTTGCTCGTCGCGATTTCTGCTTTTCTATTCTTCTGGGGATTGAAGGTTGCCATCAGATCCCGGAGCCAGCCACTGTATACTTGTCTCAGAATCTGCTGGGTAAACGGTGGCTAAAGTTGCGCGCAAGTAATCATCCCTTGTTTTCTACTTTCTTAAATTGAGAATTTCAAAGCATCCAGAACCCGAGAGGTTGGCTGATTCTCACACTGCGTGCATTTTTTCAGGTTTACTTTGCAGGCGTGGGAAGACTGAAAAATGTGAAGGCAGCTATACGTAGAGGCCGGCTTCTCAAGTGCAGTCATTGCGGGCAACCTGGAGCCACCATTGGGTGCCGTGTGGATCGATGCCCTCAGAACTATCATCTGGTACGGTGACTGATTACTCAGCCGAATAAATATATCGCCTTTTGTATACATTACATATCATGCATCTCATTTGCATTCAATGAGTTCTGGATCTCCCGTTCCTCGAACGGCTTCTGTCCTCATTTCCCAATATCACCTTTCACTCTCTAGCCAAGATCTGTCCAAATAACATACAACCTGAACGAAGCTGGAAATTTTGTATTTTTCCCCTTCCTGATCAGCTTGTCCGTAATCACGGTTGCATTTTGTAACCTGATTTGGTAGTTTTGCGCTTGGTCTGATCTTTTCTGCTTGTCATGCTTGCAGCCCTGTGCACACTTCGACGGATGTTCTTTTGATCATAAAAAATACCTGGTAGCATGCTCAGAGCATCTACACTTGTTTCCTTCTCGATATAGGAGGTTTCTTGAAAATGGGGTCGAGGTTAAGACTTCTGGTCCGAATGATCATAAAGATACTTCAAAGCTTCACCGTGGGAACTTCAGAAGAATGATGATAGAAAGAAGAGCTGCCGCGTCCACTTGTCGGCTCAAGGACCTGGAGGAAGAAGAGAAGTGTATGGAGAAGTCGGGTGAAGATGAAGAGTTTGTCCGGAGAGAAAGGAAGAGATTACAACGCGATTTGGCGAGGATAGTGCCAACAAAGCTTGGAGGACGAAAAAGTTCAAATCATGAGAATACGATTCCTGATGGATGGAATTCTGTTGCCGGTTTGCACGATGTTGTAGAATGTTTGAAGGAAATGGTCATTTTGCCACTACTTTATCCTGGAGCATTTGACAAGCTTGGGATTCTGCCACCGCGAGGTGTTCTGCTTCATGGTCACTCTGGTACCGGTAAGACGTTAGTTGTTCGGGCCTTGGCTGGCGCGTGCGCTAGGGGACCTCAACAAATCTCATACTTCGCTCGTAAGGGAGCAGATTGTCTTGGCAAATATGTGGGAGATGCCGAGCGTCAATTGCGGCTCTTGTTTCATGTTGCGGAGCAGCATCAGCCGTCCATAATTTTCTTTGATGAGATCGATGGACTCGCCCCGAGTCGATCGAGGTAGCCCTACACCTAAATGGTTTCATATAGCTCAACCTCTTTCTTGTTGCTGCTTGGTGCAAAGTCATGTACTAGTTCATGAAGGCGAATCTGTTCAAAGTTTGTAATGCAGGGGACCTCTTTGTGATGTGTGCCGAATATTGCTCATAGACTCATCTTTCTGCGGCTGTCTGGGTGTGACGACAGGGATGGGCAAGATCAAACACATAGTTCCGTGGTCTCCACTTTACTTGCTCTTATGGATGGGCTTAGTTCGAGGGGATCTGTGATCGTTATTGGAGCCACTAACAGGCCAGATGCTCTTGATCCCGCGCTTCGGAGGCCTGGCCGGTTTGATCGTGAAATTTATTTTCCCTTACCATCTGCGGCAGATCGGACGGCCATTCTTTCTTTGCATACACGCTCGTGGGTTCCTCGTCCATCACGTGAAGTTCTCTCAGCTGTTGCGAAAGCTACGCGAGGCTTTGCTGGAGCCGACTTGCGGGCTCTTTGCGGTGAAGTGGCCATGAAGGCTCTCAAGAGGGTTGCCCCCATTCATCAACTTATGGAATCTGCAGAGGCAAGGGAAACGGATGAAGGTCTACCAAGATTGCCCCAGATCGAGGTGAAGGCTGGCGATTGGGCGGGTGCTTTGAAGGAAGCACCGCCTCCATGCTCCATGAGAATGACAAGTGCAGCACTGAGTTATATTCCTGGTTCTCCGCTCCCTTGGTATCTAGTCCCGTCACTTCTCCCAATACTAGTTGAAGTCTTGTTACAATTACATGCTGATGGCAGATCGTCAATGCCGCCAGCTCTCACCGGAGCAGTTTCGTCGATTGCTCTTGAGTTGGAGTCATTTGCTCCATGCAGCAAAGTGCGTAAGCCAAGCTCTCCGTTTAGGTGGATGAGTCTTCTACAGTTGGGAGGCCATAAATTATTAAAATCAGCGGAAGAAGCACTTACATCAGCTGGAGTAGTAAGCAGGAGGGAGGGGTCAATGAACTCTGGTCATGTCGAACCGTTTGGAAGAGACAAGCATATTGTCGGTGACTTGCATGATTCATCTTGCTCCCCTGAACCTTTCGCCGATGTTGATTGGAGAGGAGGTAAATTCAGAGTTTTACTTTCAGGGAGAGGTAAGCGTGGACAAAGACTAGTAGCCGCGTCTCTCATAACAGGTTTTGAGGGCTTCTCCGAGACGCGGATGCTCAATTTGCCAACTATGTTGTACGAAGGAGATGGAGACGTAATACAAGGACTAAATCGCATTCTAGGTCGGTTATGTCAGCTACTCAACTCCCCTTTTGAAGTTAGTATAGATACTGAATGATTCCCTCACTGTCACTCTCTTTTGAATTGAATGTCTTGCTTACTCTTTGTGTAACCTACAAGCAGAATTTGCACACGACTGCTTCTCAAGAGTTGGTGGGTTTTCCAATGAGGCAGCACAAAACCAGTAAGACTGTCAAAGGGAAAGCCGGGAAAAGGTACAGTTGGCGGAAAGGTAACACTATGGGTTACTAATGTTCTTTGGTTCATGTTGACAGGAGCTGGCACAGGTTCCGCGCCCTCCTTGCTGTTCATGCCAGAAATTGAGAGCTGGGCTGTGGCGAAAGAAGAGGTTGATGATGAGTCACTCACGGACTCGATATCCCCCTGTATAATCGACCCCAGCAATTTAGTTTGTAATACTTCGTCGCAAGAAGTATCACGGGGTAATGTGCCCCAACACGGACAGCGGCAGGGCAATCCAGTGGCAACTGCATCGAGCGCCTGGAGCGTCTTTCTGCAGCATATTACTTTTCTCTCAAGTGATACATCAATCATGTTTTTGGTATATCTTATCTTTGATTATTACTCTTCATTAAGCCAAGTTGCCTGTGGGGCTGTACTGCACGTTAAGACTTGCCTTTGAGCGTAACGTTTGTTGTGTTTGCTTCCTCGGGGTCCCAGGACTGGAATCGTGTGATACTAACTGTCGTCATATTAAGAGTGCATTGGACCAGAGACACTGAGTAGGTCATTCCAAGAAAATAAGCATCTCTGTCGTGATTATTTTTGTGTAGTATTTCGCGGTTACTTAGGTGTCTGCAATATCCGCAATCTGAGATCTGCACTGCGTTAAGCACTGCGTTAAGCACTGCGTTAAGCACTGCGTTAAGCACTGATGAAGTCGTAAGTGCTTTCGGGGAGGTTTACTATGCCCGCCTTCTGCTTCCTTCAGTTGTTTAGCGTTTCAGGACCCATGCCTCCATAGCGCTTGCTGCGATATACTCTATCCAGTCCTCTAATTTGCATTCAATGAGTTCTGGATCTCCCGTTCATCGGACGGCTTCTGTCCTCATTTCTCTATATCCAGTCCTCTAACGCTTCGCTCTGCATCCCCGTTCTTTGGACGGCTCCTACTCTCATTTCCTCTTACCCTGTCCTCTTGTAGGTGTTCGATTACCTGATGTATAATATTTTTTGACATAGCTGTTATTGTTTACATGTTGCTTACTAGTTCTATACATGTGTTGCTCTTGATATGTTGCTATTATGCGTTTGCTTCAGTTTACATTCGATTGGTTATATTCACTTAATCTCCTTCACGGATTTAGTACTCATCTCGATTTGCACATATCTTGTTTACTACAATATCTTGTTTATCTGGATCACCCGTTCCTAGAACGGCTTCTGCTCTCATCTTATAGGTATAGGTATATCTTGTTTACTACATATCTGGATCCCCCGTTCCTCGAACGGCTTCTGTCCTCATACCTCGAATATCTTGTTTACATTGTTTACAGATCTTGTTTTCTCAATATCTTGTTTACATTTCATCTACATTTCATATCATATTTACATGTCATCTGCACTTCACATGCATTTAATGAGTTCTGGATCCCCCGTTCTTTGAACGGCTTCTGCTCTCATATCCTCAATCTCTCTATCTCTATATCCTCAACCTGATGGGATCCCCCGTTCCTCGAACGGCTTTTGCTCTCATCTCCTCATATCCTCAATCTGATGGGAATTCATAGAATTCAGAATCTACTTTCATATATCGCATTTTCTCCGGGAACTGACAGCTTCTTGATTTGACAGGCAACAAGCCATCTATGTCTCGAGGAGCTTCCTGTGAAGGTGGTGGAGTTCTTCACCAGTAATTCAAACAAATGCAAGTACAAACATGTTGTGTCAAAAAACCAACCTGTACCATGTGCGTTGGTTCAATTTCCTCCTTTGACAGAAGAAGTGGCGGTTATCGAACATTCTTCTTTGGAAATTAGCCGCAGTATAGCAGGTCGATTGCTGAGGCACTTACGTTACATGGAAGAATCTCCTCGTGTCAGCGAAGCCCATGCTAGTTTGTTGAGCAAACTTGCAGATTCTAGGTTGTGTACTGAAGAAATGGTGAGCAGTTCTACAAAAGCGAGCCCGGAAGATGGTCTTTATATTGGCAATGACCCCCGCACCCCGAGTTTCAACCTTAAAACTCCCATCGAACAGCTGCCCTTGTTGGGAATCTCCTCTGTACCTGAACGTCATCCCGGTGTTCTCGATTCATGGTCCTCGGATCAAAGAACACTGCAAACTGCTATATCTCAGTTGAGTCATCAAATTCTGCATCAGCCTCATTTCTCTGATCTTAGGCGTATCACTGCAAGGATCAAGGCAGGACCTTGTTTCAACGCATCTCCTATTGAGCAGCGAGTCTTATCAGATACTAATCGTCACCGTAGTTGGTCATCCCTGAGAGATCCGAACGTTTTAGAGGAGAAATTTGAGAGGAGGGATGAGAAATCTGCTTCGCTTTCATACGGCTTAGTGGCAGTTGGCTTGAAAGGGAAGAACGGTCTTTATGCTTCGGGTACACAACTCGCCTGTGAAATTAGAACTGTACTGAAGTTATTCAGAGATCGTGTGAAAGCCAAGATTGAAAGTGGGAGGGAAAAGTCCATGTATGTACCTCTTCTATCGAAAGCCGCAGGACTTGAAGATATTGTAAGCTCCTGGTTGTATCAGATTCAAAGGTACAATTTCTTTACTTTCTGGTTGCATGCAATTACGGTTTGGAAACCTTTTGTGCAATGGCCCACCGCAGTTGCAATTTCATGTGGTGAAGTGTACAGCATTTTCATATGGGGATTGCTAATGACTTTACCCGAATCGTATTGTAGGTTGGAGGTTGCTGCGAAAGTTTTCCCTTTAAGTGGTTTGAAATCAGGTGCGGCTTCTTTAGCAGGAACATGGTTTGTATCTCATTCCGGAGAGTCTGAAACACGTAATGCTTCCACTTTGTGCCCACACAATGCACTCGAAGAAACCGAAACAGTTTCAAAGGATTTTGAGCAGTCCGGGGACATGGTCCCGGATATCGAGCAGCGCTCAGCGGGACTCCTTCAACCCAAAGATCAAAACCGTGGCTTTAGTATCCAAGACACGGTGCAGTCATCTTGCACGCGACTAGCCAGGCAACCGTCGTGTGAAATTGTTGGGGAGGCTAAAACTTTTATCCGAGAGTTGAATGCTGGGGCTTTATCCCAGTTCGCAGCGGATGACCAGGATAATTCTCGAGTATTTTCAGCAAAGCCCTTGTCAATTGAGGGGAACAACTCCAAGGAACGTTCCCAGCGTGACAATTGTGTGGATTCTCCTAAAACTAGTGGCGAAGTACACCTTCAAACTCCGACCGCCAATTCCTTGAAGTCGCAGGAGACATCGACCACCAGAGACGCTGAAGGTCCTATTGCAGCACAGTCAGAGGATGGAGCAATCACCGGAAGCATCAGAGGTCCTACTGTCGCAGTTTCAGAGGATGGATGTAACACTAGGAGCACCGATGCAAGAAGTCTCAATGCAAGAAGTTCCGAGCATAGAACCAATTTCGAAGGGGATAATGACCCAGTTGCAGTAAATCTCGACGATACGAAACATGTGCTTTTTCAAAGGACTCAAACGGGAACTCCCTTACGGAGGCATTTTTCTGTCAACCCAGAAAGTTTATTTCCGCTTCAGGATGCTGTTCGGAGGATGATACTTCTGGCTTGGAAGAAACACCTGTCAAAGTCTGTTGAGCTCCTTTATGAGGTTATTGCAAGTTGCGCCGCATCCATACGAGTGGTTTCTGATGACCTGATTCGTGAAGTTGAGTGGGCAAATGGTTGCCTTGAGGGATGGGATTGTCCAAGACGACTACATACATCAGAAATAGTGGGTCAGTTACACACAGAGTTCTGTCTGTGTCCAGTTATCAAGGTGGTGCAGGAACTCACCCCTGAGTCATGCGGACTTACTTTCGATTAGATCAAAGCCTTTGACTTCAGCCAAAGATATAAATTGCAGGCTATGGCGCTACTCAAGAAGCCTTATCCAGCTAGCGATGTAAGTTTTCGCTTATTTACGTGTTGCAACGTGTACTTATATTAGAGAGAGCACTTTGTGGTTTTCCTACCTAAGTTCGCTGCTCTAGATGGTAGAAAAGTCAAGTGGGAGTATGGGGCCAAGATCGTCCTTGTTATAGATGATGATCGCTTGTTTTGGACAAACCTGACATCAACTCTTTGTTCAATTTTCGACAATTCTGGTTCAGATCAAACTGGTCATGAAGAGTGGAATGATTCAGTACGCAAGTGCGCTGAAGATATCTGTTGTCAACCGATTCGTTCTTATCATGTAGAAGGTATGTAATAATGCTATTAACATCTATGAATCACAATAACGGTTACGCTATACCGCGTCGTTTCTAGTTCTAGAGGTGTGTTCACGAACCGCATGTTGTGAATTTTGCTCATCGTTATTAATGCAATTCTGTTTTCTCCGTGCATGATTTTGTGATCCGACTGAAACTCGTTCTTGGCTCCTTGGGTTCAATGATCTTGGAGCAAATCAAGGTTTCAATCTGGGAAGTTAACTCGGTGCTCGTAGTTGGCTCGGAAGATGCACGTAGGAAGTTAGAAATATCCGGGGTTAATCTATGTCGCAAGGCACTGACTTTCTTTCTGATTGTTTTATACAGCGGGCGAGTACAGTATCAAAAGGCTTGGACTTTGTACTTATGCGTGAAGTCTTACGGAGTACAACATCAAGGCTTTGCCAGACTGAGGATTGTATCGTGGAAAAGTCCAATATTGTGTACTGATTGATGGAATTTAGAACTCGGGTTCACAAACCTAGACAACCATTCAGTCATACTTTGTGAAGGAGGAATCTACCTGCTGCTTCTGTAGAAACGACATTGTCCGTTCCTACGGGTATAGGCGTGGACATAGAGTACCACTAGTTGGGTGATGAACTTAAACCCTGCGTCGGAAGCAGGGAACGAGGCGCCCTCGCAGTGACCCGTTCGACCCGTTTATTCGAAGAATGGAGTACAGACGGATTTCATCTTGGGACGCTTATTGAGCAGAACAAGGCCCCGGAGCGAAACGGAAAGCTTTAATCCACTGCACTATTCTGCACATTGAATCGTTGAATCCTGGTAACTCCCGGCGAGATCGGGAACAGGTAACCAACGGGTTTTGTGGAGAGCATTCAAGAGGCAGTTGAACTACAGGGGTGAGTTGACATGTCTAGAATGACAAGCTTGCCTCTTGGACAAAGCTTGGTTTAGGTTGTTTTGAACTGCATAGAGACATTACCAGAACAGTTTAGCTGATTATCGAACCATCTTAGGCTGGGTAATGGTTTCTATCACTGTTGACTTTTCTTCAAGGGTGAGTTTATACACCGGTTTACCTGGATGCTGGTCATAATCAAGTCATTCAACATTGTAAGGAGCCATCTCGCGTCCGGGAGTGGTGTGATCACTAGACCTCTCTGTCATGGTAGTGTGTCGCACTGCAGCCAGACTGTCTTTCCTCCTAAATATGTTTCTAAGGAATTGCGTCGAGTTAGGCATAGCAATAAGTGGTGTGTTTGATTTCACTCGAGCAAATCGCATCAGCAAGGCTTCCGAGTGGCACCCGTGCACGTTGTTGATACTGCTTATAGGAGAGTCATCTTTTCTGGATAACCAGGTCTTGGTGCATCCGGAAGAGAAGCAACTTGTTTGTGAGGTTCGTTTTCGAGCTGACGTAAACTCAGGTGATTATCTTGAGGGTTAGGCGAGGTCCTAAATGTCCAGCAAATCATCAATGAGATATGTATCACCAAACTCTGAATTTGTCCAAGAGAACGGATTCAACTTCGGAACACTGGGTTAGTCTTGCGAAATGGTTTAGAGACAGGATCGAATTCTGAAATACAAAGTATGGCAGCTAAGGTGAAAATGTAAATTTATACCCCTCCACGGAGCACGTGTGATGAAGGGGATCTTCAAGGATATCGTCGTCATCGATGATAATTGTTGGGAGTTTGAAGTTCGTGTAATGATCAGGATGCACCAAAACAGTGAGTTGCAATCAGATTTTGAGTTTCCTTTCAAATTTAACAGTTCTTTGAGCAATGTTCGCCTTATGGAGGATTGAATTGTTAAAATAAGATAGGCGTCACACGCACAAGCAACAAATTACGATGCTTTCTTTCCTCGCTAAATGGAGAAACTCTTTAAGCGCCAAAATCGTTCCGTCTAGCAAGCCATTCAGTCTGGAATATAGTATCAGCTCTCAGATGTTAATGTCTTTTGGATGATGTTGTTCGCTTCGGTCATAGGAGCTGAAGTCTTACTACATTTGATCCAAATCAGATGGGGAATCAAATATCATAAGTATGAAAGTTTACTTATGAAAAAAGTTTTTCAGTGGTAGCAAAAAGTATAAGGTCGTCGAATCCTCTCCTCAATACACGTCAGAAACTATCAATCGATCGTAGCAGACTGGCTGGGTAGACTTCTTAGTAAATAAGTTCAGCAAATCTGGAGGATCGGAAGTTTTAAAATTATCGCACAAATAGCACTGTGGTAAGGAACCGAAACAAATTTCAGTTCTATCCGAACCGATTTGTGGAGGTAGTGCACCTTCAAAGCACAAAAGGAATTGACTATGCCAGCTACGCGTCGACTTAGAGGCCAGGTCAGTGGTAAAGATGATCTGAGTGGTCAGCCGACGACGACGAGAGAAAGGGATTCTGTGGTCGCCGTTATGTTGGACCAACACGTGGACTCAACCCGCTCGCCGTGGCTTGTGAGCCAGAAAGAACACTCCAGGTGCTTTCTAACCAGATATGAAACCGATATATCCTACGTCTTCAAAATTTGACCGAGTAAAATGTGACATCTACTTGCGTGTCAGTTTCCCGTTCATCAATTTAGGGGGAATCCAATCTGGACCGTTCCGTGGTAACCAGTGGTCTCGGGTTTAGCTGACTTGTAATGTTGATACAGCGGAGCCCGGTTAGTTGATTCTTCGAAGAAGAACGAGAATCTTGAGCAGAATGATTCTTCAGGCCGAAGCAGGGCAAGCAATTCAACCCACTGGATGCTTATTCAATTCCCAGAGGCGTGGAGACGGTTGGTTTCTTGACTGAACTGCTGCTGCTGTTGAGCTGAACTGAGAGCGTTGGGACGAGACGTGAGCGATGGCGGGCGTAATCGTTCATGCAAGTTTCGACGCCTCTCTTACAGCAGGTGCAGCAGGAGCTCGCAAGGTGGTGTTGGAAAGAACCGGCAGTCACGAGGATTTGAGAAAGGCTTTCCTTCGTCCGAAAAGGACTCCCGAGGAAAGTGGGTCCAGGCTCAAAAGAAATGATAATTGTTGTTGTTCCAGGGACTCGCGAGGTTTGAATCTACGAGCTGGAGCTGGAGCTAGACCTGGACCTGTTGCAGCCGCTGCTGTGGCAGAAAAGACCACCGGAATCCAGAGTGCCAGCGCTGGACTGGAATTCGGCTTTCAGCCTCGAACCTCTGATAATGAGACCGCAGGCGCTGTGAGTGACAGTACTTTAACGATTGCATATGCTTATGAATGTTCTCCAATAATTTGTGTTTGTACTGTGAGGAACTCTTGTTTCAGTTCAAATGTTGCGTGTAATCTAAATATTCGTTGGGATGCTTGTCAGGTGTTACAAGTGGAGGACTTGACGTTGAGTGCAGGAGGTAGAGATTTGATAAGTGGAGGAGAATGGAGACTGATGCCCGGGGAACATACAGGAATTGTAGGGGTGAATGGGTGTGGGAAGTCCACACTCTTACGGGCTATTGTAGGCGCTCAGGAGTTCCAGTCAGGAAAAATTACCCTCGCTCATGGAACAGAAGTGGCCTACTTAGAGCAAACGTGAGTCCTCCGATGAATTTACAGTGTCTTTGTCCTCCAGAGTTATGCCATCCAACGGACTTGTGTTGCTTGGCTTTGTTTGTTTCTTTGAGTTTTAGCCCGAATTGAGCTCATTTATGGTTTTTGAGCTCAATCAAGTTTTGTGTATGTCACTTCCCAGTGCAGTTTCTGGATCGACAAGGACTGTGTGGGAGGAGGTGGGTTCACGAATGATTGCGTTAAAAGCAGCCTTACGAGAACTGGAAGCCGCGGAGAAGGCTGTCGAGGTGGCTGGGGAGATAGATTTGGAGAGCTCCATAGAACGACTTGGAAAAGCTCAGGAGAGGGTTGAGGCTCTTGACGGTTACAGAATTGATGAGATGATTTCTGGGTAATCATGTCCGAAGCCCATTGTGATCTTAATGCAACGCACATGAGTTTGTTGATAGGCTTCAAACTCCGAGGCCAGTGATACCAATTCAGCAGACGAAGTAGGTTAGGAATCCGAATTTGAAGCGATCTTTTCCACCTTCAAGCTCTGTCTCACGCCAATGTATCTGTTAAAATTTGCAGGGTGTTGAATGGACTGGGGTTCGAGACATCTGATTGGACAAGATCGTGCCAGGAGTTTTCTGGAGGATGGCAAATGCGTATTGCTTTGGCCAGGCTTTTACTGGGCCAAAAGGGTCATGTTGGCAAGTCCTTATTGATACTTGACGAACCCACTAATCATCTTGATACCAAGGCTAAGGTAAGTTTTGTCTGATTCGGAGATATAACGCCAAGAACATGCCACTCAAAAATAGCTTCTCCTTTTCGAAATCAAAGATGCTCACTTCTTGTTGGAGATGTCTCAAACTGTTATGTGTTTAAGCGTCATACCAGAAAATGAGACTACTCTTGTAGAAAGCTACGCAAGCCTAACTGGAAAGATTTATCCCTGGTTGATTTCACAGTTATGGCTTGCAAGATATTTGAAAAGTGTCACAGCAGCAGTGGCACTCGTGAGTCACGACCAGAAATTCTTGGAGGAAGTTTGTAATCATATTGTTGAGGTGAGCTACCCTCCTATGTGATTGCCATGTTTTCACCTAGTATAAGCCTCCCTTTGAGAGATACGGAGCAAAATTATCGACAGTAGTGAAACTATCAGAATCTGAAATTTGGGAGATAAGAGTTTTGCTTGTGTATGAAATTGGATCAGGAATCAAGTGTTGAGCATAATTTTTTTTCTGAAGACCGTCAAAAAAAATGCAACCATCCAGCATGAAGTCGTCCCTGTGGGCTTGTAGCTAGCATAGAGTCATCAGCTGATGTCGAACGAGCTTGATACTCATCTGATAAGCTATTAACATTTCTAGACCTGCCTGAGCAGATACGTGGCTCAAAACTTTATCACTACACAGGAACATACTCTAAGTTTTTAAGAACCCGGGAAGCTCAGCAACAGCAAGCTTTGCAAGCATACCAGGCACAGCAGGCTGAAATTTCTCGTCTTCAAGGGTTTGTTGACCGATTTGGAGCGAAGGCAACGAAGGCATCAGCAGCTAATTCGAAAAAGAAGGCTATCGATCGAATTCGAGGAGAAATGCCTGATGTCGTTCCTGTAGCAGGTATAGTGATTGCCATGTAATAATTCCTTAATTTACAAGAAACCTTTCCCATGTATTGGGGCAATGCTTGCATCGAAAGGGCAGTCCTGAAGAATTGGTAATCCTTCATGTTTATTCTTGTATGGTGGATCGAATTTTGACATGCAATCAAGACTGTAGATGAGACGGGAGATATTTTTCAGGATTACGGCATAGTTTGAAATCAACCCTGTAAAGGTTGCAACTTGCATCAGAGGACTGCCTCCCCCAGCATCAATCCGTCTGACTCTTTACTTAGAGAGCTTTCACTTGACCTATCAAATACAGCAATGAACGAAATGAATAAGAGAAGAAACAAAAATGGCATAGGAGACTGTCATGCTCTGTTTTTGGCATTACGGAGAGACGAGAAAGTGGCACGAGTGAAATGCAGTTGCCACAAGTCCTAATTAACTAAATTTGGCCTTTCCTAGTTATGGGAGAAGCAGGAGGGGACAAAAGTCACATATCTGTCAAGCTCCCAAAACCTCCAGCATGTGCTCGAGAAGTTTTGATCTTGAAGAAGGCCGCAGTTGGATATGATAATTGTGATGCACTTCTGCAAGATGTCAACTTGAAACTGGAGACAGGAATGCGACTTGTAAGTAACCCTCAATTTACTTCAACATGGGAATTGATCAACGCAAGTCGGACATTCATCTCGTATTTAAAACCCTGGGTGCTTCATGAAGTAACAAAATTTCTCAGCATATAGCACTCGCAGGAATTGTTTTGTTGCTAACCTGACGTTTGAAGACTTATACGACCATCTCAATCAAGTCGACTGAGAATGTGAGTGCCCGTCTGTGATGTTGCAGGTAATTTTAGGTCCTAACGGCTGTGGAAAGTCCACATTGATGCGAGCCATGTCTGGAAGTGGTGGTTTGAAAGATGGGATCAGGCATGTTGGTATGGGCGTGGAGATAGGGGTTTTTACCCAAGATCTTGCTCAAGATCTACCTGGTGATAAGTCGGGGCTGGAGTTCGTCTTGGAGGTATAGCTTGCTTACGTTGCTGTAAGCCGTGTAGTCATGAATGTCGTGGGACCATGTCGATTGGTATTGGCCGTTGAGCGTTTGGTTAGGTCTACTTTCTTTCATTCTAGACATAGCTGCTGGTTAAAGAAGCTGGTTGTAAGCAGCTGATTCCGAAGAACGCTACACTATTATCTTGAGTCTTCAGAGATATGCCTCGAGACATGTTCCCTTAGTGATACTTTTTGGAAGCCAGAAAGCTCATGTCATGTTGTGGTTCGTCAAAGGTTGCCCGGGAAAGAGACGTGAGCATCAGTGACGGTCAGGCGCGAACAGCTTTAGGAGCATTGGGACTTTCTGGAGATGCAGCTCTCAGGCCCATCAAGGCTCTCTCAGGTAAGCTTAAACCTGCTACGCTTCGCCAAAGAATGTGTTTCAAGAGGAGAGAAGATACCAGACAACCCGCGACAGAGCTATAGAAAGCTTTTATTAAACCCCATTGTTTTCTATCACAGTTCTTCATCGACATCTATTACCTTTCAAGTTTTTGATTGTGTCAGTAAATAGTGTGACTGATTGAAACTTATACACGTCCCCCAGTACTGGGTCGTAGAGATTTTCTAATTCAGTTCAACTACAGGAGGTGAGAAGGCACGTGTAGCTTTGGGAGTCTTCATGTTGCGACCTTACAATTGCCTCCTTTTGGACGAAGCAAGTAATCATCTTGATCACTTATCAGCATTGGCACTTGCACGGAGTCTCAGTACCTTTCAAGGTACACTGGCGTTTCTCAGTATTTGCATTCCCTCGTGATGGATGTTAAACACGCTTATTGATACCATAAAAGTGCTTGGACAAGTGGGATTCGCTTAGGTACATTAGCAACGATGTCTAGTAAACTCTGTCCAGTTCTAATTAAATCTATACATTCATCCGCCTAGATATACAGGTCAGGTCGGTATCATCTAACCCACTCCTATGTTTATGCCCTGGTTATGCTGGCAGGTGCATTAGTTGCTATCTCTCACGACCAAAAGTTTTGCGAAGCCTTGAATCCCACTCATATCGCTAGAGTTGATCCCGACGGAAGCGTCACTGTAAGTAATTGCATATTTGGTAAAGTAGAGGCCAGTCCAAACAGTGTCGTATCTCAGAGCTCTCCTACTCGAAGAGGAACCTCGAATGGTAGATCTCCAACACCTGATTCGACAAGAGGGAAATCTCCTAATGAAACACTTGAGCAGAAATCATCACAGCCACATGCTTTTCAAGATCGGAAACGAATGCAACAGGTACATTCTGATTTGTTTTGTGCTTTCTTATACCGATTATCTTCTTATACGGGTTCTAAGTTTTTTATTGCAGTGTCATTGGTCATTTAGTAATGTATTGCTGTAAACTTCAGGCCAGCTTGAGGGTTGAGGAAGAAACGCGGGCAGGATGAAAATCTGCTCTAACTGGACATTCATACCATTTGTTGTCTACAGTTGCAACCATCTATCGAGAATAAGCTGAAACAGCTAGAGGAACTAGAATTACAGTGTGGAGCACTTGACGAAGAGATGACGGCTGCTGGAAGTAATGCTCAAAAGGCAATGGAAGTTTATGGTAAAAAGAGAAGGATAGAAGAACAAATGAAGTTAATTGAACAGGAATGGGAAGCTTTGGAGGAAGAACTTCAACAATTGCGAGCCAGACTGTCGAAATGAATGCGGACCCGTCCACACACAATCATAGTCCGGATTTGTGAAACATTCATTGAACTAGAGATATCTGTAATATATGAGATAGTGGGAATAGAAAGCGTTCGCAAAACGAGGGGTTATCTCACATATATCTGAATAATGTTGGATAGTTAACGTCTTGTGGCTGGGACCCATCGTTTTCCTCTTTTTCCTTTTGTTTAGCAGCATTAACAGAAATATTCCCTAATTCAGGGTTAACGTCGTGGCCTCGATAATTATCTTGTTTCCTTCCGTTCAATTATTTTCCAATCTGAGATGGCCGTCTCAATTGCTGAATTCATAGCTTTGCAACCTTTCGGTTTCAATCGTCTTCATTATGATCTTTAAAATGTGAACTTTGGATAAGAAATTACAATGTACACTCTACTTCCAAGCCTTACTTATAATTGTCCATCGGCATTTTCTTAGATATATACTACACATAGCCCGTAATTCATGCATCAATACTTTCACTATCCATATCTCATTATGCACAACTGTATTCTTCGGAAATTCCAACTGATTCTGAATTGTCAAATCTGGCCATGTCTTCAACGTAGTCATCCCAGAGTTCCCAAGCTACTCGAAGTTTCTAACAAAAACATGGAGGTTGCAATCTCAACCTTTTTAACGTTACTATAGAACGTTTTCCGTGCAGTACACACTCTGTGCATGAATGAATAAGAGATAAATCACATAAATTAGCGTTAAGAGGTGAAATGTGAGCACAGATTCTTGGACCTTCTCAAGGTCCTACGAGCAAGGTTCTAACCATGATATCTGCCAAACCTGGAACTCCCAATAAAGCATGCCCCTCCCCAGAGACTTCGTGGTAATGTACCCAAGGAAGAGAACGATGTATATATCGCTGCAATACAACTGGTACGAGATAGTCAACGTCTCCTTGCCATATATCAACTCTTGTAGATGAGTTTGTAAAAGGGTTCTCTAGGTTACCAGGATCAAACTCCCACTTGCCAAACATAACCTTCATGTCACGATGTTGGGATTCGGCTTTCCCTTGCTGTGTCGGTTCCAGGGGATTCTGCTGACAACAATCAGAGATGTCAGATGTCAATCTTTTTCGCATATCGATTACATTTTCACTTATTACTGCAGAATTCACCGACCAGTCTGCTAAAATTTGGGTTTCTTCCTGTCAACAGTCAGACGCATTTCAATCAGTAAATGATCTAGCATTCAGTCTCATTAGAGAAAATTATTTCATGTCTGAAAACCTACTAAATTCTTTGAACCGAGAAAAGATGGCGATTCACACGTGGACGTTGTATGTTCACTGAAGAAAATCACTTTAGGGGAGATATCTGTAACAGTGTTACATCGTTATGCCTGTCGTGGATTGTCATAGGATGAGATTGAATTCTAGATGATTTTACAAATTGAAATGCGTCTGACAGTTGACAGGAAATGACAATCCACGACAGGTCGCAACAATGTAGCACTGTTACAGATATCTCCACTAAAGTGACTTTCTTCAGTGAGCTTATAACTTTCGCGTAATCACTGTTACAGATATCTCCCCTAAAATGACTTTCTTCAGTGAGCATACAACTTTCACGTGATCGCCATCTTCTCTCGGGTTCAAAGGGTTTCGTAGGTTTTCAGACATGAAATAGTTCTCTCTAACCCTATGCACTCAACACTAACTTTTAAGCCATTCAATTTCCAATTAGCATGCGCTGACAAAGGCCTTGCACCTATATTTCCACGAAGGAAACATGCTAGCTATACACAAGTCACGTCATGAGCCATTCGAGCAAACAACAATAGTAGCAGAACTCAGACGCGAACCTCTGCGTGTACACTGCCGTAAAATTCACTGATGATTTGCTGATCGTACTCAGCAAGCCTGGATGCTTCCATACTCACAGTAGAAGATGTGGGAAACCACTTCTGGGTCATGTACCAATAGAGTAACCATGGGGCATGATGGGCAACTGAGAGTGCCAAGCGATCCCCAAGATACTGCGTCTTCCAGGCTGAATTTGCATCCTCTGGGGGGATCCCAGGCCACCAGAAATTGGTCACGGGCGCAAACATAGTTAATCCTGCTAACCTACAACACCGCAATAAACATAAAAAGAGTGAACATCTTGAGTAATGGAATATAGAATCGTTGTAGAAACAAAGAGCACTATTGGACTGTAGTCAACCCGACAATAAACGCAACCCCGCCGTCCTTATGGATCCCATAATATCACACTCACGTAAATAGACCACATCAATTGCAGTAGTCTTTGGGAGATGTGCAAGACAAACCCATAGCCCTAACTTCGGCGTCTCGTTGAAGACAATATTCACCTCATTGCTTGAAAAGGTTTCATGGATAGCTGAAAGTTCCTTACTAAGCTCATCGAGTCTCTCTTCTGCCCCAGATTGGACGCAAGTTCGCTGTAAGCTGGACCTAAGAATCCCCAAGCTAAAAGAAATTCCATTGTAGAAACGTCTTGCTACTCACAAGCAACGCAAAATCTAGGAGTGGAACCCGTTCGTTAGAGCCCGGTTCTATTCCCTCGTAGGACCGGACAAGACATGACATGGTGAATAAAGTATGAGACGTAAATCGCTCACAGCCGTCACTCATGGTGAGTAAGGTCTCCCTTTACGTTGTACCTGCAGACGAGGATTAGAGCAAAGGAAGAATAACCTCGACAATTAGTCAGAGTGTACTTGGTATATACAGGTATATGAGAACAGAAGCCGTTCTGGGAATGGGTTATCCAGAACTCATGAAGTGCAAATGATCGATAAGCAATATTTACATGAATCACAATGCTAGAGTAATGTTAAATCACTAAGGTAGAATGCATCGAATGTAACCTGCAGCAAAGGCATAATTCAAACAAATTGAGAATAACAGATGGCCAACGGACTAGTAAAGATCGAGAGCATCTATGCAAGCGATAGCAAGGAATAGGAAACGTGATGTAAGAGCCCGCCAG
The DNA here is from genome assembly GCA_948567375.1 of Lunularia cruciata. Lineage (NCBI taxonomy): Eukaryota > Viridiplantae > Streptophyta > Marchantiopsida > Lunulariales > Lunulariaceae > Lunularia > Lunularia cruciata. Next base: position 49,198,432 of record OX419755.1, on the reverse strand, counting down.
GAAGCAGTGCGTGAACGAAGATTAAGAACGTGGGCTGGAGTCAGGTAGGAACACTGTAGACACGAGAGGTCGAAGCAGGAAGCAGTCATGTACTTGGTATATATCAGTAATCATGTCACAGTGTCGATACATCGACAGCAAAAAGCGTCCTAAGCTTCCCAAAACCCGAAAGGTATGAGGACTGAGATTTACCCCTACATGCTCTATGTCAACATAGTTTAGTAACGGGAGCAGAAGCCGTTCGAAGAACGGGGGACCCAGAGACCACTAAGTAGGGACGAAGAACGTGCATATGAAGCACAGATGAAATGCAAGTATGACCTTACGCAAATAGAATTAAAGTGAATCTAAGCAAGGAAATACATAACTAAAGATAAGCGGAAGTGATAGAATGCAAGAACGGAATTTGATACACTTCATAAGTAACACCTGGATACATCATGGAAGAATAACAAAGAGACAACAACAGCAACAGATTAAGTATCTGGAATTGAAAGTAGAGGAAGATCATCGAGCGAGCAGAAAGGTTCAATCGAAAGACAAGGAGAAACAAAGGGCGAGTAGGAAAAAACATAACTTTAGTGGGGGATGGGCGGAGAGGAGCGGATGGTATCTTGGATGGGCTGGAGCGAAGCGTGAGAGGACTGGATATGAGGAGATGAGAGCCTTTCGAGGAACGGGGAATCCAGAACGTAAACATGATATTGAGAAATGAGGACAAAAGCCGTTTCGGGAGATCCAGGACTCATTGAATGCAAATGAGATGCATGATATGTAATGTATACAAAAAGTGTGCAAGACGAAATTAGTATAAAGCTGGGAAAGGAGATGAAATGGAAACAACTAATCGAATGTAAGCAGAAGTAAACGCCATCTAAAAACAATTAAAGAGCAACACTTGTATACCAATAGCACACTTGTATACATCGAATAAACGGTAACAGATAAACAGCGCATGTAGAGAAAACAACGCTCAACGGGAAAACAACGACCTAACGAGCTAGACGAGAAAGATAAGTTAATGTGACGTCGGGAATCGTATAGAAGCCATGAGACAGTAGAGGAAGACAGTCGAGTCAGGATGAGTATTAAATCCATAAAGGAGATTAAGTAAATTTAACAGATAAATCGAATGTGAACTGAAGTAAAGGCATAATAGCAACATATCGAGAGCAGCACATGTATAGAACTAGTAAGCATCGTGTAATCGGTAAAATGTATGTCACGAAATATTATACATCAGGTAATCGACCACCTACCTACAAGAGGACAGGGTATAGAGAAATGAGGACAGAAGCCGTTCGATGAAAGGGAGATCCAGAACTCCTTGAATGCAAATGAGATGCAAGATATGTAATATATACAAGAAGACAGGGTATGAGGAAATGAGAGTAGAAGCAGTTCGCTGGACGGCTTCTGGGGGGATGCAGAGCGAAGCGTTATATGTAAGAGTATATCACAGCATGCGCTATGAACGCATGAGTCCCAAAGCAACTAAACAACAGAGGGAAGGAGAAGGCGGTCATTGTACATTGCCATCAACTCCACAAAAGCACTCCGACTTCATAGTGCCTAGATATAGGGAAATGAGAACAGAAGCTGTTCGAGGAATGGGAGATCCAGACCTCATTTGAATGCAAATGAGATGCATGATATGGAATGTATACAAAAGATGTGATAATCGAAACTAGTACAAAACTGGGAAAGGAGATGAAATGGAAACAACTGATCGAATGTAAGCAGAAGTAAACGCAACCTAGAAACATTTAAAGAGCAACACCTATATTCAAGTAGCATACATCGAATAAACGGTAACAGATAAACAGCGCATGTAGAGACATAAACTCAAAGGGGCATCGTCGACTTAACGAGCCAAACGAGAAAGATTAAGTTAATCTGAAGTTGGCAATCGTGTAGAAGCCTTGAAACCGAAAGTCGTGGAAGATCCGTGAGTCAGGCAGACCGAGACTGAGGAAATCGCTCAGTGAACGGGGGAAGTAGAGCGAAGCGTTAGAGGACTGGATATGAGAGATGAGAACAGAAGCCGTTCGATGGTAATCAACGGCAACGGGATAGATCGACAAAAAGGTAAGCACCGACGTGAGAGATGAAGAGAAGGTAAAAACCTGCAACGAAACCGTTAATCCGGATAGTAAAGGACTCTTAGAAATATCAATAACAAATTGTAAATTGAAGACCCTAAGAGTAGCTGAAGGAGCCGTAGAGGACTACATTTTGGTAGATGAGAGCAGAAGCCGTTCTAGGAACGGGTGATCCAGAACTCATTGAATGCATTTTAAAGGTAACCAAGATATGCTCAATACGAGAAGAGTGATAAATCCCTAAAGTAAAATGCAGCGAATGTAACCTGAAGCAAAGGCATAATAGCAACATATAAGCAGAACGGGAACAGGTTATCCAGAACTCATGAAGTGCAAATGATCGATAAGCAATATGTACATGAATCACAATGCTAGAGTAGTGTGAAATCCCTAAGGTAGAATGCATCGAATCGAATGTAACCTGCAGCAAAAGCATAATTTGAAACAAATTGAGAATAACCAATGGCGTATGGTCAAGAGCATCTATGCAAACGATAGCAAGGAATAGGAAACGTGATGTAAGAGCCCGCCAGTAAGCAGTGCATGAACAAAGATGAAGAACGTGGGCTGGAGTCAGGTAGGAACACTGTAGACAAGAGAGGGCGAAGCAGGAAGCAGTCAAAGAGCGAAGGGGGAAATACTAGGGAAGGAATTAGCTGGGGAATGGAGGAGTGCAACAAAACAAGAGTTCTCGGATGATGTGGTTGCAGAAACGGGTCTAAGTGTTCCAGGGTAACGAGAGCTATGCGTAGGAGGACAGGATATAGAGTATATCACAACCAGCGCTATGGAGGCTGGAGTCCTGAGACGCTAAACAGCTAAGGGAAGCATATATATATAGGTATACGAGAACAGATGCCGTTCTGGGAACGGGTTATCCAGAACTCATGAGGTGCAAATGATTGATAAGCAAGATGTACATAATTGACAATGCTAGAATAGTGAGAAATCCATAAGGGAAGCATATATATTTGTATACAAAGAACAGAAGGCGTTCTGGGAACGGGTTATCCAGAACTCATGAAGTGCAAATGATCGATAAGCAATATGTACATGAATCACAATGCTAGAGTAGTGTGAAATCCCTAAGGTAGAATGCATTGAATGTAACCTGCAGCAAAAGCATAATTGAAACAAATTGAGAATAGCCAATGGCGTACGGATGGAGTAAAGTAGGAACACTGTAGACTCAAGAGGGCAAAGCAGGAAGCAGTCAATAAGCGAAGGAGAGGGCGAAGAAGGAAGCAGTCAAAGAGCGACGGGGAAAATACTAGGGAGGGAATTAGCTGGGGAATGGAGGAGTGGAACAAAACAAGAGTTCTCAGATGATGTGGCTGCAGAAACGGGTCGAAGTGTTAAAGGGTAATGAGAGCAAAGCGTAGGAGGACAGGATATAGAGTATATCACAACCAGCACTATGGACGCTGGAGTCCCAAAACGGCTTCCGTTCTCGTATACCTATATATATATGAGAGCAGAAGCCATTCTGGGAACAGGTTATCCATAATTCATGAAATGCAAACGATCGATGAGCAATATGTACATGATTCACAATGCTAGAGTAGTGTTAAATCCCTAAGGTAGAATGCATCAAATGTAATCAAATGTAACCTGCCGCAAAGGCATAATTGAAACAAATTGAGAATATATTGGTATACGAGAACAGAAGCCGTTCCCAGAACAGGTTATCCAGAACTCATGAAGTCCCAATGATCGGTAAGCAAGATGTACATGATTGACAATGCTAGAATAGTGTAGCATGATGTAGAATGCATCGAATGTAACTTGAACCAAAGGCATAATTGAAACAAATTGAGAATAACATATGGCTAACAGACTAGTAAACCACCGTGAAATCGAGAACTCTATGCAACCGACTGCAAGAAATAGGTAACACTATGTAAAAGACTGCCAGTAAGCAGTGCATGAATGATAAAAATAGAAAACGTGGGCTGGAGTTGGGTAGGAACACTGTATACACAAGAGTTCTCATGAATCAGGCAAAGGGCGAAGGAAAAATAATAGGGAGGGAATTAGCTGGGGAATGGAGGAGTGGAACACTGCGAGAGCTATAGGATGGTGTGGCTGCAGAAACCTGTCGAAGTGTAACAGGGTAACGAGAGCAAAGCGAAAAAGAACAGGATATAAAGTATATCGCAACAAGCACTATGGACGCTTGAGTCCTGAGACGCTAAACAGCAAAGGGAAGCAGAAGGCGGCCATAGTAAACCCTCCCGAAAACACCTGTCACTTCATCAGTGCCTCACGCATGAGTTTCTGCTCGAAAACTCATGAGTGCCAAGGCAAACTTGGTTGCTCCCCTACAGTACCGCTCAAAAGGAGTGGGAATGTCAAAAAGAACAGAATTGGAAGTGTGGAAAGCACGGGCAAGCAAAAGTGCAGGCACATCCGTAAGTGCTGGAGTCTTAGCTGCATAATGAGGATCAGTCCAGAAAGAAAAGAATCCACATGAGTAAGATGAGGGAAGAAATCAAGACATACCTGATGGATCCCTGAAATCACTAACATTCATTAGTAGAGAGAAAGTCCAAGACACAACAATGAGAAAGAGTCAAGCAGAGGTTCGTTAGTGATATGAGAGTGGAGCAAATTGATATTTTATATATATATATATATATATATATATATATATATATATATATATATATATATATATATATATATATATATATATATATATATATATATATATATATATATATATTGGTATATAAGAGCAGAAGCCGTTCCCAGAACGGGTTATCCAGAACTCATGAAGTGCACATATCCGATAAACAACATGTACTTGAATCACAATGCTAGAGTAGTATTAAAGCTTAATGTATAATGCATCAAAAGTAACCTGCGGCAATGGCATAATTGCAACAAATTGAAAATACCGGATTGCCAATGAACAGTAAAGAACGTGAAATCGAGAGCAGCAATGCCAACGTTAGCGAGGAATAGAAAGCTTGATGTAAGAGTCCGCCAGTAAAGAAAGTGAAATCGAGAGCAACAATGCAAACGATAGCGAGAGGAATAGGAAACGTGCTGTAAGAACCCACCAGGATGCAGTGCGTGGATGAAGAATATATAGGTATATATAAAGAACAAGTAAGCATCGTGTGTTCGGTAACAGCTATGCAACAGAATTCGAGAAATATAATACATTGGCAAATTGACCACCTATAAGCAACGCGTGAACGACGAAAATAAGCTACAGTGTGGAGTCGGGCAGGAACACTGGAGATCGAAAGTCAAGTATGAACCATGAAGCAGGCAAAGAGTGATTGAAAAATAATAGGTAGGAAATTAATTGAGGACGGGAGGAGTGGAGCAATGTGGGAGCGGAGTGGATAGTGTTTTTCTGGAGGCGCATCGAAGCATAAGAGTGTAATGCAACTGGATAGAGTGTATCGCAGCATGTGCTAAGAACACATGAGTCCTAAAACCACAAAACACTGAGGGAAGCAGAAGGCGGTCATAGTAAGTCATGGAGTCCTAAAACACTGAACATTGAATGAAGCGGCCAGGCAGTCATCGTGAGCCTGCACGAAAGCACTAACAACATCATCAGAGCAACGCAGTGCCGAAGTAGCTGGGCAAATGTAAGTACCACTTGCATGGATTTTCTGTTGGAAAGCTCGTGAGTGCCAAGGCACTATATCAACATATTTGTGAAATGGGAGCAGAAGCCATTCGAAGCCGTTCAACATATTTGAGAGATGGGAGCAGAAGCGGGGGATCCAGAACCCACGAAGTATGGAACCGAGGACGTGCATGTGAAGTACATATGAATTGCATGTATGACCGTATGCAAACAGAAATGAATCGAATCTAAGCAAATGGGATGTAAGTGAATCTAGCATTACGAAGATAAACAGAAGTAAGGACGTAACTTATATATTTCAGAAGTAGCACCTGCAGAGAACTTGTATACATCACAGAATAACAACAAAGACACAACAGATTAAGAATCTGAAATTGAAGCAGGGGACATCGGGCAAGGTGCAAAAGACAGATCCATAAGTCGAGGATGGGTGCAGTGGAGCGAAGTGGGAGACGAGTGGATCGTGTCTTGGTTGTGTCGGAGTGCCGTGTGGCAACATATTGTATGATGAAATACAGACCCGTTGTAAACCACCCAGTTCCATACCCACGTCTGATTCTGACTCGGACGCATGTTGGTAACCTACAGATCGTCATAACATTCCGTAGCACGGAGAGGTAAGCAGCCGTAAATCTGCATACAGGGTTTAGCTTAATATTTCATGCTAACCCCTGATGCATCGCTACCTGCTCTATGTCAACATAGTCCATCACCACTTGGTGTCCTGCGTAATAGAATATGAAACCCGTTCGTTTAAACACAGTTCTTTTCCAGGTTTGGTATATTCATACTACTAGTGCCGGGGCATTTGAGGCACTTTCATCGCATTACTGCTCTGCACTTGTCCTGAAGTAGGAGACTTCATGATGAGCGACACTACGGACAAAACATAGTCGAGCTTTTCAGTATTCCTGCCTAGCTGGTAACTCGCGTCTTCACTTTGATGGTCATTAAAGCTTTTACCCTTCAAACATAATAATCAACACACTACTCACTACATTCTTATTTCCATTCAGTCATTAGGAGTAATGATAAATTACTCTGCTAACTAAGAAGCCTTTTTCTTAGGTTTGCGACTGTGCTTGGTTTCGTCGTTATTTGAGAGACGTTGCATTTAATCGTGTGACGACTTTTTAGAGTTTGACGGTATCTCACTAGTCTGAAGCTTGACCGATATTAGACAACATACTTCCTCTAAATGACATAACGCCAGCGTCCCTGATAATAATGTTCAAACGTAAGGGGAACAAACCTGTGAGGGAAATACTTTCAAAAGGGACAGCCAATATAGCTTTCACCTTATATTATTTCGAAGACGTTGCATAGAGTCATGTGATGAGTTGTTACGGATTGATAACTCACTATCAAGCTTGACTGATACTAGACAGAACATTTCATCCACATCAAATGGTGCCATCGTCCCCGATAGTAACGTTCAAAAGTAAGAGGAACAAACCTGTGGGGGAGGTATTTCAAGAAAGAATAACCGGTATAACCTCCAATTGATGTGGCTGCCACATAAAAAGTGGGTCCAAGTTCAAGCGCATCAGCGAGTTCCTGCAGTAAACGAGCATGGCTAGTCAAACGTGAGTGGCTTGACATTGACAGCTAGACCAGCGTCTAATTGAGCACCAGCCATGCTGCACGACCAGTTTGCATCTGTATTGATCCGACGCGGTGCAGATATGGAAGTATCAGTGTTGATCAGTACAAGTCAAGATTGGTACTAAAGATCAAGGATATTGCACCTTCTAACACACAGACAGTTCTTGCTTTTACTTTCATCCACAGCTCAGTAGAACTAAAGCCTGTTCAAATCTGCTGACAGATTGCAGAAAGCACCCCGTACATGGGACATAATTACAGATGACATACCTGGACATCAAACGCCTCGGACTTGACAGTTCGCCCAGGATTGGGTGTACTTTGACCATACCCCGCACGGTCATAGCCTAGAATGTAGATGTCAAGTTCACTTATAACATCCTGCAAAAACACGGGTACTTCTATGATAACTAGTACTTTCTATTGCATACATATCATTCGAGAAATTTATATCGAAAGCAGAATGGACTTAGTTGGTTCGAAAAAATAAGGTATGAGATTCATCATTTGTACAAAAGCAGAACCAGTATCGAAGAGTTGTAAGACCTGCATGTGCCTACTTGTAGTCAAAGATTGACAACTAGCCGTAGCTGAACCGATATGCCTGTGAGTTACTCACGTAGCAGACTACTCCAAAGCATACTCAATATATCGAAGTTATGTTCAGAGCTATAATTTCAAAATATCAAAGTTTCAACCCCTGAGCGGCCGTCATAAAACCCTTAGTGAAATTAGAAAAATAGATCACCACTTGCGCAAACTTGTTGCGGGTGCTCCAAATCTGAAACGTAGGAGAGCGCGAGGAACTCCCCCAGAACTCGACACACTTAAGGTCGTGACATCAGCATAGTTTACTTACGTCAGTTACACCTCCTAGAAGGGCATGTCGAGATCCACCGTACCCATGCACAGCAACAATTTTGTACTTGGCCTCCTTTCTAGGCACTCCAAACTCTTTGTATGCAAGATATCTCCCATCCCTTAGTTGAACTCGAGGGGCTGTCACCGGAGGCCCGTTTGGAGTACCACATATCTATGGATACCAATAAAGCCATTTCAGTCTTGCTGTTCCTCAGAATATTTGGCATCGTTATACCACTCTAAACAGAGAAGAGGAATGCACTAGATCAGTCCAGATAGCCAAACAAGTTCGTGCTTCAGACAAGGCACAGACTTTCTAAGCTGAGAGAGACCTTATAGTAGGATTGCAGGCTGACAGATAAACGAATCCGAAATCATACCGGATTCATTTGTCTGTCAAAAGCATTCACAAAATCTCCCATACCGGATTCATCTGTCTGCATGTTCTCTAGGACTTGTCATTCACAAATTTTCCTACAGAACTCGCGACTTGCAACAGAGAAGAAAACAAGAAGTAGAGAACAAGACACGCTTACCGATGGTGCAGGAGGTTGGATGGCCTTGTAGCCTATCCAGGCCAAAAGGGCAAAACTCGTAGAAAGTAGCACCAAACCTACCCAAATATATCGTACTGGCAAGTCAGTAATTCTCCTTGTCTTGTTCGAATTGAACAGGGAGTCTATTCGCCCCATCCCAGCAGCGCGATTAAAACGTGCTTTTGGCATCCTACCGTAGACGTAGGTCAAATCTACTAATTAAAAGTGAGACAATATCTCGATGAAATGTGACTTTGCACTTGCCAGAACAACATTAGCTGATCCGCTGGTTTATTAACTTATCTGTGAACACGACTTGTGTTACTTGTGAAACCACCACTTTGATTCTTATGAGAACAGTCAAGTCCCAAGTCACAAGAGCCCGACAGTGAACATGCCCAACCGAGGCAAGATGTATGACAGACACCCCGAATTTGCGGATTTTGTTCGCGTAATCCCAAGGAACAAACAACTTCGAAACTTCAAAGCAGCTCACCAATAAAATTATACATGCACACACAGCATTACACACCGAAGCTCGTGGAATTGGAGGCTTCAGGTACTGCCTTCCGAGTGTGCGCACGCGCGGCTGAGGCCTTGATCTTTGGACCCCCAGCCCCCGACATTTCTATCTGTCTTTACTTATCTGCCTATCTGCCGGCATCATCCATCCATACAGAAGTTTAGCTTCAGTTTATCGACAAACATTTGCTAATCACATCCAGTCCATCCCATGTAAATCTTCTCTCAATGCAATAGCACTAGAAAATCTCAAGTCCTTCCGTGTACTTCCCTTCACTGCTCTCTCTCCAGCCCTCTATGTAGCGAGTGCGACAGAAAGCTCCAAGAACACATAGTTAGATCCATATGCTCCCGTCCCCATCCCTCCCCTTCCCTCCCCCACTCCCCCCCCGTCCTGTCTTTCTTCATTCCTTCGAGTCTGCTAATAAAAGCAGAATGATATCTCTCAATCAAAATCGTCGGCACCACTCATACATACCTGAGAATTTTGCTGCTTCGCTTTCATGCTGGGACCGCTGTTGTTGCTACCGAACACTCGCTAGCGCATCCAGTCCAAGACTCTTCGGTCGTCCCGGTCTCTCTGGAGTCAATCACCCTAACATACTCTACTCCATCTCTTCGATTGGCTCCTTCCTACCCCTTTTCTTTGCATTCCCCTTTACTGCTCGACGTCGAATGCCTCTCCTCCCAAACTCCCCGTTCTTAATTCACGTTCTTAGACAAGGGACGGGCGGCCGAAACATCACTTTCCCGGCAAGCGCCATATTGCCTTCCACGGTGATCAGCAGGAGACTGACTTGTCACATTTGTGTTGATTTCAGGTGCATCCTACGATCTACAGCGTTGAGATTCCAGATTACTTGTATACCATTTGCTACGCAGTCAGGTGCCCAGAGGACAGGACTGATCCACGAATACTACTCACCAACTCCCGCTGCTTCTACATTGTCAAACTACCAGTAATGCCGGTTCTTAACTACCGGTAGAACTGGCACCTGTATTTGTTGGTGCCTAACTCGTGTAATTGGTTCCACGAGTTTTTTAATTTTGGCATATGATCTTTATTGAAGCTTTAAGCTTTACTGTGTTTTTTGTTACCAACAAATTTTTACTTCAAGAAATATTTGACAAAAGAGAATCTTAAACAAGGGTCCAGGAATCATATTGTAGTGGTCTTATGTATGAGTTTATGAAGAAGCCGAGGGAAAGGAAGCTTGTTTGGTAGTTTTACCCGGTGAAGATAATTGGCTGCATGTAGAGCAAAAATGTCGTCAATCAAATTGCTTTTATTATGGCATTTTTCATCTTTGAATAATGTACCTCGATCACTCATATAATTTTCACGTGAAAAGGGGCTTTCTCAAGCTTGTACATAATTTAAACCACTTTCGTGCTATTCTAGTAGTTATTTTCTATTCCTTACTTATTTAGGTGCACTTCTTTATTTCAAATTCTTCCCCAGTAAGCAACAATTCTCATCTTCAGATTCTCGTTGCTTATATCATAGAATTGCTTTGGAGTGGGGACTCTCATAAATACATTAACATCACATCTTATAGAGCCAAAAGTTCCGGAAAATGAACAACTCCATAGAACTCGTGGTATGAATTTTAAAGAAAGTGTCGTAGAGTAACTGGTACTAGAATAAAAAAAGTTTTGTGAAATGAACGTAAACCATAGAACTGAATAAGTTTCCAATAAACACCTCGTAAACTTTTATATATAGAGAGATCATCAAACAACATGCCTCGTAATTTTTTATGGGACCACCTATCCAGAGATTTAGCTTATCAATATGTTTACTTCGGCTTAACTTCGAATTGTTAGCTTCACTTCCTTTCAATCTCCTCATATCAAGTTCATTTCGATTGCACACGTTCATACTTGCATTTCATATGCACCTTATTGGGTTTTGAAACCCCGTTCTTCAAACGACTTCTGCGTACATTTCTTACCTATATCATTATTGAATTCAATAATTGCTAAATTTGGGATCTATATTATTATTAGTACCATGCATAATTTATCACTATTATCACTTTCCTTCCTATATGTATCCTCTTGCAATTTGGTGTGACTTTCAACTCTAGACCCTAAATTACAAAATATCTAAATAATTTTTATTGGTTGATTATAATGGAGTAATTGTAATACATTGTTACATTGTTACATAACATACATCATTATAGAAGAACAACTCATACAAAAGTCATACATAAACTCTAAAGTACCACAATTGCTTCCTAGGTGACGGTTAGTTCTCTCTAATTCAAGATAGCCATTTACACCAAGTTTGTGATATTCCCTATGGTGATCAAATATCAAGAAATCAGGTGCTATCAAGCGTCATTGTTAGTCGCATGTCTATAATCTATATCATATAAAGAGTGAACTAGTTATAGGTCAAGTACATTGAGGACATAGCCATTGTCTTTGAAGAGCCACCATGAGAAGATGAGTCAAACATGTCATATATCATCCTCTCAAATAGCTATCACATACTAACTTAGTAGTAGTTTGCAATTCAAGCAACAAGATGTATTATCTAGATGTGAAAATTGGCTTGGTAACATCTAAAAGGATGTTGTGTACAATGGGCTAGGTAGATAAGACAGAGGTGTCACCAAAAGAGTATATCTACTAATAGGACAGAAGCCAAAAATAGCCTAAAAACTTTAGAGCCAATTTTGGAGGCCTAAAAGGATGGATTAGGCCTAAAAAATAGAAAGATCCAACCTATAGTGGCAAAAAGCTTGCCTTCTCCCTCTTATTATTTGTCTCATCAAGAGCTTTCCAATAGTACCTCCCCTTGCAATTTTGAGCTCCCTACAAGAAAATTCCTTAAAGATTCCCTTCAATCAAACCCTTTGAATGACCAACTAAATAGGACAAGGATTGACATATCACCCATCCAAACAACTAATCCAAGGATGGAGCTTGCTGATAGGTCACCAATCCATATATATGATCCAAGGGTGTAGTCTCCTTTGAGGAGATCCTCTTTGTTGTATAATAAAGAGGAGGTGCTCCTTTGGGGCATCTCAGGATTGAGTGTGAAATTTGTATTTTCTCTCTTGTATCTCTCTTGGAGAGTTCTCTTGTCCTTGGAATATTACAATGGTATCAAAGTGGGTGTTTTAATCCAAGAGAGTGAATCATTCCTCTTGGAAGAGCACGTGTTGTTGGAACTAAGTAATTTGAGGCGGAGAACATAGTGCAATTGCTAGACTTGGGAAGTGCTTTAGAGAGCGGATGGGATGGATGCATCAAGAAGACAATTTCATGCACCTAACTTCCCAATCTTGAATCCATTCCATATCCAGATTACATATATCCAGTGTGAGAAAATGAAAGTATCTCTAGTTTATCACTTTGGAGTAGAATTCATGGACAAAGTGATGAATTCACCAAACTCTGAAATTCTACATGTGGTGGTATATGACAGTGAGTGGGATTTGACAATCTACATTCTATTATGATATTATGGATCTTAATATCCTCAGTCTTTCAACACACAAGTAGAAATCTGTTATGTAGTTAGACCAAAAGTGATGTTTAGGGATTTTGTAGTCCGCAATTTTGGTGAGGAATATTATCAACAAGTGATAGCCTCTCAGGTCCTAATGGTAGTCCCCAGAGTTTGTGCACTCTCTCGAGTGATTATTCTAACCCTTTATTGAAATAGGAAGTAGCAATGCAATATTGGTTGTGTGTAAGAATCATGGGTCCGTAGTTGTAGGAGTTGATGCAAGGAATGCAAAGGATATTGAAGAAGTTTCAAGAAATCAAGATGACCATGGAGGAATTGCAAAATCAAATACGTATTGTCAAGAATGATCAAGTAACGCAAGAAGGGGAGCTGTCTCAACAACCAACACCAACAATCAAAGTACCTAGAGAGTTATGCATATTCATGACACCAATTCCAATGAACAAACAAGCTACATTGTTACTACAAATGAAAAATGGTGAAGCTAAGATTCCATAATTATGGTTTGCAAACTTCTTGGCAGATTGAGATCTCCAATTACCTTGGTTGGCTATGGGCTATTGGTCTCCTTAGCATCCATCTCTCTTTACTTTCTACTCTATAGATGAGATTTACCTAGAGCAATTCATTTTGATGCTACCATAGTTCGGGAGTTGGATGATCTAGACGTATGGGTGAGTGCATGTTCTCAATGAGCATAGATCTTTTAGAAAGTGATATTGATGGCCATTGAGAACTTAGCAATTGCTTAGCATAGGGATACTTCATGTTATGATACAATTCAAGTAGTAGATTATAGATCCTTGATCTATTTATTTTATCTAAGTGATTAAGTATATCTATAATAGATTACATCAATGACACTTGATGTTACCGCAAGATGCAATATCTTGAGAGTGCTTGAGGTTTTACCTCTTGGAGTCCTTCTATTGGAAGGATGTGATGGTATTGTTTGGAAGGATCATGTGCACAATTGTGCACCATACCACCTCCCAACTATTTTTGGCACTATGGACCCAAGCTTGGCACTTGTTTTTGCAAGCTTGTGTTGTATGTTATGTGGCTCTTCTAGCATAGTAGCTATTATTTTTGTGTGTGATAGCTATTCAAGATGATGAATATGGTATGTTTGACTCCTCCATTCACCATGGTTCTTCTATAGTTATGTCCTAAATGTGGTACTGATATCCTAAATGTTTTTTACTTATAGTTAGTTCACTTTTTTTGTTATATAGACTGCAAATAGGCAATTAATGATGGGGCTCAAAGCACCGGCTTCTTGATCTTTGCCCATTATTATATATTTGGAGTAGATTACTATCTATAGTAAGACGGGACCTAAATGTCAACTATGAGTGCAATTATGGTTTGTTAGAGTTCATGTATGACTTATGTATAAGTTGTGGTTCTATATTATATGATGTTAATAGCAATGTATGTTGTGTAGTGATGTATATATGCATGATAATTTTCATGAAATTTGTAGCACCAAAGCTAGTTTGCTCAGACATTGAAGTGGTAGTGTTGGTAATCATAATTATTTGGGTAATTGCTCATTGACTACTTGATGGCGGCCACATTTCATGTTAGGGTTATTGATTACATGGTAAGACCCACCATCACTTGCACCATTCTTATTGTCAGATGTGCCATCAATGACATTGTCAAGGCTAGAGACCATTGCCTAGGTCTCTAGCCTTGACAATGTCATAGTAGAGGGGTATACTTTCAAAATGCAGCTCTAGAGAGCTTACTTCTCTAATATTGAGCCTTTGACTTCTTGGCTATGATGGACAAATGCCAACGAGCATCATCTAGATTTTCTTAGCTAAGTGGGTATGGCTTGATTGTAATCAATGCTTGATTTTTGGTAAATTGTTGAGTAGAGAATCAAGCACAAATCTAATTTGAGTGTGATTCAAGTAGAAAAATGAACCGATTATTGTAGCACTTTAGAGTTCATGTATGACTTATGTGTGAGTTTTTCTTCTATAGTGTATGATATTGATAGTGATGTATTTTATATATATGCACAATACTCCATGCAATAATTGCCCATACGGACATATGGAGTTTGTGAAGCACAATGCTTAAGGAAACAAAAGATCCCAATAAGAGATATTAAGACATCTATTGGAAACCTGATTAGTTTAATGGGATTGGAAGCTTGAACTTTGTAAGTTTGTTTCGCTTGCAAGGTATGATATCTAATTGTGGTTGTAGGATTTTAGTTGATTCTAAGAATTTAAAGAATTTTATGTCCATGCAATTAGCAAAGGAATTATATATTTCTATCAACCCAATATTTAGAAATCGATTGATGATAGTGGATGGTAGAAAGGGTTCTACATTTTGTATCTCACATCTTATTACATTCAAGATTAGGAAGGAGTATTTGGAGTGTATAAATTTTGTATTAGTGCTTCAACACTGTGATATCATTCTAGGTCTATCTTGACTTGAACATCATAAGTTTCAACTTGATTAGACCTGATGAAAAATTCAAGTACAATACCAAGTTAAGAATTACAAATTAGATTATTTAGCATATTTGAGTAAGACACTTAAGAATAATCAGCTCCAAGAAAGGATGTTTTTCAATAAAGTAGCCATAGAGTAAATTTTTAAGGAAGATATTCATGTTTTTATGGTGTGGATCAAGCTAATTGTGCAAGGAGAAGTTGATGAGGGCCAAATACCTCATCAAACCATGGTTGATCTGTGAGTCAGCTTGTCTCTCACTCAAGATGAACCTCTCATGGCTATTATGGTTATGCTCCATGGGCTAAGAAGACAAAGAATCCTAACTCCATCATACTCTTCTAAGGCTAACACTCCAAGACTCAAGACATTGCTCATTAGAAAACTCAATGAGAGATACTAGTTGCAAATGAAGGATGATGAGTACATCATCACTCCTAGTTTATATACTTGTTAAATAGTTATGCACCAAAGTTACTAATTATTGAAGTAACTCAAGTTACCAACCTAAAAGTCAAATAAAGTCAAAAAATTAAGGAATATTTATACTCATGGGAATATTCTCCAAAGTGTGTGGTATTATCTTGACCTAACCATTAAGTTAAGGATTTCTTTACATGGGCTTTCCTTGGACTATAGAAAAGTCTAAAACAAAAAGGCTTGTGGGTTCAAGAGTTCTTGACTCTTTCCTCAAAGCCAAACCCTTGGGAATAATACCAAGTCAATACACTAGAATCCAAAAAATTGGTGCCCATCTTTTCACTTCCTCTAAAGTAAGGTCCACTCTATCTTAACTATAACTAACTTTAGTTAATCACTACTAATGTAGAACTATCTTTTATCTTTATACAAATGATAGCAAACTAAATATCACAATATCATATACATGCACAAATAGGTGTTACAAATCAAATAGTTCAAGAATTTGTAGATGTGGTTCTAAATGATTTGCCAAAGGGGTTACCCTTTGATTGAGGTATAACTTTCAAGATTGAGCTATTGTTAAGTAGTACTCTTGCAAGAACACCCATCTACAGTCTCTTGTCAAAGGAGTTAGAAGAGCTTCAAATAGTGCTAACCACTAACCACTAGTTTTTGGAGAAAGATTTCATATGATATAGTACATCTCCATGGAGAACACCAATACTCTTTGTACCAAAGAAGGATGGAGGATTTTGATTCTATGTTGAATAACATGGCCTTAATAAAAAAACCATGAAAAACACATATCCCTTGCCCTTGAAAAACTGTACTTCTCTAATTTGGATCTTTGAAGTGACTATTGGAAAATTTCCATTGATAGGAAAGATGTGCAAAATACTTCCTTTTGCACAAGGTATGTGCATTTTGAATGGAGAGTCTTACCTTTTGGATGTCTTGGCCATTTTCATGGATTAAATATATTAGGTGTTGGATGGATTGTTGGATTGGTATGTGATGGTGTTCTTGGATATTTTAACCTATAACACAACAAAGGAAAAACACAAGAATCGTGTACAAGAAGTCCTAAGAAAACTATGGTAATGGAAGTTTTATTATAAGAAGTCTAAGTGTGCCTTTTGGTAGAAGGAAGTTACCTTCTTGGGTCAAAAAGTCTCATCAAAATGAATCAAGACGGAAGAAGAGAAAATCAAGGCCATTATTGATTGGCCTAGTTCAAAGGATGCTATAGAAGTACAAGCATTTAATGTACTGTGAGTTTTACAAATAGTTTATCCACGACTATGTTCATGTAGCCACCCCATTGGTTGATCCCTTGGGAAAGACCTCAAGCTTTCAATAGAAGACCAAATACAAAGAAGCATTCAAGAAATATGAAGCAAACGGTGTCTTCACAATCCATACTCTAACCATATGATCCTCAACTACCTTGTGTGGTCAATTTTGATGTTAGTAACTTTGCCATTAGAGCTATATTGAAGCAAGAATTTCCCAAAGAATTACATCTCATCACTTTTGTGTCTTGCCAGCTAAACACCATAGAAAGAAATTAAAAGGAATCTATTATAAAGTAATGCCTATTTTGTGAGAATTGGATCTATGTTCTATGTAAAAGACTAAGTCTGAGGAGAGAAATAGGAGAATGGAAACTCACATTGGGACACTTGAATGTGGGAAAACTCCAAATGCCTAGCATGAGCTTCCTTTGGTATTTATAGGTAGCATACAAGGCCCTTGAGAAGCTTCTCAAGAAGCTTCTTTGAACTGCTTTCTTAGAGTGCAAGCCAAGTTAACTAGGAAGCTTCTCAAGAAGCTTCCTTCTAGAAGCTATCTACTTGGCGTGCAAGCTAAGCTAGTTACTTTCTTCTAGAAGCTACATGCTTGGGGTGTAAGTTAATCTAGTCAAGAAGCTTTCTAGATGCTTCTAGAATATTCTGGGCTAATTTGGCTTATTTTATACTTCATTAGCCTTGCTAACTATGTTGCTAAACTCCATATTGTTACATTCTAATTATGGGACATCTTTGGATTATGTGGCTTCAAGAAGCCCATGACTTACTAAGTATTGGTCATTTGGGTGTTGATAAAACCTTGAGTAGCCTCTAATATCAATTGTAGTTAGCAAACATGGCATAAGAAGATTGAGAGTTTGTTTGCTCTTGTGAGAGTTGCCAATGCAACAAAGTCAACAACTAGAAACCATTGGACTCCTTCAACCACTTCACATCCCCAATTCCTTGATGGGAACATCTAAGTTTTGACCTTATAACATCCTTACCCAAAATGGATTAGGGTTATATTTTCATTATGGTGTTTGTCAATCCACTGAACTCCTTCAACCACTTCACATCTCCAACTCCTTGATGGGAACATGTAAGTCTTGACCTTATAACATCCTTACCCAAAATGGATGAGGGTTATATTTTCATTATGGTGTTTGTCAATCCACTGGACTCCTTCAACCACTTCACATCCCCAACTCCTTGATGGGAACATATAAGTCTTGACCTTATAACATCCTTACCCAAAATGGATTAGGGTTATATTTTGATCATGGTGTTTGTCAATCAACTTAGTAATCAAATTCATTTGGCATCCATCATGGATGCCTAACACAACATTTGCAATGCCAAAGCTAGTTTGCTTGGACATTGGCGAGATAATCTTGGTGATCAAAGTTCTATTAGAAGTAACTCAAAGAATACTTAGTAGTAGCTAGATTTTTTGTTAGGACTATTGATCACATTGTGAGACCCATTGTAACTTGCAACATTTGCACTATTAATGGAGCTATTAGGGCTAGAAATCCAAGTCAAGCAAACACGTATATCTTCAAAGTTAAGCTCTTGAGCTCACTTCTCTAATGTTGAGTCTTTGAGTTCTTCGCTATGGTGGACAAAGGCCGGTAAGCATTACTTGGAGGCTCTTAACTAGAATGAGTGTGGATTGATTGTAATCAATGCTTATTGTTGGTAGATCATTGACTTGAATATCAATTTTTAACTTAAGTTGTGTGTGATTTGAGTTGAATGTGAATTGATTACATCACAAAAGTGAGAGTCAAGGAGAAATCAAGTGCAAGGATTGAGGCATTGGTGGTATGTCAAAGCCTAGCAAAACAATGGTACCTTCAATTGTTGATCATTGTTTGATTTATTTATGTGGATCATGTTTGGAAGTCTTGTTTGAGTTGTTGTAGATTTGATATTATGGTAGATGGTGTATGGAAGTGCTAACTAATTTTCTCAAAATAAGTTCAATTTTAAGTCAATGGATGTTTGATTTGAGGGCAAGAGAGTGAAATTAAAGGCCTTTATGCTCAAATTGGACCTAAAAATTAAAATTAGAGGTAACTTGTGAAACCCATCTTCATGAATTATGGATTTAGAAAACCACATCCTTCAAATTGGAGAAATTGGGCTATTTTGGCAATGGATTGAGCGGTTTTCTATATTGGCAAAAGACTTGGAGATCTCTTAAATTGGAGGTTTAGGTTGATGGAGGTCAACAACGTTTGGTTAAGTTGGTGGAGGTCAAATTTAGAGATATGTTAAATTTAACAAAGGTTAGTGAGATTATTGAAGGTTTGAATTGAGAAGAAGATAGCCCCCGTTGAATTTTGGTGTTTAAAGGCTTCAAGGTATAAGGTTGTAAGCTAGAGAGACTACCAAGTCCTAAAAGGACAAACAAGCCAACTTGTTAGCGTTAGGTTAGCCAATTTAATTTAGTTTTTGATAGTTATTTGGCATAATTTGCCTATCCTTCAAGATTATATGCAATAGGATTTGAATCCCAAATGTCTAGTTCTTAGATTGGTGCCCTAGCTAATTGGTCCACCCTCAATTGTTGTCTTAATGATTCGTGGTTTGATATATCTACTCATGTAGCTTTGGCTAGGAGAGGAAAATTGATTTCATCCTTGGTGATCTTGGTAGCATAAGAGTAGATAGACACTCACATTATGTCAAATGCCAAATAGCAATAGAGTCAATTCAATTTTAATTTGTGATATGGAGGGATGTTATTTTAATTTCTTGCAATTTGACCTCTTCTATTCCTTACTTCTTGTTTGTGCACCATGTTTTTGTGAAGTCCTTGATATTAAGAGCTCTAGTGTGCTCTCAATAATGGGTCTAGAGTGATAACTAGTCATACTACCTATGTTTCTCTCTAGTGAGATAGGAAGTGATGGCTTATAGATTGTAAAAGACTAAATCTGAGGAGAGAAATAAGAGAATGGAAACTCACATTGGGACACTTGAATGTGGGAAAACTCCAAATGCCTAGCATGAGCTTCCTTTGGTATTTAAAGGTAGCATACAAGGCCCTTGAGAAGCTTCTCAAAAAGCTTCCTTGAGCCGCTTTCTTAGAGTGCAAGCCAAGTTAACTAGGAAGCTTCTCAAGAAGCTTCCTTTTAGAAGTTGCCTACTTGGCATGCAAACTAAGCTAGTTGGAAGCTTCTAGAAGCTTCCTTCTAGAAGCTACTTACTTGAGGTGCAAGCTAAGCTAGCCGGGAAGCTTCCCAAGAAGTGTCTAAGAAGCTTAGCTTGCACCTCAAGTAAGTAGCTTCTAGTAGCACATGTTCCCGGCTAGCTTAGCTTGCATGCCAAGCTTCCTAGATACTTTTGGAATATTCTAGGCTAATTTTTCTTATGTGCTACTTTGTGAGCCCAACTAACTTTGTCGCTAAACTCCATGTTTTTACATAGATCATGAGAGTGCATGTTATGATGGTAGCTTATAAGTTGTCTTTCCCTCTATTATAGTGATCATAGTTAGAGTAACATTAGTGGGTAGTTCTTGGCAATGGCACTTGTTGGTATCAATTGCGGTATAAAGGGTACCATTGAGTTGAATGACTTCATCCAAGAGTTTGATAGTTGATGTGATATGTACAAGATATTGAACCCAACTTTGTTCACATCCTTCATGGCATAGAAGAAGTTTTTCTAGCACTTGGAAGTTCCCCTAATGGATGACTACCATGAGTTCAAGAGAGCTCACTTGAACAAGATTGAGCTATGGAGACAATATTGATCTCCAAATAATATCTTTATCATTTCAAGATTTGTAGTACCCACAAGTTCTAACTTTAGTAATGTTAGATGTATCTAATGGAGGTGCACTAGTTGGAGATGGTGCTACTACAAGTGGAAGTACCATTGTAGGACGTGGTGTAGTACTAAGTTTTAACTCCATGGTGGAGTTCTTCCCATGCTTGAGGTACAACTATAGGGAGTGTAGACGATCAAGTTTAGAGCTTGCAAAAGTTTGAATGGAAGGCTAAAGAGAGCCTACACAAGGCATACACTTGCATAAGATAGCTAATCAATTTCACTCAAGGACTTATTGAGGCTCATGTAGTCCAATTTTGTATGGGATCCTTGGCAAGGAGTTACAATCTAGGGTATATGTTGCTAAGTTATTAAAGGCTACCCCACCTACTTTGGTGCTGGCCATTAGTTTGGTTGAGTGCATTGAGCTCAACATGGTGAAAGACAGAGTAGTAAAATCTGGATTTGGTAGAGTGACCTCATCCACAACTATTACTTCTTCTAAAATGTTGTAGATTGCATCACATTGTGCTGGCCTCCAAGGGTAGAGTGGACAACCCAAATCTTATGGATCAAGTGGAGGGCCTAGTGCAACTAGACCCTTACCTTCATTTTTGGGTAAGCAATAAGCAATGAGTTGTAGTGTTGCTTGTTGGACTTGTGGTGGACTTCACCATTAGAGAAAGTGCACTTATAGTAGTGGACATGATATCTCTAGAGCACCACATCCAACTCAAAGATAATGTGATCGTTGCCATAGATTTGGTCACAATAGTGACCAATGCTTTGACCTTCATTTGAAGTTACAAAGTGGTAGAATTACTATGGCAGGTGTGGAGGAGCTCTAGGTCTTAGAGGACAAGGTGGAGATAGAGGACCTACACTTGGTAAGAGCCTAGTACTTGCTCTTGCTTTTGATATAGCCATAGTTATTTGGATTGAGCAATTGGAGCACAAATAAGCTAACATGGCCATAGCTTAGAGGAGATCAAATTTAGGCGATGAGGCTTCCATCTCTTATATTGGTGATAGAGATATCTTGGAATTTATATGTGAAGTAGCACAGGTAGATATATTTGCCACAATGACTAGGAGTGTAGTATGTGCTCCAAAGCCTAGAGGAGCATCAATGGAGTTGAACCATAGAGAGGAGAGCCTAGTAGATAGGTTAGACTTCCCTAGTCTTTCACACTTTGTGAGGCACTACAGACAACATCTATGGATCTTAGACATCCTAGTGTAGTTTGGTAGGTAGTGATGGAGTGCATGATGAACTAGATTCTAATCAAACACCTACTACTACACCAATTGAGTCTAGCACAATGTTGGATGCAACTTAGTTTATTATGTGTTTCCCTTTGTTCTCAACCAAAGACAACTTTACATTGGAGTTGACCCAACTCCAATGTTCTAGTTGGTTGCTAAACTTTTTAGAAGAGATAGCTTCCTATAGGATAGATTGGCAATTAGGTGAGGGATAGGTATGTCACCTATTGGTGCATTTTAGTAGTGGTAGGCTTGGCTCACTATAGTTGGGATCATGGCATTAGTTTCAGCTTTAGGTGATTTTATTACTTGGCCTTATGACTTATTTGAGGTGAACACCTATATAGAGGATACTCCAATGCTAGAGGAGATCATTCAAATTTGGAGTACAAGGAGGATTGTTCTATCCACCTTGGATGTTCCATGGTGAAGTTTTAGAAGGCATTACAATAATATATGGATCAATTGGTGCAATGGGCTTGGAGTGGAGCCTTTGTAACACTAGGCAAGCAAAGTGATTATGAGCCTTTGGAGTCTACTACCTTGTCATCTTTGAATACCAAACTTGTTGCTAAGCAATATCTAATAGAGGGAGTATGTATATAGGAGTTTTATGGTGGGATTAGTACTAGACTAGCTATAATACTATAGGCATATACACGGGCTCAAAGGTACTTATATGTGGAGAGAGATGAGACTGCTAGAAAATTCTCTCTACATCATGTGGCACACTTGGCCTATTGGTATCCTAAGTTATTACCAATGTTAGTAGTCAAGGGTTACTAGAAGATCCTAGTAGTAGACATTTCCTTATTGAAGGTGCAAGATTTGGAGATACATGGTCTCATTCATTTGGTGATTTTTGGATGGCCATCTTAGAGATATACCTATACTAGCCAAGGTTAGGGTGGCTAGGATCCTTATTCTTGTGTGTTTTGGGAGATGTTACATATACTCCAACATTCTAATTTCATCAATCCATTTCTCTAGCCTATATTTTGGAGAATATTCTATTGATGGATGGTTCTTACACATTGGTGGGTGGCAAATACACATCAAGTCTATTCTTGGATGAGATCTACCATATTATTGGATGCAACCAAAGTTGAATCATGAGCCCATCTTCTTTATCTTTGGTAGATGAACTTCTTACCTAGAGAGGTTTTAAAATGTGATTATGATAAGATTCAACACGTGGCCCACCTTACTATTGATGATATTGGATGTTGGGCACTAATCTTGAATAGTGGTTGATAAGTCATCTATAGTAGTGTTGAATCTTTTTGGGTAGCCAAAGCTACTTTACCCACATTTATGAGTTCCCCAAGCTCACATGCTTTTTGGGAAGGAGGTCAAGGACTTGTTTGGAACTCACAATTAAAGTAGTTGGTGAAACCAAACACCAATGAAAGAGACAAGTAGTGGGTTTTCATACCAATATTATTGTCATTTGAGAAGTGTTATAAGCACCCAAGCATCAAGTTTTAGGTCAAGCTATGGACCTAAACTATTTGACATGAATTGTGAGCCTTGGCTTGTGAAAGAAACATCAGATGTGCTTGATAGTCATCACCACTCAAACACTTGTGAGCTTTATGCCTATCAAGACAATTCAAGCACATGCTCGGGTCAATGGACTAAATGGGTATGGTATTCTTAGGACATAGCCAGTAGCTACTAGTGAGAGTGGTCTACTTGGGTTCATCTGAGTGAGCATGGTCTACTTAGGTTACACCCTTAGTCCACTTGGGATGCAACTAGAGGACGTGTGGAGCTTGCAACCAAAGTAGAGGGAGTTTTTTCCTCTCAGGTTGGAGACTCTAGAAATTAGAGGTATGATATTATTTCTTTCAAGAGCTTGGTATAGCAGCTAATCAATGCTTCGTCCACTCCTCCATCAATTACAAAAGATACCTCAAAGCCAAACATTAGACCTAAGCTTACAAGAGGAGAAAGATGGAGAGTTTGGAGGTTTTTGAAGAGCTATACAAGTTTTTTTCCCTTCAAAATGAAGGATTTGGGTGCTCTAAAAGGAATTTTTATTTGGATTGAGTTAACTAGTGAAACACTAAATTTTCAATGTTCTTGTAAATATTAAGATATGAAAAGAGCATTAATTTTGAGCCAAAGTAAAGACCTTTTTGAGGCTAGTTTGGTGGAGATTTTACATGGAGAATATGCTTAAGCTATAGTGATGCCAACCAAGAAGGATATGCATAGAAATTGCACAAATAGTTGGATGTGTAGAGATTACCATCTTATCAACCAATAGATAAGGTGTAATATCAATAGCTAAACATGTTATCTAGAGGTGAAAATTGGCTTGGTAACATCTAGAAGGATATCCTATATGATGGACTAAGTAGGTTAGATAGAGATATCACCAAAAGAGAACTTCTACTAATAGGGCAAAAGTAAAACATAACATGAAAACTTCAAAGCCAATTTTGGAGGTCTAAATAGATGAATTAGGCCTTGAAAATAAAAAGATCCCTCCCACCTCTCAAAGGATAAAAGGCTTGCCTTCTCCCCCACTATTTGTCTCATTGAAAGCTTTCTAATGGTACCTCACCCATGTGATCATGAGCTTTATGTAAGAAGATTCCCTAAATATTCTCTCTAGTCAAACCTATTTGACCAACTAGATAGGACAAGGACCAACATGTCACCCATCCAAGTGGCTAATCTAAGGGTGATGCTTGTTGACATGTCACCAATCCATGTATATGATCCAAGGATGGAGCTTCCTTTGAGATGATCCTCTTTTCTATGTTATAAAGCTATGGTGCTCCTTTGGGGCATCGGAACATTGAGTATGAAGCTTTTTGTTTCTTCTCATAAGTTTCTCTTAAGGTGTCCTATCCTTGGAATATTACACAGGGACTACAGTATGTTTTTCTTACACAAGAGGATATCTTTGATGTGATTGAGTACACAAAGGTCTTTAGTACTTTGGAACTTTGAGCAAGATATTATCAATTGCTGATTAGGGGAGGAGCACAAGTCTATTTTGGGTTATTGATCTTCAAGATCAGGATATATTGTATCAATTGGAGATTCTTACTATTTGGGTTAAAGAATGCTCCTACCAAGTTCCGAAGGGTCATAGATATGATTTTAGCATGTATTTTGCTCAATGCTATATTGATGACATTTTGGTCAATAATATTACTATGGAGGAGCATGAGAGACATTTGTTGGAGGTATTTGAGAGATTAAGATCTCATGGACTCAAATTATATTTTGGGAAGTGTAAATTCTTCCACAAGCAAGTTGAGTATTGGGATCACACTATCTACCTTGGTGGACTTGGTATCTAGCAAATCAAAGTGGAAGTTATTTCATGTATTCCTTGGCCTATAGATGCAAGCAAAGTGCAAGCATTCCTTGGGTCAAAAAACTTCTATTACTAATATGTTAGAGGATTTAGAGGCATTGCTAAGGCCTTGATGATGCTGACCAAGCTTACACAAGAATAGTTTTTAGGGTTTAGGGTAGTAGATGAGAACTCTTATATAGTTCAAGGAGAGGTTGACATCTACCCTAATCTTAGGAGACCAATCAAAGGATAACCATTTTATGTTTATATTGATTGGAGTATGTTGGAGCTTGGTAGTGCTCACCTAGCAGGATGATGAGAGGAAAGAGTTTATGGTGGCCTATATTAGTTGCTCCAACAATTCAATGGAGGCAAAGGATAGTTCATATGAGGGAGAGTGCTTAGCAATATTGTGGGCAATAGCACATTTCTAATGTTACCTATTTGATAACTCCTTCACTCTCATCATTGATGGAATCCGACATACTTTCATGGAAGCTTGCATGATGGACTTTGATTTTATTAGAGTATGATCTCACAGTTGTACAAAGACAATTATTCATAAACTTGGAGGAGTGAACCATGATGCAGATGGGTTGAATAAAAACCCATGTCCTAGCTAGCAAGATCAAATTGGAGCACATTAGCACGGTGAGACATATGAGGAGATGGTGCCATGTTGGCATGCATCTACCTTTCTATGTATATTTTCTAAGGCTTTGATGGTATCTCTCTCATCACATATAATAGGAGTTGTTGAGTTCATAGATCCAAAGGGTGCAGATTTGGTACAAGTTAGCAAGACATTCATGATGATATCTTAGTGATGGACAATCTTTGCATTGGTGTTGTGATTGGCATAATTGGCACCAAGGAGAGAGATAATGTCCTTTGGCAAGCCAATATAATGTGCCAAGAATAGGAGAAACTCCAAGAAAAACACAAGGCTTCATCTCTTAATACTCCAATGTCCCAAAAGAGTACCTTGTCTTTATTATATAGCAAAGAAGATCTACTCAAAAGGAGCTCCACCCTTGGATCAAATACATAGATTGGTGATATGTCAATGAGCTCCATCCTTAAATTAGTTGTATGGATTGGTGACATATTGATCCGTGTTCTATTTGGTTGGTCAAACAAGTTTGACCAAAGGCAATCTTTATGGAATCTTCCTCTAGGAAACTCAAACTACCATGGGTGAGGTATTGTTTGAAATCTCTCAATGAGACAAACAAGGGCGGGAAGGCAACACCCTTTTCCTTGGAAGAATAGAAAAATTCATTTTTTGAGGCCTAATTTATCCATGTAGGCCTCCAAATTTGCCTCTTAAGTTTTCATGGTGATTTTAGTCTCTACTCTACTAGTGAAAGTTCTCTTTTTGTGACACCTCTATTCAATTTACTCAGACAATCATATATAACATCTTTCAAGATATTATCAAGCCAATTTCCACATGTAGATAATATGTCTAGTTAATTGTATTATAAAGCTCCCCTCTTTTAGGACGCAATGTCCTCAATGTGAAGTTGTTGCTCAAAAGATTGTACTAACATCAACGCATGGGTCAAGTTAGCTGTTGGCTTCCATATTGCCTCCCATGTTGCCTCATACAATTGGTACCCTTTCTTATGTATGAGATATTTCACATGTGGATGGCAGGTACCACGGATGCATTTCTAGGGAATATGTTCAACTTTGTATTCCTCCATACCATCAATGAATGTTTGATAAGGTTTAACTTCTTGTATGGAAGGAATTGAGGTGGTTAGGGTGCGTATCTGTAGAGTAAGGAAAAATGGAACACTGGATGGATCTTCATGTGTGGCGGTAGCTCAAGGTGATAAGCAACTATGTTGATTTGATGGACAATGGGAAAAAGCCCAATAAAACAAGGTTTGAACTTACAAGGGCCAACTAATGTGAGGTTAGTTATTAAATGCCACACTTGACTCCCATTATGAACTCCATGTGCCTACAATGTGCATTTGCATATTTTTTCATTTGATTTTAGGCAATTTGCAACTTGTGCTTGGCATTCTCCACACCCTATTAGATTTTATAAACAAAAGTGTTAATATCATCAACTGTTTTAGCCACTGGGCCAATCTTAACGAAACTTGAAGGTGTGAAAGAGTGTGCTCCAACATAAGGAAGAATGGTATGACTTGTGTAGATGCATTTACTTAATTGTTATAGGCAAATCCCACTAGTGGAAATAAGATGTACTACCTTTCTTGCTCCTCAAAGATGAAGCCCCAAAGCATGACCTTGATAGTGCAATTGGCCTACTCTATTTATCCATTGGTTTGTAATTGGCATGTCATACACATGGCAAGTTTGGTTTTGAAGATGCCAAAGAGTGTTCTCCAAACAAACTAGTGAATTTAATGCCTCAATTAATGATGAACACTCAAGATAGGCCATGGTGAGGAAAGACTACAACTAAGTACAATTGAGCTAATTATGGAGTAGTCATATCCTTGGTTGTAGGACACACATGAATCAATTTATTGAGTCAATCAACAAAGAGTAGCTCCATTGGTTGTAGGACACACATGAATCAATTTATTGAGTCAATTGATTCATGTGACAAATGAAAATCAACAAAGAGTACAATGGAGCCAAACCTGGAGGTGGTCTTGAGCAATTCAAAAATTAGTTTCATGCTCGCATGCTCCCAATGTTGTGTGGGAGTTGGGAGGAGTTGAAGCAATCATATGGGAGTTTGATTGGGGGCTTTATTTTGTTGATAGAGTAGGCAACTTTGAATGTATTCCATCACATTATTGCTCACAAGTAATGACGTTCAATTGCATCTAAGGTCTTGTCTACTCCAACATGATGTGCAATGGCAAAATCATGACATTTTACTAGGATGGTGGTTCTTAGGTTTGAGGCATCCAAGATCTATAACTTACCATCAAAAAAGTTGAGTCCTTATGAACTAGTTACACCTTTGAATGATCAAAATCCTACAATTTGTGGGTTACTCTTCATAGCAAAAAGAGTCTTTAGTGAAAGTTCTAGGTTCATTTTGACCTCTACCACCACATTGTTTGCCATAGGCATTTAGGTGAATGCATTTTCAAGTTTTTTTTTACCTTCCACATATGTGATTGTCATGTTGAATTGTTGTTTCCACTTTGGCCAACAAATCTATCAATGGGATAAAGCTTTCCATGTCTCAAGGTAGATTAGAGGTTTGTTGTCTATCTCCACTATACATGCCTTATTGCCAAGAAACTGCTTCCAATTCTTGGTTGCAAGGATAAAAACCAACTCTTCTTGTTTGGTGGTATGATAGTTGCACTCTATTGGTAATACCCTTTGAGAGAGATATGAAACTAGGTATATCCACCATTCTATACTTGTTGTAAGACTCCTATCACAATGCTTGATGTATTTGTAGCTAGCTAGCTTGATTGGACATTTTAGGTTACATCATTTTAAGATTGGTACATTTAGTAATGTATCTTTCAATTCCTTAAAGGCCAAAACTTGTGCAGTTTCACACGTCTACTTTTTCTTCTTGCCAAGTAGTGCAATTAGAGGTTGTGTGATTGTGGAGAATTCCATGACAAATCAATTATAGAACCCCATCAATCTCAAAAAACTCTTGAGTTGAGTTTGATCTTCTAGAACACCCTTTTTCTAAATGACCTCTATTTTATTTGTTAACACTTAGATACCTTCTACACATACACTATGCCCCAAGTAAGCTAATTCAAACTTGCCAACTTTGCACTTTGAGACTTTAACATATAACAGGTTCTATCATATAATCTAGAGGACCTCTCATAGATGTTGCTTGTACTCCTTCTTTGTCCTATTTTAGACTAAGATGTCATTAAGGGAAATGATAATAAACTTATCTAAGGATGGATAAAATATATCATTCATCAAATTCATGATAGTGGTTGGTGCGTTAGTGAGGCCAAACAACATCACTAGGTACTTAAAGCAACCATTACTTTTTTGCAAGGTAGTTTTTTGTATGTCTTCCTTTGTGATCTTGATTTTTTTATAACCACTCCATAGATCAACTTTGGTCAAGTGTTTTTCCCTATTGAGATGATTGAATATATCATTTGTGCAAGGTAATGGGTATTTTTTCTTCACTATTTGTTGATTTAGGCCCCAATAGTCAATGCACATGTGCATTATATTATCTTTCTTCCTCACAAACAAGACAAGAGCCTTATATGGTGATACATTGAGTAAACCCTTTCTACAAAATATCCTTTATTTGAGGTTTACACTCCTTCAAATCATGAGGTGATAGTCAATATGGGGCCTTAAAAGGAGGTGTCTTCCCAAGAAGTATCTTGATTTTATGATCTATTCTCCTTTTTGGTGATAATCTTGAGGGTAAATCATCAATAAAGACATCTTGAAACTCATTGACCACATCTTCCAAACTCTTAGTAATTTTTCTAAGAGTTTTTCACTATAGACTTCCCTTACTTAGCACATGAAACATCTACCTATTTTATTGATAATTGTTGTCTCTATGATATAAAGAGGCAATTGATTCCTTTGTGATCTTTCTTTATCTCCAATGATCTTCCATTGGCTAGTTCTCACTATTTTCTTTCTCCAATAGACTTTGGTGTTGTAGTGCTCTATCCATGGCATACCTAAGATCATATCATTATGAGCTAACCATCTCACTTACCACTCAATTTTTTTTGATATTCTCTTATAAAGAGTGATAGGTAATGACTTAATCATCTATGTCTGACCATTAGATAACTCTACTTCTTCATTCTTATCCTTCTTTGGTTCCAACCACAACCTTATTGCAATAGAGCAAGATGATAAATTCTCTATTGCTCCAAGGTTTATCAATACTCCTACTTGATTGCCTTCCAAGACTCCATTTACAACAATCAATTGTGCATTTTTCTTCCTTGACCTTTGTGTGCTCATCCCTTCCTCCTCTCCATTGAGCTAATAAGACCATGAGGCACATTAACTAGCAATCTTCATTTTTTATGTGATTTTAGCATCTTCTTATTTAATTCATCTCTCCCATTTGTCATGTGAACCGGCTTGTCTCTCACTCATGACAAACCTCTAATGGCTATTATGGTTATGCTCGACTAAGAAGGCAAAGAACCCCAACTCCATCATACTCTTCTAAGGCTAACACTCCAAGACTCAAGACATTGCT
Organism: Lunularia cruciata; assembly: GCA_948567375.1. Classification (NCBI taxonomy): domain Eukaryota; kingdom Viridiplantae; phylum Streptophyta; class Marchantiopsida; order Lunulariales; family Lunulariaceae; genus Lunularia; species Lunularia cruciata. Next base: position 49,167,972 of record OX419755.1, on the reverse strand, counting down.
TAGTAGAAAACTCAAGGAGAGAGAGATAGTTATAAATGAAAGGATGATGAGTGCCTACTCACTCCTAGTTTATATGCTTGTGAAATAGTTATGCAGCAAAGTTACTAGTTATTGGAGTAACTCAAGTTATAAGGCTCAAAGTAAAATAAAGTTGAAAGGCTAAAGTAATATTTATACTCATGGGAATATTCTACAAAGTATGTGGTCTTATCTTGACCCAAACACTAAGTCAAGGATTCCTTCACATGTGCTTTCCTTGGACTATAGAACAATCTAAAACAAAAAGGCTTGTGGGTCCAAAAGTTCTCAACTATTTCCTCAAAGCCAAACACCTAGGAATAATACCAAGTCAATATATTAGAATCCAAAATAGTGATGCTCATCTTTTTCCACTTCTTCTAAAGTAAGGTCCCTTCTATCTTAGCTATGATTAATTTTAGTTAATCATTACTAATGTAAACAATCCTTTATTTCCATATAAATAATATCTTTCAAATACTTATAGTACCAAACTAAATATCACAATAGCACATACATGAACAAATGGGTGTTACATTTACCTCGAGACTAAGATTTCACTTTGTCTCCAAAGTGAAGGTCCCTATACCTTCTATGATACATCTTGAACTTATCATGGTTAATCCTATCAAAGTGTCTTCCTCCCAACTCCTTGAGATCATAAGTGTAATTGCCCCACACCTTCTCCATTATGAAAAGTCCAAAGTACTTAAGCAAAACCTTCTTTTGCACTCTCTTGAATTGAATGGAATCAAATAACATTACCAATCACTTACTTGGAAAGGCTCCACCTTCTTCTTGCCTTACCTCTTATCATAACTCTTCTTTTCTTTCCTCTAGGTTTGCTCCACACAAACCGTAGCAACTGCTCTTGCCTCTTCTAATTCCATGAGATGATCCTTCCTTGACTTCTCTACATCACCTCCTTGTTCTTTTGTCAATCTAATATAAATGCATTGGAAGGTAGGAAGATCAAAGTGAGTAGGTAAGATAGACTCAATACCGCATACCAATTGAACTAGAGAATGTTTGGTGGTAGTCTTTGTGGTTTTCCTATTGCTCTTTGAAGTAGACCATTTTCTCCTTGGTGAAAAAGAATATTCTCCACCATTGTGTTGGTCTAGATCTTGCTGCAAGGACCTTCCTCTTCCTAGCATGCATCCCTTCTAGATAGTTACCTCTTGTAACAAAGTCCACGATCTCCTTGTACTCCACTGGAACCTCTTGAGTGATTGAGATTGTCATGAGCTCCTCATCTGAGAAGGAATCAGCCACTAACTCATCTCCATCATGATCATAGGCCCTAGATAACAAATCAAAATTTTCATGTTTCTTCCCTCGCCTATTCTCAATGGTGTAGTTATCTACCTTGCTAGCCTCCCTTCCACATAAGGCTTGTTGAAGATGTATTTCAAAGCCTTGTGATCAATCCGTGACAATGGTGGCTTTCTTTCCAATCAAGTAGTGTTTTAACTTCTTGAGACCAAAGGTCATTGCCAACCCCTCTCTCTTTGTGATAAAGTAGTTCTTTTCTACTAAAACCGTAACTAGCATAACTTATTGGATGATCATGCCCATCTTGATCTAATTGACTAAGATTGCATCTTATAGCTACATTAGAAGCATTAGTGTAGAGGATGAAAGGTATACTCCAATCAGGTTTAGGAACAATAAGAGCTACAACAAGTGATTGCTTGATCTTCTCAAAAGCTTTGAAAGCCCCCTTATCCTCCACAATCACCATGTATTCTACCCTCTTCATGTAGATGGTCAATGCATAAACTTTATTGGAATATGAGAAGATGAACCTCATATAATACCTAACTTTCCCCAAGAATTGGTGTATCTTTGTCAAGATTGAAGGGAATAGAAGGCCTAAGATCTTCCCCACCTTCTTAAGATCAACTGCTATTCCATCCTTGGAGATGATGTGCCCAAAAAGCAGACCTTCTTCATAACCTAAAATGCACTTCCTTGGGTTGAGTGATGCATTTTCTTTATCCAAGCATTGCAAAACCTTGATTAGGTGCTCACAGTCCTCCTCTTTGCTCCCATAGACACAAAAGTTATCAATGAAGTCTCTCATAAATTTCCCAATGAAAGGTTCAAACACCTTGTTCATGAACCAGTGGAATGTGGCTGGAGCATTGCAAAGCCCAAAAGGCATGACCTTGTAAGCATAAGTCCCCAAGGTGTGGTGAATGTGGTGAGTTTTTGATGCTTTAGTGCAATTTTGATTTGGTTATACCCACTATAACCATCTCCAAAACTATACTTCTCATGACTTACAACCTCTCCAAGATCTCATCAATGAATGGCAAAGAGTAATAGTCCTTCTTAGTAATAGCATTGAGTTTCTTGTAATCCACACATACCCAAAGCTTGCCATTCTTTTTCTTCACAATCACAATTGAAGACACCCATTTTGAATCATCCACCTCAAAGATAAATTCAGCTTCCTTGAGCTTATCAGTCTACTCCTTCACAGCCAAAGATATATGTGGACTAATGCGATGTTGTTTTTGGCAAACTAGTCTTGCATGTGACTCCATATCAATCTTGTGCTACTCCAATGTGACATCCTTGAGATCCTTGTAACTAAAAGCAAATATATGGATGAACTTGCAAAAAATCTCTTCAAATCTTACCTTCTCCTCCTTGGTAACATTTGGACCATATTTGAGGGTAGATTGTCTCCTCTCTATCTCCTCAAGTGTCAATGGTGATTTATTTGGGTCTTACACAACCTCTAGCTTAGGAGCAAAATCCATAGTACACAAGGGAAATATATCTAAATCAAATTCAGATTTAGATTTAGATTTAGATTCAGATCCATCCTCTTCCATGGAAGTTTCTTCTTCCTTGCTTGTGTCCACACCTAAAGCTCCTTCTTCTTCATCTAATTCCCAATAACTAGAAGATGGTGTATCTAAATGTGAATTTTTGGTGGTGTTAGTGATAGGAACTATGACTCAATGGTTTGATGATCCAATCCTCAAGTACAATTTATGCCATCAATTAGTTTTTAGTTTTGCTCTGAACCATGGCCTCCCAAGAAGTAAATTATAGCTTGAACCCTTCAAGACTTGGAAAGTCATAAAATTTTGAACTCTATAACTAAAACTACCACCTTATCCATCACCCCTACTAATCAAACTTGTTGCTTGTTTGCAATACTCACCACAAATGTTTCAGGTCTAGAGGGTATCATACCCAACTTCTTCATCAAACTCTCTACAAATCCTCCATCAACAAGTGCATCCTTGATGTTGTGACCATTCACTCTTATATCAATCTTAGAGGTAATTCAAAAGCCTCCCATGGTGTTTGTTTGGCATCCACCACCCCCACTGATACTGGAGCTTTTGATTTCTTCTTCTCCTTGTTCCTTGTAGAACTCAAATCACCTTTAATCTCCTTTCTCAAGGTAGGATTCAAAGTGATTAGTTGCCCCACTATGATGTTAGTCTTGTGATTACAAACATCTTCCAATACATTGGAATTCCATTGTTGCTTTGAGATCAAGAAGTCCTCTATCTCCACCTTCTTCCATGGAGTCTTTGTTGTTGATAATGCTGAGGTGTGAGTGCTTCTAATGGACATAATAGTATCCTTGTTAGGAATAAATTCTTGAGAAGAGTGTTCATCTCTACAAAACAAGTTCTTTCCTTCTCTTGTGCCAAAAGCTCAAAATTAAGTCCTTTGGAGTTTAAGCACTCCTCTTTCTCATACTTGCTCTCAACCAAATCTATGGATTGTATCCACTTACCTTTGTTTAGATAAGGAGTCACTTGGGTTTCACTCCCTCTGTCTTGTCCTCTATTGGCTCCCTCGTAACCCTTCCTCCATGGTAAGTGGAATTTGGGTAATTCCTTTGGATGGATCTCTTCCTCCACAACCAAAACAATTTCTATCATTAAAATTGTTGACTGGTTGGCCTCTTTTATATGGATAGTTTTTACAAGGCAACTTCACTCATCAATCTTTCAATTCTCATTTGGAAGAAATTTCTCAATGAGTGCTAAAGTCAAACTCTCCCAAGACTCTTCTTGCCAATCTCTCCTCTCTTTCTTTTGTTATTCTCACTCATACCATGTAAGAGCTATATCCTCAAAGAAATCTAGTAATAATTAGGCTCAATCACTCTTCTTCCTCTCATTGTGTCCTATGAAAGCTCTCTTGAAGTCTCTCACAAAGACTTTCACATCTTTTCCATCCTTACCAAAGAAAATTGGAAATTTCCACATCTTAATCCCTCACTATCTTTCTTTTTTTCTCAATCTTTCTTTTCTTTTCTTTTCTTTTCTTTTCTCTTGTTCTATAACTAAGAGAGTATGTACACAACTAACACCATTTGAGAGTAATCCACCCTAGGGAACAAAAAAGGTTTAGGTTGCTCCAATAGTTCTAAAGCAACATCAAATCCTAGAATGCATATTAATAGAACACTCGTGGATAGTTTATCCATATATTGAAAGATTATTTCCATCACTAGTCTTGAGAACTAGCTGATGAAGATGGTAGTACTTTTGTAGCTATACTAAGACTCTCTCTAAGATCCTTCACCAATGTCTCCAAAAGTGCTATCACTCCACTACACTTGTGTCCTTTTGGAAGTCCTTCCACTCCACAAACCTCACAAAACTCCTTGGTCTTAGATCTTCTCCCTCCCAATCTTGTGAAGAAGGTCCAACATGCAAACCCAAGTCAAGTAAGCCTCTCATTTCCCTTAATCTCTTGCCATTAAAGGACAAAGGACATGAACTTGCCTTATGTTCTTTCTCTCGTCATAAAAAGCACTTAGATTCACTCTTTCTTCCAAGTGGTGTGTGTTTTTGGATTCTCTCAACACTCCCTTCAAATTCTATTCTAAACTCTCTTTTTCTCAAGTTCACCCCTACAATCACTTCAAACCCTTGGGAACTTGCATAGCCTCAATTTTCATTCCATGTTCCCAAGATGATTCTAAACACTCAAACATGCTTTTTTTTGTTCTCACACTCGCCATGCATGAGATCTCAACTCCGCAAAATTGACCCCTTTTTATAATGTCACTAAATTCTTATTAATTGGTATGTTATAATCCTCTAAAAATTTTCACACTTGATCATAATCCTATGGAATCACTCCTTGACAATTCTAGGTCATTTTATCTAGCCATTTGGCCTCTGCACCTTTCTATTCAACACACATATTTCACATTTGGTTCTAAAAACCATCCCATTCACTTAAAAATTGTATAACTTTTTGTGAAAGAATTTCTCTCCCTAATTCTTGAGCCAAAAGATAGAATATAATGCACTGAATTTTCTTGGAAAGTTTTAGAATAATCCATTGAAAATTGAAGAAATGGCAGACTCTATACAAATGTCCAAAGAGCATGCAATTTTGGGAGCAATTTACCCTATCAAATTTCAAAAATTCTAGCTCATTGCGTGTACTAGCTCTCATAATAATTTCAAATGTGATAATTCAAGGATAACCCAAGTTATCATTTGTAGAAATTTCAAGTCCAAATCTCAAATTAAGATTTCCCGAAATCATTGTATTCACAAAATGTACAATCCACCTCACACAATCTGTCAAAATCCTCTCATGTTTACAAGGTATACAAAATCACCTCATAGATATCATAATGAACTATAGGGTGTACAAATGAGTCCAATTTCTTTAAGATAAGTTTAACCTTGTCCTCTCCTAATGTTCTCTCTAAGTGAGCTCTCATAGATTCCTTCTTTTTAATACAAAATTGTATGCAAAACATTAACTTGTCTTCTAGAGAGGTCTTTTCAATGGAACCAAAAATGCGAGCCAATCTATTTCTCACTCAGAATAAACCTCTGATGGCTATTATGGTAGCACATCATGGACTAAAAAGGCAAAGAACCCCAACTCTAACATACCTCTCTAAGGCTAACACTCGAAGACTCAAGACATTGCTCACTAGAGAACTCAAAGAGAAAAATATAGTTACAAATGAAAGGATAATGAGTACCTCCTCGCTCTTATTTTATATACTTGTGAAAAGTTTATGTACCAAAGAAATAGTTATGTACCAAAGTTACAAATTATTAGAGTAACTCAAGTTACTAGGCTAAAAGTCAAATAAGTCAAAAAGCTAAAGGAATATCCATATTCATGGGACTATTCTCCAAAGCATTTGGTCTTATCTTGACCAAACCACTAAGTCAAGGATTCTTTCATATGAGATTTCTTGGACTATAGAAGAATCCAAAACAAAAAGGCTTGTGTGCTTACGGCCAAGAGTTCTCATCTCTTTCCTCAAAGCCAAATACCTAAAAATAATACCAAGTCAATACACTAGAATGCAAAATAGTGGTGTCATTCTTTTCCACTTCCTCTAAAGTGAGGTCTATTCTATTGTAATTATGACTAAATTTAGCTAATCTTAGCTAATATAGAACCATCTTTTACTTATATTTAAATAATATATTTCAATTACTTATAATACCAAACTAAATATCATAATAGCACATACTTGCACAAATGGGTGTTACAATTCAAAGGTTGTTTTTATGGAGGCCAAGTGCCCCTAGGAAGGCAAGCACAATAATTGATGGCTATATGCTCAACTCGGCTACAATTGTAACAACATCATTGTTATGCTCAAGCTCGTTCTCCTTGTGGGACTCCATCTCTCCTTTCTTCAACGTGTCCATGTTCTCCTTGTAGCGGTTGTGCTCCTTGGTCTTTAAAATTAATTTGCCCAATTCTATCAGAATTGGTCCACCAAAGTATGGTGTTTCAACCCAATAGTTTTGATTCAAGACAACTTCTTTACCTCCTCCAAGTACACTTATTATTCTTTAAGCACACACAATGGCTTTGAAAACAATGTAAGGATTTTATAACACAACCTCTTTGCAAATTTACTCTTTTAACTCCCAATTGAAACTTTCAAGAGCTTCTATTAGACTCATATTGGTTATCATGACCTACAAATCAAGAATGCCTCCACATATTCTTATGTATTATTCTTTTACCTCAACCTCTATAGTCAAGTTCAAGTCATCTACATTGAATCCACGGATTGTAAATTTTCAATAGTCCTTCTTGCATTGCTATTCAAGTGATCTTTCTTCCTTTTGGCAGCATAAATCATTCCAAAGCATTGTACTATGTGAGGGCTTTATCTATTAGATATCCACATGCAAACACACTTGTAGAATTATTAGTTATCTTAGTTATGAATAATCAAAAGTATCAATTTATTCTTGAAATCTAGTTTCCTATTATTCTCATGGAACTATGTCCCTTGTAAGGCTCAATGGTGCATATCTTTATCATCCATAGTAAGAATGTTGCTTCATTGTTGATCAAGGTTAGTGTCATTAGCACAAGTGACTCTTTAGGTACTTTGGCTATTGTTATAAGGTTTTTGGATAATCCCCCTTCTTCCATTACATGATCATTGCTAAAGGTATACATTTGAATTTGCAATGTGTCCATTGTCATCTTGATCTCCCACTACTCGTTCAATATCCGTTGCATTTCTTGCATTAGATCTTGCATCGATGGTTCCATGATTCATACACACGGTAAATACTCAATTGCTACTTCATACTTCAATAAAAGGTTAATATAATCACTCAAAAGAGGCACTTACAATTGGGATTGCCATTAAGACCTCAAAGTTTGTCACTTATTGATAATATTTCTCACCAAAATTGTAGATTACAAAATCCCTAAACATCACTTTTGGTATAACTACATAATAGATTTGTACTTGAGTCTTGAAAGGGAGATGATTTGGTATATTCAATTCCATTTCATCATAATTGAATAAAAAATTTCAAATCCTATTTTCTATCATATATCACCATAGGTAAAATCATTGGGTTAGGTAAATTCATTAGTATGTCTATGAACTTTACTCCAAAATAATAATGAAATATATTCTCACTTGCTCACGTTGGATGTACATAATCTTGGTGTGGAATGGATTCAAAAACAAAAAGCAAGGTGTATGAAATTATCCTTTAAGAGCATCTATCCTATCTTCTCTTTAAAACATCCCAAATCTATAAATTGCACTATGTTTTCTCTTCTTGAAATTACTTAATCACAATAGCATGTGTTCCTCCAAGATAGTGTTAGGTCTTGTGTAATAAGGCCTTGATTAATCACCATACTTCCTCTCAAGGTCACCTTGAGGTAGATATCTTAGCAAAAATAGTGATTTAGATGGTGAAGAGAGGCTTGCATAAGTATAATTGATAGAGAGGCCACTTAAGAGAGTGGGATGTCCAATTACCTTGGTTGGCCATGGGATATTGTTTTAGCTAGCAAGTCTCCTCAGCATCTTTCTCTCCATACTTTCTACTCTATGGACAATATCCAAATCTATGTGCAACCAGTTGTCATGATGCCACTTATAGTTTTGGACCTCGATGATCCAAATGTATGGATGAGTGCATGTTCTCAATGGGTAGAGACCTTTTGGAGAGTGATGGTGATGGCCTTTGAGAACTTAGCAATTGCTCAACATAAGAATACCTTATACTATGCTACTGTTCAATGAAGAGATTATAGACCCTTGATGCATCAATTTCATTTGGGTGATTATGTATATCTATTATAGACTTCACCAACAACACTTGATTTGATTACATGCCACACTATCTTGAGAGTGCATAAGTTTTTTCCTTCTAGATTATTCATGTTGGAAGCACACGATGGTGTTTTTTTGGGATTGTTGCAATTACGCACCATGTTATTTCCTAAACATTGATTGCACTACGGACCCAAGCTTTGTAGTTGTAAGTGCATGCTTGCAATGTATGTTATGTGGCTTTCCTATTGGATTTGCTACTATGTTGGTGTGTGATAGTTGTTTGAGTGGATGGTATATGGCATATGGCATGTTTGACTCCTCTCCTCATGGTGGTTCATATAGGACAATGGCTATGTCTTCAGTGTACTTTGCATATAGCTAGTTCACTCCTAAATAGATAAATGTTGTAGACAAGCAACTAACAATGGGGCTTGATAGCACCCAGACTCCTAGTCTTTTCTCACCATGAGGCATATCATATACTTGGAAAAGATGCTATCTTGAGTAAGAAGGACCTAACCACCAACTAGATTTGAAATTGTGGTACTTTAGAGTTTATGTATGACTTTTCTATGAGTTCTGCTTCTATAGTGTATGATGTTGATAAAAATATATGTTTTTTAGCAATGTGTATATGCACAAAAATTGTTGCAAAATTTATAGTGCCAAAGCTAGATTGCTCAAACGCTAAAGTGATAGTCTTGGTAATTATAATTATATTAGTAGTTACTCAAAGACCACTTAGCAGTGGCCAGATTTTGTGTTTAGGATATTGATCACAGCATGGAAACCACTATCACTTGCACCATTTGCACTATTAGTAGTGTCATTAGGGTTAGAGATTCAATTTGAGTAGAGGGGTATACCTTCAAAGTGCAACTCCAAAGAGCTCAATTCTTTGATGTTGAGCCTTTGGTTCTTAGCTGTAGTAGATAGAGGCTAGTGAGCATCACCTGGGTCTCTTAACTAGAGTAAGCAATGTCCATTGTTGGTAGACAATTAAGTTGAGGATTGATTTTTGACTTGAGTTAGAATGATTTGAGTTGAATATGAACTAATTATTATGGTACTTTAGAGTTTATGTATGACTTTTGTATAAGTTGTGCTTCTATAGCGTATGATGTTGACAATGACGTATGTTATGCAATGATGTATATATGCACAATAGCTCCTATGATAGCCAAGATTTAATTTAAAACTATCTTCAAGCACCATGGGATTCCAAGGATTCTCATCCTTGACTATTATCCTCAATTCACTAGTAAAGTTTGGTAAGTACTTTTCAAATTACTCAACACCAAGCTTACTTTGTCTATGGCCTATCATCCTCAAATTGATGGGCAAACCAAACATGAAAATTGCCTTGGAGGATATATTTCATGCTTTTTGTTCATGTTTACCATGCCAATTAGGATGCTTGCCTTGTAGTTTTTGAGTTTGCCTACAATAACTCCAAGTATGCAAGCATTGGACTCTCTTCCTTCTTTCTTAATTTTGGACTAAGACCCACTTGTTCTATATTTTGCTCTTGCTCCCCTACCATCTCATGTTTCTTGTGCTTCTACCTTTTTGTCCATAATATCTAAATCCTTATAATAAGCCAAATCTCATCTCTTTCTTGCTCAAAATTGACAAAATCAATACTTTGATGAGCATCATTGTGATCTCACCTTTCAACTATATGATAAGGTCATGCTTTCTTCTAGTAACCTAGGTCTCCCACTTGATACCTAAGTTTGTAAACATTCTCTTAATTGGATAGGTCTATTTGATGTTACACAAATCATTTTTTAGATTGCTTATCACCTTTTCCTTGCGTAGTCATATGCAAATCCACCCTATCTTTCATGTTTCAAAGTTGAAATCCTTTGTTTCTAATCCATCTTCCACTTTGTATCCAACTCCCTCCTCCTTCCATATATGTCAATGATCATGGGGAGTATGAAGTTGATTGTATTCTTGCACATTGCAACATCTAACATGACTGCCAACAACACATTGGGTATAAAGTCTTTTGGAAAAGGTTTCCTTTCATGATGCCACATGGGAGTCTCTTTCTCATCTCCAAAATGCACAAATGGCCTTCCAGGAGTTTGAAGATTCAATGGAAACAAGGACATTGTCAACTAGTAATGGAGGAATATTTCACAATATGGGATTAGTAGACAAGTTAGTAGAGGCTAACAAGTTAGCAAATAAGTTGAATTAGAACAAGCAAACCAAACAAATTTGAGAAGCATTTAAGAAACTTCTTGGTACCTTCCACGTATCTAGTAACATGTATGCCAAGTAGGTAGCTTCCAGGAGGAAGCTTCTTATGAAGATTCTTGGCTAACTTTGCTTGCATGCTAAATATATGGCTCCTAGGAGGAAACTTATTGGTTGGGTTAGCTTGCACTCCAAGGAGGCAGCTTCTAGTATAGAAAATTCCTGAGGAACTTCCCAAGAGCATTGTATGTTTCTTATAAATACCAAAGCCCAAACTCATGCTAGGCATTTAGAGTTTCCCTCATTTGAGAGTCTCAATGTGATCTTTGGCTCCGGTCTTCCATTCTTCTATTTCTCTCCTTGGTCCTTTAAAGTTTGCAATATATTGAGTGGAGTGTTGAGTTTCTAATATGAGTTGAGTGGGTGATTGTCTCATTATTGTGGGTCTTTGGAGTTTTTGTATCTTCTATATGAGTTATGCTTCTATAACATGAAATGTTGAAAATTATGTGTATTGGATAGTAATGGATATATGCACAAGTGGTTGAGGATACCCTAAACCCTAAACTTCCAAAAATAATATTTCCATAAAGTAAGAAGTCAAGGAACCAAACTCACCCACACTCTTCCAAAGGCTAAAACTCCAAAGCACCTTTGTGGTCAATCTATTATTCACTATAGAACTCAATTAGATAATAGTTGCAAATGAAAAGATGATGAATACCACTTTATCCTTGGTTTATAATATTGTGAGATAATTATATAAAAAAGTTAATTACTATAAAGTAATTAAGTTTACTGGGCAAAGAGTCATCCAAACTCAAGTCCAGAGGAATGGCCAAACTCATGGTAATAATTCCATAAGCATATTGTCTTATCTTGACAAACCAACTAATTTAATGATTCCTTTGTACAAACTATCCTTGGATTACATAAAAATCTCTACCAAAAAGGTATATGGACCCAAGAGCTTTCAAATCTTTCTTTAAAGCCAAACATTTGCATAGAATATAATGTCAATACATTTGGATAAAAAAGAGATTCTTTAAAAGAGATTTAAACTTCCTCTAAAAAAGGTACCCTCTACCTTGGCTATAACTAAGTCTATATAATCATGGTTAATGTAGAAGTTTGGTTAAACTCTGTATAAACAATATCTTTCAACTTCTTGTTGTACCAAAAAAATATCCCAATAGAGCAAACACCGATGGATGTTATCAATCAATATGCCTTTGCTTCACAAATATAGGTAAGAGACTTTTAGAGACATTTTTTAGAATGAAAGCAACTTCAAAATATATCTTTAAGCAAGGAAGATAAGAGAGAGTTTTAAAGAAGAAATCCATCTTACATATACATCAATATGGAGTGTAAATTTTGCTCATCTTGAACAATCCATAGTTTTCAACATGTCCTTAAGGATATGTAGCTCTCATATATTATAACTCAAAATCTTCAATTTGAATCATGAACCTGCTCTTCGTATTAGGATATTTGTTCTTATTAGACTACATGCTTCTTTTATATCAAAACATCAAGAAGATTCAAATATTAGTATTTATAAGATAGCAATGATATATAAATATGAATGACATGTAGTGAATGATTTGTATGCATAACTCTTTTTTCAATTATATGCAAGGAAAAGCTGATTATTTTCTGTATAATAGAAGAAAATAAATAGTTCTAAATGTGGATAGGACTATATGCAATTGATATAAAACTATATTGATTTCCCAAACCTTGGAATTCAAGTAGTTTAAAATAAGATCTTAAAGTTCCTTGCTAATTTCTAATATTTATGCACAAGAATATAATAAAAATCTTTAACTCTTACAATTTTTATTACATAGGCAAATAATAGAATCAATCACTCTAGTTATTTTTTTGTAGCATCAAAAATTTACTTTAGTCTCAAAGGATTCATTTGACATGGTTGTGTTGTGCGGAAAAATACCACAAGAGTTAAGTAGGATTTGGTCTTATAAGTTAGTGTTCACTTATAAACTTTACTCCAAAACTTGCCTACAAAGTGTTATTGATGAATATATGTATGATTTCAAAGAACCTTCTTAAAAACCAAGTAGTACAATAGAGTACTACAAAAAATCCTTATATTAATTAACTTTCCTAAATACTTTATTTGTACAACATTGACGAAGTTTTCCTAAGGATTGAATTATCTTGACTATGAAGTTAATATTAACATTCTTTCTAACGTAAACTTGCGCCTATCTCAAGTATAATAAATAACACTTTTAGTCATTTTGTGCATTTGAAGCATTTCACATCATGTTTACACACACTTACATCTTTTATCATCCATCCTTTTTTCTCTAAATTTTCCTTTTTGGATAGATTTTCATATTGAGGAGATCAACATTATTTGTTTAATGAATTATGTTTCTAGCCTATTCATAAACATATTTGATATTTTGCTAGTAACAATGGTTTTTACAATGCAATAATCATGCATAAGTATCTTAGTTTGAGTTGGACCTTCAAGGTTATATCTTAGTTGAGTTGGATCATCAAGTTATGACATTAAACTATGAATGATGATATTGTCAATATCATTGATCTAACTTCAAGATGATTTTCCTTTTTATAATCAAATTTTTGTCATGATGTTGTGTTATGTATTGGAAATTAAACTCTATTAGTTTTTTTGTGAAATTGTTGTTATTGCAAATATGTTGAAATTTAGAATATTATTTTAGATCACTTTCATCTTATTAATATATAAGCATTTTCTTTCAATTTGGAAATCTTGAATTATTAAAGAAGTATATTGTTGTTTCCTACCCTTTTCAATATATAATATTTCACATGTCATGTCATTCCTAGTATTCCAGGTGATTTCTAAGACGTATTAGCTATCATATTGATGTGAGGGTCAAAGTGTTATTAGTACCTTTAATCAAAATACTTAGTAGTAGCTTCTTTCACAACTAGAACCATACTTTGCACAATCTTTCCATCAATTTACATGGTTAGGTGTGTCCTTGTATTATGCACTCTTTGTTTCTTAACTAGGGGTATACTTTAAACTAGATTTTAGAAGAGCTTAGTTTCTACCAATTTAGACATTTTAGCTTTTTTGTGATGATTGAGAGAGCAAGCAAAACATATCACTATGAAGCTTTAGTGCTAATGTGTTTATCTTTTTTGTTGAGATGAAAAAATATATTAATAGACTATTATATCATATGGATTCAGGATAGTTACTATATTAACATCTGCTCGCACATTATAGGTTATATATAACATCATTCTCATTTTCTTCTATAATTTATAACTAGTACATAAAAGTATTTTTATATATTTTATGATATTTAAAGTAGCATATGCATATTATAACAAACCATTGAAACCTATATTTATAATAAAAAACCTTGATATTTGAATATAATAGTGAAATCAATACAGATAATTATTATGCTTGCTAAATTTTATAGCAAAAGATAACTACTTTTTCAATTACCAGTAATGTGCAAAACTTTACAAGTTTTTTCTATAAAAACAAACAAACTAGCACAATGTTTACAATTATTTCATAAAGTTTAAATTATTAACAATTGAAGGTAAATTTGAAACTTTTGCTTATACTATAACTACCAAGGAAAGATGGAAACTTTATAATGAGGATATAATAAATTTTGAATGTGTTATACCTTGCATTTTACAAATAACTCACCCAACGTATTATATTTTTGTTCCTTTTTAATCTAACGTAGTCAAATAATGAAATAGAAGAATCCTTGTCTTATCGAGGGTAGTAAGAGTTTGAGATACTTGTGCATGAAATAAAATTTATTTTTACTATACTTCTAGAACACTGTTAACATTTTCTAATGGATATTACTATCCTTACATTGATCTTTAGATTGTCAAACAAGATGCACAATACATCATTTATTGCTTCTCAAGAGGACTAACTTTTATACGAACAAGCAAATAACATATCCTTCTAATAGTTGATCATAATTTGATTAATCCCATTCATTCTATTTAGATTGTTCATCCTATCAAGTGCTAGTTAAAATTTATCTTAATTTTGCATCTAAGAACATCAAAGAAAAAGAAAAACAGTAAAAATGAGAAAAAAAGAATATAATGATCAATTACAAGCTAATAAGTTAACTTCAAGAAAGAAAATCATCCTTAAAAGATACGAATACAATGAAGAAGAAAAGGCAAGCAATCAGTTGTTTTAAACGATAATCACACATACCTTACCTTACCTTACTACAAATGTTCACTTATTGTCACGAATACAATCTTAGGTTTGTTTTGTTTTATATCTTTCTACCGATCTCATGTGAACTTCCTAGAAGAGAAAGGCCTGCATAGAACCAAGATAATTCAAAAGAAATTTCAGCAACCAAGTCCATAAGATTGGATCCTTGACGGTTATTTGAAAAGCTTGACATGCATAAGCCAAAAGTTTAAAATAAACAACAAAGTAGAGAAAACTCAACAGATAGAATTGTATTCATGCAGGAGTCGAAAAGAAGAACGCGTGCATTAGAAATATTTTGTGAGAATAAAGCCTTGCAGTACTTCTTCATACGAGTTTCCTCGAAATTAGGTGAATACAATATATATTAAAGTTTTATCCCTTTAAGAAGTTTGATAGATGTGATATACCACAATTCCATGTCCTACAAATGAATAGTATGAACATTATTTACAGCTAAGGCTTCAAATACTAAAAGTATGAGTGGTCATGTCCAGGTTCCCACTAGATTAATTTACAGATATTTTATTGTATCAGCTTAAATGTTTAAGATTATACGAGTAAAAAAGTGCGAAGATCACCTTGCCTAAATACAATACAACACTAAAGATGTCTCTATTGGGCTTACCTTTCTGAAATTCCTTTTTTATGTTAGATTAGATTGAAACGTCGGGGGTTCTCTTCTTAGCGATTAACCTTTCTGGACATATAACGATGTTAGATAATCTAATTAAGTGGTGACCTAATCAAGCCGATTTGGAAACTCATGAAACTTTCAGACATGTAGAATATTTTATTTACCATGCTTTTGGCTCGAAGGAATTCTTTTGAAGTTCTCGTAAGAAGAAATTCGGAAGAAAGAACAAGTATTGACTGCAATATATCTTGGACCTGACTATTGTAGTCTTCTCACTAAACAGCCGAATACTGACGGAAGCGATGCAAAGATATAATCAATCTTCCATCGTCCCGACAATAATATATCTTCGACCGAAAGCTTCTCTAACTAAACAAATGATATTATCGAATTGATCCAAAAGAGCCAATAAATTATTGTCGGACCACGGAGTTGTACTTTTGGGAATATTTGCACATATATTACATAGTATTAATAGAGTTAAGGAGTACAAGTAAAAGATTCTGTACTTGTCCTGAAAGTTCATGTCTATTTTTCTGATGTTTCATATTTCCATGCCAAGAAATGCAGTCGGTGAGTCATTTGACAATTTCTGCTGTATTATCCTAGGAAAAGATAAAAGATTATACAAACATCATCGAAATGATTACCGCAGTAAACAAGTGGTTTAAACCATCAGAGATGCGGAATATCATCTCACACAAAAATTTGATATTTCCGACCTAAACAGAGTCATTATCCGCTGTTACTTAAAGATAAAAGGCGACCGTGTAGGGAAAATGAAGGATGGGAAGACCCCATCAAGCCGTACAAGGGAGAGACAAAAAAGGTAACATGGGGCTAAGCCCCAATAGAGTCTGTATGAGAAATCTGCCCTACCGCACCTAAGATATCCGAGCTATGCAAGTCGTACGGTCTACACACAAGTGGAGCATCCAAAGAAACATCACCTAATGTGATTGCTCTCCTATGGATTGCACCAGCCACTGCACTATGTAGAGCAATGGACACACGCTGTCTAAAATATGCTACAAAGTATGAGAGTGAGAATGGTACCCCATGACGCCTAACATGATAAGCTCTCGCGCACTCCTTGACAAATGTGTCAAATGTCTTGTCCATCGCTCCATATAACTCCAAGGCTAGAGGAACAAAGAGGTGACCTCGCTGCATACCCCTATACTTGGAGACCTTGCGACCTGCTGTTGCACTCGCCGCCCATCCAAGGGGATGGGTAATCACTCCCTCCAAAACTGTATCTCGCGTAGGGTCCGTGACCACGACATCCGCTACTGTCACATGATCATCTCGGACCAAGTATAAGTCTGCCCTGACACGAGTCGTCTGCAATGCATACGAATGCTCCTTCCAAGCCAAGTATCCACTCTCTCGTGCCATTGCAAACACTATGTCTCTAACGACATCATGGGTAGCTATCCTCTATCTTCCAAAAGGACACCGTGTCATGTGGACCGCCGCTGCATGCTGCATGCCACATGCGTCTGCAATGCATACGAATGCTCCTTCCAAGCCAAGTATCCACTCTCTCGTGCCATTGCAAACACTATGTCTCTAACGGCATCATGGGTAGCTATCCTCTATCTTCCAAAAGGACACCGTGTCATGTGGACCGCCGTTGCATGCCACATGCCACATGCCACATGCACCATGTCATGTGGATCCGCTGTTACTTAGGATGATACATAAGATTTAAATAGCTTTTGTCATCTGTTATCAAAGAAATCCTTTTTTAAGCTCAACAATTTAGAACGATTAAACCAATAGAGAGCCAATTCACACATTTGGAAATGCATTTACAATAGAATCATCTGCAATTTTTTGTTGGGTGCAATATAAAGAAGAAAATAGTAAAAAGAAAAGAGGACAGACTACGCACACCATGTTTGTCTGAATTGTGTGTTTTACTTCTTTTGCAATAGCTTAACGATGAGTATTATAAGAGAAATGATAGAATTATCTGAAGAATGAATCCAACTAAGGTACCAAATGGTCTATGATTGAATCACTAGCTTTCAGGTACTTTACGAAGCTTTGACTGCAATCGAGATCTATGGAGATCCAAATTCTAGAGTCTTGGTACATTAGAGATTGTCCATTGTGTTTAGGGAGTGCCAAAGTAACTAGACCGGAGTCTCAACAAGGCAGTACTAATTAAAATATATAAAGCACCACACAATGATGATATACTAGGGAAGCAACGTTTGCCGAAGATGTAGTAAGATGAGGCCCCAGGGTGATATTCGCACCGGAGTGGTTAGTTCCGAGCCTTCATAATCTGCGTTGCGGAGAAAGAAACAAAGCTAACTGAAAAAAGGCGACCGCGGTAGCGATTAACTCAGTAGGAGGTGGATAAGTGATCTGCGTCGTCAATCCGTGGTCATTGGGAGAATGAAGCTGACGTACGAAAGCAAGCAAGCAACAGTGAGCCCAAAAACCGACTAGAAGTCAAGGAAGCATGGCAGCTAGAACCGGATTGATATAGTTGTCACCTCTTACAACGACATGCGGCTGCAATTGTAGTGATGGCACCTGTGTCCCTTTGTGGCACTGAAGAGGATTACGAAAGAAGGGAAGGGAGGGATGGAGTTCCATTTTGTTGTTGGTCAGGAATTTCAGAAAGTAGGCTTGCAGAGAAGAGCCGAGACCAACATTATGATCGAAAGTCAAGCCCCTGGAATATTTGTCCTTATCCGGGGAGGGGAGGAAACCCGGTTTAACCTTAGGGTTAGGGACGCGGTGCGTGGATAATAAGGTAATTACTGGGACCCTTATCCTCCACGGACAACCTTAAAATGGAGAATTTGAGGAAAATTCCATCCGGAGATCTCCGTCGCCTGGGGCTACTGTTGCATTAATCGCGTCGTCTTACACAGGTGGCGCGCCGCCCGGTGATCAATTAAGGGTGTGGATGAAGATCGGATCCGTCGAAACTTGCAAGGGAGAACCGTCGGATCCAGGTTTTCGATCTTGGAGTACCGGGTGCCCTCGATTCGGGTTCGGCAAACATCTAGGCCGTCCAGGTTTGTGTGGGCATAGGGGGGTCTGGGTGACGGGCCCTTTCCCCCCCGCTGGCCGGGTCGGGTAAGGGGAACAGGGTGGTGCTGGTACTGGGCCCGCCCGCCCTGTGTTCGTTCTTCAAACCCTCGCGCAGCGGCAACAGGAGCACTTCGGCCGCCATCGCCATAGCCGCCTCTTTCTGAAACTCTTCTGCCTCCTCCCTCCTTTCCCACTTCCCTGTTGCCACAGCATCGTAGAACTTCTCCTTTCCCTTCTCACTGATGCGTATTGCAGTTCAGTACAGAGAGGTGAGTTGGAAGCACCGTGAGTCTTGGAGCGAAAGTGGTTCTAAGTGTTTAGGTGTTAATGTAAGTGACTCAATTTGTAGTGAATAGAGGCGCTGGTGGGAGCTTAGTGGAGCCGCAGTGAAGAATAGGGAGGGAAGAAGGCAACGTGATTGAGTGAAAGTGTCTATCTACCCGAATTTGTGTTCCTGTGCTGTACACATTCCACAGGCTAGGACTCCTCCCCTGAGTCGTTCCCACAAGGGGTTTAAGATCAGAGCTCGCACATTCTTCAGTAGAAAGACGAATAGGGGGTTAGGAAGGGGGTGGAATCGACGGATTGTCGTTCTAAGCAGTGGTAGTCAATGGCGGAGGAATCGCCAGTAGTGAAGAAGACCGGGAAGGTGAAATGGTTCAACAGCAGTAAAGGATTTGGTTTTATCACTCCTGATGATGGTGGAGAGGACCTCTTTGTGCATCAAACATCCATCCATGCCGAGGGATTTAGGTCTCTAAGAGAGGGAGAAAGCGTCGAGTTTACCGTGGAGGTAGGAGAAGATGGCCGAACTAAAGCCCTGAATGTCACTGGACCCGGTGGAAATTACGTCCAAGGCGCACCTCGTCGTGATGGTTACGGTGGTGGTGGAAGAGGAGGAGGTGGTGCTGGTGGAGGAGGCGGTGGTGGCTTCGGTGGCATGGGAAGAGGAAGGGGCCGCGGTGGGAGAGGAGGTGGCAACTTCGCTGGTGGAGGCACCGGTGGAGATCGAACATGCTACAACTGCGGAGAGCTCGGACACATTGCCCGTGACTGTCCCAGCGAAGCTGCAGGCAATGGCAGAGCAGGTGGTGGTGGCGGCGGTGGTAACCGTAACTGTTACGCCTGTGGCGAGTCAGGGCATCTCGCACGAGATTGTGCCCCGGCGGCCGCTGCATAGAAGCCGATCCGTTTTTTTGATTTTGTAGTCTTCTGGGACCTTTGGTTGTACATGGTTGCTGGAAGTTTCGCAGTTTTATCGTCGAAGGTCCCGATGAGTTCACACGGCGAATGTAATTCATCGCAATACCTCAGAAATGTTGCGCATTCTCTTGCTTCCCAATGCTTTCGGCGTTCGTACCTCTGAAGGCAAAGTTCATCCTCTCTTGAGCTTGTGATGGCTGAATGAGATGATGTTGCTTAAGCTTCTCAGTAGATTCTTTTTGTGGGGCTGTGAAGTGAACGTCTTGAAGGAGACCTTTCAACCGTGGAGAGCCCGATGTTGTTGTCCGAGGACATGATAACGGGAGCTTAGGATCCCTTTTGTCTGTGTTTCCGAAGCTGACGAATATCGGGTGAGGGGCGTAGGTGAGAGCAGAAAATGGTCGAGGCTGGTAGATGTCGAGGGAAAGAAAGTGTCTAGGATGGCCAGTATTGTTGAGGAGAAGCTTGTGGATGTTGGGGAATGATGTTTCATGTCCTTTGACTAGTGATTGGCTATCGGTGTCAATTGCTCGTCTCCTCGACGCATATCCCAGCTCACTGTCAGGAGCAAGTTCATCCTCAACGTTTTGACTCGCCTTCTGGCATTATCTCGTCTTTTTCGTTGAAGACTCCTTCGAGATTTTTTGTAGTATTCCTTGGCAAGTGGTGGGCTTTCGTGTGCTCTACGGGCCCTGTTTTGTCTCCGTGGTTTTGTTTCCTTCTCCGTCTGAAACTTCTTCCTCGACGTAGGCCGGGAGGCTTGGGTCTTTTGGAGATGGCGCTTGGTGCAGTGTTGACGAAAGTAAGCTTGTGGAAGGTCACGATTGGTTGACCTTGCCTTTCTTACACCTTTGTCGTTGTACTTGGATGCCCTCTACTTAGGAGTGGCATACCCGGGAGACTTGCTATTTCGGTTGAGCTAGTAGCTTTTAGTTGTTATGTTATACTTTTGTTCTAACAGTAGATCTCATTTGGCATTCCGGACGGCACGAAAGCCTGTTCTGTACATTGTCACCAAAAAATGTCCGCATCTTCTCCAATGCACTTTTACCATTGATTTTCCACAAAGATCATGTACCTCGTCGTATCCGCTCTATGTGCACATTCTGAGTTTTGAGGTTTTAATTGTACGCCCGTAGAGGAATTTCCTAGAAAGAAGATGTATGAATTTTTGTTGAAGCACATATTGGCTTGTGAGATTTGCTCGTGAGATTTGCTTGTGATGTTCTCGTGTCTGGTTCTTCGCATGGCAATCGTTTGCGGTCGCGATGTTATGTTTTGTAGGGTACGCTGACGTGCCAAGTCATTCTTATTTGGATGTGTTGATCAGGTGAATGAGGGCCCGGTGTAATTTTGCATGAGCATACTGCCCCACAACATGTTTTGAGTGGAGATTGATTGGATGTTTGGGAAGAGGGTCAAATGGTTGATTATACGGAGTCTTGTAAAGAACTGAATATTAGGTCTGGAGACAAAAGCTGTCTCACGTAAGAACGAAAATATTGTTGGAGTGGAAGAAAAGACAAATTTCTGGTCCATCGCACTTCGAAAGGGAGGGAAATATTGTTGGAGGAGGTTCCAACTCAAATAGAGTATTGGAAATTGAGAGTCGTGGTAGATCAAGGGAGTAGAGTTCTGCATGAAAGGTGTTGCGTAAGAAACATGTGCAAACTATCCGTTAATTATGCCTGTCCACAATGGGATGTGTATAGAACCTTTTGTATGAATCGGGGTGTAAACTAATGGAGTCATTCAGGGAAAAGAAAACTTTTAGCCGGAAAGGATACATACATATGTCAGCTTTTGGCTATTTTCGCGGATATCATGCAGTGGATGTTGACTCGCGTACGTCCACGTTTTGTCTCTCTCGTTGAAACTACCGATCGAGTCTTTTCTCCTGTTTGGCTCTGGCCATTCTGCCTTATCCGTCTTGATCCGACTTTATCAGTTCAGCTGCTTATTCTCAGCTCGCATCATATCATTGTACTCTACCTTTCCTGACAATGAGAAGTCTCTGCAAGGGGAGGGCACTTGGTCCCTGTACCTAACAACATCTTGGTCCCTTTACCCAACAGTTAAATGGTCCCTTTTGGTACCCTTACCAAACAGCTAAATTTTGAAGGGATGATTCAGTTGAACTATAATATATTTTCAATTTATAAATTCTACTGACTTCTTGCTGATTACGTTAATCTCCTCTACACTTGCTGATCATTCTCGCTATCCGCAATCTATTACCTATAAATAAATTCATGAGAGAATGAATATATGAATCTGTTCAATTGACAGCAAATGCAATTTACCGGGTGTTCCGTCAATTATGGGTGGTCTCTCGACACCCTTTATGTTTTATATCAGGTGACTCGTTATTGTCACGGGCGGTCACTCCATTTCCTTAAAGCTTCTGCAAATTTCAGAATCGAAAACCCTACTTGCTCGGCCAGTTTTAACGTAGATATCCACTCCTAGGTTGAAAGAGTTCATCCATTTTGAAGAGAAGATCTACGGTAAAGAGCAGCGAGGTGAAACAGGCGAATTGTTTCTTTGTCTGGAAAGCATAGTAAGTGCAGATATGGTGTTGTACCTTCGGTGTACATACGACAGTAAGTACCAAACCCTAAGCGCTGCCACATCAAGCAGAACCATGCATGTGTAGGAAACGTCCTCAATTTGCCACCGATTCTCTTGCCCAGTTTGGTCTTTCGGTCCTAGGAACTTCTTCGGAAAAAAATAAATTCTTTTCTGACGTTGGTGTTTTTATTCATGTTTCGCCAGTGTTTCAGCTATCCAACTTGGATCTCGAGCTTCTGTGTACTGCTAAGTGCATGCCTATTAGTCAAGTTTAGATTACAGGTGAGTTTGGTGAATAAGTGAATAAGTGAATGAGCTACCAATTGTTCCATATTCTGTCGTGTATACTTCTCGTAAGATCTTAACTTTTCCAAGTCCCAAATAGAGATCGCCTAAGCCAAAGAACATTTCAAATTTATCTTTAAAACACTACTAATGGAAGGTCGAGTCTTAGGAAAAGCGGGGAAAAGAGTAGGAGTAGGAGTAGAATGGGAATTTTAGCCAAATGTTGTTTTATCACGCTCTTTCCAAATTTTTGAATAAGTATGATATCAACTAATTTAAGTAAGTATCCAATAAACTATAATGCTTTAGTTTATCCTGCAAGTGCTCCCGCGTTGGATGGGCATAGTAACTCTTGTTACTTTGCTAGAAGTTTTAAAAAGTTGGAGTATTGTGAGTTGATGGGTCAAGTACTGAAGATTAACTTTTGATGGCTTTGAATGCATCATGTATTAAGAAGGTGTGTAAAACATTCTAAAATTAAAACTCCATAGCACCTCCAAAACTCAAGACATCGTTTACAAAAAAGAGATAGAAAAGTTACAAAGGCAAAGATGATTGGTACATCATATCCCTTGTTTACATACTTTATTTTAGAAAACTTTCCATCTAAGGTTTAGGGTTACCAAAATAACTAAAGTTACTTGGTAAAATATCATAATAACTTAAAATTTTACATGAATATCAAATCGCATAGGAATAATCCCAATAAGCCCGCTGTCTTACTTTGACACTAAACGTAGATAAATATTTTTTTTATATGTCCTATTCTTAGAAAATATTCAAATCTGCACCAAAAAAGCTTGTGTACTCAAGAGTTCCAACAGTTATCTCAAAGGATTAAAATAAACAATTTTCTTAAAATAATAATATACAGTCGATATATTGAATTCAAAATTAAAGGTATTTATTATTTCAGACTTCTCTAAAATAATACCTCCTAATCTTAGCCATAATTAATTTTAGCTAATCATGGCTAGTTTAGAAACTTAATTAAACTCTATACAAACAATATCTTCAATACTCACAATACTAAACTAGATAGAAGCTAGAGCATAGAAACTAGATACTATATTAGAGAATTCATACATCAATGTGTGTTACTATACAATTTGTATAGTTTTTAGAATAAATTTTTTATTTAATAGATTGTCATTACAAGAGTATTAGGTTAATCAACATTCCAAATGTGGTCATAATTACTCAATAAAAGTACAGATATTGATTGGTGATAATTGTAGTTGTGGTTCAATTTGAAGTTTTCCTTCTCTACTTGTGAACTCTAGTAACCTAGCGATCTTTAGGGATGTGAAGTCTTGTTCTTTCAATTGTATTATGTCATACATAAGAATATTATATTCTATACATCCTAATGATCTCTTGGTAAATCCTAATAACAAAATAATTTTATATAACATGAACATTGTAACTTCTTGGCTACATTACGGGACATAAAAGAATGTTACATTACATGAATACTAATAACTTCATTATACGCAATGTGTCATTATAGAATTTTTTACATTACATGAATACTAATAACTTCTTGGCTACATTATGGGACATAAAAGAATGTTACATTACATGAATACCAATAACTTCATTATACGCCAAGGTGTCATCATAGAATTTCTCGGCCTCCAACTCCCTTTGGATTAGTATGGTTTCCATAGTTTTTGGGTGTTTTTCTGCATTTAAAAAATCTACTCTTTGCATTATCTAATTATATCCCAAGCAAATTCTCTAATAGATATAAAAATTGCCTATAACATAATCCAACAAGGAAACCATTTGAAACTCAAGGGTGAACATTTCTGTATTCTTTTGGATATTCTACTAGGAGGTTTCTAGAAACTCAAGGCTTTCTGCTAATTTTGGGTATATTTAGTAAAGACTTTGAAAGCAAACTTACAAATCCAAAGATAGAATAACTTTATAATGTGAAGATAGAGGCTAACTTCACAAGTAAATGTTTCTAAACCATTGAATTGTAATATCTTTTTGACACTTGAAGAAAGGATCCAAGAATACGCTTTCTTGTTTGACTAGACAAATCATATGCAAGTTAATATAAATATTAGGTAAGGGTTCTTGAGATACCTTTGAATAACTCTATTTTTCTACATTCATATATAGAGAAGAATCTTGCTTATTCTTCATGGAGGTTACCTTGACATTTGAGGTTAGGCTAGTAGAGTTCACTTGTTTTAGATTCTCTCTAGCATTCTTTTGAGGAATTAATTTTTAGGACTTAGAATATTTGTTCTATGTTGTAAAAGACCAAGGACAGAAATAGGAGAATGGAAGATCACATTGGAACTCCCATGTGAGGAAAACTTTGAATGCCTAGCCTAAGCTTAGACTTTGCTATTTATTGGAAACTTGAACATATCGGAAACTTCCAAGAATCTTCAAGGAAGGTCCTTTCTAATAGTTGCCTTACTTAGAGTGCAAGCTAAGCTATTTTTTTACATGGCGTGCAACCTAAGCTAACCATTTATTAGACATAAAAGCTAAACTAGCCATCAACTTGGTGTACAAGCTATTCAATCCTCAGAAAGTTCCTAGAAGCTTCTCACTAAGAAAATTAATGGATGCTTCTAGAAAATTCTTAAAGTTTCTAAGCTATATTTAGCTTGAGCTAACTCCATATTATTGTATATTCTGCTATTGTTGGTTAGTGATATACTCATCATCATGAAATCTTTAAACTCTTGTATAACCACTTGTTGGAGATGAGAAAGAGTATCCCATGTTGCATCTTGAAGAGGATATCCTTTCCAAAGGATCTTATATTTAGTGTGTTATTGGCTGCTATGTTGGATGTCCCAATGTGCAAGTATAGGGTCAACTTCATATTCTTCATGATTGTTAAAAATGATGGGAGGAGGTTTGGAGGCAAGTAAGGAAGGACGATAATTTAGAAACAAAGGGTTTTAACTTGGAAACATGGAAGACAAGATGGATTTTCATGTGATTAGAAGGTGCAATTTTATAAGTGACAAGAGAAATGATCTAAATAAAAGCAAAGAAATCTATCTTGTTGATAGAAAAAGTTTACAAAGTTGGGAGTAAAGATAGAGAGAGAGAGGAAGGTTACTAGAGGAAAACATGACTTATTAACAATTTGAAAAGTGAAGTCACAAAAATGACAATCAATATATTGCTTTTGCCAATTTTGAGCAACAAGAAGATAAGAATTAGCTTGGTATAAGGAAGCAAATAGTTTGAACAAGAAGCTGGAAGGACAAGGAACATGAGAGTGTTGTAGAGAAATAAGAGAATTTGGAACAAGTGGATCTTGCTTATAATGAAGGAAGAATGGAGAGAAAAATATACTTGCATGCTTGGAATTATTGTAGGCAAACTCAGTAGTAGTAAGACAAATATCCTAATTAGTGTGATGAATGTTGAGAGAAGCACATAACATATACTCCAAAGTAAAATCTACATGTTCTTTTTGCTCATTAGTTTGAGTATGATAGGCTATAGATCAAGCAAGCTTAGTGCCAAGGGTTTTGAAAAGCACTTGCCAAATTGACTAGTGAATTGAGGATCATAACCAAAGATGAGAACCCTTAGCATACCATGGAGTTTGAAGATTATATTGAAGTACATTTTGGCCAACATTGGAGACTCCACCGCATCAATTGTAGGTGTTAGGTGAATGTGTTTGATAAGCTTATTGACAAACACCACATTTGATATATGTCTTTGATCTATCTTTGGAAATTTTGTATTGAGATCTAGACTTAAATGTTCCCATCAAGTAGGTGGAAGGAGAGTGTTTGGAGGAGTTTACCTAATTTTTGGTTGTTGGCTTTGTTTTGTTAGTAGCTCTCACAAGATTGGACAAACTCTTGAATCTCTTATGCAATTTTTGGCCACCATCATTGAAGTTGTAGGTACTCAAGGTCTTGACTAAACCTATATGACCACCAATTGGTAATTCATGCACCTCTTGAAATCACATAAATTGTAGATCTCCCATAATTGGAAAGTAGATTTAGTTTGTGTGAAATAAAAACTCATCTTTGATTGAAAAGATCTTGTACTCCTTGTCATGTGTTGCAAGAGAAATTTGCACAAGATAAAAGGTTTTTCTTATTGTTAAGAAATCTTGAACTCCATGTGTACCTTTGAGTCTGTTCACACCGTGGTGATTGCTATTATCATGGAAGATTCAAAAAGAATCTTCAAATTAGGTCATTATGACAAGGAATCAAGAATAACATGGAACTTTTTGGGTTTGTACTCAAGCTTGATATCAAATAATTGTAGTTATTCCTCCCAATGATGATGCAAATTATTCAATGTGCTCCAAATGTGAGATATACAACAAGGATTTATGATTGGTTTGAATTACTACTTATCCAAGAGGTGATATCTCCATACCTTTTTTGAATATACCATTACTAGTTGTTTCCAATCTCAAGTAGAATAATTACTTTCTACTATGTTTAGTTGGCAAGATACAAAATCAATAGGATGTAATCCATTTGGATATTCTTATTACAACATAACTCAAATTGCAAAGTTAGAAGCATCAACATCAACCACACAAGGTAGTTACGGATCATATGGTTGGAGGATGGGTTGTGAAGACATCAAATGCTTGAATGATGATGTTGAATGTTTCTTGAATGCTTCTTATTGCTTGGTGGTCCACTTGAAGTTTGCTATCTTCCCCAAGAGATCAAAAAATGGTGTGATCACTTGAGCATAATAATGGATGAACCATTGGTAGAAGCTTTCCATTCCATTGAATCCCCAAACTTCTATGTTATCTTTAGGAGTATGCCAATTGGTAATGGCCTTGATTTCTCTTATTCCATCATGTTCCCCTCTATTGAGAACAAATAACCCAAGAAGGCAACTTCTTTCTACCAAAAGGCACACTTGGAATTCTTATAATAAAACTTCCATTTTTGTTGTTGTCTCAAGACTTCTCAAGTGCATTTTTTGTGTTTTGACTTTGTCTTATTTTCAAATTTCACCCAAGAACATTATCATATGTTTATCCAATAGCTTATCTAACACCCAATGTATTTGATCCATGAAGATTGCCTTAGCATCAATGAGTCCACAAGTAAATTCTTTGTTCAGAATATCCATACCTTGTATGAAATGCAATATTCAATACAAATGCTAACAATGAAATCTGATTATATTTGAGCTGATTATGAAATAATTGGCAATATTGTTACATATTATTCATCAATTAGAATATACCAATAGCAACTTCAAAGATCCAACTTTAAGGAGTATTGAGCTCTATTTAATTGATCCAACAAGTCATCAATTTGAGGCAAGAGATACACATTCTTCATAGTTTGCTTATTGAGATTACAATGGTCAAAATATATTATCAAGTCCTCCATCCTTCTTTGGTACAAATATTACCAATGCTCCCTAAAGTGTTGTACTATGTTATATGAAATCCTTGGTCAATAACTCTATCAATATTGTTCAAAGTTCTTCTAACTTCTTCAATGAGAGCCAATAGATTGGTCTACTAATTGGAGTACTATTTTGCAAGAGCTTGATCTTGAAGAGCATACCTTGATCAAAGTGTGATTCCTTCAAAAGATCGTCTAGAAACTCACAAACTACCTTATCAACCATTTCTTTTTTAGGCTTCTTATTGTCATTAGATTCTCCGCATGCAATTGGTTTGATCCACACCACAAAAATAAGAATATCTTCCTCCAAATCTTTCTTTACAAGTATATACAAAAAATCTCATGTACTATGAGTATTACTTCTTAATCTTGAATGCAACAAGATATGAGGTATAAAATGTAGAACCTTTTCTACCATCAACCATCACCAATTTGCTACCAAAATACCAGCTTGATAGGAACACATAATTCTTTTGCTATTTGTATTTACATGAAATCTCAAAACTCTCAAAATCCTATAATTGTAATTGGAGATAATTCTTTGCAAGTATATCAAACTTGCATAGGTGGAGCATTCAATCATGTTGGAACAAATTAGGTTCTCAGTAAGTGAATCAATATCTCATATTGGAACTCTTTGTTTCCTTGATCTTCATACTCCTAGAATTCCATTTAGAAAATGGGTTGAGGCTGTCTATTCCTAATTAAACATTCTAGAATGCAATGTCCAATTTGGCAACAATAAAAAAACCATCAATTTGTCACAATCTTTCTATGTTTGTAGTACCAAGTGTTCTCCATTGGATAACACCTTTTATTGCAAATCATGTTACGTTATTGCAATCTACATTATTGCAAGCTCTACCACCTATGTATGGTATGTTTGTAGACTCTTTTGAAGGTTTAGGTCAAGACCAAATTATGGCAACCAAGGAATCAAAGTGCTTGGCCAATTGCATGGTTTCTTCCAAAAATTTTGAGCTTTTGTATGATTATTTCTGATTTGGTATGTGATTTAAAACCTCTCAAAAAAATACAAACCTTTACCTTTCATTATCTATAGAATGTTATATTTTGGAATTGAGAGATTTAGCTGATTGTAAAACCAATTTGCTTCAATTTTGCTAATCTATCTTGTCTGGCTTGTGCAACATTTACTACTTAGAATCTCCCAATTATTACACTTCTATATTCTTCTCCTATCAAGATTGGAACAACCAAAATGCCATTGAGCTTGCTCTACCAAGAATCACCACCATAGTTTTTCTACTCCATCTAATTGGCTCAAAGCCAAGAGAATATATCTCCATCCATCTAGAAGATTTGTAGCCTCAAAATAATATTTGCAATCAAACACAAAATTCTCTATTGCACCCAATAGATTCTTGCATATCTTTGGCTTTGGAAATAGAACAGGATCTTCTCCTTCTCAAAATGTTGCTCGCTCTACTTGCTCTTGTTTTTGACTATCATGATCTCTCTCTTCTAACAATCAAGTAAGATGCTCAATATGTTGGTGCATAACAATGATAACTATAGGTATTGCTACCATGGCTACTACTATACCAAACTTCATACTTGCAATTATTTAAGTTAACATGATGCAATACATCTCCTACTTTCTATAAGTTATAATTAAAAGGATCATTGATTCATATGACAAGCTGATTGCATTTAAATTTTTTTGCCTAGAATATGAAAGAATGATTTGTAGTTTGTGGATATAGAAATCCCAATGGTTTGGAGGAAATGGATTTGGTGGTCCATAGAGTTTTTCTATCCTATCCTACACTAATACCAATGTAACAAACCAAGGAGAGAAATAGAAGAATGGAAATTAGAGTGGAAGATCACATCGGAACTCTCAAGTAAAGGAAAATCCATTTGCTAGCTTGAGCTTGCACTTTGGTATCTATAGCAATTTGTATACAAGGTTCACAAGAAGCATCCAAGGAAGGTTCTTTCTAGAAGTTGCTTTACTTGGAGCGGAAGCTAAGCTAGTTGTACTTGGCATGCAACCTAAACTTATTTTTTATTTGGCATACAAGCTAAGCTAGCCATCAACTTGGCATACATGTTAACCCTTAGAAAATTCCTAGATGCTTCACACCAATAAGGTTCTTGGATGCTTCTAGAACATTCTTAAAGTTGCATAGCTAAATGATAATTTGATGACTTGTTAGCTATATCTAGCTTATGCTAACTCCATATTATTACACATATACATGGTTGAAGATGAGCATAATATAATGCAAATTATAAGCTTAGAGAGGAGAAAGGAGTTTTTAGAAAGATTATCTAACTATATATGTATGTCTAGAGAGTTTCAATCTTGTTTTTGAATGAGAATAATGATATAATGATTTTTATTGACTACCTTGCACTAAATCAACGAATCATCAAATCATCAAGGAAAGGTATCTTGTACTTGGGAAGAATGACTTATTTGATCAACTTCAAGTTTGTAAATATTTTAAAAATTGACATTCCTAGATTAGATATAATCAAATTTGAATTGCATGTGAGTATGTCCCAAAGACTACTTTCTAGACAACAAGAATAGGTATTAGACAACAAGGATGTGATGGCTTAAATGGTGCAAGATTTGTAACAATCTTTGGTTCTTTCAAAATTAAAGTTAGAGCTCTTATCTAGTCAATAATAGTGGCTAGCTAAGTAGTTCATGAAAATTTGTGTGTGAGGTCTAGCAAAAATCTTAAGAGAAGTCAAGAATAACTTATGAGTTAAGTTAAGCATAGACTTCTAAAAGAAGTTAAGCTTAAAGTATGAGTGAAGCTAGGGATAGTTGGTAAGTAATTGTGTGTAAAGTAATATTTCAATTAAGATTCTCTTATATGCTATATCATTCATCATAGTGTGTATGAGAGATCATAATTAGCTTTTATGGTAGTATTCTACAATATGTAGAAGAAAGAATGACCTTTGAGTGCATCTTACCTTTGTGGTCTATTCTGGAAAAAAAATTCTACACACATGTTACACTTCTATACTTACTTTCTTCAAGAGCCTAGTTTTCTAAACTAGGCTCTTGAAGCTCATTTGATAAACTAACTTATAAGCCTTGGCCTTATATATAGCAGGAAGAATGACATCAAGCGCACCTTACTTTGTTGATAATCTTTGTGTACACCAAAGTTGCACTTCTTTACTTGTTCTCTTGGATTTTTGTTTTATAAACTAGGATTGTAAAGCCTCTTTGATCAACAAAATTATTTGTCTTTTGAGCGGAAGACTCACTTTGTTTGTTAGTCTTACTTGCCTTTTGTACCTCTTAGGACTTTGTAGCCACTCTTCCCAACCAAATTGCTTACTTATTGGACTTAAATCTCCCATGGCTTGCTAGTTTTTATAGCTTCTTTAGTCTAAGAGACCACTAGCTTACTACATCTTAGACCTTCATAATTATATAGCTCATATTAGTTGTAACACTAAAGTGAAGTTATAGTATTGCCCTAATTTTGTTAGAATATAGATGTTTTTAGCCTCTTTTGTCCACAACCATTATGTATCTAAAAATTACAATAGCTCACTTTGTTTGTTAGTTTCCTTTGTCTTTGTAGTCTATTCATTTGTTCCCTTGTTTAGAACCTATGATATAGTACCCATACAACTTATTGATCTTTTGGGCAAAAATTTTCACTTGAATTTTTGAGAGTCTAGAAAGTCCTAATTGGTCAATTTATAGTAGATGGGAGCTAGAGAGGTTGAAGGTTGGTCTTTTAAGCCAAAGTCTAAACTTGGGTTATTGGTCTTTTGGGCTTGAATGTTAAAGATCAAGTTGGTTGGCTTAAGTTGCTAGAAAATCTTATCGATCAAAGTGTAGTGGATGTAGGTTGGAGAGGCTATAAAGGTTAGTCTCTTGAATCAAAGCCTCAATTTACTTGTTGGCCTTTCATGCCTTTATAAACTCTTTAGCCCATAGTTATTAAGCCTTGAAGCATCATTTGATGATCCTTACTAGGTCTTGAAGTCTAAAGGCCTCAAATTGCTTGCTTACTCTTAGAATTTTTAGCATCTTTAGCTTATATATCACATATCATTGTATCTTGAATCCTTACTCAAAGACTTGCAAATTGATACACCAGATTAATATCTTATTTTCAATACACTTTGCATCAAAATCTATCACTAGATCAACATTATAGTACTACCTAAATTTCCAGTTGGTCAATACTTTGATACCATTTATTCAC
The DNA here is from genome assembly GCA_948567375.1 of Lunularia cruciata. Lineage (NCBI taxonomy): Eukaryota > Viridiplantae > Streptophyta > Marchantiopsida > Lunulariales > Lunulariaceae > Lunularia > Lunularia cruciata. The sequence goes on along the minus strand of OX419755.1, from coordinate 49,135,565 downwards.
CACCAAATCCTCCTTTAGATCAATGCTATAATTGCACCAAATCAATGCTTTATTTTCTCAATCTTATACTCCAATTTTGATCAAATCAAATGCAATTTGGCTCCAAATTCAACATAAATCAAGTAAAGATATATTTCCAATATAAAGAACTAAAAACAATTTCAGTCAATTCTAAATCAATTAAAATTTAAGCAAATTAAAATAAATATTAATTTAGTAGAGCTTATACATAAAATTTTCTACACATAAAGAAAATTGGTAATTTTCATGAGTGTTAGTAATCTTATTAATTTAATATTTTATTATTTTTTAGAGAAAATTCATTATGATTACTTTCTACCTTAAATAATCTACCTTAAATTATTTTAATTTAGTTTTAATAATTTAATTCAATATATACTTCAATGAACTATGAAATGAATTAACTAACTCTCAATAGATATATTATCTATTGATTAGAAACTGAACATATATTTGATTTTCAATACAACTTACTTGAGATTTCAAGATATATTTATATAATATTGTAATGAACCATGATTTAAATAAATTTATTATTTATGGGATATAGATATGATTGTAAATGAAAGTTACTTGAGACTTAAGACATTTATATAAGATCATAAGAAAAAATGCCATTGAATTGATTGACTTGGAGTAAATACAATCTCTTCATATTATATTTGATTGCATATACAACTTACTTGAGATTTTAAAACTTATTTATATAAGACCATAATAAACCATGATGATGAATTTACTTACTATCCATAAGTATACTCTTCATGGTGTATATATTTTACTTTAAATACAATTTACTTGAGATTCTGTGCTTATATAAGACCATAATGTGTTAGGATTTACTCTTATGCTTAGGGTTATAATGTAAGCTGATTTTTTTTGGTTGATTATTGGAGTGAACTTAGAGAGATAGTGTTTGGGAGCTCTTGTTTTGTATGCTTGGATATGGTAGTGAGCCTTGAGTGTTAGTAAAAAGACTCTTGAAGCATTCTCATGGATGTAGCCTCACATAAAAGTGAACCACATAGTTCTATTTAATGTGTGAATCTGTTGGTTGTATACATGGTGTGTGGATATCATTGTAACTCTCACCATTGTATCAAAGTGAGCTCTAAATGATCACAAATTGTATCAAAGTGAGCTCTAAATGATGCAAGTCTATGAAGATTGATGGCATTGTAGTAGTAGCAAATGATGGAGCCTACTTTTATGGATATCAAGATGTAAAAGGAAGATTTTGTGTGGTGCTCAATTTTCAGGATTATCATCATCTGTGCTTAGGGTTTTTGGAATGATCTTGGTGGTTTGTGCATACATCTTTTTGAAGTAGAGAAAAAAGTTGATGTTGCAATTAGCAACTTCTTTGCAAATAGTGAATCTACAAACATCAAGTCGGTGAGGAATTACAAGAATCACTGAGATTGAAGCTTCTATGGATGCTTGGAAATATAGAATTGTGCATGAATTATCTAGGAATTGGATAATTTGCAATTTTGGATATTGGAGATTGAGAAGTTGGTCTCTAGTTGTAATACCAAGAGCTAGCCATATGATCTAGATGTGAAATTTGGTTTGGTAACATCTGGAATGATGTTATACATGATGGTCAAAATAGATCAGATAGAAGTATCACCAAAAGAGTATCACCAAAAGAGTACTTCTACTAATAGGGCAGAAACCAAAATAGACTTGAAAAGCTTAGAACCAATAGCTAGACATATGATTTAAAGGTGAGAATTGGTTTGGTAACATCTAGAAGGATGTTACATGATGAACTAAACAGATCAGAAATAAGTATCACCAAACGGGGACTTATACTAATAGAGTAGGAATTGAAATATGCTTGAAATCTTTGAAGGCAATTTTGGAGGCCTAAACGGATGAATTAGGTCTCAAAAATGTGGAAATCCCCCCTTCCCCTCCAACATAGTAAAAATTTAGCCTTTAATCCCCCCTATTTTTTCTCATCAAGGGCTTTCCAATGGTACCTCACCCACGTGATTCTTACAAGAAGATTCCCTGAAAGATTCCATATGGTCAAAGCTTGTTTGACCAACCAGATAGGACCAGGATTGACATGTCACCCATCCAAGTAAGTAATCCAAGGGTGGACCTTGCTGACATGTCACCTATCTGTGTGCCTAATCCTATGGTGGAGCTTTCTTGGAGGAGATCCTCTTTGTCTATATAATAAAGAGAAGGTGCTCCTTTGGGGCATCAGATGATTGAGTGTGAAATTTGTATTTTCTCTCTTCTCTTGTCCTCGGAGTATTACATTGATATGCATAGGTTTCTGGCCCAACTCATACTAGTGGTGCGTGAATGCTTCCAGGTAGGATTGAAGCTTTAGAGTAGTCATCACTTATTGGGCTTTGAGGTAAATACACATTTGGACTTCATTTAGTGCAAGAATAACTAGGATATATCCACAACAAGAGGATCTCAACCTTCCAAATTTCATTTTCATGTAGAATTTTTTTTGCATAAATTAAAATTCAGAAGTTGTCAGTGATTATTCCTATAGTTGTTAATAATTTTAGATTTGAATAATGACCATTTGCAAAAGTGGAAGAACTTTGTATGAATGGTTTATCCACAGCCTATCTCATTCTCATTTTGACCAATGATATTGATATTAATCTCCAATGATAGCCAACATTCAAAGGAAATGAGAACTTTACAAGACTAGAGGCTTAATTGACTATGGTTCTCAATGAAATATGTGATGAGATGCAGCCAGGAGCTGGAGGAGAAGGATGAAAACTTATGAGCTATGATCATATGAGACTTTTGATAGTTCCTTGGAAGTGGAGTCAAGAGAACAAATTTTCCACTCAAACCTTCATAAAAAAAGAAGAGTAGATGGAATTCCAATAGTGGATAAGGGGCTTGAATTACGTAATTGGGCTATAAAATCTACATGAGAGTTGGAGCACCAATAAGTCTGGGAATGTTTGGTTGAATACCCTCCAATCTATGTGTCCACTACCTATTTTGGGTACAAAAGACACCAGGTTTGAAAATCTGAAATAGATGGTTAAGGATGTTGTGTCTTAGCTTCACTGGTCTTCAAGTTTAGTTCTACCAATTGTGTCCAATATCAAGAATGTCTTCAAAAGAGCTATTCTCATGACAAGAAACAATTCAATCAAGTCAGATGAGGATTATGTGGAGTAAGTTATTATTGACCGATAGCCTGTCAACTTATTCTGTGACAAAATTTTAGCTATGGAGTGGTTGATTTGTTCATATTTTGTCCCCTTGGTGTTGTTGTGGAGCTTTCCATTATTATTTTCTACTTCTTTGTAGGGTTTCTTTACTCCTCTTATAGGAATGTTGGAGGACTGCACCTAATCTGGCCTCCTAGGATGATGTGCACAGCTGATGTTTCTTTGGAAACAAACAATGCTTCCTTCATTCTAGATAGTGAATCCACCAAATATTGAAGAATTTCCTCTTGGTTTAAGTGATAAATTAAGTGATCTATGTCACAATCATCTGTGACTTTGATAGGATTGTTTCTTCGTGCCTCTACAAAGTTGGTAATCTCTTCCAAAGATCTCCCATCCTTACCCATCCTCTTTATCTAGAAACCAAGAATCTGCAACTCATAGCTAAGTTCCTTTGTCTTTGAAGTTATCCTTTGTATCTTAGCCAATTGAATTAGAGATGCCATCTGTGAGTTATACCAATCCATGACAATTGATGAATCTTTAACAATTTTCCACCCAAAGGTGGAGTCAAAAAAGGATAGTCAATTCTCATAGTGTTTTTGGTCTTCAGCAAGTTGGCAGCCTTGAGCAAATACTCCATAGAGTACATACATATGGATCAACATAGTGCCCATCTGATTGTGCCATCTTCTAAATCATTCACCAGTGCTTATCATGATATCTATCATGTGCTTTGGTAGATGGTCAAGTAAACCAATATCTCCAATATAGTTCCTGGCCTCTTGCCGTAGAGTAGACTGCAGTATTGGCCTACCTGGTACAACTCCTTTGTCATGCATAATCTCAACCAGTCTATATTGGACAGCCTTATACCTCTATCTAGACCACTTCCCTTGCATCTCCTTTGGAGTTTGAGAACTTGGGCTTGTTATGCATGAAGGCTGATTGTTGAACACAAGTTTAGAAGTTTACTAACTCCCCCACATTCTCTTATGGGGTAAAAAATGGGGGATTTTGTGTGTGTGAATCTCTTGTTGAATTCAATTCATAACTTTGGACTTGGGGCTCAGATGAATGATCTTTTTAGTGTGTTGTAAAGCTTATCTTCAAAGCTACACATTAATGCAACTATTTGGTGATTTTGAGTACTTGAAGAATCTTCTGTAAAATGATTTCCATCTTATGACCCACCCACTTGAGTATCAAAGATTTAAGGTGGAAGGTTCAAGAACTCAAGAGTAGTCTTGAGTTCAAGGAGAAGAAACAAGTGATGTGTTGAGGATGTGGCAAGGTAGACTATGTGAAGAAGGAGTGTAAGGTTAAGGGCAAAGGAAAGGTAGATGAAGGCTCTTCAGCAACAAAGTGTATGATGATGAGGATATTGATTTGTTGGATGATCATTATGATTTGTGATGCTATGGGTATGCCCTTTGTGACTCATCTGCTGGTAGGGATGATGAGTGGATTCTAGATTGTGATTTCTTATACCATGTATGCTATATCAAGGAGTTCTTCCATTCACTTTCACATGAAATGGTTCAATTTTGATGGGGAATGATCAACCTTGTCAGATCTGTAAGGATTTGAATGTTTGATGGAGTTGTGTGTAAGTTGAATGATGTTTAGTGCATACCTAACATGAAGAAGAACCTGATTTCCCTTGGAGTATTGCATACCAAAAGTCATCAATGGAGTGTTGGTGATGGAGTACTTTGAGTCACTTTAGGTGGTAAGGTTATCTCGCAAGGTAACTTTGAAAGAATCTATTTGTATTGGAGAGCACTACAATGTGTGGAGAAGCCAATGTAACAAGGTATCAAGAGGAAATGATAGTTGTGTAGCATTCATGGCTAGGTCATTTGAGTGAGAAGGATTTGACTGTCTTGAAAAGGAATGACTTGCTATTTGGCTTGAAGATTGTGAAGTTGGATTTTTGTGAGCATTGCATCTTTGGAAAATAAAACCAATCTGTTTTTGGAGTGGGAATCCATAGTTCCAAGGGTCTACTTGAGTATGTAGATAGTGATATGTGGGGACCATTCCTTACACCCTCACACTCTAGAAAAATTTACTATGTGATATTTATTGATGATTATTGATTTTTTGTGAGCATTGCATCTTTGGAAAATAGAACAATCTGTTTTTGAAGTGGGAATCCATAGTTCCAAGGGTCTACTTGAGTATGTACATAGTGATATGTGGGGACCATTCCTTACACCCTCACACTCTAGAAAAGTTTACTATGTGATATTTATTGATGATTACTTGAGGTTTGTGTAGATTTATTTCATGCACCACAAGTCTGATGCCTTTGCCATTTTTAAGAAATGGAAGACCCAAGTTGAGACTCAGATTGGGAAGAAGGTGAGGTGTCTAAGGTTAGACAATGGCAAGGGGTATGTCTCTAGAGAGTTCAAGGAGTACTGCATAGAACAAGAGATAACTCACCATTTTACTATGATTTAGACTCTGTAGCATAACGGTGTTGCTGAGAGGCTCAACCAAACTGTTGTTGTTGTTGGAACATGCATGGAGTATGTTGAGAAAATCAAAGTTGCGTCATGATTTTTGGGCAGAATCTATTAGCATGGCACCATATGTGGTAACTATTTCTCCATATAGTGCAATCAACTTCAAGACGCCATGTGAGTTGAGGCATCAAGGACTAATTGATTATGGTAGATTGAAGATATTTGGTTATGATGCATATTCACTCACACCTAAGGAGAATAGGTCCAAGTTGGATGCTAAGTCAAAGAAATTTGTTTTTCTTGGCTATGAAAGTGGAGTGAAGGCTTATTGGCTATGGGATCCAATAGCGTGTAAGATTGTTGTCAATAGGGATGTATCCTTTGATGAATCTAGATCACTTAAGGAAGGGGAGAATGCTTAGGTTCCCTACACTAACAAAGGTAAGTCTTCCACCCTAGATCTAGTTGAGGGGGAGATTGATCACTTAACTGATGAGGAGGAAGGAAGTGCTCGTATAGCACAACAAGTTCTTGAGGAGCAAGAACAAGTGGAGCAAGTAGTTGTTGGTGAACAACAAGATTTGCTAGGTCAGCCTCACGTTGGACCTTCACATGGAGATCAAGCAGAGAGTTCATCAAGGAGATCATCAGGGCATGCTAGTCAAGCTCCAAATAAATATGGTGCGTGGATTGATTCAACTAATTTATTGCATGATGACTTGATTTTTGGAGATGATGCTCATGCTTTGGTCTTAGGAAGAAGGTGAACCCTTTTACTACAAGAAGACATGTTCTTCTAGTGAGAATGATGAGTGTTTTGGATCTATGGAGAGGGAGATGAAATCCTTGAGGGATAGCAAGACTTGGGAACTAGTTAGGTTACCTAAGGATCCCAAGTGATAGATTGCAAGTGGATCTACAAGTTGAATGAGGGTCCTAATGAGGGATCTAAGATCTACAAGGCTAGGTTGGTATCCAAGGGGTTCACTCAAGAAAAGAGGGTGGACTATAATGAGGTCTTTTCTCCTATTGCAATTTTTTCCACAATACGTCTATTGTTTATGCTTGTTGCATTATTTGGTCTTACCTTAGATCAAATGGATGTTGTCATGACATTTCTCTATAGCACCTTGGATGATAGGATCTTCATGAGACAACCCATGAGGTTTGTGGAAAAAGGACAAGAGGATAGGGTATGCAAAATGTTGAATTCCTTGTATGGATTGAAGCAAGCACCTCACCAATGGAACAAGAGGTTTGATGTGTTTATGCATGTTCAAGGTTTCAATAGGAGTTTGTTTGATCTTTTTGTGCACATGAAACTGATGAGTAAGAAGACCTTTGGTTTAATTATCCTTGTGCTCTATGTGGATGACATGTTGATAGCTGCCAAGGATAGATTTGAGGTGAACAAGCTCAAGGTGCTCTTGAGTTTGGAGTTTAGGATGAAGAATCTAGGGTTTGCCACAAGGATATTAGGCATGGAGATCAAGGGGAACTTGGGCACTGGTCAGTTGTGGTTGATGCATAGTAAGTATGCTAGGAAGGTACTTGCTAGGTTCAACATGGAGAATTGTAAACCAAAAAGTACTCCTCTAGTTCTTCATTTCAAGCTTTTAGCGGCATGCTGTCCTATAGATGTTGTGGAGAAAGGTTTGATGGTTAACATTCCTTATGAGAAGGCTATTGGGAGTCTCATGTACTTGATTACTTGCATTAAACCTGATCTTGACCTAGCAATGGGTAATGTGTGTAGTTATATGTTGAATCCATGAAGGACACATTAAGAAGTAGTGAAGTGGATCCTCAAGTATTTGAGAGGTACACTAAGACTATGGGCTCTTATTTGATAAAAGAATAATGAATACCGGATCACTAGATGGCTATATAGATGCTGACTATGGACAAGATCTGGATAAGTTGAGATCAACAATAGTGATGTATTCATACTTGGTGGTGAGTGCATTAGTTGGAGATCTACCTTGTAGAAATGTGTTGCATAGTCTACTACAAAAATGGAGTATGTGGTAGTGGCGGAAGCAACAAAGGAGGCAATTTGGTTGGATAGACTTGTTGTTGAGATGGGTCTATTGCATGGTAATCAAATACTTCATTGTGACAGTCAAAGTGCTTTATACCTAGCTGAAAATCAGGTGATGGACAGTAGGGTTAAGCACATAGACATCAAGTACCACTTTCTTAGGCAAGTTGTGTTTGAGAAAAAGTTTGAGCTAGTCAAGATTGATGGTAAGCTCAATCCGGCTGATGCCTTTACCAAAGTCATACCTTTAGAGTTTCTCTAGGCATTGTGCTACCCTGCAAGTTGTGAAAGTGGAGCATGAATAGGGTGACTTAGCATTGGAGGTGATCTTTGCTCTTTTGGTTACTCTATCTATGAATAGGCTATCGTTATAAGTTCTAGTTTATCCTAGTTTAGAGGAGGGATCAATCGATTGGCTGTCTGGTTAGAACTTCCTGCTTAGTGATAAATTGTTTAGCAAGTTTACTAACCCCAAGACAAGAGTCAATGGGTAGTTTGTTACGATTTACTCTTATGCCTTAGTGTTACACTGCAAGATGACTTTTTGTCGGTTGATGGTTGGAGTGAACTTAGAGAGAGAGAGTGGGGGAGCTCTTGCCTTGTATGCTTGGATATGGCGGTGAGCCTTGAGTGTTACTAAAAAGACTCTTGAAGCATTCTCGTGGACATAGCCTCACATAGAGGTGAACCACATACTTTTGTGTAATGTGTGAATCTGCTGGTTGTATACATGGTGTGTAGATGTCGTTATAACTCTTGTCATTTTCCAACATAATGTACCATGCTAATGAATTAATTGGTTCTCCATAAATACAATTTCTATTAACTATATATTTGATTTAAAATATAAATTACTCGAGCATTTAAGACACATTTATTATGTCAGTATTCCTAATATTATAAAATATATTGTTAATTAACATATTGATATTGTTAATGGACTTAATTAAGGAGAGTGGAGAAATGTTATCTTCTTAGAATATTGTGAAACTATTTGGATACTGTACTCGGATAATTATAACTCGGTCAATGAATGAAAATTTTGGAAAGAGTTTAGTACAGTATTTGTAGATTTACGTTACATAATTTTTAGTTGGTAGGGACCTTATTAATGATGATTAGGAAAATAATAAACATCGAAATTCATCCGACTTCTTTTTGTTTGTATTGTATAAATTGAACTGTTATATATAGTATATAAATATAGATTTGACTTGTCCATTAACTTTAAAATGGTTTGATTACGTTAATAAATTATCTCACACTTTAGGATTATCTATGGTCAAAGGATTCCAGCTTTTATGAAAATTATGAATGTTTGAATGCTGGACCCACCTACTAAATAGTTCAAAAGTATAAGGAGCTAGTCCCGGGGGGAAGAAACCAAGTATTGTCTAAACCGATCGTATGGAAGGTGAGATTAGAATAAGTGAAAAGATTAGAGACAGTCAGGAATGACGCGAGGTTCTGGCAGCAGTAGCAATAATGTGGCAACGACTTGGAGGTCCCGGTAGTTAGGAAGGAGGATTACGTTCCTACATTTACTAATAGAGGGAGAAACGTCCGCTAATTGTCGGCCTAAACTAGAAGTGATGGAGCAGAGAGGCGTGATTAGAGAAGATGCGTCATTAGGGTAAGAAGAAGGAGCTAAGGACAAGTCTGGCATTCATTGCGGTGTTGCGTGTTCTCTCTCTCTCTTGCAGCTGGTTCTTCTACTGCCGAACCGGACATGCTTCTTTTCTTGGAAAATCGACAACAAGAGCAGGGGAGATTTCTTATTCATATTGCTGTAAACTTCGTCGCAGCGGCTGCGGCGTTGAAGAGAGAGGGATCGATATCCAATCATTATTTCTGTCGAGGTAGGCGCGAGTGCTCGTCTCGAGGGAGGGAAGAAAAAGATCTGCTTGCCTTTTTGTTTTGGTGTGTGTTCCAAGGCAAACGAACTGAGGGAAGGGGGATAGGAGTTAGGAGAAGGAGAAGAATTTGGTCTGGTTTGCTAGTTTGCTCCTCGGTGATTGGAAATTTATAGGAATCTTTCCAGGACTGTGATTGATAGTGATAGACTCGTGACCGAGGAGTTCAATTTGATTGTTCACGTGACCTCATTTTGTTCGTGGGTTCTGTCGTTCTCTCTGATCTACCGTGTTTTCTGATCTGCCACGTTGTACTGTACTACCATCTTTGTCGGTATCGTGAGATATGTTCTTGACATGTAACTCATTGAGGTCACACCACACTGAGGATTAAGAAAGAGGAGATTGGATTGCGTTTTCAGGTTTTCAAGAAGGAACTGGGGAGTGGAGTGACAATGAGCTACGCAGAGGATGAGGGTTCAGGCAGGCCCAAGCTTAGCCTGCAGCCTAGAGGATCTGGAGTTGATCAAGCACCGTCTACACCCTCCAAAAGTAGCAAGGCATGACTGCCATCCGATCTCCACTTATCGTCTGGACTATCCTAGGTTTATCGTTCACTTACTTTCCAAACAAGACGGAACATTGAGATGTGCTCCTATGGTCTGCAGCCTTCTACCTTCTAATATTAATGTCGATCTGGTACTATTTGACAGCAGAGATACTTAGGACGATTTGCGGGGGTCAGATGTCCTTGTTGGGTGAAAATTATAGGTGGTGGAATAACTAAGTTGTTTGAAGTGACACCTACATGGTCTCTCTTCTGCATTCTCACTCTATTACTAACAGGTGGCTGATGTGAATCGCGATTTAAGTCGCTGGCATTTAGTTTCAATGGTGCATTCTAGCCCGCTTAGTCACAAGGATAGTCCTTGGGAATTTGTTTCTGTGGTTTCCATAAATTCCGTTCCCCCTTGTACGACCTTTACTTCCGCAGCCTTAGCAGGAAAATTGGTTTTGCTGCTCCCTGTTTACTGGTGGAATTCTTCCAAATATTACCTCACAGTAGTATCTCACTTCTCTCAACTGCCTGGGTCATCCGCGGCATCCAATGTTTCGCATAGTATGTTAATGACGAGTTTCTCTTTCTTTGGATCATGAAAATGCAGCCTAATCCCTTTGGCGCGGCACGTCCTCGAGAACAAGTAATTGCAGAAAGAGAAGGCAAGAAGGAAACGGAGGTCTTGAGAGAGAATGTACAAAAGGAGTGGAAGCCAAGTGTGAGTTTTCGGACTTCCATTCTTGCGTTTACCAAAAGATCAATTGTGAAGTGCCGTGTTCAAAGCAGCCATCTAATCTCATGCTGAGTCTTGCTATTTTGGTTCTGTCTGCAATCATAGCAGTGTACATATCTGATTGTTTTAAACGCATGACAGAGCGCATTTTCAATTCGTCATAGGCCCTTACTTCGATCATGTTACCCTATTCTGCTTGTATTCAGACACCTGAGATGCGTTAGGAGCATTCGTCCGAGCACATAAGCATAATCTTAGTCGTCCTTGGGACCAAAGTCGGCCTTAATGGCACGTCAATTTCAAGAACGTAGATTAGGTCGAATTTGGAATTGGAATTCAATGTGATGTAACTCAGCTTCTTATTTTACAACACGTCCTTGTCTCCTGCATCTCTCTTTTCGTGGGTCAACTCAACTCGAGGTAGAGTTATAAGCTCAGCATACCAAAAAGTGTCTAGGGCTTCGAAAGTGAATTTTTGTGATATGTATACAGAGCTCGCTCTTAACCAAATGCCCTACTAGCTTTGACCGCATCCTCTAGGCCTGTTCACGTTACTAGTTTTACGAGGCTCTGGTTCACGTTTAAGAGCCACATTTGGTAGAACTCACTCATCATCCGGACGTAATGCGCTTGGTTGCGACGATGTGATTCTTCGCCCTTCGGCTCAATCTTGATATTCCTTTTTCTCTCCTTCCAATTACGAAAGTGCGAGGAACCCGCTACATGCGGTTGGATGTAAGATCCGAAGACCTAGTCTTCAGTTCAGAGGAAAAGGGCTAGCGCGCCACATAATCCTACGTCTCTGCATAGCTTACAACAAGTAGGTGACGTATATCAAGTTTATCAAGTGCTCGGAGATGAGCTGCATGGCGTTGCATTTCTCGCTTCCGAATATTCGATTTGTGTGAAGGCAATATTGAGGAGATAGATTTGTCCTCATCTATTTCAAGTAAATGGCAGACCTTTCACATTTGTTAATGTTGCCCAACACTATGTATCTAGTCCCCTAGATTGAAGCATTTTTACATATGCTCCCGCGATATCTCTAGTTAAGTTTTCTGGCTGTTACTATACGAGAGAAATTTTGGTGGATACGACCCACATCATATATGCAGTTTACGGCCCTCTTATCATCTGCTGTCTTAGCTCAAAAGTATTGACTAGGGGAACACCCCTAGTCAATATGCCGCTTGTGATTGGTTTACTGAGAGGTATCAGCTTTAAGGATTCGGAGAGCGCTCTGTGTGAATTGTGGTGGATTCTTTCGTTAGTGCTCCTGGTCCTGGAGCAGGATTTTCTCTTAACACGGATTCTCTTCAGATCGTCCTATCAGAGGCCCAACGAGAAGAAAAAAAAGCGGCAGAGGCAGAGCTTGCGTTCGCAAGGAGCGAACTGAAGAAAGAAGTTGATCCAGTCAAGTCCAAACTCATGAAAGAGGAAGTTCTGAACATGGAGAAAAAGCTTGAAGAGCTTTTGGCATCTTTTGAGGTATCTATATTGTACGAGATAGTATTTCCGGGGCTGAGTGTAACGAACTTGAAATAGCATGAATACATATCTGGCAGCAGTAGAATATTGCTGGTTCTTGTGAGTTAAAACGAGAAGGGACTCTCTCCTCCAATTAGTCTCTGTATAACACGAGTATTGAAGTCCAAGCAGGTGCAATTATCACTGCAAATCATGTAGTTTGTCCAAGATGATTGAGCAGTGCTTTGTGTTAATATATCCAAAGGACGCTCGATTGGATTTTTTACGCTCTCCCACAGTTTCCAATGTTCGGCCACAAAGACCCATCGTTGTGTCGATGTGGTCGTTTGTGCAGTGGCGTTGCCTTGAAGTTCACCACTTTTGCGCAGCTCATGGCTGTCCTGGGAAACCTCGTCCTTGCTGTTCACCTGTCATACATTGGAGATTGACTGAATTTGAGATCTACCCGATTTTATGGGTGAAGAATTTGAGTTCTGTGTAGTGGATTGCTGCTTCAGGTTTAGGCGTTAGACACTAAAAATAAGTTTGATAAGTTCAGGTATTTCAGTCGGAAGAGCTTCTCTAATCATTTGATGTTCTCACAGAAAATGGCAGTTCAAACAGCTCAAACTGGAGGTTCAAGGCGCCCTTACGAGAAGCGGAGAGATGAAGATCGACTACCTGCAGCTGCCACACCTGTTGGGGGTGGCTATGACAATAATGATAGCTACAATAACTTTGGCAGGAGCAAGGAGCGTGAATCGGACAGAGTTGGATCTTACGGTGATACCTGGGGCGCTAAAGGAGGTGGAGGTGGTGCCGGAGGCGGCAGGGGCCCCGGTTCAGGGTGCTATAATTGCGGAGAGGTGTGTAGCGTTTGCTTTTCAAGATAGCTGGGCACGGCATCTTTTCTGCTCATCTAGGCCATAGTTTCTCTTGGAGCATTTCATGTGTTGTTTGCACGCAGCACTGGAGCTTCTAACTGAGCCAGTGTCTACTGCAGGTGGGTCATTACTCACGTGAATGCCCATGCCCAACTGGCGGTGGAGTCGGTGCTGGTAGAGGAGGCTATGGAGGAAATTTTGGAGGTGGAGGTGGCAGGAGTGGTGGATCACGCTCTTGCTATAATTGTGGCCAAGAGGGCCATATCGTTCGGGAATGTCCTCAGGGTGGCAGTGGAGCATATGGTTCTCGTGGAGGTGGTGGCTATGGTGGTGCGGGTGGTGCTTATGGTCCGTCTTATGGTGGAGGATACGGAGGTAGTGCTCCAGACTATGATAACAGTGCTTCTTACGGTGCTGCTAGCCAAGGGGGTGCCACATACTCCACTGGGGGTGGTTACGACGATCGTATGTATGGAAATGCAAGTGCTGGTCGTGGTGCAAGTGCTTACACAAGATGGGAAAGTCACTAACTTTGAGAAGGCTAGACGTTCAATTTCTCGGTCAGACACATTTCTGAACACCAGCGAACGATGTACAGTTACTGTGAATGTCTGTTGATGAGCATTACTTATTTGATAGATACATTTCCCAAACTTGGCAGTACCCACTTTATGGGTGTCAAATGCTCTTCCCGTAGTGTCATTGTTTGAAGAGCTCTAGGTCTAAGGATGGTTATATGCATATCTGATTAGTCTCATGTAGTGCCTCGCAGGATTGCCTGCAGTTTAGTTGCTTGTATTTTTTTGGAAAGGACGGTTACTTTTTGAAAGAGCAGGTTTTTAGGACGTTTAGCAGTGATGTCTTTGCCCATTGTGGTCTTTGGTGGTCGTTAAGCTTAACAGCCCCGTATAACGTCTGGCCAATCTGGCCTCTGAAAGGCTAGGTTGGCTGAACATTATACGGGACCAAAGAGTTACTGTGGGTACCATAAGTTAACAATTGTGAAGCAGAAGCGTTTTGTCTAGCAGCTTTTATCCTGGTTGTTGTATCCGGCCAATGCTCAAGGATACAAAATTACGTGTTATGCCCCTCCCGCATAAAATGAGAGGCGAGGAAGTACTCTTTTCATTGTTCTGTTCGAGTCTTCGAGGTCTTGCACCTCGAAGACTCGAAATAGAGTCATTCGCGATTTTAAGAGTGTGGACTGTTTGCTGTCAGACTTGAACACTCAGCACATCTGAGAATAAATTACACTAGGATGTTGTGTCCGTTTCTACCCGTTAGACACTTTTCAGATTTCTACGTCGTCAACGTCAGTTTTACACCTACAACTCAAGTACACGTTTCTGGATGGAACTTCCGTATGTTTTGGACACCTCTAAGGTCTAAGGGATTGACTGTTTGCTGTCAGACTTGAACACTCAGCACATCTGAGAATAAATTACACTAGGATGTTGTGTCCGTTTCTACCCGTCAGACATTTTCAGATTTCTACGTCGTCAACGCAGTCTTACACTTCCAACTCAAGTACATGTTTCTGGATGAAACTTCCGTATGTTTTGGACACCTCCAAGGTCTAAGGGATTGACTATGAATCGTGTATGGATGGTGTCGCACTCCGGTTCATTTTGAGAGGAACTTCACAATTAACGTTTTGACGTTCGCAAATTAGAACTTTAGCAGGAACTTTTGCCGTACCTTCAACTATGATGGCTACCCCGCATTAACATCTAATACTTGGTCCGAACTTTTTTCTGTTACCCTCTTGTTCCACCCCTACTGAATCCGTGAGATGACGTGTGGACAAACATGGACGGCCCTCATGTCGCGGCATCTGCTATTTTGCACCCGAATAGACTTCTTCGCATCCCGAATCAGATCACCTGCAAAACCCGTCTATACGTCGAGCAGTCGCGGCTTTTGCTTACATTAACAAGCAGAAGTCGTAATTATAGCAGGGTCATTGAAATTCTATGAAGTATTTAAGGATCTACGGAAGAAAGGATCGGCAATGGTTTAGAGAGTAATTAGATTTGTATGTGACAATGACTCACTTAAGTAACTAAACAAAGGACCCTTGAGAAACCCAGGCTTTTACCATACATTTGTCAAGGTTTAGGTGGTGAGTCCTAACGATCTTAGTTAGAAAATTTCAGATATTATGGATCTGAATACTCATACTTCAGATGGCCTTGATAAGTTACGGTAATGTTGGTCCTGCTGAAATATTTGAAATGTTTTCTATCGTTGCAATAAAGTCATTTCAAATTTTTCCATACAACCAGTTGAGAACTCGAGCCAGTTTAGAAACGCCTTGCGAAATGGGACGGTCACTGGGACAATGAGGGGGAAGACAAAAGGCGGCGATAACTCAATCATTATACTCAATGCACACGTCATATTCCTCTTCGGCGTTCAGGAATGACTCCAAGCCGGACGTAGTCAGCAAGTCCCGGAAAAATCGGCGTTAGCCAATTTGGATTTCAGAAGATTATTACTGTGCTCAGAGGTCAAAATTTTGCTGGTTCGCCTTATTTACAAACCAGACGATGTATCAAAACAACAGAGATGAGCAGCCCCCACTTGATAGCCATCACTTAATTACCGATGGACTTTCGGAACCGCTCGTATAAAATCACTGAAACAAGCTGAAACGCTTCTAGTTCTAGCTTCCAGTATATTTTAACGGGAATACTGTGTAGCATGTACGTTCTGAACATGCGGACCCAAGTATCACAAAGAATGGATTGATCTAATCTCGTCAATAGCTTGCCTAACCAGTATACTTGGTTCATCATAAAGCATAGCTGGATTATCCAGACGATGGGCCATGCTCTTGTCTCCAACAAACGCTCGAAACGACTCCACCACACTGTTAGAGAGGGCCTTCAAGTCATATCCACCCTCGAGGAAAAAGCAGCATCGGCCTCCACAAAGGTCTCCGGCCAACTGCTTGATGTGTGAAGCAAGACGATAATAGGTTCCCGTGGTGAACTGAAGACTAGCTAGATCATCAAGATAATGAGCATCATACCTGCAGGTCATGCAAGATCACGACGATTATAACGAGCAAAATCAAGACGTATAACATCGAGCTCTGTACGTGGAGGTGAAAAGAAAGGGGCAGGATGTTTTAAACTTACCACCCAGCCAGAGAACAAGTACAAATTTGCATCTACGACAGGAATATTTCACAAAGTAAATCGTATGAGGATTCTTTCCTATCCGGAGCTCTCAGTCTAAAAGGTGATTTGGCAAGAACGACAAACGACGTGCAAGTATGTTGTGAAGATCTAATGTCAAGTACGAAACCAGAACACTAGTCCCAAAGATTCCAGGGATCGGTTTACAGGACCGTAACCAACTTGCACATTTCATTCTTAACAGTCTTAACTTACCAGTCTCAACACTCTTAACTTGCTACAAAGTCTAATAACACAATGACCAAATTAGTGTGGCGGTGCACGTGAGGAGGTACCCAGCAGAAACGAGAATAATATCAGGCTTGAAACGTTGAGCAGCAGGGACAATAACTTCATCAAAGACTGCAGACATAGCTTCATCTCCAGCTCCACCAGGTAAGGGTAGATTGAGAGTAGTTCCCTCTCCCTTCCCCTCTCCAACTTCGCTAACTTTGCCAGTTCCTGGAAAGCTATTTACCTGCAGGAGTAATGGAGTGAGCAAAATTCACATGCACAGATTTACACCTCAGATGAGGGAGGTATTAGACGAAAACTACAGATCCGGAGAGTCCAAATAAACTGACAGAAGCCACAGAGAATAATCGATGATTCGCAACAGCTACAATCAGAAGCGAGACAAGTAGAACGATTCTTTCACAAGAGTAAGCTGCCTTACCTGATGGGTAGACAAATAGTAGACATTTGGATCTTCGTAGAAGATATCATTGGTACCATTGCCATGATGCACATCAAAATCAATGATGAAAACACGCTGCAAACCGTGCACACGTTGTGCATGCCTGGCTGCCACAGCAACATTGCCAAAGACACAGAAACCCATAGGCCGAGCAGCCACGGCATGATGCCCTGGAGGACGGACTAAAGCAAAACCAACCGGTGGGCTAGAAGTTTCTCTTGACGCAGCCATCTGGGAGTCAAAGAATATCGACGTCTACATTAGTGGATCTCCTCAAAGGCAATACAACGACTAAGAAATCTGTTCTCCCATTTGAACTGCCTTTCAGCAAGCAGCAGCTTGATATACCTAGCGACTTATAAATGCTCAATGCTATGAAACATGGAGGAGTTTGATAAAGTACCACATGGTCAAGGACAGCAAGGCTGGCTCCAGCTCCCATCATCGCTTCTCTATACGTCTGCGTCCGCAATCTTGGATGTGAGATGGGACCTAGTCTAAACCTCTTAAAACTCACTCAAAACACAAAATCAGAAGGCTTGTGAGAAAACAGTGTCGACTTCGCATTCCAGGACGCCATTCATGCAGCATTCACGGGGAGTAAGAATAGGAGTCCTAACAGGCAGTCATTGGATGATCATGAATGCCTTTGTAGAGGAAATGACACATATCGACGAAGGCACTCTTCTGGCGTGTGGACCACTTGACTTTGGAGTGAAGTAAAGGCATGTTGAGAAATCTCCAGACCCAAGGGGTTGTATCGGGAAAGATCGTATGAAGTCATTCCCATTAGAACGCAGGATTTTGAAGAAGCAAAAGGGGACATGTCTGATGGTAAAGCTTCAGACAATGAAGCTGTGATGATACCGTTTAGTTCCGGGTTGAAAGGTGTGGAAACCATTTCGACCAGCAAACCCTAGAACATCACAACAAAATTTTAGCCAGTGGATAACATTTGAGTACGAACGTTCTCTGTAGCATATGTGGGACCCGTGGGATCAAGTAGAATGAGCTTTTCTTCCCGAGCCTTGTCCATAATCTGCATACAGAATGAAGAATCGGATGAGAATCTCCTGTTTATAAGTTCTCCAATTACACACGGGCCCAGGGAAGATGTCGATTACGAGCTAGATATTTTGCTAGATAAAGAACATCTTGTTCATACAAAGAATTTTATTAACAAATAATTCTGTCAAAAGAATATAAGAATGAACTTGGCTGTTGTAGTACTGGTGCGAGGTTCATATAGGAAAGGTTCTGAACTGGGACAAAACTACTCCTTACATAGAATTTTAAGAAAAAAGCAAACCTGGCGAAGCCCCTTCACGTAGCTCAAATTATGTACTGTGGCAACTTCCTCTACAGTAGCCATGTTCTTCACGTCAAGGCGCAGAATATCCTTGGATCGACTCTGTCAGTGCAAGAAGATACCCACCAACATATTGAGCAATGGAATATAGAACCCTTTTGTCACAACCCAGTTCCATTCCCATGTCTGTCCGGACTGACTCTGACATTTCACAGTAACATACTAACAATGTTCATAGCTGTCTGTTACATAGAGAGATAAGCATACGTATGCTTACCTCTGCATATCAGGGGTCGATACTATGTATGTGTATATATAGGTCTACGAGAACAGATGCCGTTCTGGGAACGGGTCATCCAGAACTCATGAGGTGCACATGATCAATAAGCAAAATGTACATAATTGACAATGCTAGAATAGTGAGAAATCTATAAGGTAGAATGCATCCAATGTAACTTGAAGCAAAGTCATAATTTAAACAAATTGGGAATAACATATGGCTAACAGACTAGTAAACCACCATGAAATTGAGAACTCTATGCAAACAACTGCAAGAAATAGGTAACGCTATGTAAAAGACTGCCAGTAAGCAGTGCATGAACGATGAAGATAAAAAACTTGGACTGGAGTCCAAGTTGGACTTGGGCAGGAACACTGTATACACAAGAGGTCCCAGGAATCAGGCAAAGAGCGAAGGAAAAATAATAGGGAGGGAATTAGCTGGGGAATGGAGGAGTGGAACAATCCGAGAGCTATAGGATGGTGTTGCTGCAGAAACCTGTCGAAGTGTATGTGTATATATAGGTATACGAGAACAGATGCCGTTCTGGGAACGGGTTATCCAGAACTCATGAGGTGCAAATGATTGATAAGCAAGATGTACATAATTGACAATGCTAGAATAGTGAGAAATCCATAAGGTAGAATGCATCAAATGTAACTTGAAGCAAAGGCATAATTGAAACAAATTGAGAATAACATATGGCTAACAGACTAGTAAACCACCATGAAATTGAGAACTCTATGCAAACAACTGCGAGAAATAGGTAACGCTACGTAAATGACTGCCAGTAAGCAGTGTGTGAATGATAAAAATAAAAAACGCGGGGTGGAGTCGGGTAGGAACACTGTATACCCAAGAGGTCCCAGGAATCAGGCAAAGAGCGAAGGAAAAATAATAGAGAGGGAATTAGCTGGGGAATGGAGGAGTGGAACAACGCGAGAGCTCTAGGGTTGTGTGGCTTCAGAAACCTGTCTAAGTGTAACAGGGTAACGAGAGCAAAGCAAAAAAGGACAGGATATAAAGTATATCACAACAAGCGCTATGGACGCTTGAGTCCTGAGACGCTAAACAGCAAAGGGGAAGCAGAAGGCGGCCATAGTAAACCTTCACGAAAACACCTGCGACTTCATCAGTGCCTCACGCAGTGCCGAAGTAGCTGAGCAATTGTCAGTACCCCTCATACCGAGTTTCTGCTCGAAAACTCATGAGTGCCAAGGCAAACTCGGTTGCTCCCCTAAAGTGCCGCTCAAAAGTAATGGGAATGTCAAAAAGAACAGGGGTGGAAGTGTGGAAAGCAAGGGCAAGCAAAAGTGCAGGCATGCACTTAAGCGCTGGAGTCCTAGCCGCATAATGAGGATCAGTCTAGAAAGAAAAGAATCCACATGAGTAAGATGAGGGAAGATATATATATATATATATATATATTGGTATATGAGAGCAGAAGCCGTTCCCAGAATGGGTTATCCAGAACTCATGAAGTGCAAATATCCGATAAACAATATGTACTTGAATCACAATGCTAGAGTAGTATTAAAATATGTACTTGAATCACAATACTAGAGTAGTATTAAATCTTTAATGTAAAATGCATCGAAAGTAACCTGCAGCAAAGGCATAATTGAAACAAATTGACAATACCAGATTGCCAATGGACAGTAAAGAACGTGAAATCGAGAGCAGCAATGCCAACGTTAGCAAGGAATAGAAAGTTTGATGTAAGAGTCCGCCAGTAAAGAAATGAAATCGAGAGCAGCAATGCAAATGCTAGCGAGAGGAATAAGAAACATGCTCAAAGAGCCCACCAGGAAGCAGTGCGTGGACAAAGATGAAGAACATGGACTGGAGTTAGGTAGGAACACTGTAAACACAAGAGGTCGAAGCAGGAAGCAGTCAAAACTCAAAGGGAAAATACTAGGGAGTGAAATAGTAGGGGAATGGAGGAGTGGAACAAAACAAGAATGCTTGAAGGATGTGGTTGCTAAAACGGGTCAAAATGTAAAAGGGTAACTAGAGCAAAGCAGAAGAGGACAGGATATAAAGTATATCACACCCATAGCGCTGGGTGTGATATACTCTCTGAGACAGGAGACACTAAACAACTGAAGGAAGCAGAAGGCGGCCATAGTAAACCTCCACAATAACACCAACGACTTCATCAGTGCCTCCCGCAGTGCCGAAGTAGCTTAGCAATTGTCAGTACTCCTTGTCCTGAGTTTCTGCTTGAAAACTCATGAGTGCCAAGGCTAACCCGAGTTTCTGCTCGAAAACTCATGAGTGCCAAGGCTAACTCGGTTGCTTCCAACAGTGCCGCTCGAAATAATAAATAGCCATCTTTCAACAGTGCCACACGAAATAATAAACCGCCAGCGGCAGGTTACAGAAATGAAAAGCTACAGAAATGAACAAATGGAGCTTAAGGTCCCCCAAAAGAGGAGAAATCGGACGAATGCAGAATGTAGCCGGACGAACTCAGAGTGTAGCCATAAACGAAATAGTGAACAAGAAAAAAAAGAAAATACAATCAAAAGCAGGAGAGTGTGAGTGATTCGAGACATCCCTAGACCCTAGAAAATGCCTGCAAGGACAACGTCTATTAGTGTGGGAGCAAGTAAAAAACCAGAGAGGGAACCACGAAGAACCCAGGAGGAGCTAGTAGGAAAACAAAGGAATGAGCAAAGTTGGTTGAGTGTCAAACGGAGAGCTAGAGAGCAGAGAAAAAGGCAGAACGGACAGGCACACAAAGGTGAAACTACCGAGGGAGAACGTACTATGACCTAAGCAAGAACGATGACCTAAACGGGCAGAAAGCAAAGGACAGGGGAGAGTGTTTCTGAGGGAAGGATGGCCTTGGGTGCTTAGAGAGGCCTTGGGAACTGTGAAGGAAGGGAGAGCTATAGGGCGAGATGGTGCCACGTGTCAGCCTATCAACAGAAGGGGTATTAAGTTCATGTGAGCAATTGAAAGGCTCGAAACAGAGATGTTGTGGAGACTAACTCCAGGAGGGATGCACTATAAGTCCGTAGACTGGATAGAGTATACCGCTGCCTATCATAGTAGCTATGCTATTTCTTACTCTACTTGTATTATCAATATATTGGTATATATAGGTATATCGGTATACGTGAACCAAGCCATCTATATTGGTATATTGGTAAATGAGAGCAGAAGAAACATCAGCAAATGAAAGGCGAATTAACTGTCATTGAGAAACCAGTAGATAGCAATGCGCATATTTGAGAGGCAGCCATCAAAGAAGCGGATGCCGACCTCCCACATCAGTAGAGAAAAAATACATCAGGAATAAACTGCCAACTGAAACGGATGGAGAAAAACTGGTATCAAGAGACAAGAAGTAATCTGTAAATATCGCAGGTCAAGGAAGATCGGAGTCAGGAAACGACAATCGTGGAAGGTGTAGGAGAAAGAGCATGGGAAGTAGAATATATCGCGGGGCAAGGAAGATCTTTGTCAGAAAACGAAAGTCGTGGAAGGTGTAGGAGAAAGAGCACTGGAAGTAGAAATCGCTCAGAGAACGAGGAAGACTAGCAAAGCATCCAAGGACTGGATATCTGTTATATATATATATATAGGTATGCGAGAACAGATGCAGTTCTGGGAATGGGTTATCCAGAAGTCATGAGGTGCAAAAGATAGTTAAGCAAGATGTACATGATACGCAATGCTAGAGTACTATTAAATCCCTAAGTTAGAATGCATCTAAGGTAACCGACAGCAATGGCATAATCGAAGCAAACATATTGAAACACCTGCATATATATAGAAGAAACATCATCAAATGAAAGGCGAAGTAAATGTCACTTAGAAACCAGTAGATAGCGACACACATATTTGAGATGCAGCCATCAAAGATGCGGATGCCGACCTCCCACATAAGTAGAGAAAAAATACATCAGGAATAAACGGCCAACTCAAACGGATGGAGAAAACTGGTGTCAAGAGACATGAAGTAATCTGTAAATATCGCGGGTCAAGGAAGATCTGAGTCAGGAAACTAAAATCGTGGAAGGTGTAGGAGAAAGAGCACTGGAAGTAGAAAATATCCCGGGTCAAGGAAAATCTTAGTCAGGAAACGAAAATCGTGGAAGGTGTAGGAGAAAGAGCACTGGAAGTAGAAATCGCTCAGAGAACGAGGGAAGACGAGCAAAGCATCCAAGGATTGGATATCGATATATCACAGCAAGTGATATGGACGCCTGAGTCCAGAGAAACCAAACAACTGAGGGAAGCAGAAGACGGCCATAGTACATCGCCATGAAAACACATGAGACTTCATCAGTGCCTCACGCAGTGCCGGAGTAGCTGAGGTAGAGTCAGTACCCCTCATATCGAGTTTCTGCTTGAAAACTCATGAGTGCCAAGGCAAACTCGATTGCTTCCGACAGTGCCGCTCAGGGTAAGGGGAAAGGCTGTAATGAATAAGAACTAATAAGAGAGGGACTCGAGACATACCTGGTTAAAGCCTGAAAGCCTAACAGCCTAGACAGATGTTAGTATCAAAAGCAAATAACAACTAGTAGACTACTCGATGAATTCACTTCTCCAGCGCAGCCAACGCCACTAGGAAATAGCATGTCCATGGGGGTTGAAAAAGCAGAGTAAAATAGAACGAGCAGGAACCAAAAGTGAAAGGAAGGCAATCATCCTAAGAGGGGAAAGGGGAACAGGAAGGGGGAAGGGGATTTCCGAGAGTAAGGTCTTGGGGAGCAGGAAGGGGCGGAAGATGAGTGCGAACAGAGAAATAAAAAAGAACACTGAAAAATTAGAGTGAGATTTAGGGTATCTCACAAAGGGTCTCAACGTGGAGGGAAGTTCATCCTCCTGTGAAGTGAAGGACCCAAGTGGGGCCACATGTCCAGAAGAAGAGGCCACATGTCACTTGCCATGGCCATTTGACAAAAACGTGAATAGCTGTATTCAGAGTGTCGGTCAGAACAGAAGCTGTTCTGACCAGTGACTAAATAAAAAGTCAAAAATAAGTCCTGATCACCGGTATGGTAAACAAGCCTACAGTAAAAACTACTGGTGGGGTCGAACTAGAGCTCCCTGCCTAGTAGAAAGAATGGATGTTATTAAATCTCTATAGATACTAAGCCCATGAAAACCATTTCTATCTTTTTCCATTTGTAAGACAGCGCTAAACTTTTTCTGGATCATATGAAGAGGGTAATGTTCAGAGATAAAGCTATTTATAAGTTTCCTACAAGCTGAAAGGTATGACTTTTTGGAATTACATATCTGTCTATATCTAACACACTCCGATTTTATAATCCCTAATTTACATTTAGAGGAAATGTCTGAAAGAATGTGAGGGAGCGAGATTGTCTTGATGTGAGCAAAGTGAGGCAGCTTTTTCTTACAATAGATAGAGACAAAGATATTGAAGTCATCCTGGGTAATGCGACAGTCGAGATAATCACAATGAGTGCCAAAATGAATTTGAACTAGCTCACAGGAAAGTCTGGGATAGATCCCTCCTCCCTAGCAGCATCCTCCATATACATGAAATCCTTGAAATGATCAAGTCCTGAGCCAACCACCAGAAGATCATCAACGTATCTTTGAACTTGGGACAGGTCGTGCGACAGTGCAACATCATTGGCATCCAGTAGTCTGCGGATGAAATCAAGTTCATAGGTGAAGAGGTATAGGTTAGCCACGAAGACAGCACAAGGTGTCCCCATAGGAATCCCTATCTCTTGACGGAAGAGCTGATCCCCGTAAGTGATGTAGAGGTTATCAAAAAGAAAGAGCATGCAACAGATGAGAACTTCCTCATCAACAGCCATGAATTTGAGGTGTTTTGCCGATTGAGAGATATTGTTTCTGTATTTAAGCCACCTATATTTGAAATCAAGTGTAGAGGTCTCTACCAATAACATAGTCTCCCTATTCATAGTGAACCTATAATGGAAGATAGATCTGATGAGAGTAGACAGCATTGTTTTGAGATCATGAAGGTGGATCTTTGAACTAAGGGTGGTGAAATCAACACTTTCAAAAAGAACTTTTTCCAGGGTGGCAGGAGTCTGCTGCGAACCAGAGTCTGTGCCAGAAGAGGATCTTATGCTGCGCAGTCTTTGCACCTGCTCAAGTAAAACGGGAACACCAGAAGAGTCGTCCAAGATCCAGCTAGAGTCGACCATCAGC
This sequence comes from Lunularia cruciata, assembly GCA_948567375.1. NCBI lineage: Eukaryota > Viridiplantae > Streptophyta > Marchantiopsida > Lunulariales > Lunulariaceae > Lunularia > Lunularia cruciata. Next base: position 49,110,724 of record OX419755.1, on the reverse strand, counting down.
CCCACACGTAAGAATTCATTCCTCCAGAGGTCGTTTGCAGAAGGTAGCAGTGCTTTGAAGAATGAGCTTAACCAGCGAGAAAGTTCAGCTAAGGAAGTAGAGTAGCCTGCAGCAATGAACCTAGGAACAACGGGAGACTTATGGAATTTCCAACCACAGCAGAAGTAAGGGAGTTTCTCGGAGTCTTGGAAGTGCGAAATCCCTGAGAGGTCTTGAAATTGTGGTGAGAAAGTAAGAGCTGGGTTTGAGGAATCAATGAGAGTTTATAGGTTGTTGAAGGAGAATGAAGCTCGTTAAGTACAGTTTGGATGTAAAAGTGTCTACAGACAAATACAAAATTGTTAGGACACTTGTCCATATAAGTAATAATGAAATGGGACTTAAAATGAGCAAGAAGTTTTCTATCGTGAGAGGAAAGGAAAAGAGGGTCTAGAGAATTGAAATCGTCTGCAATGGGAGGGATATTGAGTAAAAGTTTAACTTTTTGTAGAAGGGTGACTTTCCATTGGTAAAAAATGCCTTTGGTGCCCAATATGGCTTCATAGTAAAGAACAAAGTTGCAAATACAAGTTTGAATCGTAATGAAAGTAGAGGCGGGAGAGGTGGGCGAAATACGAAACTTGGTCCCTCTGGAGAAGAGAAGTGATAGGTTGTAGGAAGGTAAAATCTGAAGCGAAGCTGTAATGACATGCCCGTGTGAAGGGTTAATGAAACCTAGATGTTGAAGGTTGCAGTTAGCAAGTGTAACCTTGAGACAAAAGTATAACGTTTTGACATCGTCATAGTGTTAGTGTATTGGACACAAACAGCATAACTTTTGAAAAAAATTCGTTAGACACCCCGGGAGCGAGTGTATGAGGGCTGGGATTAACCCCTGCATGCTCCTATGTCAGCATGAACTCGTCAACGCTACAATACACAAAGGAAGCGGCAGTCTTTCAAAATAAATCTGCACAACAACACTCGCGACTTTGTTAGTGCCCTTGCGACGCCGACATAGCTGGATGCAAATGCAGTACCCCTCATCACGAGATTCGGTACGTTTGCTCATGAGTTCCAAGGCAAACCCGGGTCTTACTGATGGTGTTGCCCAGTAAACCGAACAAAGGGGGTAGGGAGGCGACAGTAAGTTGCAGACTGCCTTGGACACATCGAAATTAGAATCGCACATCCAAACAGGTATTGATAATACCGGAATGGCGGCAAAAGAATACAGCAGTCAGCACACAATCATATGAGTTGAAGATGGTTATCACCTGTAGATTGAGAATGTGAGGACATACCTGTTAAATAACCGTAGGGTTAAGATTATATTTGAAAATCAAATATAATGTGCAGAGAGAATGTGCAGCATTTACAAATGCAGAATATCTGAGAGCAAGTCTAGCAGAAAACATGTGCAGTCAAGTAGAAGTATTCACACATTTCAGAGAGCAGAGATCCGAACTCAGCATGAACCATCAAGGCAATGGAGGCAATGGATGTTACTGAGAACGAAAAGAAGTCCTTAAGAAGTAGCTCGCAGTGACACAGGACTATTAGTGGACGAATGGGGAATGTGTCATCAATACACATTCCGTACATATTACGTAACAGAATACAGAACCCTTTGTAAACCACCCGGTTAGATACCCACGTCTGTAGGGACTGACTCTGATTGTTGATGGTAAAGATCGTCAAAACTATCAATTACATAGAGACGTAAGCATGTGTAAATCTGCACCCAGGGTAAGCACAACCCTTATGATGCATCAGTGGTTGCAGTTCATTCGAAGTTCTTGCAATGCATTGGAAATGTGAGCAAATGTAACTATGAAAGTAAAATATGCAACGGCATGGCATGGCATGGTAACGGTAATGGTAATGATTTAGCAACGGCATGGCATGAAAATGTTAATACACAAGACATAAAATGCCCTAAAATGCCCCAGTTTCATAAAAGTTACAATACTGTCCCCGAAGCGAGTGTTAGAAGACTGGGTTTAACCCTGCATGCTCTATGTCAGCATAAGTCTTTCAACATACAACAATACAAAAAGGAACAAACAGAAATTCCATAGTAAGAAAGGACGAAAACACCCATGACTTCATCAGTGTCTGCACGGGAATCGAGATAACTGGATGCAATGCTAGTGTCTCCTGCCCCGAGTTTCAGTTCTTTTGCTCAAGAGTGCCAAGGCAAACTCGGGTGTTACTTAGATAAAGACATCGTAAAGAATATGGGCAGAGCCGCCAGTATTCGCTGTATCCTTCGCTGTAACCTTAACATCTTAAAACCATTCAATAGAAAACGTCCAATTTGTGATATGCATTGTAGCAGAACAGCAGGAAAGGAGCAGTTCACAGTCCAGCTCTCGGGTGGCAAGACATGAATGAATAACTGATCTGTATATCACCTGTAGGGTGGAAGGGTAAAAGAAAGCACCTGACGTGTATATCACCTGTGGGGTCACAGATGGGGAGGATACCTTTTACATATTCTCGGGGAACATACCTTTTCTATACAAAGGTATATGAGAGCAGAAGCCGTTCTGGGAACGGGTTATCCAGAACTCATGAAGTGCAAATGATCGATAAGCAATATGTACATGAATCACAATTCTAGAGTAGTGTTAAATCCCTAAGGTAGAATGCATCGAATGTAACCTGCAGCAAAGGCATAATTCAAACAAATTGAGAATAAGAGAATGCATCGAATGTAACCTGCAGCAAAGGCATAATGCAAACAAATTGAGAATAACAGGTGGCCAATGGCTAACAGGTGGCCTCTTCACGCTACAGATATATACCTTATATATATATCTGTAGCGTGAAGAGGCGAATTGAAACGCCGCAAAGAACTGCAGCTAGCATGCTAAGAATAAGCGAGAAAAATAGTGAAGGACATCGAAGCATGAACACTGTACGAGCAGAGTAGCGATCCAGAAAGTATAATGAAAACGAGAAGCATACGGCACACAGCAAAAAAGCTTTCGACCGGAAAACTGTTTGTGGCAGTTTCTCGGTCGATGGGTTTAAATTTAAACAATCCGAACTAGACTGAAACATCATTCCCAAGGTTAGTGGACCGTGCAGAATATATTGAAAGTGTGTATGTCAGAAAAGTACAAAAATCGTACAAAGTACTATCCCAGAATCAAATATCATCGCAGGCTGTATTAAATTTTGTAATTGATAAATTGTATTGGTGACGTCATTGACATTGACATTCCGTATATAGCAGAGATTAAAAGGGGTAACCACTACATTATCTGACAAATGATTTATTCTAATGGTATGCGACCAACCAACTTATTCACCTTTAGGAATGCATACTTAACCGACTTCTAGTTAATTTGCCACCAATAAAATAGTGTTCACAATACCCATTTCGGATCCCGACACCTACATGCCTTCGCTTTCTTACATTACATTCAATTAATATACACATCGTGCAACAAAAAGTTGCCAAAATTTTGGTAAAATTTGTACATATTTCTTGTATCTACTTGTGCGCTAATCAGAATTCTTGTTACAAGAATTATGGCATTTACCCGACATGAAGTCAAGATTTGTAGTGCAACTCCCCAGTCGCATTTAAAATGGACTCTATTCCTCTGAGTCTTATCCTATGACCAAGCATTTTCAATATCATGATTTTAAAATCATACCTTCTAGCTTGGATGTATAGCTGCGATCTACTGTACTTCAAAAGTTCCCAAATTGAATACATTGTGATCCACAGGAGACAATCAGAAAGCTCAAAGACTGCGCCTGAATGACTGTAGACAGGTACACGTTTCCATCGCACATCCTCTCAAGAAAGTTGAAAAAGACTATAAATTCAGTCTTGACTTGTAAAACGCCTTGTGAGAAAGATGATCATACAGGATGTGAGATGTAGCCAGGTGTATGAGCTTTACCTACCTCATCTGCAAGTCCTGCTTGATCCAACGCTTTCATTATCGATGAAACTCTAGCCTTGCATTCGGGATGTCCTTCCTAGACAAAAGGAACCAGTAAGTTCTTACTTTCACAATATTTAATACTATGTGTAGCACGAATGACAGTTGAAGAGGATAGGTTAACACGAACGCGGATCCTACAGTTTCGTGACTTCTCCGAATGTCTCACCTTATTGTGCCCATAGGCCGGAGCCGCAGAAAATATGACCTTAGAATCAACCAGCGATGTCAAAGGAAGCAGGAGTTCTCGCTTGGATCTTGATTGTCCTGACAGAGGTGGCAAATTGGCGTTGTCGAAAATGGAACCACTGTTGTACTTGGAATTGTTATCTCCCCACCTTGCAGACACAGAGGAGAGGCTCGGCATGGAGTAGGTCCTTTGGTCAGATGAAGAAGCTCCGGCGGCTTTGTCCTGAATACCTGCAAACGTAAATCCGATTGCCAAAAAATTGCTACAGAGCAGCCAGACAATCCTCGCGAGAAAAGATGCGCTCCTTGATTTAATATCAACTGTCTCTAGCTGCATTTCAATCAGTTTCACGAGTCCAATCCATTCCCTAGATGCAGCCTGATTTGCAAAATTAAACGACCCCGCCAGTCACAACATAAACGCTCAATTTCGGAGGAGCTCAATCCAGATCGAAAAGGAAAAGCCAAAAACTTACCAAATGAAGGACCAAGCCGCTGGCGTAGAAGGCCAGATGGTCCGAGACCACGGCCATGGTTGGCCCTCATCACTACTCCTCGTGCAGCGGCCATCTTTCCGTTTGTCAATGACCACATGAAATTAGAAGAATTCGAAGGAAGAGCGGCACTTCTCCTCCTCTCTTCTCGTCGTGAAAATCCGTCCGGTACCCTCCGGCGTTTGTGGAACTCTTTTCATCCTCCATCTCTTCTCCGTGGAATTTCCGTCCACTACTCCATTCCCGTTAACTACAGCACTGTTTCTCGTCTCCATCTCAAGTTTTTGATACTCTATCATTATATCCACCAGAAGACTGCCTTCGATGCGAAAAAATCATTAGTGGTTCCACTTTCCATGTCACGAGCATAAAGATTTTATTAAAAAATTCCCTTCTTACCCTTAACTCTTTTATAGACGCGGAAGTAGTCTAATTAGGATGGGACCCCATTAACCCGTACAAAGAAAAAACACAACGGGAAGGGAGAAAATGAGTCTAAGTCTCAATAATATTGTCATAAAAAAATCTGTACTGCTTATTGTTAGAAGTATTTATGTGAAACGTTCTATATATTGTTGGAATGTTCGATGAAGTGTCACTTAGAGCAATTATAGGAGCATTCGCAGAAAATATATTTCAAGAAGTATTACTCAGCGTAATTGTAGGAGCATTTGAAGAAGTAGCATCTAATATATAATCTGATGTAATTGCTTTTCCTTTACAATTACTTTGTGTAGAACAATAGATACATGTTTTTATGGTAGGCTGTAAAATAGTAAAAGTCTTTTTCTGTCTAGTATGGTAAGCTCTTGTGAAGTTTTTGAGAAATAGTGTCAAAGTTTGTGTTCGTTATTCCATGTAACTCCAAAGCTATAAGATAACCTTATTATATATTTGGAAACCTCGCCTATTGCTATGCTTGTTACCTATGATTTACGAGACTTCTGATTGAAATCATAAGAGTTTTCCGAATTTCTATAGAAAATTAATTAGATCCTTGTATGCTACATCAACTCTTTTAAAGTTTTATGGATGGGACTCATGATCCAAAGCTTATAATTGTCATTAACAAATCAATTTTGAATTCAAACTAAGAGAACCTGCAATATATAATCAAGATTCATAGTTTCTTATCCTTCTTGAGACAATAGACACTTTATCTTTCTCTTTTTTCCCATCATTGCTTAATGCTTAGTACCTCTTCTCTTCAAGATTGTTAATTCTTAATACCTCGTCTTCAAGACGTTGCGTCATTGCTACCTTATCTTCAATATTTTCAACACATTTTAAGAAGAAGAAATGGAAATGCAATATATTTTGAGCAGGTTATATTTATTAAGAGAAAGTACATGACAAAGGAGCAAGTAATAAGCCTTGATCCATTCATAGATCCTTGAAGAGGAATCATTGTGATAGGATAAAAAAATGAGTGGAGTGAAGATGATGAGAATATAGAGAAGAAAGGCAATTATTTTGAGCCTTGTGTGATGTTATGAACTTTTATAAATTTGATAAATAAATTAGTGAAATAAACTGGGTAAATAAAACTACATCCTTCTATTTTCTTTAAGTCTACTAAGTGCAATTTTTTTATTAAGTCTTCTAAGTTTTATTAAGCAGATGTTGTTTTTTCCCCAGTTTTTACTATATAAGTAGAATATGTACAAGAAAATTTCTTGTTCCATATTTCATAAAGTTACCATAGGATCTTTATGTTCCCTGTCGCTATTTTATCATGTTAAATACTGCCAAATTATGTTGCCTTGAAAATTGACTAAGTGTTTGCATGGAGGAGCATTTGAATGCCGACAAGATTTTAACACAAATCCTTACTATCTAAAATGCTTATTTGTAAATAGATAAAGAAAAATTTATGGCTATCACAAGATCTACACAGTCATTTCTGATGTATATGGAGTAAAGGAATGGACAAGCATCTATAGACTCCAAAATCAAATTGTTACTTCAATGAACAATAACTTTGTAGAATTAGAAATTCAAATACAAATGTGAACTAGTATCTTACCGAAAACAACATTTACGCATAAATTTTGCCTACTAAAATAGAATCCCAAGAATCTATGTTATGTAGATAAGAGTCCTACAAAGGTCTAACTATTATTATGGCTAGCATAAGATCCTAAACAGAATGAAGAGTAGATATGAATTGCCATCTATCTAATGTGCAACAAAACTGCTACTTTTATAGCATGCAAGTGTTTAGGATTTCAAGTTGAAGTTATATATACACTTTTATTTGACTCTAACATAAGTACTACATATAAATCCCACAGCCAAAATTTCTCAAGCGATCCGAATAATATAGATATGAATAGGAATATATAATATATGAAGCAACATTATCCAATTTAAGATTCTGTGTGCTCATGAACTAATGATAAAAATTTAAAGAACTTTATAATATACACTATGCATCTACACTTATATCGATAATGTGTACAACCAAAACAACACATCATTACCTTAGCATCTAGGGTCAAAATTTAATGTTAAGAGATGTACTAGTATCTAAACACAGACTACATAAATACCAAATTCTTGATTACCTAAAAACTTTTGAGATATCTTTAAAGATTATGTAAAGACTTCATTTTAAATTCATTTCATTGAAGTGATTAAAATTATAATTTTCATAGGGTATTATGTAACAAGAATGTTTTGCATGCACTATTTGAATGTATAAATATAGGTACATAAAGGATGTTGCATTTGAAGTAAATGTTATTATTTATTTTATAGGAGCATCGATATAAAACTTCAATTTATCATTTTTGCAATGAGACAAAGGTCTTGTCCATTGTTTATATATACAAGACATTGCAAATATCTATAATATTTGCATGCAAAGGATCCTCCTTTGAATATATCTACAATTAAGGAAATTATGCCTATACAAATCCGATAAAACAAATTTCAAAATACTTCAAAATAATAATTTAGGATCACAATATAAATAGTTAATATGATATATCATATTAATTCAAACACAAAAGAGAGAAGAAAACCATAAATATGCTTGTATCTATAATTCATAAGAAAATAAGATGTGAACAAGAAGAGCATTGATTACATTATCATTAGATAGATTGGAGTGTTCGATAGTTAAAGCCTACAGCAAGTAGCTCACTTCAATTTAAATGTGGAGCTATTTTTGACCAAGTTCAAAACCATAATTATTACCACGTTGATTGTAAAGAAATTTACTATATATTTCTAAAGACATCACTCCATTGGCATCACTTTTCTTCACTTGGTGATATAGTAAAACTTAGAGCACATATTTGTACAATATAAAAGTAAAAAAATATATCTTTGCACCTCTTTTTACAAGTACAGTTTGAAAAAATATATTAATAAAGAACAAAAGCACAAAGAAAACCTATGTTTACCATGAAGGAATGGAGAAAATGTATAAGTAACACAATTACACTTATGCTAAGAAACTATGAACTATACCTATAAATAATAATAGCAAAAGGTTTTATAACGAGAGTAGACCATAAAGCAAAAGAAATCATATATTTACCATGGATGAATAACAAAATATACAAGTAACACAATTACATTATGCTAGGAAAACTATGAAATGTATCTATAATGATAAAACCAAAAATTTCAATAAGGACAGTAGACCATAAGGAATTTTTTCATATTGTATAGAAGTTGACCTTAAGAAAGTAATTTATTTACTTGATTTAAGAGCACGGTGGACTACTTTTAGAGCAACAATCCATATGATATCTTGCTCAAATATTGGTTTACTATATTTAAGTCCATCAAAGTCTATCATATAGTTAAATAGGAGATTGAAGTATAAAATAAAAAGATAACTTAATTTAAGATAACTTTGACGTAAAGGAATTGTGAAATTAATTTTTTATATATGGTATGTATATATATATTGGTCAATAACCTACAAAGTGTAGGTATGATTACAAAAATCAAGGAGTGTAGTAAGCAAGATTTTATAAAAAGATGTGTATATTCAAAGATATAGGAAAAGTTATAAAATCATCACTATAAGAGTAAACAAGGAAAGGAAGCAACTATATATAAGTTAGAGGTTCTTCAATTCTTGCACATTTTTTACTAATAATAGAAGCTTAAAGAGACTTGTGACTAAAGGTTTTTCAACTCCATGAAAAGAGTTTGAGTAAGCTACAAGAAAAGGAGATGGTAAGAAGACTCCAATCATTTTCTACATAAAAGCTAGTATGATAAAATGATAAGCAAAGCATGTGAACTTAGAATCCAAAGCAAAGAACATTCCAAAAAGTAAAAGCTTAACATGTAAGAGAATAGCTCAAGATACCACGTGTGGATTGCATGATACAACTAACATGAATTCACTTGGAAGTAGAGCAAAGTAATTATTGATAGAAGTTGGTCATTGTAACAATATGGAATTTAGCAATGAAGTTAGCAAGGGCTAACAAAGTAGCAAATAGGCCAAATTAGTCTAGAATATTCTAGAAGTATCTAAGAAGCTTCTTGGAAATCTTTCCAACTAGCTTAACTTGCACTCCAATAGGAAGGTTCTAGGAGAAAGCTTCTAGAAGCTTCCAACTAGCTTAGCTTACATGCTAAGTAGGTAGTTTCTAGAGAAGTTTCCTTGTTAACTTGGCTTGCACTCCAAGAAAGCGGCTCAAGAAAGCTTCTTGAGAAGCTTTTCAAGAGTCTTGTATGCTCCCTATAAATGCCAAAGCCAAAGTACATGGTAGGCATTCAAAGTTTCCCATACTCAAGTGTCCCAATGTGATCTTCCATTCTCCTATTTCTCTCATCGGTCTCGTCTTTTACATTGGTATCAGAGTAGGAATGAGATGGATGGAATTTATGGACCACCAAATCTATTTCTACCAGACCATTGGGATTTTCATGTCCAAGTACTATCCAAGCATTTTTTCACATAATTCATCACCTCATGCTTTGGGCAAGATTTTCTAAATACAATCACTTTTTCCAAGGAACCCTTGGTACTTTCGATTGTCCAAGGAACCCCTGGTACTTATGGAGAACAATGGACGTGTTGCATCTACGTGTTAATAAATTAGATAGATTGGAGGTGGTGTGAGTAGTAACCGTGACGGTAATAGATAGAGTAGTAACCATGGTGATAATGCCTAGGTTATCAAAAACAAATTGAGTATCTTATTTGATTGTTGGACGAACAAGATCATTGATGACAAGAGCACATAGAGAGAGTACCAATTCAAGAAGGAGAAGACCAAATCCAATTTCCAAAACCCAAGGTTTTTGAAGGCAAGAATCTTTGGGTATAGTGGAGAATTTTGTGTTTGATTGTGAATGTTATTTTGAGGCTACTAATATTCAAGACAAATGAAAACAAATTCTCTTGGCTTCCAACCAACTAGATGGAGTAACAAAGCTATGGTGGTGATCTGAGTGGAGCAAGCTTAACAAATTTTTTTTTGCATCAATCTTGATATGGGCAAAATTCAAGAGTGCAATAATTGGTCAGTTCCAATCTATAAATGCCACACAAGCTACATGAGATAAGTTGGCATAGTTGAAGCAAATTGGCTCTGTAAGAATTACATCACGTAATTCCAAAACACCATCATACAAACTCTAGATATCCTGGAAGATGAAGCTCTAGATTGATTTGTGGGGGGCTTGAAGTCATGAACCAAACTAGAGGTAACTATGTGAGAGCAAAACACTTAGAAGAAGCCATGCGGTTGGCCAAATGCTTTAAATCCTTGGTTGTAACAACTTGGTCTTGATCTCAACCGCCACAAAACTTACCAATACACTACACACAGATGGAGGAACCGGCACTAATGGAGATTGATGCCATTCAACAAAGACCGCTTGGCATTACAGATAAAGAAATACCATGATAGAATGGTGGTTGTTTCTATTGTCACCAAATTGAACATTGTATTGCTGAATGTCCACTCAAGAATATATGACCTCAATGAGTTGCATGTAATACCAATAGCTGATCTAGAGAAGAAATTTGGTTTGGTAACATCTGGAAGGATTTTATACATAATGGACTAAGTAGATAAGCTAGAAGTATCACCAAAAGAGTACTTCTACAAATAGGCCAAAAACCAAAACATGCTTGGAAACTTTAGAATCAATAGCTAGGCATATGATCTAGAGGTGAAACTTGGGGAGGTGATATCTAGAAGGATGTTACACATGATGTAGAACGTAGATCAGATAGAGGTATTAGTAAAAGAACACTTCTACTAATAGGGTAGAAGTCAAAATAGGCCTGAAAACTTGAGGTAATTTTGGAGGTCTAAACGGATGAATTAGGCCTAAAAAATGTGTACATTCACCCCATTGATAGAAAGGTTAGCTTTCCCTTCCTCTTGGTTTATCTCACCAAGAGCTTTCCAATGGTACCTCACCCATGTAATTATGATATTCTTACAAGAAGATTCTCTAAAAGATTCCTTCTGGTCAAAGCATATTTGACCAACCAGATAGGACCATGACCAACATGTCACCCATCCAAGAAAGTAATCTAAGGGTGGAGCTTGCTGGCAGGTCACCTATCCATGTACCAAATCTTATGGTGGAGCTTCATTGGAGGAGATCTTCCTTGGCTATATAATAAAGAGAAGGTGCTCCTTTGGGGCATCGGAGGATTGAGTGCCAAATCTATATTTTCTCTCTTGTATCTCTCTTGAAGATTTCTCTTGTCCTTGGAGTATTACATTGCCCAAATGGAGTTTGTGGAGCAAAATAATAAAGAAATGAGGAATCCCAACAAGAGATTTTGAGCCTCTTGCTAGGAACTTGATTAGTTCAATGAAGCAGCCATAGAGCAAGCTTTGGAGGAAGATAAGTCTATTTTTGTAGTGTGGATCAAGCAAATTGTACAAGGAGAATCTAAGAGGAGTTATGAACCTCATCAAGCAATGGTTGATCAAATAGTTCAAGAGTTTGTGAATGTGTTTCTGGATGATCTACCAAAAGGATTACACTCCGATCGTGGTATGGCTTTAAGATTGAGTTATTACCAGGGAGTACTCCATTGAGTAGACTAATCTATCAGCTCTTACCAAAAGAGTTGGAGGAGTTGCAAACAAAACTTATGGAGTTGTTGGAGAAGGATTTCATACAACATAATACATCTCCTTGGGAAGCACCGGTAGTATTCATTCCAAAGAAGGATGGAGGACTTCATTTCTATATTGATTACCGTGGGCTCAATAAACAAACAATGAAGAATGTATATCCTTTGCCTTAAATTGATGACTTGCTTGATCAATTGAGTGGAGCACGATACTTCTCCAAGGTGGATCTTTGTAGCAAGTATTGGCAAATCTCCATTGAAAAGGAGGATGTGCAAAAAACTGCCTTTCACACAAGGTGTGGGAATTTTGAGTAGAGAGGTTCTACCTTTTGGGCTTGTTAATGCTCCATTAATCTTCATGGATTAGGTGCATTGAGTGTTGGATGGACTATTGGATTGATACGTGATGGTGTTCTTGGATGATATCTTAATCTATAGCAAGATAGAGGTAGAACAATGACTCATGTGCAAGAAGTCCTAAGATGACTATGATAGTGGAAATTTTATTACAAGAAATCAAAGTGTACCTTTTGGTAGCAAGAAGTTACGTTCTTGGGTCATAAGATCTCATTGGAAGGGATCAAGATGGAAGAGGAGAAAATCAAGGCCATTACTAATTATTCCAAAAATCAAGGCCATTATTGAAATTATTGTATTTTCAAGATCCATCCTTCAACCATATGATCCTCGACTACCTTGTGTGGTTGATTTTGATGCTTCTAACTTTACAATTGAAGATATGTTGCAACAAGAATTCCTAGGTGGATTACATCCCATTGCCTTTGTGTCTTGCCAACTAAATACAATTGAAAAGAATTACTCTACTTGAGATCATGAACAACTAGCAATGGTATATGCCACCAAGTTATGAACAATGAACAATGAAATATAAAGCCCAAAAGACCCAAAGAGTCAAAAGGCTGGAAACACAATACAAACACATGAAATGTGAGCCTAGGCAAGGGCCTAGGGCATCTGACCAATCTGTAACAAATTGGTCCAATGTAAACTAACCTCGGTCATATACTTCCCTAACGCTAAAGCTTCAACCTGTAAGAGAGTTGAGAAATCACTACAAGTAATATGATGTCTAATTCTAATCTGCATGTAACAAGGGCAATCAACAAACACATGATGCTCATCCTCAACTTTACTCATAATACACAATTTGCAAAGTTCCATGGAGTGCTCTATCTGCTGCCAACTTCCTTGTTCTACTATGGAGAAATTATCTCTTGGAGAAACAAGTGATCATGCAAATTGATCACAAACCATTGTTGAATACATTACACTTGGAACACATGAAGAGTTGACATCATCAATGGGCAAAACAATTACAATTTTTTGACATCAAACTTGAGTACAAATCTGGTTGGTTCCATGTCATCCTTGATGCCCAATCATGATGACCTGATTTGAAGTCTCTTCCTCTCATCATAGTGGTAATTACAACAATATCAATTGACTCCAAAGTCCAACTGAGTTTAAGACAACCTTACAACAAGATCCTTTCCTTTAGATGGTACAAGGTTGTATTGCAACATGTGAGAAGGAGTACAATACCCCTTTCCTATAGAGAAGGCCTCTTATTTTGTAAGAATTGGATTTATGTTCCAGCCAAGGGTGATCTCCGACTTGTGCACCTCCAAGAAGCCCATGACTTACCAATCATTGGTCACATGGATGTGGACAAGACCTTGATTTCCCTGCAACACCAATGGTGGTGGTCCAACATGACACAAGATGTTCAAGAGTTTGTCCAATTGTGTGAGAGTTGCCAATGCAACAAGGCCAACAACCAAAAACCAAGTGGACTCCTTCAACCACTTCCCATTCCATATGCTTGATGGGAACATTGAGCTTGGATTTCATCACATCCTTACCCAAGACAAAGCAAGGTCACACGGCAATTATGGTGTTTGTGGATAAGCTTAGTAAAAAATCCATTTCGCACTAACCTTTGATATCGTGGTTGCTCTAACATTAGCATAGATCTACTTCAACAATATCTTTAAGCATCATGGGATGCCACTTGTACTCATCTCCTATTGTGATCCTTGATTCACTGGAAAGTTCTGGCAAGCATTCTTCCAAATACTCGGCACCAAGCTTGCTTTGTCCATAGCCTATCATCGTTAAACTCATGGACAAACTGAATGTCCAAATTTCACCTTGGAGGATATGCTTTGTGCCTTTTTCAATGTTCACCATACCAACTAGGATGAATGTCTTGCAATTGTGGAGTTTTCATACAATAATTCCAAATAGGCAAGCATTGTATTCTCTCCTTTCTTCCTCAATTTTGGCCAAGATCCATTTGTTCCAGATTCTTGTCTTTATCCTCTTCCATCTCATGTCTCTCATACTTCAACCTTCTTGACCACCATATCCTAATCCCTCCAACAAGCCAAATCTCAACTCCTTGTTGCCAAAAATTGTCAAAAACAACATGCAGACCACCATCGTCGTGATCTCACCTTTCAAGTTGGTGATAAGGTCCTACTCTCATCTAGTAACCTACCACTCCCACTTGATACCCAAGTTTGCAAACATGTTCCTAATTGGATAGTACACTTTGATGTTACACAAATCATTTCTCCTATTTTTTATTGACTTGCCTTGCCTTGTCATATGCGCATCCACCCTATCTTTCATATTTCCAAGTTGAAACCCTTTGTCCCTAATCCATCTTCTTTTTCCTCTTTTGTCCAACCTCCTCCTTCTCCTCTCATCCCTATCAACAATCATGAGGAATATGAAGTTGATTGTATCCTTACACATTGCCACATTCAACGAGGTCACATACAATATATAGAGTTCAAGGTCCATTAGAAAGAGTATCCTCTTCATGATGCCATGGAAACCTCGTTCTCATCTCTAGAATGCACAAATGGCCCTCCAAGAGTTTGAAGCTTCAATGGCAACGAAGTCGTCACCAACTAGCAATGGAGGAATATGTAGCAATATGGAGTTTAGTGATGAAGTTAGCCAAGGCTAACAAAGTAGCAAATAGGCCAAATTAGTCTAGAATATTCTAGAAGTATCTAAGAAGCTTCATGGAAAGCTTCCCAACTAGCTTAACTTGCACTCCAAGTAGGAAGCTTCTAGAAGCTTCCAACTAGCATAGCTTGCATGCCAAGTAGGCAATTTCTAGAAGGAAACTTCTTGAGAAGCTTCTCAATTAACTTGGCTTGCATTCCAAGAAAGTGGATCAAAGAAACTTCTCAAGAGTCTTGTATGCTCTATATAAATACCAAAGCCGAAGCTCATGCTAGACATTCAGAGTTTACCACACTTAAGTGTCCCAATGTGATCTTCCATTCTATTATTTCTCTACTTGGTCTTGGTCTTTTACACTCATAATAGAAAGATGTAGGTTTTAATCATTGAAAAGAATCTAATACATTTTCACATATGGGGAATTTTATTCACAAATGATTCTTTGTAAAAATTATTGCATTTGACTTAGGAGTATAGAGATGAACTAGCACCTACATCAACTTTGTGTTGGCTCATAAAGTCTAGCTCTTGGACTTGGAGTTTAACAAAGGAAAACAGATATGAAGTGACATCCAAACATAAATTTCATTTGCATAAATAGGATTTCACATCTAATGGTTATCTCATAGTGTGTCAATGGAACATAAATATGGACTAGAATCTCCCACTAGGCTCACCAATATGTATATGGACTAGCATTTGAACACAAACATGTCATCTTAGATATAAATATGGACTAACATCTATAAAGACAAACATAACAAGCTACCACAAAGTATTTTAAGAGGATCTATTGTTTGAAGTAAAAGCTAAACAATTTATTGACATAAAAACATACAACTTCACATGCACAAACAACACTTAATACCTCAATTCTTGTAGAATATAAAAAATTAAGCATCTAAGCACCACAAATTTATAACCATGTAGTTGACATATATATATTACTAGAAGGCACATAATCATGATTTTACCATATATACTACTAAAGGGACATAAATTTGATCTGGAATATAGTTATGAACAAGCAATTAAGTACAACCACATTTCCACCTAAACACCATCTTGTATGTGGACTAAAGAGATTGACCAAAATCACTTGCATCAATAATTATAAGCTTACATGAGCACTTTTGAAGAAACACACAAATATTTATAGTCAGTAAATAACAAAACTTAATTTTCAAAAACAAATTTAGCAGCTAAATATCTTTCTTAATATCAATGGAGTATAAGTAGGGACTTGCATCTATAATATGCGCAATAAGGATTAATAATATTTTAATAAGGACTTGCATCTATAATATATTAATAAGGTTGAATTGATATAAGATGAAGACTAGAAATTGAGTGCATACCTTTTGAAGTGTACATCTTCTCACAAAGGAATTCATTTTCTAATATATTGGTTCACAATATAATAAGAGAGAAATATTAAAATAAACCAAAGTATCCACTAAGTACAAATAATAGCTCCTTTGGAGCATCCAACTACTTTTAGGTTCCATGTATTACTTTATAGGAAGTGTTTACAAACATCCACTCATGTATTGATTTTTGTGAAGTGTTGAGAAACATATACATACTAGTTGTAAGAGGTTTTAGATATGGATTGGTACTTGAAATCTGATTACTTTCTCAATTAATATTCCCAAAATTTGATTTTATTTGAGATATATAAATATAAGGACTTGCTATTTCTACCACAACACTATAAATCAATTGACCCTAAACTAGTCTTATTGCTAGAATTTGGGGTTAAATATAGTAGAAATAGTTAAAAGTGTGGTGGAAACAGAAACTAGCTAAATATAATCAATTCTTGGCCAATAAATAGAGATAGTACACACTCTATCCCTCACCCAAGCAATACTACTTATGAGAATTTTTATATATATCATATGCTAGAAGAAGAACATCTTGATATCAATATCAAGATGTACCATCAAGGAAAATAAGGCAAAAGGAAATTTCTCTTACTTTTCAAAACAACTCATTCACTCTCCAAATGATGCATCAAAGAATTTTTATACTTCTAACCACACTCTCTTAAGTTGAAGCTCATCCAAGATTAAAGCTTCACAAAAATTAACATAGAAGATCCTCCACTAATACTCACATAAGTGTCTTTTAGAATAGAGGTTTAATTAGAAACCATTGAAGTAAGGCTATCAAGTGGAAAGTCTTACTCTTTGCTTAAAAATATAAGCATTACATACTAAGCCTAGTTCCACTCCACTCAATTGCTCCAAGCTCAATAAGGAATGTAAACTTCACTCCCCTTATGTACACACAAAATTACCAAAATAATTACTTTGGTATTTTCTACAATCTCTACTTTACCTAAGTTGCCTTATTTTAGAGACATGTAGGTCAATAGTTCTTTATGTAATTATGAATCGATTAAAGTATTATTCTAATGATTTGAAAATTGGTATATAGGCCTTCATATAAACAAATATTAAACACAAGTCTCATTTTAATGATTTATAAATGGGTAAATAAGCCTTTATATAAATATAAATTAAATATAAGTCTTAATCTAATGATTGCACCATTTCAATTTATTTTGTTAAAAATATATTATATAATAATAATAACTTTTGAAAAAGAATTGGTTAGAGCTTAGAGCTTTGATTAGGGTTCTTTTGGGCATCCTTTGCTTTTACACATAATCTTTTTTAGTTTATTGATATAATTTCAACTAAAGATCTTAATATTTACTTAGTTCATTTTAAATATAAATAATTAGCTCTAATTTACAAATTTAAATTAGTTTACCATAATTTACAAGTAATATGGTTTACAATATTTACTTGAAGTTCAATCAAATATACATTAAGATTTTTCAAATACCTTAAGAAGTACAACCATCTCTTTTCAAGAAGAAATGTTGCATAAGGTGCATATTAGAAGCTACATACATTATCAAAGAAAGGTAGATCAAAAACCACATAGGAGTTTTAAAAGACCTAGAAGAAAAATAGGAGAATGGAAGATCAGATTGAGAACTCTTAGCACTAAAAGATCTATTTCTTGGAGTACAAGCTAAGCTAGTAATTTACTTGGTGTACAAGCTACTCAATCCTTTAGAAGTTTCTAGAAGCTTTTACTAGGAATTTTTGTATATGCTTCTAGAATTTTCTTAAAATTCCTAAATGTATCTTAGTTTTACCTTTGTTTAGCTACATTTTACTTTTTTTTACTTATTTTATTACATACTACCCCATTGCTAGTTGGTGACATCACCATAAAATCCTTGAACTCTTGAATGGTTGATTGAGGATTTTGGAGATGGGAAGGAGGCTTCTTTGTGGCATTATGGAAGGGACTCTCTTTCAAAAAGGATCCTATATTCAATTTGTTGTTGACGGCCATGTTGGATGTCTCTTCATGCAAGAATATGATATCATACTATGCTTTTTTTT
The DNA here is from genome assembly GCA_948567375.1 of Lunularia cruciata. Lineage (NCBI taxonomy): Eukaryota > Viridiplantae > Streptophyta > Marchantiopsida > Lunulariales > Lunulariaceae > Lunularia > Lunularia cruciata. The sequence goes on along the minus strand of OX419755.1, from coordinate 49,092,591 downwards.
CTTTGGGAACACACTAGGTGGCTAATTGTGGAGCTTATGGATAGGAGGCTGTCTTTAGGCCTATCTTTTATTTTTGTACACACTTCAATCCCCGACCATCAAACCTTCTACACTTATTTCTAACATTCCTTCTATTGGGTAGGAAAGTGTAATCTAACTTGTCATCACAACATGCGCTCTTGGCTTGTTTGTCATCACTTCTAATATTACCAAATAGAAATAAGAATCACATTTAAAGGAAAAGAAACTAAGCACAATGCACATACACCTATCAAAAGCAACTAGATATAGAATCAAGCATGCAAAGCAAAGAGACAATCCAAACATATGTAGCTTAACAATAGCTCTTCATGATTCTGGTACAAAAATGCCTCAAATTATTCTTGCTATATCCAAGACCACTTCCAACTTTTACTCCAAGAGCTACTTTCAACTTGGACTTCAAATAGAGAAGTTCTATACATTTTCTTAGTGAAATATCTCCATAACTCAAACTAAGGAAATTTTTTTAGCTCCAATTCCAAAGTTCTAGAACTCAATACAAATTATAAAGATAGGCTTTCTAATGATATAGAACAAGCACTTATTTGGCAACTATAGCTCTGAGGACAATCTCTAAACTTATTCTAATTTTATTTGGTTCAAGCCCTAATTCAAAACCCTAATCAAGATTTCACTCCTAGTTCTTGGCAAAATTTTGCTAAATTTTTGGCTCAAAGGTTCATTTAAGTGCCAAAAACACCCAAGCAAGTTTTCCTCTATGATCTCCAAAAAATGGAAAATTTTATAATCATTTGTAGTTGGAGATGAAACAATACTTAAGAGCTTATGACAATATTTTTTATTAAAATTTTGATGTATCATATCTCACTACTTGTAAACCCTAAGCCAACCAAATTTTACATGGTAGTTTATTATATCTTTTTCTAGTCTTTTATGAAATTTAGCATATTTTTTCAAAACTAAGCCTTAAATATGGATCATTTCATAAGTTGGGATAGCTTTCAAGCTATACAAACCAAATTATACTTGATCCAAGACCCTAAATTCTCTAATTTATTAATTCACAACAAATATAAAAAAGATACAAAATCTAACCACCAACAATGTTGGAAAATTTTCATCGGTTGATTGAAACCAAACCTTGAGATATGATCAAAACTCCAAATGTGATCATAATTTCTACACCAACACCTTGATTTCAAGCCATCCAACTTAAGTTTATCATATCAATTTCAAAATCACCCCAAATGTAACATTTCTTGAATACATTATAATCAAAATTTTAGCTACTCTCCAACCATGTTGATAGATTATGAAAATTTTAAACTCTCAAATCTTCTAAAGTGTTTTCATGGTATGAAGTAGATCCTCTTGCTTCAATCAATCATATCTTTAGTGTAACAATATGAAGTTTAGTGAAAAAGTTAGTTAGGGCTAACAAAGTAAGAAATAGGCCAAATTAGTCTAGAATGTTCTAGAAGTATCTAGGAAGCTTATTGGGAAGCTTCCCGATTAGATAAGCTTAGATTTCACTCCAAGTAGGTAGCTTATAGAAGCTTCCAATTAGCTTAGCTTGCATACCAAGTAGGTGGCTTCTAGAAAGAAACTTCTTGAGAAACTTCTCAATTACCTTGGCTTGCACTCCAAGAAAGTGGTTAAAGGAAGCTTCTTGCGAAGCTTCTCAAGAGCCTTGTATGTTCCATATAAATACCAAAGCCAAAGCTCATGCTAGGCATTTGGAGTTTCTCACATTCAGGTGTCCAAATGTGATCTTCCATTCTCCTATTCCACTCCTTGGTCTTGGTCTTTTACATTGGTAGTACAACAAGAATTGGATGGATGGGATTTATGGACCACCAAATCTATTTGCACCAAACCATTGGGATTTTCACATTCAAGTACTACCTAGGTATTGTTACACAATTCATCATCTCATGCTTTGTGCAAGAGTTTTTGAATACAATCATGTTGTTTGAGGAACCCTTGGTACTTCTAGTTGTAAGTTATGGAGAATGTTTGACATGTTGCATCTATGTGTTAATAAATTAAATAGATTGCGGGTGGTGTGATAGAGTTAAAAACATGGTTTCAATGCTTGAGGTTTTATTACTATACAATAAAAAATTGAGCACCTTACTCAATTATTGGATGAACAAGACCATTGATGACAAGAGCATGTAGAGAGAGTACCAATTCTAGAAGGAAGAGATCTGATCTGATTTCCAAAACCCAAGGTTTTTGAAGGCAAGAATCTCTTGGGTGCAATGGAGAATTTTATATCTGACTACAAACATTAATTCAAAGCTACCAATCTTCAAAATGAACAAAAATAGATTCTTTTGGCTTCTAGTCAATTGGATGGAGTAACAAAGCTATGGTGGCAAATCCGAGTGGAGCAAGCTGAATGGCAAATTGTTGCACCAATCTTGATACGGGAAGAATTCAAGAGTGCAATAATTGGTCAATTCTAAGCTATAAATACCACATAAGCTACATGAGATAGGTTGGTAGAGTTGAAGCAGATTTGCTTTGTAAGAAAGTTACATCATACAATTCCAGAACACCATCATGCAAGTCCAAATATACTAGAAGGTGAAGCTTTGGATTGATTTTTGAGGGGCTTGAAGTCACAAACCAAATTAGAGGTAACTATGTGAGAGCCAAAACACTTGGATGAAGCCATGTGGTTGGCCTAACACTTTGATCCCTTAGTTGTAGTAACTTGGTCTGGACCTTGACCTCCATAAAAACTACCAATATACAACACATGGATGGAGGAGCCGGCACCAATGGAGATTAGTGCCATTCAACAAAGACCACTTGGCACTACAAATAGAGAAAAACTACGACAAAATGGTGGTTGTTTCTATTGTTGCCAAATTAGACATTGCATTGTTGAATGTCTACTCAAGAATAGGTGACCTCAACAAGTTGTGCAGATGGATTTTGTTGACTAGAATGATAAGGGAAATGAGGAATCCCAATAGGAGATTTTGAGCCATCTATTGGGAACTTGATTAGTTCCAATAGGATCAAAGGTTTGACCTATGCAAGTTTGCTTCACTTGCAAGGTATGATATTTGATTGTGGTTGTAGGATTTTGGTTGATTTGGGAAGTTCAAGAAATTTCTTGTCCATGCAATTAACAAAGGAAATACATATTCCTTTGTTATATCAAGCCAATAATTGGAAGTAGATTGATGATGGCAGATGGTAGAAATTTTTTTGCATTTTGTACCTTTCATCCTGTTACCTTCAAGATTAGGAAAGAGTATTTGGAGTGTATGAGGTTTGTAGTGGCACCTCTACACTATGATTTGATTCTAGGTCTACCTTGGCTTGAACATCATAAGGTTCAATTTGATTGGAACCGATAATAAATTCAAGTACAACACCAAGGTAAGAATTTCTGATTGGGTTGTCTGGCACCTTTGAGTAAGATACTATAATACCAAGGGTTAGCCATATGATCTAGATGTGAAATTTGGTTAGGTAACTTCTAGAATGATGTTATACATGATGGTCAAAATAGATCAGATAGAAGTATCACCAAAAGAGTACTTATACTAATAGGGCAAAAACCGAAATAGACCTGAGAACCTTAGAACCAATAGCTAGACATATGATTTAAAGGTGAGAATTGGTTTGGTAACATCTGGAAGGATGTTACACATGATGGAATAAACAGATCAAAAAGAGATATCACCAAAAGGGGACTTCTACTAATAGAGTAGGAATCAAAATATGCCTGAAATCTTTAAAGGCAATTTTGGAGGCCTAAACAAATGAATTAGGCCTCAAAAATGTGTTTGTTCCCCCCCCCCAACGGAGGAAAGGCTGGCCTTCCCTCCCCCCTGCTTTGTCTCATCAAGAGCTTTCCAATGGTACCTTACGTGATTCTGAGATTCCTACAAGAAGATTCCCTCTGGTCAAAACTTGTTTGACCAACCAGATAGGACCTAGACCAGACAAGTCACCCATCCAAGTAAGTAATCCAAGGGTGGAGCTTGCTGACATGTCACCTATCTGTGTCTCTAATCCTATGGTGGAGCTTCCTTGGAGGGGATCCTCTTTGTCTATATAATAAAGAGAAGGTGCTCCCTTGGGGCATCGAATGTTTGAGTGTGCAATCTGTGTTTTCTCTATTCTCTTGTCCTCGGAGTATTACAAATACCCAAGAATAGTCAATAGGAAGATGGGAAATTTGTTGGGAAGGTAGCCATAGAGTAAGCCTGGAAGAAAGATGAGTCCCAAGATGGGAAGTTTGTGAGGAAAGCAACCATATAATAAGATTTCAAGAGAGATGAGTCCTTAAATGGGAAATTTGTTGGGAGGGTAGCCATAGAGTAAGCCTTGAAGAAAGATGAGTCCCAAGATGGAAAGTTTGTGAGGAAAGCAACCATATAATAAGCTTTTAAGAGAGATGAGTCCTTAGATGAGAAGTTTGTTAGTGAAGCAACCATAGAGCAAGATTTGGAAGAAGATAAGTCTATTTTCATGGTGTGGATCAAGCCAATTTCACAAGGAGAATCTCAAGAGGATCAAAAGCCTCATCAAAAAATGGTTGATCAAATAGTTTGGAAGTTTGTGGATGTGTTTTTGGATGATCTACCAAAAGGATTACCCTCCAATTGTGGTATGCCCTATAAGATTGAGTTATTGCCAAGAAGTACTCTAGTGAGTAGGCCAGTCTATTGGCTCTCACCAAAGGAGTTGGAGGAGTTGTGAACAACATTTACAAAGTTGTTGGAGAAGGATTTCATATGACATAGTACATCTCCTTGAGGAGCACCAATACTATTTGTTCCAAAGAAGGATGGAAGACTTCATTTTTATATTGATTATTGTGAGCTCAATAAAAAAATTGAAGAATGCATATCCATTGCATTGAATTGATGACTTGCTTGGTCAATTGAGTGGAGCATGATACTTCTCTAAGTTGGATCTTCACAACAAATATGAGCAAATTTCCATTGATAGGGAGGATGTGCAAAAGACTACCTATTTTACAAGGTTTGGACATTTTGAATGGAGAGTTCTACCTTTTGGGTTCACTAGTGTTCCAACAATCTTCATGGATCAGATGCATTAGATGTTGGATGGACTATTGGATTGGTATGTGGTGTTGTTCTTGGATGAAATTTTAATCTATAGCAAGATAGAGGCAAAACACACAAATCACATGCAAGAAGTCCTAAGATGACTATGACATAGAAGTTTTATTGCAAGAAGTCAAAATGTGCCTTTTGGCAAAAAGAAGTTACCTTCTTGGGTCATAAGATCTCAACAGAAGGGATCAAGAAAAAAGAGGAGAAATCAAGGCTATCACTGATTGGCCTACCTCGAAGGATGCTACAAAAGTATGAGAATTTAATGGATTGACCAATTTTTACCAAAGATTCATCCACTACTATGCTCATGTAGCCGCACCATTGATCAATCTCTTGGGAAAGAACTTTAGCTTTCAATGGACCAACAAGCATGAAGAGGAATTTTAAAAGCTAAAACATATGGTGTCTTCAAGACCCATTCTTCAACCATATGATCCTCAACTACCTTATGTTGTTGATTTCAATGCTTCTAACTTTGCAATTGGAGTTGTGTTGCAATAGGAATTCCCATATGGATTACATCCCATTGCTTTGTGTCTTGCAGACTAAATACAATAGAAAGGAATTACTTTGCTCAAGATTAGGACCAACTAGCAATGGTATATGTGACCAAGGTATGGAGGCATTATCTCTTGGGGAAACAAGTGATCATGTGAATTGATCAAAAATCTTTGTACAGACATTACACTTGGAACACATGAAGAGTAGACATCATCAATGGGAGGAACAACTACAATTTTTTGACACCAAACTTGAGTAAAAACCTAATTGGTTCCATACCATCCCCAATTCCTTGGCACAATGACCTGATTTGAAGTCTCTTCCTCTCATCGCGACGGTAATTACAACGGTATCAACTAACTCCAAAGTCCAAATCAAGTTTAAGACCGCTTTACAACAAGATGCTTTATTTAAGATCATACAAGATTGTCTTGCAACATGCGACAAGGAGTACAACAACTTCTCCTTCAAGGAAGGTTTTTATTTGTGAGAATTGGATTTATGTTCCAACCAAGGGTGATCTCCAACTTGTGCGCCTCCAAGAAGCCCATGACTTACCAATTGCTAATCACATGGGTGTGGACAAGACCTTGGGTACTCTCCAATGCCAATGGTGGTGGTGCAACATGACATGAGATGTTTGAGAGTTTGTTTGATTGTGTGAGAGTTACCAATGCAACAAAGCCAACAACTAGAAATCAAGCGGACTCCTTCAACCACTTCCCATTCTATCTGCTTGATAGGAACACGTGAGCTTGGATCTCATCACGTCCTTGCACAAGACAAAGAAAGATCACACAAAAATTGTGGTATTTATGGATAAGCTTGGTTAGCAAATTCATTTGGCACCAGCCTTTGATATTGTGGATGCTCTAATATTGGCACAGATCTACTTTGACAATGTCTTCAAGTATCATGGGATGCCTTGTATACTCATCTCCAACCATGACCTTCAATTCACTAGGAAATTTTGGCAAGTAATCTTCTAGATACTCGGCACCAAACTTGCTTTGTCCATGGCCCATCATCCTTAAACTAATGGACAAGTTCAACATTCAAATTACACCTTGGAAGTTATGCTTCATACCTTTGTCAACATCCACCATACTAATTGGGATGAATATCTTGTAGTTGCAAAGTTTGCATACAATAATTCCAAACAAGCAAGCACCGCATTCTTTCCTTTCTTCCTTAATTTTGGCCAAAATTCACTTGTTCCAGATTCCCTTCTTGCTCCTCCTCCATCTCATGTCTCTCATACTTCTACCTTCTTGACCACCATATCTCAATCCCTCCAACAAGCCAAATCTCATCTCCTTGTTGCTCAAAATCAGCAAAAACAATATGTAGATCACTTTTATTGTGATCGTAGCTTTCAAGTCAATGATAAGGTCATGCTCTCCTCTAGTAACCTACCCCTCCCATTGGATACCCAAGTTCATAAACTTGAACCTAATTACATAGGACCCTTTGATGTCACTCAAATCATCTCTTATGTTGCTTATCAACTTGCCTTGCCTTGTCATTGTGCATCCATCCTATCTTTCATATTTCCAAGTTGAAATCCTTTGTTTCTAACCCATCTTCTTTTTCCTCTCATGTCCAACCTCCTCATCCTCCAGTCCCTATCAATGATCATGAGGAGTACAAAGTTGATTGTATCCTTGCACATCGCCATATTGAATAAGGCTGCCAACAATATATGGAGTACAAGGTCCTTTAGAAAGGGTATTTCCTTCATGATGCTACATAGGAACCTCTTTCTCATATCCAGAATGTAAAAACTGCCATCCAGGAGTTTGAAGCTTCAATGGCAATGAGGACATCACCAACTAGTGGCAAGGGAATATATAACAATATGGAGTTTAGTAACAAAGTTAGTTAGGGCTAAAAAAGTAGCAAATAGGCCAAATTAGCCTAGAATATTCCAAAAGTATCTAGGAATCTTAAGAAGCTTCTTGACTAGCTTAGCTTTCACCCCAAGTAGGTCACTTCTAGAAGGAAGCTTCTAGAAGCTTCCAACTAGCTTAGCTTGCATGCCAAGTAAGCAACTTCTAGAAGGAAGCTTCTTGGCTAACTTGGCTAACTTGGCTTGCACTCCAAGAAAGCGGCTCAAGAAAGCTTCTCAAGAGCTTTGTATACTCTATAAATACCAAAGCCAAAGCTCATTCTAGGCATTTAGAGTTTCACACATTCAAGTGTCCCAATGTGGTCTTCCATTCTCTTCTTTCCCTCCTTGGTCTCAGTCTTTTACATTAAGCATGAGCCACTCAAATCTCATCCTTTTATCTCTAAGTTGTAGCTTGTTTACTACTTTCTTGAATGGCGGTCTCATCTCCCAAAATAGCCTTTTGAAACTTCCCCAATTATTAGAAACCCCAAACTCAAGGACACATGACAACTTCTAATTTTGACACATGACCTCCATGTTGAATATGTCTTGCTATTTTACCTAGGAATGGATATTTTTTAGATCCAATGATAAATGATTTGTCATGATTTCATACTAGACATATCTTCCAGAAGGTGGCTTAGGTGGTTAGAGTTTTGAGAAAACTATGAGTCTAAGCAAGAAAGAGGGAGATTGTAAGATAGGAGAGAAGATACAAGTGTGGTTGAAAATATAGCCATAACTCATGAGGAGATAGAGAAGGATCCTAAGGATCAGCTTGCAAGCCAATGATCAAAAAATGATGAATAGATGAGGACCACCAACACAATAGAGGACTTACAACATCATCTAAAATACAACAACAACTCACTCTCATAGTTGATGGCAATATACACTATCAATATGGTAGTGCCAATGATGAAGGCCTTAGAGGAGTTTAGGTTCTTTTACTAGGAAATGTTCCTACTATAACTGATGTGGCAATACTAGAATGACACCTACACAAGTTGGCCCAAATGACTACCAAGGAGAATGCTCTCTTCTATAATGAATTGAACAAAGCCAAGAAATAGGTTGAGGAGGAAGTAAGTGCTTCAAAGGAGTAGGATAAAATTTGGAGAAATTGTAAAGAGACAAACTCCTATGAGAAAATCAAAATAAAATAGTTCTGTTAAAACTAAAATAAGAGGTTGAAAAAATCAATGCCAAGGTCTTATACCAATGAAACCAGCATGAAGACAAATTACAAGCATGAGATGATCAATTTTTGTCACTACAAACTAAATTGGATAAGGCTCACACAAAGGCAATGACAATAGAAATACAATATGAGAATTTGAAAATTTTAACCAATCTTTATATCCAAGACCTCAACACAAGCCTCAAATGCCAAAAGGAAAAGGAGTACAAGCAACAAATAATAATACAAGATAGGCAAACAAACAAACTCCAAAGTAAAATTAAATCTAGAGAACAAATAGACAGGGTTGCTTGCAACAATAGGGCATACAACAACTCAAATTTTGAACAAAGCTGCAATGCATCACCAATAAGAACCCCCTTGTACAAAGGGGAAGGATTTATGAATAAAAATTCTTACACAAGAGAGGAAAGTCTATACAAACAATCAACTCAAAGTGTTGTCCAATAAGTTGCAAAGCCACACTAAATCAAAATTTTGGGAAGCATAGACTAGCTTTGCAAGAGAAGTTGTAGGATACTAGGAACTCATATTGCTTGTCCAACTATGTAGGAACAAAGGCAATTTTTTGCAAATGCTACTTGCTTGTGAGATAAATATGTAACAAGACCTTGTTTGGAATGACTCCAATAACTCACATGGTAGTTAAGAAGATTTCATAGTTGTATTGCAAGACCCTTTGTACTTATATACCTATACATACTTTGTATATAGTTAGATAGGATATGATACAAAGGTCTTGTGGTACTCTATTAACCAAGAAGTTATTTGTAAATGACAAGAGGATGAAGTAACCATTCCATGTGAACCACACCTACTTGAGATAAGATTAGCATACAATGAAGATAAGTTTAGTGAGGGTTAAAGGTAATTTGCAGATCTCTAGCACTTTCAGGCACTAGGTTCTTTGTGGTTAAGTAGTAATTGTATAAAAAGCTTAGACCCAATGTTCACCACATTTATTTGATGCATCCTTCTTTTCCAATAAACAAATTTTATACCACCAAGACTCATGAGTAGGTATTTGTGTACTATTCTATACTTTGTATGAATGACTATATGCTTAATTGAGTAGGAGTGAGGAATCTTGATGCACAAGCAAAAGCACTTGAGTGAGAGGAATCCCTTGTGTGGAACTAGAGTATGCAACTCTAGGTGCTCTACAAAGAATAATATAGTGATAATCTACCAAACACTTGGAGTATCATAAAGTAACACTAACATGTAAGATTAAGTAGCTTGTTCATTCAAGACTCCTATGATGTTGTGCATTCTAAGAAGGTAGAACATTGGTCACAATTGTAGTTGTTAGGGCTAATAGGACCCTTGGAATTCATACCTTTGCTTTGTGCATGCATTATTAGAAATAATGTGTAGTACCTCATGGTCAAGTTGATCTTGTAAGATTACAAAGCTTGTAATGCAAACAAAATACTCAGATGGACTGAATGATTGAATGACACAAATCTAGACCCAATTGTGTTAAGTGGGTAATAGGGGAATCTAAGGCAAAGTGGCATTTGCTACAAATGAATCATCACATTTAGGAATCCGTTGGACTAAATCTATAGTGATCCTTAGCAATAACACCTAAAATGTAACAGCATGATGTTGTTCAAACTTGTAATAATGTAGTATAAACCGGTTGATCCCAGAAGGATATGAGTTGGATATGACTAGAAACAAGGTAAAAATGCTACAAAGAAAACAATCTATTGTTTTATATTTAACCTCTTGGGCAAATTATTCCTAGAATATCACCTTTATTGGCATACTATAATAAAAATATAAACATTTACTAATCAATTTCACTATAATTGTAGTCTAGAGGACTCTTGAAGGTGATGGATCACATGTAACAAAGGTCACTTTGTCATAGAATTTCCTTATCCTCCAATTAGTCAACCAAATTCATGCTTGCTATAGTCATGATTGTTCTATGATCTGTTCTATGTGCCACAATTACACACATTAGGTCGCACAAGATAAACAAATATCACAATGTCTCATGAGTAGTAGGATGTAATGTGAAAACTAAATAGGAGTCATATCTCCGAAGTGTCCTATCTCTCTATCATCTACATTACACTTATTTAAAGTTCATGACAAATGTCTCTAATGGGAGCTATGTGAGCTACGTGCAAGCTACAACAATTGTGTGTAGTGGGATTACGTGCATGGCTACGTGACCTATGGGAAGGCTCTAAGACTATAGTACTTGCAAGAATTTACCATACAAGAAGGCTATGACCATGGCTCCCACTTGTGGAACTAAGTGAGGTGATATGTATCAATGGATACCAAAAAATCTAGGGTTTAAATATGGGATCAATCTACACAACTAAATTTTGGCTGTAGGAGGTTGAAGGTGGCAATTGTGACCATGTATTGTTTGGTGCTTCTTTAGTCAAGTACAAGATACAAGTAGGACCTGCGCTAGAAGCAAGCTGTGCAATCCAATGGCCTTGATTGTTTGGCAGAATATTTTGTTTTTTCTCTTTTGGTTTAAATAAAGTTTTACCTTTAATGGTACACAATATATTCTTGATTTGTTGCCATTGTCGACTTGTCAAGCCACTACAATGAAATAAAAGAATATATGGAATTGTGGCTGCTGCGGAATCCACTATTGGGTTGGCCATTCTGGCTATTACTTTTCAAATTTGCGGTGCTACTATAGTGGATTTTAGGGCGACCATTTGCATTGCTTACAGTCATTGTTTGGCCACATGTTCTAGAACTAGATAAGGGTTTCTAAGTGCAATGTATATATAGTGTAGTTGTTGGTAATCATCGTGACTTTAATAGTTCTTGTTTGATAGCTCTTGATTGGCAATTCAACTATGAATAAAAATCCCATGCAATTGTGGACATAGGCAGACATTAGCCAAACCATATGAAATGTTGCATAATTTCCATGCATGTTTTTTCTTGACCGGATTGATGAATGATTTTTGCTCTTTGAGAGTTCCATATTAACTTTCCATAATCTATTAAGGAGATTGGAGAGTAGACATAATTTTGGTTGTGCTTAGCCCAAGAAATTGCATGTTTGAGCCATCTTGAATTTGATATGACCAATTGAACTTGGAATATTAGGAATCAAGTGTTGAGGAGAAGATTATAATCAAGTTTGGGGTAATATGTAATATACATAATCATTTTATAAAAAATATAAAATATATAAAATATAAAAATATAAAATAATATAATAAGAATAGTAATACATAATGTAGAGTAATATATATTTATATATATAAATAAAATTACTAATACATACATAATCACTTCTCGAGTTCTAGTTTGAACCAACTTATGAAAGTCTCCAATACTATTTATGGTTATGTCTTGTACCTTTGTGTAAAGTTTTATGTAAAGTTCTTAATAGAGAATCCAAAGTCTTGGATCAAGTATACTTTGGTTTGTAGAGCTCAAAAGCTAACATAACTTGGAAATTTGATCCATATCTAGAGATTGGATTTTGATTCAACCATCAAAATTTTTAAAGGTTTAGATAGGAGCACAAAAACCTACTATATAAATTTTGGTTAGCTCAAGGTTTATAGATAGTGTGATTTGGTACAACAAACTCTACTAGAATATTATTATAAGCTCCATGGATCAATTCTATCTCCAACTGAAATTGAATGTCAAATCTTCAATTTGAAGTCATGAATGAAATAATTGCAGCCTTCTAAAGTGCTTCATAACATTAAACTCAATCCTTGGGCTAAAATTTGGTCAAAACTTATGCAAGAATCAAGACTTGAGCCTTACTTAGGGTTTTGAAATTATTAAACTACAAAAATTAGGCCAATTTTGAGATCTTTTCAAGAGGTCTATAGTGATCTGATTGAGACTTACTTTATATTATTGGCAACTTACTTCACAAGCTTTCCATTGAATTTTGGAAAATCTAAATTGCATCTATAAGAAAAAAGTTATTGTCACGACATTTGTAGCATCAAAGCTAGTTTGCTTGAACATTAGAGTAGTAGTGTTGGTAGTCACATATTTTGGTAGTTGCTCATGGACTACTTCATGGCGACCAGATTTCATATTAGGGCTATTGATCACATGGTGAGACCCACCGTCACTTGTACCATTTGCTTTATCAAATGTGCCATCAATATCATTATTAGCAATATTGTTATGGCTAGAGACTTAGGCTGAATAGAGGAGTACACTTTCAAAGTGTAGCTCTAGAGAACTCACTTCTATGATGTTGAAACTTCAAGTTCTTGGATATGGTAGATAGAGGCTGGTAAGTTTCACTTGGGGTCTCTTAGCTAGAGTGGATATGATTTGATTGTAATTAGTGCTTGATTGTTGGTAGATTTTTGAGTGGCAAATCAATGGCAAATCAAGTTCAAATACAATTTGAGCATGATTTGAGTGGAAGAGTGAATTGATAACATTAGAGAAATAAGAGTCAAGGGAAAATTGAGTGCAAGATCTATGTGCATTGGTGGTATCTCCAAGCTTGGCAGATTGTTCGTACATTTGATCGTGGTCTTGGATTTCCCTAAGAGTGATTGTATGTATAAGCCTATTTGAGTTGATGTAGATTTGGTAGTGGAGTGGATGGTGAGCGGAAGTACTGCCCAAATTTCTCAAAATTGAGATTAATTTTGAGTTAGTGGATGTCAATTTGAGAGTAAGAGAGTGAAATCATAGGCCTTGGTGTTGCAAATTAGACTTTAGAAGCAAAATTGGAGGTAAATTTAGGAACCCTTCTACACAAATTAGGGATTTAGAGATCCCTATCTTCTCAATTAGGCCCAAGTTGATAGTTAGTAGAGGATTTGGTGGTCATCCAATTGTAGGGGAAGTGCATCAAATTGGCAAAGGTTATCTAAATTTGGAGGTTGAGTTAGCAAAGGTTAGCCAAAGTTGGCTAGCTAAAGGCTAGCTTCCTTCTATCTTGGATCCAATACACTCCTATGGTCTTATACATATTAACGGTCACAACTTTAGAAAAAAGAGAAAAGCACTTAGAGAAGCTCTAGAAGAGAGCTAGAATCTCACAAATTGACAATAAAGAAGCTTACTTATGAGAAGATGTGATACTAGATGGATCTCCTCTCTTATGAGGAGAAAAGGAGAAAGGAGCAAGTGGAGGTTAGGACATAGTAAAAGTCAAAAAATGATCTCATGTTGTAGAGGTGGAAGTTGGAGCTAAGAATGAAGCAACTACTTTAGTTTATCAACCATAACAAGTTAATCGATCCCTTGGAAGAATAAGATTTTAAAGCAAAAGATAAGCTCACAAAAATCAAGGAGAAGATGAGCTAAAAGGATCCACAAGGGGCAGATTGTAAAAGACCGAAACCGAGGAGAGAAATAGGAGAATGGAAACTCACATTGGGACACTTGAATGAAGGAAAACTCCAAATGCCTAGCATGAGCTTTGGCCTTGGTATTTATAGGTAGCATACAAGACTCTTGAAGCTTCTCAAGAAGCTTCCTTGAGCCGCTTTCTTGGAGTGCAAGCCAAGTTAACTAGGAAGCTTCTCAAGAAGCTTCCTTCTAGAAGCCGCCTACTTGGCGTGCAAGCTAAGCTAGTTAGAAGCTTCTAGAAGCTTCCTTCTAGAGGCTACCTGCTCAGGGTGCAAGTTAACTAGTTGGGAAGCTTCCTAAGAAGCTTCTTAGATGCTTCTAGAATATTCTGGGCTATTTTGTCTTATTCTCTACTTTGTAAGCCCGACTAACTTTATCTCTAAACTCCATATTGTTACATATTCCCCGGTTGCTAGTTGGTGACGTCCTCATCGCCAGTAAAGCTTCGAAGTCCTTGATGGCCATCTGTGCATTCTGGAGGTGAGAAAGAGGTTCCCATGTGGCATCATGAAGGGGATACTCTTTCCAAAGGACCTTGTACTCCGTATGTTGGCGACGGCTTTGTTGAATATGACGACGCGCAAGGATACGATCAACTTTGTACTCCTCATGATCATTGATAGGGATAGGAAGAGGAGGAGGTTGGACTCAAGAAGAAAAGGAAGAAGGGTTAGGAACAAAGGGTTTCAACTTGGAAACATGAAAGACAGGATAGATACGCATGTGACAAGGTAAGGCAAGACAATAAGCAACATGAGAGATAATATGGGTGATATCAAAGGGTCCTATCCAATTAGGAGCAAGTTTACGAACTTGGGTATCAAGTGGGAGAGGGAGGTTACTAGAGGATAGCATGACTTTATCACCAACTTCAAAGGTGAGATCACGATGATGATGGTCCGCATATTGTTTTTGGCGATTTAGAGCAACAAGGAGGTGAGATTTGGCTTATTGGAGAGATTGGGATATAGTGGTCAAGAATGTAGAAGGACGAGGAACCTGAGAGGGAAGGGGAGCAAGAAGAGAATTTGGAACAAGCGGATCTTGGCCAAAATTGAGAAAGAAGGGAGAAAATCCGGTGCTTGCCTGTTTGGAATTGTTGTAGGCAAATTCTGCAGCTGCAAGACATTCATCCCAGTTGGTATGGTGTACATTGACAAAGGCCCGCAGCATATCCTCCAATGTACGATTGGCATGTTCAGTTTGTCCATCAGTTTGAGGATGATAGGCCGTGGATAAAGCAAGCTTGGTGCCGAGTATCTGGAAGAGTGCTTGCCAAAACTTCCCGGTAAATCAAGGATCTTGGTCAGAAATGAGTACACATGGCATCCCATGATGCTTGAAGACATTGTCAAAGTAGATTTGCGCTAAGGTTGGAGCATCCACAATATCACAGGTTGGTGCCAAGTGGATTTGCTTACTAAGCTTATCCACAAACACCACAATTGCGGTGTGTCCTTGTTTTGTCTTTGGCAAGGATGTGATGAGATCCAAGCTCACATGCTCCCACCGAGCGGATGGAATGGTGAGTGGTTGAAGGAGTCCACTCGGCTTCTGGTTGCTAGCCTTGTTTCGTTGGCAACTTTCACATGATCGAACAAAGTCTTGAACATCTTGTGTCATGTTGGGTCACCACCATTGGTGTTGGAGGGTGCCCAAGGTCTTGTCCACTCCCATGTGACCAGCTATTGGTAAATCATGGGCTTCTTGAAGGCGCACAAGTTGAAGATCACCTTTGATTGGAACATAGATCTGGTCTACATGGAATAAAAGGCATTCCTTGAAAGAGAAGGTGTTGTACTCCTTGTCGCATGCTGTCAGACAATTGTGTACCATTTGGAAGAAGGGATCTTGTTGTAGAGATGATTGAAACTCATTATGGACCTTAGGGTCAATGGACACCATTGTAATTGCCGCCGTGATGAGAGGAAGATCCTTCAAATCAGGTCATTGTGATAGAGCATCGGGGATGACATAGAACCCACCTGGTTTGTACTCAAGTTTGATGTCAAACAATTGGAGTTGCTCTTCACATTGATGATGCCGACTCTTCATGTGCTCCAAGTGTAAGGTCTGCAACAATGGTTTGTGATCAGTTCACATGATCACTTGTTTCCCCAAGAGATAATGCCTCCATACCTTGGTGGCATATACCATTGCAAGTTGTTCTCGATCTTGAGTAGAGTAATTTCTTTCAACAGTATTTAGTTGGCAAGACACAAAGGCAATAGGATGTAGTCCATCTGGAAATTCCTATTGCAACACAACTCCAATTGCAAAGTTAGAAGCATCAAAATCAACCACACAAAGTAGTTGAGGATCATATGGTTGAAGAATAGGTCTTGAAGACACCATATGCTTTAACTTCTGGAATGCTTCTTCATGCTTGGTGGTCTACTAGAAGCTCAATTTCTTTCCCAAGAGGTCAGTCAATGGTGCAGCCACATGAGCATAATAGTGGATGAACCGTCGATAAAAACTGGCCAATCCATTGAATGCTCCTACTTCTATAGCATCCTTTGGGGTAGGCCAATCAGTAATGGCCTTGATCTTCTCTTCTTCCATCTTGATCCCCTCTGATGAGATCTTATGACCCAAGAAGGTAACCTCTTTCTGCCAAAAAGCACACTTTGACTTCTTGTAGTAAAATTTCCATTATCGTAGTCGTCTTAGGACTTCTCGCACATGATTCTTGTGTTCTGCCTCTATCCTACTATAGATTAAGATATCATCTAAGAACACTACCACGGACTGATCCAATAGTCCCTCCAACACCCGATTCATCTGATCCATGAAGACTACTGGAGCATTAATGAGTCCAAATGGTAGAACTCTCCACTCAAAATGTCCATACCTTGCACGAAAGGCAGTCTTTTGCATGTCTTCTCCTTCAATGGGAATTTGCCAATAGCCGCTATGAAGATCCAGCTTGGAAAAGTAGCGTGCTCCACTTAATTGGTCAAGCAGGTCATCAATTTGAGGCAAGGGATATGCATTCATCACGGTTTGCTTATTAAGTCTACGGTAATCAATAAGAAATGAAGTCCTCCATCCTTCTTTAGAACAAATAGTACCGGTGCTCCCCACGGAGAGGTACTATGTTGTATGAAATCCTTGTCCAACAACTCTGTAAGTGTTGTTTGCAACTCCTCCAACTCCTTTGGTGAGACCCGATAGATTGGTCTACTCACTGGAGTACTCCCTGGCAATAACTCAATCTTGAAGGGCATACCTTGATCAGAGGGTAATCCCTTTGGCAGATCATCTGGAAACACATCTACAAACTCCTGAACTATCCAATCAACCGTTGCTTGATGCGGCACCTGGCTCTCCTCAGATTGTTCTTGTGCAATTGGCTTGATCCACACCGCAAATACAGACTTATCTTCCTCCAAAGCTTGCTCTATGGCTGCTTCATTAACAAACTTCCCTTCTAGGGACTCATCTCTCTTCCAAACTTGCTCCATTGTAAAAGACCGAAACCGAGGAGAGAAATAGGAGAATGGAAACTCACATTGGGACACTTGAATGAGGGAAAACTCCGAATCCCTAGCATGAGCTTTGGCCTTGGTATTTATAGGTAGCATACAAGACCTTTGAAGCTTCTCAAGAAGCTTCCTTGAGCCGCTTTGTTGGAGTGCAAGTCAAGTTAACTAGGAAGCTTCTCAAGAAGCTTCCTTCTAGAAGCCGCCTACTTGGCGTGTAAGCTAAGCTAGTTAAAAGCTTCTAGAAGCTTCCTTCTAGAAGCTACCTGCTTAGGGCGCAAGTTAACTAGTTGGGAAGCTTCCTAAGAAGCTTCTTAGATGCTTCTAGAATATTCTAGGCTATTTTGGCTTATTCTCTACTTCGTAAGCCCGACTAACTTTGTCACTAAACTCCATATTGTTACATATTCCCCTGCCGCTAGTTGGTGACGTCCTCGTCGCCAGTGAAGCTTCAAATTCCTTGATGGCCATCTGTGCATTCTGGAGGTGAGAAAGAGGTTCCCATGTGGCATCATGAAGGGGATACCCTTTCCAAAGGACCTTGTACTCCGTGTGTTGGCAACGGCCTCGTTGAATATGGCGACGTGCAAGGATACAATCAACTTCGTACTCCTCATGATCATTGATAGGGATAGGAAGAGGGGGAGGTTGGACTCGAGAGGAAAAGGAAGAAGGGTTAGGAACAAAGGGTTTCAACTTGGAAACATGAAAGACAGGATAGATACGCATGTGACAAGGTAAGGCAAGACGATAAGCAACAGGAGAGATAATATGGGTGATATCAAAGGGTCCTATCCAATTAGGAGCAAGTTTACGAACTTGGGTATCAAGTGGGAGAGGGAGGTTACTAGTGGATAGCATGACTTTATCACCAACTTCAAAGGTGAGATCACGACGATGATGGTCTGCATATTTTTTTTGGCGATTCTGAGCAACAAGGAGGTGAGACTTGGCTTGTTGGAGAGAGCGGGATATAGTGGTCAAGAATGTAGAAGTATGAGGAACCTGAGAGAGAGGGGGAGCAAGAAGAGAATTTGGAACAAGCGGATCTTGGCCAAAATTGAGAAAGAAGGGAGAAAATCCAGTGCTTGCCTGTTTGGAGTTGTTGTAGGCAAATTATGCAGCTGCAAGACATTCATCCCAGTTGGTATGGTGGACATTGACAAAGGCCCGCAACATATCCTCCAATGTACGATTGGCGCGTTCAGTTTGTCCATCAGTTTGAGGATGATAGGCCGTGGACAAAGCAAGCTTGGTGCCGAGTATCTGAAAGAGTGCTTGCCAAAACTTCCCGGTAAAGCGAGGATCACGGTCGGAGATGAGTACGCGTGGCATGCCATGATGCTTGAAGACATTGTCAAAGTAGATTTGTGCTAAGGTTGGAGCATCCACGGTATCACAAGTTGGTGCCAAGTGGATTTGCTTACTAAGCTTATCCACAAACACCATGATGGCGGTGTGTCCTTGTTTTGTCTTTGGCAAGGATGTGATGAGATCCAAGCTCACATGCTCCCAACGAGCGGATGGAATGGCGAGTGGTTGAAGGAGTCCACTCGGCTTCTGGTTGCTGGCCTTGTTCCGTTGGCAACTCTCACATGATCGGACAAAGTCTTGAACATCTCGTGTCATGTTGGGCCACCACCATTGGCGTTGGAGGGTGCCCAAGGTCTTGTCCACTCCCATGTGACTAGCTATTGGTAAATCATGGGCTTCTTGAAGGCGCACAAGTCGAAGATCACCTTTGGCTGGAACATAGATCTGGTCTGCATGGAATAAAAGGCCTTCCTTGAAGGAGAAGGTGTTGTACTCCTTGTCGCATGCTGTCAGACAACCGTGTACCATTTGGAAGAAGGGATCTTGTCGTAGAGCTGATTGAAACTCATTGTGGACCTTAGGGTCAATGGACACCGTTGTAATTGCCGCCGTGATGAAAGGAAGATCCTTCAAATCAGGTCGTCTTGATAGAGCATTGGGAATGACATGGAACCGACCTGGTTTGTACTCAAGTTTGATGTCAAACAATTGGAGTTGCTCTTCCCATCGATGATGCCGGCTCTTCATGTGCTCCAAGTGTAAGGTCTGCAACAATGGCTTGTGATCAATTCGCATGATCACTTGTTTCCCCAAGAGATAATGCCTCCATACCTTAGTGGCATATACCATTGCAAGTTGTTCCTGATCTCGAGTAGAGTAATTTCTTTCCGCTATATTTAGTCGGCAAGACACAAAGGCAATCGGATGTAGTCCATCTGGAAATTCTTGTTGCAACACATCTCCAATTGCAAAGTTAGAAGCATCAAAATCAACCACACAAGGTAGTTGAGGATCATATGGTTGAAGAATAGGTCTTGAAGACACCATATGCTTTAACTTCTGGAATGCTTCTTCATGCTTGGTGGTCCATTGGAAGCTTGAGTTCTTTCCCAAGAGGTCAGTCAATGGTGCAGCCACGTGAGCATAATAGTGGATGAACCGTCGGTAAAAACTGGCCAGTCCATTGAATGCTCGTACTTCTGTAGCATCCTTCGGGGTAGGCCAATCAGTAATCGCCTTGATCTTCTCTTCTTCCATCTTGATCCCCTCTGATGAGATCTTATGACCCAAGAAGGTAACCTCCTTCTGCCAAAAAGCACACTTTGACTTCTTGTAGTAAAATTTCCATTATCGTAGTCGTCTTAGGACTTCTCGCACATGATTCACATGTTCTGCCTCTGTCCTGCTATAGATTAAGATATCATCTAAGAACACCACCACGGACCGATCCAATAGTCCCTCCAACACTCGATGCATCTGATCCATGAAGACTGCTGGAGCATTAGTGAGTCCAAAAGGTAGAACTCTCCACTCAAAATGTCCATACCTTGTGCGAAAAGTAGTCTTCTGCACATCCTCTCCTTCAATAGGAATTTGCCAATAGCCGCTACGAAGATCCAGCTTGGAAAAGTAGCGTGCTCTACTTAGTTGATCAAGCAGGTCATCGATCCGAGGCAAGGGATATGCATTCTTCACGGTTTGCTTATTGAGCCCACGGTAATCAATACAGAAACAAAGTCCTCCATCCTTCTTTGGAACAAATAGTACCGGTGCTCCCCACGGAGAGGTACTATGTCGTATGAAATCCTTCTCCAACAACTCTGTAAGTGTTGTTCGCAACTCCTCCAACTCCTTTGGTGAGAGCCGATAGATTGGTCTACTCACTGGAGTACTCCCTGGCAATAACTCGATCTTGAAGGGCATACCTCGATCGGAGGGTAATCCCTTTGGCAGATCATCCGGAAACACATCTGCAAACTCCTGAACTATCTGATCAACCATTGCTTGATGCGGCACTTGGCCCTCCTCAGATTGTTCTTGTGTAATCGGCTTGATCCACACCGTGAATATAGACTTATCATCCTCCAAAGCTTGCTCTATGGCTGCTTCATTCAAAAACTTCCCTTCTAGGGACTCATCTCTCTTCCAAGCTTGCTCCATGGTTGCCTTCCTGGCAAACTTCCCATCTTGGGACTCATCTCCCTTCTAGATTCGCTCTATGGCTACCTTCTCGACAAACTTCCCATCTTGGGACTGACTATTCTTAGGTGTCTTACTCAGAGGTGCCAGACAACCTAATCGGAAATTCCTACCTTGGTGTTGTACTTGAATTTGGTGTCGGGTCCAATCAAATTGAACCTTATGACATTCAAGCCAAGGTAGACCTAGAATGATATCATAGTGTAGAGGTGCCACTACAAACCTCATACACTCCAAATACTCCTTCCCAATCTTGAAGGTAACGGGATGCAAGGTGCGGAATGCAGAACCCTTTCTACCATCCGCCATCATCAAACTACTTCCAATCACTGGCTTGATAGGAATACCCAATTCCTTTGCTACTTGCATAGACATGCAATTCTCTGAACTTCCAGAATCAACCAAAATTCTACAACCCCGATTAGATATCATACCTTGCAAGTGAAGCAAACTTGCATAGGTTGAGCCTTCAATCCCATTGGAACTAATCAAGCTCCCAGTAGGTGGCTCAAAATCTCCTATTGGGATTCCTCGTTTCTCGGATCATTTTGCTCCACAACCTCTACTTGGGTAACTTGTTGAGGTCGTCCATTCTTGAGTGGACATTCAGCAAGGCGATGCCCCAACTGGCAACAATAAAAACAACCTCCATTTTGTCGTAATCTTTCTCTATCTGCTGTGCCAAGTGGTCTTCGCTGGATAGCATCAATCTCCATTGGTACCGGTTCTTCCACTCGTGGTACGGGTAGGTTTTGTGTAGGTCGAGGTCGAGACCAAGTTGTGGCAACTAAGGAATCAAAACGCTCAGCCAATTGCATGGCTTCTTCTACGTTCTATGGCTCTCGCATGGTCACCTCCAATATGGTTCGTGACTTCAATCCTCGCACAAATCGATCCAGAACTTCACCTTCTTGGATATCTGGAATTTGCATGATGATATTCTGAACTTGTGTGATGTAGCTTCTCACTGAGCCAATCTGCCTCAACTCCGCCAATTTATCTCGTGCAGCTCGGGTGGCATTTATAGTCTGAAATCGACCAAGTATTGCATCCTTGAATTCTGCCCATGTCAAAATCGGTGTAACAATTTGTCGTTCAGCTCTTTCTACTCGGAATCGCCACCAAAGTTTTGCCACACCATCCAATTGGCTAGAAGCCAAGAGACTTTGTTTCCGCTCGTCTTGAAGATTGGTGGCTTCAAAGTAACGTTCACAGTCAAACACAAAATTCTCCATTGTGCTTGGAAGATTCTTGCCTTCAAACACCTTGGGTTTCGGAAATTGAATACGATCTTCTCCATCTCGAACTGGCGCTCCGTCTATCTGTTCTCGTCGTTGTTGGTCTCGTTCATCCAACAATCGAGTAAGATGCTCGATTTGTTGTTGCATTGCAAGGATAACATCCGGTATTGCCGCCATCGCTACTACTCTATTCCACTACTCTCAATTTATCTAGTTGATTAACACATAGATACAACACGTCCATCGTTCTCCATAAGTTACAACTGGAAGTATCAAGGGTTCCTCTGACACGATGATCATATGTAGAAAGTCCTACCCAAAGCGTGAGGTGATGAATTGTGTGAAATGATGCTTTGGTAATATCTGGACATGAAAGTCCCAATGGTTTGGCGGAAGTGGATTTGGTGGTCCATAAATTCCATCCATCCCATTCCTACTCTGATACCAATGTAAAAGACCGAAACCGAGGAGAGAAATAGGAGAATGGAAACTCACATTGGGACACTTGAATGAGGGAAAACTCCGAATCCCTAACATGAGCTTTGGCCTTGGTATTTATAGGTAGCATACAAGACCTTTGAAGCTTCTCAAGAAGCTTCCTTGAGCCGCTTTCTTGGAGTGCAAGTCAAGTTAACTAGGAAGCTTCTCAAGAAGCTTCCTTCTAGAAGCCGCCTACTTGGCGTGTAAGCTAAGCTAGTTAGAAGCTTCTAGAAGCTTCCTTCTAGAAGCTACCTGCTTAGGGCGCAAGTTAACCAGTTGGGAAGCTCCCTAAGAAGCTTCTTAGATGCTTCTAGAATATTCTAGGCTATTTTGGCTTATTCTCTACTTCGTAAGCCCGACTAACTTCATCACTTAACTCCATATTGTTACATCTATGGCTACCTTCTCAACAAACTTCCCATCTTGGGACTGACTATTCTTAGGTGTCTTACTAAGAGGTGCTTAACAACCTAATCGGAAATTCTTACCTTGGTGTTGTACTTGAATTTGACGTCAGGTCCAATCGAATTGAACCTTATGACGTTCAAGCCAAGGTAGACCCAGAATGATATCATAGTGTAGAGGTGCCACTACAAACCTCATACACTCTAAATACTCCTTCCCAATCTTGAAGGTAACAGGATGCGAGGTGCGGAATGCAGAACCTTTTCTACCATCCGCCATCATCAAACTACTTCCAATCACTGGCTTGATAGGAATACCCAATTTCTTTGCTACTTGCATAGATATGCAATTCTCTGAACTTCCTGAATCAACCAAAATCCTACAACCCCAATTAAATATTGTACCTTGCAAGTGAAGCAAACTTGCATAGGTTGAGCCTTCAATCCCATTGGAACTAATCAAGCTCCCAGTAGGCGGCTTGAAATCTCCTATTAGGATTCTTTGTTTCCTTGATCATTCTATTCCACAAACTCCATCTGTGCAACTTGTCAAGGTCGCCCATTCCTAAGTGGACATTCAGCAATGCGATGTCCAACTTGGCAACAATAAAAGCAACCTCCATTTTGTCATAATCTTTCTCTATCTGTTGTGCCAAGTGGTCTTTTTTGGATAGCATCAATCTCCATTGGTACCGGTTCTTCCACTCGTGGTAATGGTAGGTTTTGTGTAGGTCAAGGTCAAGACCAGGTTGTCGCAACTAAGGAATCAAAACGCTCAGCCAATTGCATGGCTTCTTCTACATTCTGTGGCTCTTGCATGGTCATCTCCAATCTGGTTTGTGACTTCAATCCTCGCACAAATTGATCCAGAACTTCACCTTCTTGGATATATGGAATTTGCATGATGATGTTCTGAAATTGTGTGATGTAGCTTCTCATTGAGCCAATCTGCCTCAACTCCGACAATTTATCTTGTGCAACTCGCGTGGCATTTATAGTCTAAAATCGACCAAGTATTGCATCCTTGAATTCTGCCCATGTCAAAATTGGTGTAACAATTTTTCGTTCAGCTCTTTCTACTCGGGATCGCCACCAAAGTTTTGCCATGCCATCCAATTGGCTAGAAGCCAAGAGAATTTGTTTCCGCTTGTCTTGAAGATTGGTGGCTTCAAAGTAATGTTCACAGTCAAACACAAAATTCTCCATTGTGCTTGGAAGATTCTTGCCTTCAAACACCTTGGGTTTCGGAAATTGAATACGATCTTCTCCATCTCGAACTGGCACTCTATCTATTTGTTCTCGTCGTTGTTGGTCTCGTTCATCCAACAATCAAGTAAGATGCTCGATTTGTTGTTGCATTGCAAGGATAACATCCGGTATTTCTACCATCGCTACTACTCTATTCCACTACCCTCAATTTATCTAGTTGATTAACACATAAATACAACACGTCCACCGTTCTCCATAAGTTACAACTAGAAGTATCAAGAGTTCTTCTGACATGGTGATCATATGTAGAAAATCCTGCCCGAAGCGTGAGGTGATGAATTGTGTGAAACAATGCTTTGGTAATATCTGGACATGAAAGTCCCAATGGTTTGGTGGAAGTGGATTTGGTGGTCCATAAATTCCATCCATCCCATTCCTGCTCTGATACCAATGTAAAAGACCGAAACCAAGGAGAGAAATAGGAGAATGGAAACTCACATTGGGACACTTGAATGAGGGAAAACTCCAAATGCCTAGCATGAGCTTCGGCCTTGGTATTTATAGGTAGCATACAAGACCTTTGAAGCTTCTCAAGAGGCTTCCTTGAGCCGCTTTCTTGGAGTGCAAGCCAAGTTAACTAGGAAGCTTCTCAAGAAGCTTCCTTCTAGAAGCCGCTTACTTGGCGTGCAAGCTAAGCTAGTTAGAAGCTTCCTTCTAGAAGCTACCTGCTTAGGGCACAAGTTAACTAGTTGGGAAGCTTTTCAAGAAGCTTCTTAGATGCTTCTAGAATATTCTAGGCTATTTTGTCTTATTACCTACTTCGTAAGCCCAACTAACTTCGTCTCTAAACTCCATATTGTTACACAGATCACCAAGAGGAGGACCTAAGAATAATAGAGCAAGTCCATCTGAGACAAAGTTTGGAATCGATCCCATAGGTGGGAGTTTAGTTTACTTGCATCCAACTCTTCAAGACATACAACTCTTAGCAATACCAATGGTGGTAGGAAGAGGTCGGGTCTCACTTCTCCTAATAAAGGGACCCTAAAGTCATCAAGGGATGCCAACAAGAAAGCTAAATGTAGTCTTGTAAGTATAGGAACTATGGGAAAAAGGTCCCAAAGGAGAAGATAGTTAGGATGCAGGTGCTAGCAATCCTAGACATGAAGGTACTATGGGACATGAGGCACCAACTAAAGAGGAGATGGTGACTAATGCATTTTATGATATAGGCAACACTATAAAGGCAACCCATATAGTGGATCTCTTGGAGCCAATCATAGAAGAAGAGCCTAGAGTTCCCATAAGAAGAAATAGTTTTGGACATTTTAGACAAAGGGATGAGCTAATTAAGCCCGTATGTAGATGGAGAAGAAGCTACTCCAAGACTAAAAGTATAATGTTCCAAGCTAACAATTATTGTGAGATCTTTTAAGAGAAGGGGAGTGCCAATTGGCACCTGATGTGGTTGAACTGGTCAAACAATTGGTGGAAGAAATAGGTCCACTAGCACTTGCCTTCTTGTATGTTAGGTGTGCCATGCAGGCCCAAGAGTTCCAAGAGCCCTTGGAGAAGTTGTTGATCCTACCACAGATGTAGAGGATCCAAGGTTTAGAAACTTGTGCTTAAGAGGTGATTGCCGTATAGTTGCAAGGCATGCAACCTTCCCTAAAACCTAAATACTTGTGTAAAGTCTCATAGTGGATTCAAAAATTCCAAGAATTGCTAAAGTTGGCCATTCTTCTAAGCCATGGATCCAATTATAATATGATTGTAGTAGCAAATCTCTTGTTATTCATGACCTTTCAAACTCCAATCATGATAAATGTGGATCAAGTGGAGGAAGCCACAGGGCCTTGTGTATAGAAGACAAGGGGCAATCATCTTACTACCCATTCCTTCCCCCACCAACTTTCACACAAGACATGCAAAAAGAAGTATTTGTAGCTTTCTCTAGATTACAATGAGAAGTAGTGATATTCACATTGGTAAAAAAAGATTTGACCTTTTCACCAATGTGAATATTGATTTGATCTCACCCTACTCATTATGGAGATGACAATAAATTTGCATGTAAATTTACAACAAAGATCAACATTGAGTAATTTTCCATGCTCTGGTTGTATGGAATCAAATTTTAGGACCTACAAAACAACAAGGTGCATATTAGTAGAGGCCATCTTGTAGGGTTATATCCAATTGGAACACCCTATGAGAGATAATTTATGTGGTTATTTATCTCCCGTACTTCACCTTGAGGTACTTGGTGGACAACTTGAAGCTAAT
Source organism: Lunularia cruciata (assembly GCA_948567375.1). Lineage (NCBI taxonomy): Eukaryota > Viridiplantae > Streptophyta > Marchantiopsida > Lunulariales > Lunulariaceae > Lunularia > Lunularia cruciata. Next base: position 49,065,926 of record OX419755.1, on the reverse strand, counting down.
TAACTAGGGATTGGCAATAAGACCTCAAATGCGTCCACAAAGAAATATGTTGAAGTGCTCAAAGTATCCAACAAGGGGATTGATAGAATCCACAAGGATGTGAGGCTACAAGGTGCATGCAATGCTACTATTAGTACTGACCCAGATGTACAAGAGGTGCATATCACTCATGTCATGCAAGAGCTTAAGACACCCTTGGACCATTTGGGAGAGAAGATGCAAACTATCTTCAACCATGTTGTGGATGTACCATTGGTGAATTTGGAGAAGTGCATCCAATCATTCAAGAGTAATACCTTCAAGTACTTCATGACTTTTGAGGCTTTGAGTGTATGCATGATCAAATGGTATGACAAAAGATAGGACTCAAACATCAACCAAGACAATGATTGACTCAAATGACTTGGATGGTAATATGGCCATTGCATATGTATTGGAGAAGAGTAATCCATAGTCAAGTCACTTCCCATATCAATTGGATTGGGAAACTCAGGTAAGGGATCTTCAAATTCTGATAACCACACATGATGATTTCCATTATGTACTTAAATATGATAAAGTCCCCTGTATACGGAAATAATGGTGCACATAGATACTTTGTTATGTTAGTTGTCATTGGATTTTCAAGATCTTGCACCTACTATTGCTACAACAATAACATGGAGATAACATGCCTTCTTGGACCTTTAGACTCCATTCCTAGAGGTCCAAAGTAGAGGCTTAAGGAAAGATTGGATCTAAGAGTCATCCAATCAGACCCAGTACAATATTTAGAGTATGAGAAGAAACCTCATAACTGGCCTCACACAGAAAGACACCCAAATGGAGTTTGGAGACCATGGAAATGCTAGAAGATTATTGACTATGATGGTGTATGATTCAAGATCATGTAGTTTTCCAAGCAGCCATCTATTGTAAGGTCCTTGACCAAGTGTATCATTGCATAGCTCAAGGAAACATCAAGAAGAAAAGTGCCTTAGTCCCTTTCACCAAGAAATCAAGTGCACACTTTTCATGTACCTCTTGCAACAAGCTAGTATTTGGGGATGTCATATGGGGGGAGCTCTAGAGTTGGCTCATATGGATGGTTTCATAGAGATCAGAGATTGTATACTTAGAGACCACAAAGCAAGAGACCAGACATGTATAACATTATATATATATATATATATATATATATATATATATATATATATATATATATATATATATATATATATAAATAAAAGCAATTGAGGGCAAGAGGAGGAAATAGCATTGGAAGGCTTGCTCAGAGTACATGTAGGAAATGTCATCTATAGGACTATACAAAGGTACAAGATAAAGATCTACTAAAAGAATATTAAACAACATGATATGCAAGAGAAGGATCTATTGTGGTGTCATACTTTGCCTTTCTCTCTCTAGGAACACATAGGATGCCTAACAATGGAGCTTATTAAATAGAGGTTATGCATAGACTTTGTTACTACTAAATGTAGAGGTTACTCAAATTGGCTTAGTTAGTGCTTGAGTTGATGAAGGTTAGCAAGATTTGGAGCAATTTGCACGAAGAAAGGTCTCATTTGGTTGAATTTTGGTGTTTAGAGGCTTTGAAGTACAAGGCAACGGGTTAGAGAGGCTAATGTAATACCAAGAGCGAGCCATATGATCTAGATGTGAAATTTGGTTTGGTTACATCTGGAATGATGTTATATATGATGGTCAAAATAGATCATATGGAAGTATCACCAAAAGGGTACTTATACTAATAGGGCAAAAATCAAAATAGACTTGAAAACCTTAGAACCAATAGCTAGACATATGATTTAAAGGTGAGAATTGGTTTGGTAACATCTGGAAGGATTTTACACATGATGGACTAAATAGATCAGAAAGAAGTATCACCAAAAGGGGACTTCTACTAATAGAGTAGGAACCAAAATATGCCTAAAATCTTTGAAGGCAATTTTGGAGGCCTAAATGGATGAATTAGGCCTCAAGAATGTGAAAATTTCTCCCCCAATAGAGGAAAGGTTGGCCTTCCCTCCCTCTTGCTTTGTCTCATTGAGAGCTTTCCAATGGTACCCCACCCATGGGATTTTGAGATTCATACAGGAAGATTCTCTAAAAGATTCTCTCCAATCAAAACTTGTTTGACCAACTAGATAGGACCAAGAACAAAATGTCACCCATCCAAATAAGCAATCCAAGGGTGGAGCTTGCTTACATGTCACCTATCAATGTGCCTAATCCTAAGGTGGAGCTTCCTTGGAAGAGATCCTCTTTGTCTATATAATAAAGAGAAGGTGCTCCTTTGGAGCATCGGAGTTTTGAGTGTAAAGTCATGTGTTTCTTCTCACATCTTATATCCTTGGAGGGTTACAATGGTATTAGAGCAAGTGTTTTTATCCAAGAGAGCGGATCACCCCTCTTGGAAGAACATGGGTTACTGAGACTGAGTAATTTTGAGGAGAGACATCTTGGTAGATTAGGAGTGCTAGAGGGAGGATGGAATGGAGGCTCAGGGAGGATAATATCCAACACCTTGCTTTCCATTCTTGAATCCATTCCCCATCAAGATTATGTACATTCAGCATGAGCAAGTGAGAGTGTATCTGGTTTTTCACTTTGGAGCAAATTCATCACTATATCCATCTTCATGGATATAGTGATGAATTTGCCACACCCAATGATTCTTTTACCTATAGTGATTTATGATAAAGAGTGGGATTTGATAGTCTACATGTTGTTGTGATGGATTTGAATGTCCCAAATCCTTTCCCTTGTAACACTCAAGTAGAAATTTGTTATGTAGTGAGACCAAAAGTGATGTTTAGAGATTTCATGGTCAAGAATTTTGGTGAGGAATATTATCAATGAGTGGTAGCTAGCTTTGGATGTCCCAATGGTAGTTCCGATAGTTTGTGTGCCCTCCAAAGTGATCATATTAACTCTCTATTGAAGTAGACAATAGCAATTGAGTGTTGCACAAACCATGGATCCGTAGTTGTAGGAGTTGGTGCAAGGAATGAAAGGGATGTTGAACAAATTTCAAGAGATTAAGATGACCATGGATGCATTACAAGGTCAAGTGAAAACCCTTAGGAGTGATCAAGCAATGCAAGAAGAAGAGCAATCTCAAAACCCAGTACCTGCAATCAAAGTACTTGGAGAGGCACTCGTGCCTACAAACTTGGTGAATGATGAAGCCACATTGCTACTCCGAATGAAGAAGATATGCAACATTGAGCCTTACAAGGGGCAACGTATGATGGGAGTAGTGGAGAACTGGATCTCACAAATGAAATGATATTTTTGATTGTTCTCAACAAAGATCACCGAGCATGTTGTAGGCTTGTTAGCATGTGGGTAAATGACTAATAAAGCCCTCACATGGTATGATGCTTGGGAATGATCCATGTTAGCAAAGAGAAGAGAGGTCACGTGAACAACAATGCAAGAAGGATTGCTAAAGAATTTCTAGTTGGTGGACTTTGTGCAGATGGCTCGGATTTGACTATGGGGATTGAAACAACGTACAAGAGTATGTGGAGACATTTCTAGATCTACAAGTTGCAATAAACATGAGTCTAACAAAGGCTCTTTAAAATTTCAAACAAGGGTTGAAGGAGCGGATTTGATAAGAAGTCATGGTTCCAAATCCTTGCACGGTAGTTGAAGCCATTGCTTGTGCACAAAGAATAACAAGGGCATTGGGTGGAGGTGAAGGAGTAGTTCTACCTCAACATTATCAGGCAGAAATGCCACACATGGGTGGAATAATATCAATGGAACTAGGCAACCATTGGTTTCGAGACCAAGGAGCACGACCACTTCAAGGAGAGTAGGGATGTGTAGAAGAACAAAGAGATGGAGTCCTACAAGGAGAAGGAACTTGAGGAGAACAATGCTATTGTTACAATTATGGTTGTATTGGGCACATATCTAGCAACTGTTGTGCTTGCCTCCCTAGAGGCCCTTGACCTTCATACATGCAATCTTTGAACAACATGGAGAGAAACATTGAAGAAGAGGAGGTGGAAATCACTTTGGAAAATAAAGATCACTAATAAATATACCTCGTGGCTTTACTGGCTCAATAAGGAAGCATAAAAGCAAGGGAAGGAAGAAAATGAGAGTTGAAAGATCCTGAAAGGCAACCTCATAATTTATTGTCATGAATGGAGTCCTAGAAGGCAATCAAGTGAAAGTATTAATAGATCCAAGAGCAATAGAGAATTTCTTGTCTTGCTCTGTTGCAATAAGATTGGGAATGGATCTAGAGAGAGATGAGAGCAAAGAAGTAGAGCTACCTAATGAGCAAACAAAGAGGATTGAATCATTACAAACATTGGAACATTAGAACTTTCTTGATTGATGAAGGAAAATAAGAGGATGAGTAATTTTCCTGCTTTGTTGCAAAAGTGCATAGCAGAAAGTCTAAACCTGATATAAGCCACCCTTAGGTGGGGTTTTTCCCATCCTTCTTGTGTTTTATGAGGTTGGCTTTTTAGGACCAAGACCAACATGTCCCCCATCCAAGTAAGTAATCCAAGGGTGGAGCTTGTTGACATGTCACCTATCAATATGCCTAATCCTAGGGTGGAGCTTCCTTGGAGGAGGTCCTCTTTGTCTATATAATAAAGAGAAGGTGCTCCTTTGGGGCATGGGAGGTTTGAGTGTGAAGTCGTGTGTTTCTCATGGTGTGTTTCTTCTCAGATCTTATATCCTTGGAAGATTACACTACAAAGCTTAGAAGGGCTAAGAAGCCAACTTTTTAGCATGAGGCTAGCCAATTAGATGAGTTCTTGGTAGTTTTTGGTCATTATTTGGCAAAATCTATGCACCTTCCTAGATTTTGCACAACAAGGCTTGAACTTCATATCTCTAATTCTTAGACTGGTGCCCTTGCCAATTAGTCTACCCTCAAGTGTTGTCCTAGAGATTGCTTGATTGGTACTTATACACATGTAGCTTTGGCTAGGAGAGGCAGTCTAATCCCATCCTTGGTGATCGTGGTAGCTTAGGAGTAGATAGACACTCCTATTATGTTAAATGCCAAATGGTGGTAGATTCAATCCAATGTTGATTTATGAGATGGAGGGTTTTTGTTTAGACTTCTTATGATTGGATCTCTCTATTCTCTACCTCTTGTTTGTACACCATGTTTGTGTGAAATACCATGACTTTAGAGTGTTGGTGCTCTTGGTAGCGAGGATGGAATGATGACCAATTAGTCTACCTATGTTTCTCTTCAATGAGGTAAGAAATGATGACATTAGACCATGAGAATGCATGTTATGATGTAGGTTATAGGTTGCTCTTTTCCTAGTGTAGTTGTCATAGTTAGAGCTACATTAGTGAATGGTATTCAGTTGGTGGTGGCATTTAGTGGTGATCCTTAGTGGGGTACTTGTGGTGGTTACGATTGCAGTTTGAGTTACATTATCACAATAGAATTCTTTGGGGATTCTAGAAAAGATATCACTACAATACAGAGTGGGTTTATACAAAGTGGCATTTGATATCAACATGTATCTCAAGTCCTAGTGAGAGAGGATATTGACATTGATTTGGAGATTGATACATTAGCTAATTCAATTGAGAGTGCACTTATGCATTTGTGTGGTACATGGATAAGATTTATGGGGCCTCCAAAGGACCTAAGCACTACTTTGGTACAATGGGTACCGTTGAGTTGGATGACTTTATAGAGGAGTTTGATAGTTTGTGTGATCTACAGTAGATGCAAAACATGACTTTGTTCACACCTTTCATGGCATAGAAAAGGTTGTTTCAACACTTGGAGAGTACACCAACGGATGACTATCTATAACACCAATAGCTAGACATATGATCTAGAGATGAAATTTGGTTTGGTAATATCTAGAATGATGTTATAAATATTGGACTAAGTAGATCAGACAAAGGTATCATTAAAAGTGTACTTTGACTACTAGACCAAAAACCAAAACATGCTTGGAAACTTTAGAATCAATAGTTAAGCATATGATCTAGAGGTGAAACTTGGAGTGGTGACATTTGGAAAGATGTTACACATGATGGAAAAAGTAGATCAGATAGAGGTATCACCAAAAGATCACTTCTTCTAATAGGGTAGAAGTCAAAGTAGGCCTAAAAACTTTAGTGGCAATTTTGGAGGCCTAAACAAATGAATTAGGCCTAAAAATATACACATTCATCTTGGAAAAAAATGTTAGCCTTGTACTCCTACTTTATCTCAAAAGAGCTTTCCAATGGTACCTCACCCATGTGATTTTAAGATTCCTACAAGAAGATTCCCTAAAATATTCCCTCTAGTCAAAGCCTGTTTGACAAACTAAATGGGACTAGGATTGACATATCATCCATCAAAGCAAGTAATCTAAGGGTGGAGCTTGTTGATATGTCAACTATCCATGTACTGTAACACTTATTTGTGCATGTGTGTGGTATTGTGATATTTAGCTTGGTATTACAAGTACTTAAGAGATTATTTATATAGAGATAAAGGATGGTTCTATATTAGTCATGGTTAGCTAAAGTTAGTTATATCTAAGATAGAGAGGACCTTACTTTAGAGGAAGTAGAAAAGATGAGCACCACTATTTTGGATTTTAGTGTGTTGACTTGGTATTATTCCTAGGTGTTTGGCTTTGAGGAAAGAGTTGAGAACTTTCGGGCCCACAAGCTTTTTGTTTTGGATTCTTCTTTAGTCCAAGGATAGCCCATGTGAATGAATCCTTGACTTAGTGGTTGGGTTAAGATAAGACCACATGCTTAGGGGAATATGCCCATGTGAATGGATATTCCTTTCTACTTTTTGACTTTACTTGACTTTTAGTCTAGTAACTTGAGTTACTACGGTAATTAGTAACTTTGGTACGTAACTATTTCACAAGTATATAAACAAGGGGTGAGGAGGTACTCATCATCCTTTCAATTGCACCTATCTCTCTCTCATTGAGTTCTCTAGTGAGCAATGTCTTGAGTCTTGGAGTGTTAGCCTTGGAGGAGTATGATGGAGTTTGGGTTCCTTGCATTCTTAGTCCATGGTGCGCTACCATAATAGCCATCAGAGGTTCATCCTGAGTGAGAGATAGGCCGGCTCATATTTTTGGTTCCGTTGCCGAGACCTCTCTAGAAGGCAAGATAATGTTCCGCGTTCAATACTACATTAGGCAGAAGGAGGCTATGAGAGCTCACTTGGAGAGAACATTAGGAGAGGAGAGGGCTGAACTTATGTTAGAGAACCAAGATCCATTTGTATATAATGTAGTTCATTATGATATCTTTGAGGTGATTTTGTACATCTTGTACACATGAGAGGAATTGGAGAGATTGTGTGAGGTGGATTGCAGATTTTGGGGATTAAAGTGATTTTGGGCAAAATATCAAGCTTGAGATCTGGACTTGAGATTTCTACACATGATAGCTTGGGTTATCTTTCAGTTAGCACACTTGAAATTATTGTGAGAGCTACTATGCGCACTGGGCTAGAATGTTTGAAAGTTGATAGGGTAAAGTGCTCCCGCAACTGCATGCTCTCTAGAGAATTGTACAGAGTTTTCCATTTCTTCAATTTTCAGTGAATTGTCCTGAAAATTTCCAAGACAATTTAGTGCATTGTATCCTACCTACTGCCACAAAATTTAGAGAGAGATCGTTCTTGCGCAAAGAGTGATGAGTTTTTAAAGTGAGGGGGGTGGTTTTCAGACCAAATCTGAAATATATGTGCTGAATAGAAAAGTGTATAGGCCAAATGGCTCAATGAAAAGATCTGAAATTTTGCAAGGAGGGATGCCCTAAAGTTTTGATCAAGTGTGAAAGAATTCAGAGGATTTTGACATACTTGTTGGGAGATTTGAGTGACATTGTGAGGAAGGGTCAATTCTGCAAAGTGGAGATCTCATGCATGAGGAGTTTGAGATCAACAAAAAGCATGTTTGAGTGTTTAGATTCATCTTGGGAACATGGAGGGTCATCAAGAGTGGAAATTGAGATTATGCAAGGTTTCCCAAGGGTTTGAGGTGATTGTAGGGGTGGATTTGAGAAAAAGAGAGTTTACAATAGAATTTGAAGAGAGTGTTGAGAGGATCCAAAAACCTACACCACTTGGAGGAAAGAGTGAGTCTAAGTGCTTTTTGTGTAGAGAGAAGGGACATAAGGCAAGTTCATGTCCATTGACCTTTGAGAGCAAGAGATTGAGAGAAAGGAGAGGCTTACTTGACTTGGGTTTGCATGTTGGACCTTCTTCACCAAGATTGGGAGGGAGAAGATCTAAGACCAAGGAGTTGTGTGAGGTTTGTGGAGTTGAAGGACTTCCAAAAGGACATGAGTGTAGTGGAGTAAAATCACTTTTGGAGACTTTGGTGAAGGATCTTGGAGAGAGTCTTAGTACAGCTACAAAAATACTACCACCTTCATCAGCTAGTTCTCAAGTTTAGTGATGGAGATAATCTTTCAACTTATGGATAAACTATCCATGAGGGTTTGATTAATATGCACTCTAGGATTTGATGTTGTTATAGAAATCTTGGATCAACCTGAACCTTTTGTGTTCCCTAGGGTGGATTACTCTCAAATGGTGTAAGTCATTTATATACTCTATTAGTTATAGAGTGAGAGAAAAGAAAAGAGAAAAAGAAAAATTGAGAGAAGAGAAAGATAGTGAGAGGTTAAGATGGGGAAACTTCCCGTTTTCTTTGGCAAGGATGGAGAAGATGTGGAGGCCTTTGTGAGAGACTTCAAGAGAGCTTGCATAGGAAACAATGAGAGGAGGAAGAATGAGTGGGCCTCATTATTACCAGATTCCTTTGAGGATGGAGCACTTACATGGTATGAGTAAGAATACCAAAAAAGAGAAAGGAGAGATAGGGAAGAGGAGTCTTGGGAGACTTTGACTTCAGCACTCATTGAGAACTTTCTTCCTGATGAGAATTATGAGAGATTGATGAGTGAGGTTACATTTCTCAAGCAAGGAGATGGAGAGAAAGTGAGAGTCTATGTGGAAAGAGTGGAAAAGTTAGAGTCCAGATTTTGTATAGTGTTGAGGAAAGGTGAGGATGATGTGGAGACTACAATGATTGGCATAGGGTCCATGCTCACCAAGATTTTTGTGGGAGGGTTGAGACCACAAATTAGAAGCAAGGTGAGATATGAGAAACCTTCTTCCAAGGTTGAAGCTATCAAGATAGCAATTCGTATGGAGGAGAGTTTGGAAGGGGATGAGAGTGATTTGGTGGTGAAGGAGGTTGTGCATCCTCCTCAAGGCTACAAGTATGGTGGAACTTTTGATACTTTGGTGACAAGGGTTGCACCACAAGTAGTAGTTGCTCCAATTCTTGCACCTCCACCAAAGGATCCACTTCAAGCCATCATAGAACAACTTGTGGATCTCAAGATCAATGTGGTGCAACTATGGGAGAAGAGAGAGGTGGATCAGAATCTAGGGAGAGGGCCTAGGAGTTATGGAAACTATCCATATAGAGGAGTTCAACCAGCCAACAATTTCAATGATAGAAATTGTTTTGGTTGTGGAGGAAGAGGCCATATCCAAAGGAATTGCCCAAATTCCACTTACCATGGAGGAAGGGGTTATGAGGGAGCCAATAGAGGGAAAGAGGGAGGTAGTGAAACCCAAGTGGCTCCTAATCCAAACAAAGGTAAGGGGATAGCATCCATAGATGTGGTGGAGAGCAAGTATGAGAAGTGAGAGTGCTCAAACTCCAAGGGTCTTAATTTGGAGCTTTTGGCACAAGAGAAGAAGAGAGTTTGTTTTGCAGAGGATGTTCATTCTTCTCAAGGATTTACTTCAAGTAAGGATACTCCTATGTCTACTAGGAGCACTCGCACCTCAACACCATCAACAACAAAGACTCCAAGGAAGAAGTTGGGGATGGAGGATTTCATGATTTCAAAGCAACAATGGAACTACAATGTGTTGGAGGATGTTGGTAGTCACAAGGCTAACATCACAGTGGGCCAATTGATTGCTTTGAACCCTACCTTGAGAAAGGAGCTTATAGGTGGTATGAGTTCTACAAGGAGCAAGAGGAAGAAGAAGGCAAAAGTTCTAGTATCAATGGGGGTGGTGGATGCCAAGCCAGCACCATAGGAGGCTTGTGAATATGCCTCCAAAATTGATATGAGAGTGAATGGTCACAACATCAAGGATGCATTGGTTGATAGAGGATCAGCGGTAAATGCCATGTCAGAAAGGTTGATGAAGAAGTTGAGTATGATACCCTCAAGACCTTCAACATTTGTGGTGAGCATGGCAAACAAGCAACAGGTTCGACCAGTAGGGGTGATGGATAAAGTGGTAGTTTCAGTTATGAGAGTTCAAAATCTCATGACTTTCCAAGTCTTGAAGGATTCAAGCTATGACTTACTTCTTGGGAGGCCATGGTTGAGAGCACCATGCACAACTGATCAATGGCACAAAGGGTACTTGAGGATTGGGCCATCAAACCATAGAGTCACAGTTTTTGTGACTAACACTACCAACACTTCACATTCAAATACACCATCTTCTGATTATTGGGAATCAGATTTTGAAGAAGGAGCTTCAGGTGTGGACACAAGCATGGAAGAGGAGACTTCCACGGAGGAGGATGAATCTGAATCTGATTCAGATGTGTAACTTTTGTGTGCTATGGATTTTGCACCTAAGCTAGAGGTTTTGAAGGACCCAGATAAATCACCATTGACACTTGAGGAGGTAGAGAGAAGGTTATCTACCCTCAAGTATGGTCCAAATGTTACCAAGGAGGAGAAGGTGAGATTTGAGGAGATTTTCTGTAAGTTCATCCATGTGTTTGCTTTTAGTTACAGGGATTTGAAGGAAGTCACCTTGGAGGAGCACAAGATAGAGGTGGAGTCACATGCAAGACCAATCCGCCAAAAGCAACATCACATTAGCCCACCAATATCTTTGGTTGTGAAGGAGGAGATTGATAAGCTCAAGGAAGCTGGATTTATCTTTGAGGTGGAGAATTCAGAATGGGTGTCTCCAATTGTCATTGTGAAGAAAAAGAAAGGCAAGCTTTGGGTATGTGTGGATTACAAGAAGCTCAATTTTGTTACCAAGAAGGACTACTACCCATTGCCATTCATTGATGAGATCTTGGAGGAGGTTTGGAGGTCATGAGAGGTACAGTTTTGGAGATGGTTATAGGGGATATAACCAAATCAAGATTGCACTAGAGCATCAACAACTCACCACATTCACCACACCTTGTGGAACTTACGCTTTCAAGGTCATGCATTTTGGGTTTTGCAATGCTCCAGCCACATTCCAATGGTTCATAAACAAGGTATTTGAACCTTTCATTGGGAAATTTTTGAGAGACTTCATTGATGACTTTTGTATCTATGGGAGCAAGGAGGAGCACTTTGAGCACCTAATCAAAGTCTTGCAATGCTTGGATGAGGCAAATGCATCACTCAACCTAGAGAAGTGCATTTTTGGATGTGAAGAAGGTCTAATTTTGGGGCACATCATCTCCAAGGATGGAATAGTAGTTGATCTTGAGAAGGTGAGGAAAATCTCAAGGCTTCCATTCCCTTCAAGCTTGACAAAGTTACGCCAATTCTTGGGGATAGTTGGATACTATAGGAGGTTCATCTTCTCATTTTCCAAAAAGGCTTATGCATTGACCATCTACATGAAGAAGGGTGTAGATTACATGGTGATTTTGGAGGACAAGGAGGCTCTCAAAGCTTTTGAGGATCTCAAGCAATCCCTTGTTGTAGCTCCAATTCTTGCTAAACCTGATTGGAGTAAGGCTTTCATCCTCTACATTGATGCTTCTAATGTAGCTATAGGATGCACTCTTAGTCAATTAGACCAAGATGGGCATGATCATCCAATAGCTTATGCTAGTAGGCCGATGGTTTCAACAGAGAAGAACTACTCTGTCACGAAGAGAGAAGGGTTGGCAGTGATCTTTGGTCTCAAGAAGTTTAGACACTACTTGATTGGAGGGAAAGCCACCATTGTCATGGATCACAAGGCTTTGAAGTACATCTTCAACAAGCCTAATGTTGAAGGGAGACTAGCAAGGTGGATGATACTCTTGTCTGAGTATGACTACACCATTGAGGAAAGGCCAGCAAAGAAACATACAAATGCTGATTTGTTATCTAGAGCCTATGATCATGATGGAGATGAGCCAGTGGATGATTCCTTCCCGGATGAGGAGCTCATGACAATCTCAATCACTCAAGAGGTTCCAATGGAGTACAAGGAGATTGTGGATTTTATGACAAGAGGTAACTATCCAAAAGGGATGCATGCTAGGGAGAGGAAGGCCCTTGCAGCAAGATCTAGACCTTACACAATGGTAGAGGATATTTTTTTTCACCAAGGAGCAAATGGTCTTCTTCGAAGAGCAGTGGGTAAGGAAGAGTCTATCCTACTCCTAAAGGAGTTTCATGAAGGTTTAGTATGTGGAGGACACTTTGCAGGAAAGGTGACTGCTTTCAAGATTCTAGATGCAGGTTACCATTGGAGAGGGATTTTCAAGCATTGTCTTGATTATTGCAAAACTTATCATGTTTTTCAAGCTTTTGCTAGAAAGTCTACATCCATTCCACCACTTAGATCAATTCCATTGCTAGGACCTTTTGAGAAGTGGGGAATTGATTTTGTAGGTCCTCTCAATAGAACCCCAAGGAACAATCGGTACATTGTGGTAGTTACTAATTACCTTACCAAGTGGGTTGAGGCTAGAACATTGAGGGACAAGAATGAAGATGAAGTGGGTAAATTTCTTTATGAACGCATTATCACTAGGTTTGGATGCCCTTTGGAGTTGGTTTCTGATAGAGGAGGAGAGTTTACATGAAGCATTACTATAGCCATGCTATGACATTTCTCTATCACACATAGAGTAACTACATCCTATAAGCCAAATTCCAATGGCTTGGCAAAGAGAACCAATCAGACCTTGTGCATGATGTTGGCCAAAGATGCAGAAATGGAGGGGGCTAAACATCATTGGGACAAGAGGATTCATGCAATTTTGTGGGAGTATAGGACAACCATGAAGACTTCTACCGGATATTCTCCATTTCAATTGGTGTATGGTATTGAGTCTACCTTACCTATTCACTTTGATCTTCCTACCTTCCAAAGCATTCATAGGAGATTGAAGAAAGCACAAGGAGGTGATGCAGAGAAGTCAAGGAAGGATCAACTCATGGAGTTGGAAGAGGCAAGAGCAGTTGCTATGGTTCAAGTGGAGCAAGCCCAAAGGAAACAAAAGGAGAGCTATGACAAGAGGCAAGGCAAGAAGAAGGTGGAGCCTTTCAAGGAAGGTGATTGGGTAATGTTATTTGATTCCATTCGATTCAAGAGAGTGCAAAAGAAGTTTTTGCCTAAGTACTTTGGACCTTTCATAGTGGAGAAGGTGTGGGGCAATTACACCTATGATCTCAAGGAGTTGGGAGGAAGACACTTTGATAGGATTAACCATGATAAGTTGAAGATGTACCATAGAAGGTAGAGAGACCTTCACTTTGAGTACAAAGTGAAAACTTAGTCTGGGGGTAAATGTAACACTCATTTGTGCATGTGTGTGGTATTGTGATATTTAGCTTGGTTTTACAAGTACTTAAGAGATTATTTATATAGAGATAAAGGATGGTTCTATATTAGTCATGGTTAGCTAAAGTTAGTCATAGCTAAGATAGAGGGGACCTTACTTTAGAGGAAGCAGAAAAGATGAGCACCACTATTTTGGATTTTAGTGTGTTGACTTGGTATTATTCCTAGGTGTTTGGCTTTGAGGAAAGAGTTGAGAACTCTTGGGCCCGCAAGCCTTTTCGTTTTAGATTCTTCTTTAGTCCAAGGATAGCCCATGTGAAGGAATCCTTGACTTAGTGGTTGGGTTAAGATAAGACCACATGCTTAGGGGAATATGCCCATGTGAATGGATATTCCTTTCTACTTTTTGACTTTAGTTGCCTTTAGGTCTAGTAACTTGAGTTACTACGGTAATTAGTAACTTTGGTACGTAACTATTTCATAAGTATATAAACAAGGAGTGAGGAGGTACTCAACATCCTTTCAATTGCACCTATCTCTCTCTCATTGAGTTCTCTAGTGAGCAATGTCTTGAGTCTTGGAGTGTTAGCCTTGGAGGAGTATGATGGAGTTTGGGTTCCTTGCCTTCTTAGTCCATGGTGCGTTACCATAATAGCCATCAGAGGTTCATCCTGAGTGAGAGACAGGCCGGCTCACACCTCATCCTATGGTGGAGCTTCCTTGGAGGAGATACTCTTTGGTTATATAATAAAGAGAAGGTGCTCCTTTAGGGCATCGGAGTTTGAGTGTGGAATTCATGTTTTTTGTATTGTTTTTCTCTATCCTTGGAATATTACACTATCATGAGTTCAAGAGAGCTCACTTGGAGGAGATTGAGCTATGGAGATAATATTGGTCTCTAAACTATATCTCTATCACTTTAGGCTTGGTTTCTAGGGGTAGATTAATCGTAACAATATAGAGTTTACAAACAAGTTAGTCAAGATCAACAAACTAGCAAATAGGCCAAATTAGCCAAGAATGTTAAGAATATTCTATAAGTATCTAGGAAGCTACTTAGTACCTTCCAAGTATTGAGTAATGTGCAATGCAAAGTGGTGACTTCTAGGAGGAAACTTCTTAGGAAGCTTCTTGGCTAGCTTAGCTTGCATGCCAAGTAGTTGGCTTCTAGAAGGAAGCTTCTTGGGAAACTTCTTGAATAGCTTAGCTTGCATGCCAAGTAGGCGGGTTCTAGAAGGAAGCTTCTCAAGAGCCTTGTATGTTCTTTACAAATACCAAAGCCAACTCATGCTAAGCATTCAAAGTTTCACTCATTCAAGAGTCCTAATGTGATATTTCACTTTGATCTTAGATTATCCTATTTCTCTCCTTGGTCTATTGCATCAATGGTACATATGAGTTCTAGCTCTAGTAGTGTTAGTGTATCCAATGGAGGTGCACAAGTTAGAGATGGTGCTATTATGATTGGAAGTACTACTGCAAGAGGTATGTCACGACATTTGTAGTGTCAAATTTACATTGCTCAAACATTGGAGTAGTAGTGTTGGTAGTCATAGGTATTTTGGTAATTACTCATGGAATACTTGTTGAAGGTCCAATTTTATATTTGGGGTACTGATCATGTGGTGGGACCCATTATCATTTGCACCATTTTCATTATCAAATGTGCCACCAATAAGACCATCAAGGTTGAAGACCTAGGTCAAAATCAAGGGTATATCTTCAAAGTGTAGCTCCGGAGAGCTCACTTCTTTGATGTTGAGCCTTTGAGTTTCTTGGCTATGGTGGGCAACAACCAACAAGTGTCACCTAAAGTCTCTTAGCTAGAGTGGGTGTGTCATGACTGTAATCAATACATGATTATTGGCAAAGTGATTGAATGAATGATCAAGTACTAATCTATTTGAGTGTGATTCTAGTTGATGAAAAACTTATTACATCAAAGAAGTGAGAGTCAAGAGGAAATTCGGTGCAAGAACTGAGGGTGTTGGTTTTATCTCCAAGCTTAATTGATCATTGGTACCTCAATTGTGGTTCATATTTCCTTGAGAGTGATTGTGTGTAGAAGCTTTGTGTGAATCAATGCAAATTTGGCAATGGAGTAGATGGTGTGCAAAGTGTTGGCTAATTTTGATGAAAATGAAGTCTATTTCAAACAATAGTGTTTGATTTGATCATAAGAGGTGAAAGTAGGGCTAATTTGGTGCGGATTGAGCTCAAAATGTAAAATTGAACACATCTCCTCAAATAAGAGGTTTGGAGATCCCCATCCTTCCAATTTAGATCAAGTGGAGATTTTAGCCATCAAGCACCTTTGGAGGAATTATGTCAGATTTAGTGGAGGAGTGATATTAGATTTATGTCAGATTTTGGTTGAGTTGGATGAGCTTGGCCAGATTTGGAGAAGGTTTGCTAGATTTGGAGAGGGTTTGAATTCTTAAGAAAAAACATCTCAGATTTGGAGAGAGTTCAAATTGGCAAGAAGAAAGGCCTCATTTGGTTGAATTTTGGCATTTAGTGGCTTCAAGGCATAGGCTATGAGAGGCTATGAAGGCCTAACAAGCCAACTTGTTGGCATGAAGCTAGCTAGTTTAGAGTAGTTTTTTGTCATTGTTTGGCAAAATCTACCCACCTTGCTGGATTATGCACAATAGAGTTTGAACCTAGATCTCTTGTTCCTAGATTGGTTCCCTAGCCAACTGGTCCACCTTCACTTGTTATCTTAGTGACTGTTCTACTCATAACTATACACATGTAACTCTAGCTAAGAGAGGCAATTTGATCATTCTTGGTGATACCGATAGCTTAGGAAGTAGATAGACACTCTTATTATATCGAATGCAAAATGGTGGTAGAGTCAATCTGGTGTTGATTTATGAGAATGAGGGTTTTGTTTAGACTTCTTGTGATTGGGCCCCCTCCATTCTTTACTTCTTGTTTGTGCACCATGTTTATGTGAGGTGCCCTGACTTTAGAGCGTTGGTGCTCTAGTGTGCTCTTGATAGTGGAACTAGATTGATGACCAATCAGATTACTTGTTTTTCTCTTTGGTGAGGCAAGAAATGATGACTTACAAAGCATGAGAATGCATGTTGTGATGTTAGGTTACATGTCATCCTTACCCATAATATAGTTGTTGCAGTTATAACTTTATTAGTGAGTGTGTTTAGTTGGTATTGGTACTTGGTAGTGGCACTTAGTGGTGATTCTTTGGTGGGGGTACTTGTGGTGGTTATGGTTATGATTTGAGTTACTTTGTCATAATAGAGTTCTTTGGAGATTCCCAAGGAGATTCCCTAGTAGTAAAAAGTGGGTTTACCCAAAGTGGCACTTGGTATCAGTTTGTATCTCAAGTCTCAATGAGGAAAGAGATTGAGTGTGAGTTGGAGTTTGATACAAGGGAGTTTGATACAATTTGATACAAGTTTGATTCCATTGAGAATGCACTTGGTGTATCCACACCATTTTTTTGGGACATAGAAAAGATTTATGGGGACTCCAAAGGTCCCAAGTGCTACTCTAATACAATGGGTACCATTGAATTGGATGACTTTATCTAGGAGTTTGATAGTTGGTGTGATTTATAGTAGATATGGAACTTTACTTTGTTCACACACTTCATGACATGGAAGGAGTTGTTTTCAACACTTGGAGAGTCCATTGATTTGACTTTGATTTCACATCCTTGGGGCTCAAATTAAACACCATAGTCTTAAATTGATTCAATTCTCATAGCAATGCTTTTGCACACCATTTGCTCCACTATAAAATTTACAACAACTCAAGTAGTGCTTCTACCCACAATCCACACAATTCAAGAAGAATTTTGAGTAATCATGATCTAGGTATCAACAATCTAACCAGGCTTGGAGATACCACCAATGAACTTGGTTTTCACCCAATTTCTCCTTGATTCTCACTTCTTAATGT
The DNA here is from genome assembly GCA_948567375.1 of Lunularia cruciata. Lineage (NCBI taxonomy): Eukaryota > Viridiplantae > Streptophyta > Marchantiopsida > Lunulariales > Lunulariaceae > Lunularia > Lunularia cruciata. Next base: position 49,048,462 of record OX419755.1, on the reverse strand, counting down.
AATTAGTTTACAATCAACTCAAATTAAACTCAATTCAAATCAAAAATCAATCTTCAATTCAATGATCTGCAAATAATGAGCAATAATTACAATCAAACTACATCCATTCTAGCTAAGAGACTCCAAGTGACTTGCTAACCTCTGTCCATTATAGCTAAGAGCTCAAAGGCTCAACATCAAAGAAGTGAGCTCTTTGGAGCTGCATTTCAAAGGTATATCCATTACTCAATCTAAATCTCTAGCCCTAATGTAGTCATTGATGGCACATTTGACAATGCAAATGGTCCAAGTGAGAGTGGGTCATATAGTGTAATCAATAGCATTAATACAAAATTTGGCCACCACTAAGTAGTCTTTGAGCAAGTACTAATATAACTTTGACTGCCAAGACTATCACTCCAGACATCCGAGCAAACTAGCTTTGGTGTTGCAAATATTGTAACAAAACCTCTACCATTTTTTTTCTAGGTATAGTTCCTAGTACCTTCCTCCATTTTGGCTATATCTTTGCATGTGGCACCAAAATAAATTCATGGGTTAGATCTACATGAAGTGGATAGTAGATTGTATTCTTGTGTTACACCATGTCAATCAAATTTGGAACATGTTTCTTTGTTATGAGTAGATTCTCAAGCAAATTTTCATTTGAACCTTGTTTCCTATGTACATTTACCTCATGCAATTCTTCTTGCACAAGCCCCATGTACATATGAGGAGGAATTGGGGCAGATAAGGCTCTAGTACTGGCAAAAGAAAGGGAGAAAAGGGTGGGCCAAGGTATTGCCACACCAACAAAGGAGGAAAGGGCAATCTTGGATAAAGAGGATGGTGATGGTGAATGAAGGCATGAATCAAGGAAAGGGAAAAAGGGAAGGCATGTGAGAGTGGCATCTTCCTCTACCTTGGCTTCCTTTATGCAAGATCATTCCAATCAATCAAAATTGAGAGTTGAGTCCTTGGAAGCAAAAGAAAGATATAGATTGGGAAAAATAGAAGCTCAACAAATAGCCGAGATAGAGAAGATACGAGTGAAAGCAAAGGTGGTAAAGAAGTTGAGGTGGCAGAAGATGAGATCCAAAGTAGAGAAAATCTGCATAAAAGAGAGATATGCTAAGTCAAGGCACTTCCACTTAAAGATATCAAAATTAGCTAGGTCAAGGAAAACACCTAAAGGGATCAAATTTATACTGAGAACTCTTAGTCAGATAGATGGAATATCTTTGGATGCCATGAATGATGGTAATGCTCCAAGGGATTACACACAAATCCCAAATTCTTAGTTCATATTCTAGACTAAACTATTGATTACATTTAATCAAATTCTACAAAGTAGCACAAAGAACAAAGAGATGGTTAAGTTTTTCTATAGAACAACTGATTTTACAAAACAGTTTTGCAAAGTATTGGTATTTTACCCACTACCTACAATAATAAAGTATTATTACGAAGTAGATTGTAGATAGCCAAGTATTACAGAATTTGGATTTGTGTATGTCTCAAAAGAATATATGAAATGTGTTTTGAATGAGTTTCCATATTGATTTCTGTTTTGGAGTGTTTTTATGTTGATTTTGGAGTATTGGAATGTTTTTATGTTAATTGTTATGATTGTTAGGTCCAAAAAAGTTCTTATTGTTAATTCTTGATAATTTCTCATGGTTGTGCAAGTGATCATGATTAGTTCATTTGATGGTCTAGTCTATAAAAAGATGGCATTGTTCTACAAAGTTAGGCAATAGAGAGTCAAGTTATAAATCACTTGTCATAAGCAAAGTTGAGTAGTAGTTGGTTCAATGAAAAGTTAGTTTATAGAATTGAGTAATTGTACCAAAGTTGGGTTTTTAGAGTAGGGTAGTTGTTGGGTTATAGTTATATGAAAGATAATGGTAGTTATAGTTTATAAAGATTTTAGTTGAATCAAGTTTAGTGATACACCCAACTTTCTCAAATGAAACTTTTTCATGATTTGAGTTCTTAAATGAATCATCAAAGTCTCATGAGTCCAAAGTCCTTTCTTGATTTAATGAGTCAAGAGTTGATAAACTAATTCAATGGATCTAATGGAATAGGGCTATTTTACAAGGTTATTCTTATTTTGTGGTAATGATCTGAGTTATATTACAAGGTGATGAAGATTACAAGGTAATGTATGAATTTGATTAAAGTTGAGTGTATTAATATTGAGTGTATTAAAATCAAGTGTGGATTTTTCAAATGTGGAGGGTCTGGTGGAAGGTTTATGGTTAGGGATTTTTGGTAAACCCAAAGGGTTCAGATGGAGGACCGTTGGCAAAAGGTTTAGGTTTGGGTGGAGGGCCGCTTGGGAGATCGCTTGCGAGGTAGGGATCATTGGTGGTTGGTTGTGGGAGGAGGTTGTTGGGCCCCACTTTAGGGGCTGTTCAGGGCTCTTAGTTTGAGGAGGAGGAGTTAGTGAATGACACATCATGAAATGCATGACAAATGACACACAATATTCATACTATGCAAGTAGTGAGATAGGTATGTATGAGAGTTGCATGACATAGAATAGAGGAATGAAAGTATGTGTGAGATGAGAGTTAGAAAATTCAGAAAAGTGGATGAATATTTTATGGCCTAATGTTGATAGATTTGCCAAATGTAAAACATTGGATTAATTTATCATGAGGATGGTTTGCACCATTTAGAGTTATGTATACACAACTTTATTGTGTATTATTTCATATACACAACTCTAAATATATCTTACACAACTCAATATCAACTTAGGAATATATCATACACAATACAAAACTCAAGACTTATGATCTAGTTAAGTTTAGAAAGTGTGGTCATAAATGCAGTCCATTGATATAAAACATATGGATGCAAAATGTTGATATATCCAAGGACATTATGTGTGCTCAAATGATGCATACTATAGAAATATAAATGGTGAGATATACATGTAGCATGCACTCACTTCTTCATGTCATGTACATTGTTTGAGTGGTGTCATCCATCCTTGTGTCCTCTTGCTCACATCAAATAGAAGGCTGTACTCTAATATGCTTGAGCATAGAATCAAATTACTCAATAATGGATATCCTAATCAACACTGGACTATATCTCCACATGAGCTCCCACTCCCTATCATGAATGGGAGAATCCTATAATGTGGTAGCTAAACCCTCATAAGGATATATACTATAATCTTGAATGTGGTTAGAAGTTCGTTCCTCAATGAGGAACTCAATGGCTGAAACATAAGTGACTCCATTAAATCTATCTAAGGGTATTAGGAAGAGGTCCAATGATGAGGTATCTAATACAATAGATAGAAAAGAGATTAAGGTAGGAAGTTGTATAACACCAGAGGAATGGTTTTGACAATATGGAAAGAATGCACTATCAATTATCAATATATCTCTAAGACATAAACCTAAAGCATTAAATCCACTATAAGTTTGATGTGAGAAACCTCTCCAATTGTTATGATACTAATCCTCTCTATCAAGTATGATTATAATCCAGGCTACTGTGTGTACTTCCTTAGGAAATAAACCTTCATCTTACATGGAGCAAAAGAGATGCTCTATCTCTCCTTTGGTGCTATTTGTCCAAATCATAACCTCAAAATGTGTCGTACAATACTCCATGAAATCTCTAACTTTAGGTTGTGAAACATATCTAAACCTAGTGAAGGCTCAATGAATGACTATCCATACCACTACACTGCATCACACCATTGAAAGAGTAGTTTACTACTATCCTATATAATATTTACTAGGCAACCAACATCTAAAACTAAGGTCTTTGCCTCTCATGAGCATAAACTCTATGTTGAATGAAGGCTCTAGATAAGGTTCCCCTTTCCCTCAACATCCTAAGTCTAGAAGCTCACAAAAGAGCATCATTTTCCTCTCCTCATACCATTCTATCTTCTTGGTAGCATGTACAAAAGGTGATGTGGGCACAAGATTGTAAGAAGTGCAAGGTCTCCACAAATCAATCTTAGAATGGGAAGTGATCATGTTAGGCTTTCCCATAGGTCCTCCATGGAGATGGGGCTTGGTTTGGGTCTCACAAGTATGTGTATAGGGCTTTGCAGCAATAAAAGTGGACTCCTTCTAGGCTAACCTTCATTCTCTCTATTTGGGGGTACTAATATCTCAATCTATGTACTAGAAGAGACTATCTCTGTATAGTCCATTTGAGTTTGCATTCCTTTCTAAATCTCCATACCCACCAACTCCTCATAGGCTCTCTAAGACTTCTTTAACAATCCTATGGTAATAAAAAATCTCTCTTGTAAAATTCCTCATCATCGTGGTACTCAAGCATCATGAGGTGTCTATTGCTCATAAGCCTATCTAACTCCACATGCTCACCTTGGGATGTACTTTTCTTCTCCCAATTATTTTTTTCTCTTTATGCTAAGTCTCTCTTCCTCTCAAGGAGCATGTGCACCCTCTCCACTAAGTCACATTCCCTTGCAAGGGCCTCATCCTTCCCAAGTGCTTACTATGGAGGACTCACAAGGGCAAACGAAAGAGTCATGTCCTAGTGGCCTAACTTAACAATGGATAATCTAACTATCTCCTTGCTTGCACTCACAACTCCTTACACTAAGTCACCAAACCTTAGAGAAGTGTTTTTGCTACAAATATGAGGAGTAGTGTCATGTGCTGTAACACCCATTTGTGCATGTGTGTGGTATTGTGATATTTAGCTTGATATTACAAGTACTTAAGAGATATTATTTATATAGAGATAAAGGATGGTTCTATATTAGTCATGGTTAGCTAAAGTTAGTCATAGCTAAGATAGATGGGACCTTACTTTAGAGGAAGTAGAAAAGATGAGCACCACTATTTTGGATTTTAGTGTGTTGACTTGGTATTATTCCTAGGTGTTTGGCTTTGAGGAAAGAGTTGAGAACTCTTGGGCCCGCAAGCCTTTTTGTTTTAGATTCTTCTTTAGTCCAAGGATAGCCCATGTGAATGAATCCTTGACTTAGTGGTTGGGTCAAGATAAGACCACATGCTTAGGGGAATATGCCCATGTGAATGGATATTCCTTTCTACTTTTTGACTTTACTTGACTTTTAGTCTAGTAACTTGAGTTACTACGGTAATTAGTAACTTTGGTATGTAACTATTTCACAAGTATATAAACAAGGGGTGAGGAGGTACTCATCATCCTTTCATTTGCAACTATCTCTCTCTCATTGAGTTCTCTAGTGAGCAATGTCTTGAGTCTTGGAGTGTTAGCCTTGGAGGAGTATGATGGAGTTTGGGTTCCTTGCCTTCTTAGTCCATGGTGCGCTACCATAATAGCCATCAGAGGTTCATCTTGAGTGAGAGATAGGCCGGCTCACATTTTTGGTTCCGTTGCCGGGACCTCTCTAGAAGGCAAGATAATGTTCCGCGTCCAATTCTACATTAGGCAGAAGGAGGCTATGAGAGCTCACTTGGAGACAACATTAGGAGAGGAGAGGGCTGAACTTATGTTAGAGAACCAAGATCCATTTGTATACCCTGTAGTTCATTATGATGTCTTTGAGGTGATTTTGTACATCTTGTACACATGAGAGGAATTGGAGAGATTGTGTGAGGTGGATTGCAGATTTTGGGGATTAAGGTGATTTTGTGCAAAATCTCAAGTTTAAGATCTGGACTTGAGATTTCTACACATGATAGCTTGGGTTATCTTTCAGTTAGCACACTTGAAATTATTGTGAGAGCTACTATGCGCACTGGGCTAGAATGTTTGAAAGTTGATAGGGTAAAGTGCTCCCGCAACTGCATGCTCTCTGGAAAATTGTATAGAGTCTGCCATTTCTTCAATTTTCAGTGAATTGTCTTGAAAATTTCCAAGAAAATTAACTGCATTGTATCCTACCTGCTGCCACAAAAATTAGAGAGAGATCGTTCTTGCGCAAAGAGTAATGAGTTTTTGAAGTGAGGTGGATGGTTTTCAGACCAAATCTGAAATATGGGTGCTGAATAGAAAAGTGTCTAGGCCAAATGGCTCAATGAAAAGATCTGAAATTTTGCAGGGAGGGACGCCCTAGAGTTGTTATCAAGTGTGAAAAATTTCAGAGGACTAAGACATATTGGTTGGGAGATTTGAGTGACATTATGAGGAATGGTCAATTCTGCAGAGTGGAGATCTCATGCATGAGAAGTTTGAGATCAACAAAAAGCATGTTTGAGTGTTTAGATTCATCTTGGGAACATGGAAGGCCATCAAGAGTGGAAATTGAGATTATGCAAGGTTCCCCAAGGGTTTGAGGTGATTGTAGGGGTGGATCTGAGGAAAAGAGAGTTTACAATAGAATTTGAAGAGAGTGTTGAGAGGATCCAAAAACCTACACCACTTGGAGGAAAGAGTGAGTCTAAGTGCTTTCTATGTGGAGAGAAGGGACATAAGGCAAGTTCATGTCCATTGACCTTTGAGAGCAAGAGATTGAGGGAAAGGAGAGGCTTAATTGACTTGGGTTTGCATGTTGGACCTTCTTCACCAAGATTGGGAGGGAGGAGATCTAAGACCAATGAGTTGTGTGAGGTTTGTGGAGTTGAAGGACTTCCAAAAGGACATGAGTGTAGTGGAGTAAAAACACTTTTGGAAACTTTGGTGAAGGATCTTGGAGAGAGTCTTAGTACAGCTACAGAAATACTACCACCTTCATCAGCTAGTTCTCAAGATTAGTGATGGAGATAATCTTTCAACTTATGGATAAACTATCCATGAGAGTTAGATTAATATGCACTCTAGGATTTGATGTTGCTATAGAAATCTTGGAGCAACCTGAACCTTTTGTGTTCCCTAGAGTGGATTATTCTCAGATGGTGTTAGTCATGTATATACTCTATTAGTAATAGAGTGAGAGAAAAGAAAAGAGAAAAAAAAATTGAGAGAAAAGAAAGATAGTGAGGGGTTAAGATGGGGAAACTTCTGTTTTTCTTTGGTAAGGATGGAGAAGATATGGAGGCCTTTGTGAGAGACTTCAAGAGAGCTTGCATAGGAAACAATGAGAGGAGGAAGAATGAGTGGGCCTCATTATTACCAGATTTCTTTGAGGATGCAACACTTACATGGTATGAGTCAGAATAGCAAAAGAGAGAGAGGAGAGAGGGGGAAGAGGAGTCTTGGGAGACTTTGACTTCAGCACTCATTGAGAACTTTCTTCCTGATGAGAGTTATGAGAGATTGATGAGTGAGGTCACATAGGGAGAGGGCCTAGGAGTTATGGAAACTATCCATATAGAGGAGGCCAACCAGCCAACCAGCCAACAATTTCAATGATAGAAATTGTTTTGGTTGTGGAGGAAAAGGCCATATCCAAAGGAATTGCCCAAATTCCACTTACCATGGAGGAAGGGGTTATGAGGGAGCCAATAGAGGGAAAGAGGGAGGTAGTGAAACCCAAATGGCTCCTAATCCCAAAAAAGGTAAGGGAATAGCATCCATAGATGTGGTTGAGAGCAAGTATGAGAAGGGAGAGTGCTCAAACTCCAAGGGTCTTAATTTGGAGTTTTTGGCACAAGAGAAGAAGAGAGTTTGTTCATTCTTCTCAAGGATTTACTTCAAGCAAGGATACTCCTATGTCTACTAGGAGCACTCGCACCTCAACACCATCAACAAAAAAGACTCCAAGGAAGAAGTTGGGGATGGAGGACTTCTTGATCTCAAAGCAACAATGGAACTACAATGTGTTGGAGGATGTTGGTAGTCACAAGGCTAACATCATAGTGGGCCAATTAATTGCTTTGAACCCTACCTTGAGAAAGGAGCTTAGAGGTGGTTTGAGTTCTACAAGGAGCAAGAAGAAGAAGAAGGCAAAAGTTCTAGTATCAATGGGGGTGGTGGATGCCAAGCCAGCACCATGGGAGGCTTATGAATATGCCTCCAAGATTGATGTGAGAGTGAATGGTCACAACATCAAGGATGCATTGGTTGATGGAGGATCAGCAGTGAATGCCATGTCAGAAAGGTTGATGAAGAAGTTGGGTATGATACCCTCAAGACCTTCAACAGTTGTGGTGAGCATGGCAAACAAGCAACAAGTTTGACCAGTAGGGGTGATGGATAAGGTGGTAGTTTCAGTTATGGGAGTTCAAAATCTCATGACTTTCCAAGTCTTGAAGGATTCAAGCTATGACTTACTTCTTGGGAGGCCATGGTTGAGAGCAGCACGCACAACTGATTGATGGCACAAATGGTACTTGAGGATTGGGCCATCAAACCATAGAGTCACAGTTCCTGTGACTAACACCACCAACACTTCACATTCAGATACACCATCTTCTAATTATTGGGAATCAGATTCTGAAGAAGGAGCTTTAGGTGTGGACACAAGCATGGAAGAGGAGACTTCCACGGAGGAGGATGAATCTGAATCTGATTCAGATGTGTATCCTTTGTGTGCTATGGATTTTGCACCTAAGCTAGAGGTTTTGAAGGACCCAGACAAATCACCATTGACACTTGAGGAGGTAGAGAGAAGGTTAGCTACCCTTGAGTATGGTCCAAATGTTACCAAGGAGGAGAAGGTGAGATTTGAGGAGATTTTCCGCAAGTTCATCCATGTGTTTGCTTTTAGTTACAAGGATTTGAAGGAAGTCACCTTGGAGGAGCACAAGATAGAGGTGGAGTCACATGCAAGACCAGTTTGCCAAAAGCAATGTCGCATTAGCCCACCAATATCTTTGGTTGTGAAGGAGGAGATTGATAAGCTCAAGGAGGCTGGATTTATCTTTGAGGTGGAGAATTCAGAATAGGTGTCTCCAATTGTCATTGTGAAGAAAAAGAAATGGCAAGCTTCGGGTATGTGTGGATTACAAGAAGCTCAATGCTGTTACCAAGAAGGACTACTACCCATTGCCATTCATTGATGAGATCTTGGAGGAGGTTGCAGGTCATGAGAGGTACAATTTTGGAGATGGTTATAGTGGATATAACCAAATCAAGATTGCACCAGAGCATCAACAACTCACCACATTCACCACATTTTGGGGAACTTACGCTTTCAAGGTCATGCCTTTTGGGCTTTGCAATGCTCCAGCCACATTCCAACGGTTCATGAACAAGGTATTTGAACCTTTCATTGGGAAATTTGTGAGAGATTTCATTGATGACTTTTGTGTCTATGGGAGCAAGGAGGAGCACTTTGAGCACCTAATCAAAGTCTTGCAACGCTTGGATGAGGCAAATGCATCACTCAACCCAGAGAAGTGCATTTTTGGATGTGAAGAAGGTCTACTTTTGGGGCACATCATCTCCAAGGATGGAATAGTAGTTGATCCTGAGAAGGTGAGGAAAATCTCAGACCTTCTATTCCCTTCAAGCTTGACAAAGTTACGCCAATTCTTGGGAATGGTTGGGTACTATAGGAGGTTCATCTTCTCATTTTCCAACAAGGCTTATGCATTGACCATCTACATGAAGAAGGGTGTAGATTACATGGTGATTTTGGAAGACAAGGAGGCTCTCAAAGCTTTTGAGGAGCTCAAGCAATCCCTTGTTGTAGCTCCAATTCTTGCTAAACCTGATTGGAGTAAGCCTTTCATTCTCTACACTGATGCTTCTAATGTAGCTATAGGATGCACTCTTAGTCAATTAGACCAAGATGGGCATGATCATCCAATAGCTTATGCTAGTAGGCAGATGGTTTCAGTAGAGAAGAACTACTCTGTCACGGAGAGAGAAGGGTTGGCAGTGATCTTTGGTCTCAAGAAGTTTAGACACTACTTGATTGGAGGGAAAGCCACAATTGTCACAAATTGCAAGGCTTTGAAGTACATCTTCAACAAGCCTAATGTTGAAGAGAGACTAGCAAGGTGGATGATACTCTTGTCTGAGTATGACTACACAATTGAGGATAGGCCAGGAAAGAAACATGCAAATGCTGATTTATTATCTAGAGCCTATGATCATGATGGAGATGAGCCAGTGGATGATTCCTTCCCGGATGAGGAGCTCATGACAATCTCAGTCACTCAAGTGGTTCCAATGGAGTACAAGGAGATTGTGGATTTTGTGACAAGAGGTAACTATCCAGAAGGGATGCATGCTAGGGAGAGGAAGGCCCTTGCAGCAAGATCTAGACCTTACATAATGGTGGAGGATATTATTTTTCACCAAGGAGCAGATGGTCTACTTCGAAGAGCAGTGGGTAAGGAAGAGTCTATCCTACTCATAAAGGAGTTTCATGAAGGGTTAGTATGTGGAGGACACTTTGCAGGAAAGGTGACTACTTTCAAGATTCTAGATGCAGGTTACCATTGGAGAGGGATTTTCAAGCATTGTCTTGATTATTGAAAAACTTGTCATGTTTGTCAAGCTTTTGCTAGAAAGTCTACATCCACTCCACCACTTAGACCAATTCCATTGCTAGGACCTTTTGAGAAGTGGGGAATTGATTTTGTAGGTCCTCTCAATAGAACCCCAAGGAACAATCGGTACATTGTGGTAGTTACTGATTACCTTACCAAGTGGGTTGAGGCTAGACCATTGAGGGACAAGAATGAAGATGAAGTGGGTAGATTTCTTTATGAACGCATTATCACTAGGTTTGGATGCCCTTTGGAGTTGGTTTCTGATAGAGGAGGAGAGTTTACAGGAAGCATTACTACAACCATGCTACGACATTTCTCTATCACGCATAGAGTAACTACATCCTATAAGCCAAATTCCAATAGCTTGGCAGAGAGAACCAATCAGACCTTGTGCATGATGTTGGCCAAAGATGCAGAAATGGAGGGCGCTAAACATCATTGGGACAAGAGGATTCATGCAGTTTTGTGGGAGTATAGGACAACCATGAAGACTTCCACCGGATATTCTCCATTCCAATTGGTGTATGGTATTGAGTCTACCTTACCTATTCACTTTGATCTTCCTACCTTCCAAAGCATTCATAGGAGATTGAAGAAAGCACAAGGAAGTGATGTAGAGAAGTCAAGGAAGGATCAACTCATGGAGTTGGAAGAAGCACGAGCAGTTGCTATGGTTCGAGTGGAGCAAGCCCAAAGGAAAAAAAAGGAGAGCTATGACAAGAGGCAAGGCAAGAAGAAGGTGGAGCCTTTCAAAGAAGGTGATTGGGTAATGTTGTTTGATTCCATTCGATTCAAGAGAGTGCAAAAGAAGTTTTTGCCTAAGTACTTTGGACCTTTCATAGTAGAGAAGGTGTGGGGCAATTACACCTATGATCTCAAGGAGTTGGGAGGAAGACACTTTGATAGGATTAACCATGATAAGTTGAAGATGTACCATAGAAGGTAGAGAGACCTTCACTTTGAGGACAAAGTGAAAACTTAGTCCGGGGGTAAATGTAACACCTATTTGTGCATGTGTGTGGTATTGTGATATTTAGCTTGATATTACAAGTACTTAAGAGATATTATTTATATAGAGATAAAGGATGGTTCTATATAAGTCATGGTTAGCTAAAGTTAGTCATAGCTAAGATAGAGGGGACCTTACTTTAGAGGAAGTAGAAAAGATGAGCACCACTATTTTGGATTTTAGTGTGTTGACTTGGTATTATTCCTAGGTGTTTGGCTTTGAGGAAAGAGTTGAGAACTCTTGGGCCCGCAAGCCTTTTTGTTTTAGATTCTTCTTTAGTCCAAGGATAGCCCATGTGAAGGAATCCTTGACTTAGTGGTTGGGTCAAGATAAGACCACATGCTTAGGGGAATATGCCCATGTGAATGGATATTCCTTTCTACTTTTTGACTTTACTTGACTTTTAGTCTAGTAACTTGAGTTACTACGGTAATTAGTAACTTTGGTACGTAACTATTTCACAAGTATATAAACAAGGGGTGAGGAGGTACTCATCATCCTTTCATTTGCAACTATCTCTCTCATTGAGTTCTCTAGTGAGCAATGTCTTGAGTCTTGGAGTGTTAGCCTTGGAGGAGTATGATGGAGTTTGGGTTCCTTGCCTTCTTAGTCCATGGTGCGCTACCATAATAGCCATCAGAGGTTCATCCTGAGTGAGAGACAGGCCGGCTCACAGTGCAAGGAGTGCCAAAGGAGTGTCTTAGAAAGGAGGAAGAGCATCTATTATGAGAGTGTGATCTATAACAACATTGTGGGTAGGGGGTGTAGGAAGGTATTCCAAAGGGAGTACTCTTTAGAATACTAGGTTGAGAGAGAGGAATTGGAGGTCATCTAGAGGAGCATATACAAGGAGAGTGCCATTTACAACATCATGAATATGAATATGACCTATGCACAATGAACATCCATTGAAACACAAAACTCAATACACAAAAATGAGTTACAACTTAATAAAACATGGCTATTATTTGACAAGAGATTACTCATGGTATGCTTCAACATGGAGAAGGCTGGATCAATAATTCCATCTAACTTTATTCAATTTTTGAAATATAATACATGATAAAAACTTGCTAGAAAGTTGAAGATTTCCATTGGAATCTATAGGTCTACTCTCACTCACCCTCCTCCTTGTCTCCTGCATCTCCATGGTCATAAAGCTCCTCATTCTGCCCAAGGATAGTACCATAGTCAATCTTATCCTTGCCTATGAAGCCACTTTCTAAGAAGAGATAGGTACGGAACTATCCAACAAATGATTACTTGAAGCATCTATCATCCAAGCATCAAATTTGCTTTAATAAAGATTTCAACTTGGCCTCAACTAAAGTCATCATCAGCTTTGCCTAGTCATAGTACTCCCCCATTCTTCCCACCTTAGTCTTCACATTCAAGGCTAGATGTCCATGTATAGCCTTGGGATGTTGCATGAGTGCAAGCACACAATTACACATTTGGAAAAATGATGTCCAAGCTCCATAAACTCATTGTCTTACCAAGTATCTTTTTGAAATTAGGTCCTTCACTACAAACCAATCTTGTACCCATGAGTAAGGCACCACCCCCCTTTCTCTGCATTGCACATTGGCAAAGCAAAAGTATGTATGATTTGGCCAAGAGCAAGGGTGTAAGGTCTCTTGTGCACCAATCTAGTGTGCATACTACCTTCCCAAGATTGCACAAACTTGGTACATATAGGAATTTGTACAAAGATATGATAGTTAGCAAAATCTAAACCCATCACATCTTAAACACACAACTTAAACAAAAAATTGAGAAACAAACTCACAAATACATAACTCAAAAACAGATTAAGGGGTAGGCATGGGATTGCCTAAAGTGCTTGAGCGATTGAGAGGGATTGCTTGTAGGTTGGGAGCTAGGCACGGGATCACCTTTAGTGCATGGGCGCATGGAGGATTGCCAATAGGTTGAGGAGCAGTCAACAATGGCTGGTGGCTAGGGGTGCGGAATGGGTCACAAACAAGAATTTGGGTCGCAAACAAGAAGTTGCTTGCAAACCCTAACCTTGATTGGGGGTGGTGGAATCAAGAGCAGGCCCAAGGAGGGAAATTGGGGAACAAGGGAGAGAAATCAGAAAATAGAATCAATATAGTAAATTGATTGAACACAAACACAAATTACAAATGACACACCTACATTTGGGCAAGGAAAATCAAATGCAATGCAAATTTTTAACCCAAGTAATCAAGATCTCTCTCCCAAATGTTCTCCATATATTTTTAAATCTACTCATTGTCTAACTAGGCACACTTGATATAAGTCATATGGTACTCCTTTGTATGGAATCCACTCAACCATTCTTCTTTTTTGAACTCCTCCATGTTGGGCATATCCCACACCTTTTTGTCTATGTCCAAATGGCCAAATGCCTACCTATCAAGAACCTTTGATTATTTTTGATACTTGTATGCCTTCCTTTCCTTTCCCTTCCTTTTTTCCTTTGTTTGTCCCACTCTCAACTCTTTCTCACTCTAAATTTCTCTCCTTCTCCTAACTCTCTTTCTTTATCCCTCATCTAAATCCTTTCAAATTTCTCCTTCTCTCTTCCTTTCTCTCTTCTCCTCTCTTTCTCTCTCTTGTTTCTCCTTCTTCAAATGTCTCTCTTTTGATCTTCCTTCTCTTTCTCCTTCTTGACCTTCCTCTTCCTTTGACCTTCTCCGTCCTTCTCTCATGTAAAACATCCACCACTCTTTCTTCCTCATTTTTTTCTCTCCTTTGTTACTCCTTTTCTCTTCCTTTCTCCTCCCTTATATAAAATTTTGTTCCATTCTTGCTTTGATATTCTGTGCATGTCTCTTTTGTAATTTCTCTCCTTATTTTTATACTTTCACAATGCAATAGTATTTTCAATTGATTTATCCAACAATTCTTATATCAAGTGGGCAGAAATCTATTATTGTGCCTACATAAATCTATACAATGAAGGCTTGAATCCAAATTCTTTGCTCTACAATCTATATTATGCAAGTAGGTAATTAATTTTCCTCCCTACAAACAATCTATATTGTACAATCCAAGAATCAATATTATACAATCCATGAATTGATATTTATACTGCAATAATATTTCTTCTACAATAAGGATCCACATTTCTACCGCAACAACAATAGTTTAGTCAAGAAATTCTTATGCATTCATAATTCAAATTCAGTCAATGGAAAATATTCTAGGGAGAGTGATTCTCCATTACAATGCAAAACTCCATTCAAGGTCAAATTGGAAGTTTCATTTCTCTTGAAGTTTCATTTCAATGTAATGAAGGTGACAAGGATTTGCAAATAAAATGGAAAGTGGTTTTATGGGATTTAAGGTTACTAGGATTTATGAATCAAAGAGGAATGTGACTTAATAAGGACTGCAAATGTGTGAAATAAAGGAGAATGAGATTTAAGAAGGATTGTAAAGGGAGGGAGATTTAAAAGGGGTTACAAAAAAGTACAATTCAAAGAATTGTACTTTTTTGAATTTCAAAGAATTTCAATTGGGTTTCAAATGCTATGACAACCTTTCCATAAATGTGAAAATTGGAATAAAAAAGTGGTAAATTGACAAAAAGCCTTTGTGAAAAATCAAGAGGTAAACATGATAAACCTTTTATTACAATATATTCAATAATCCACCAGGTTGCATGTTGAATACATTACACATTTCAATCACAACTTCTCTAGTCTCTTCTCTAGTAGGAACTCCTAGTCCATTTGATTTGGTTTCTTTAGTTCCCACATTTATATCATTTAATTGTGTGAACTCTATTCTAGGATCTTCTTCAACCCAAATGTCACTCTTATTGAGACAAAAAATTATGCAAAATTATGCAGCAACTAATACACTTCATCAAATATAAATTTCTATCTTTAATTTTGAGTTGAACTCTTAGTCCATCAAGGAATACCATCATGCTTTCAACACTTTGATGCAATGATCATTGATAATCTGAGGCCTTGCAACACAATTGTTAACTACCATTGTCTCTTGTGTACAAGGAAGCTTGAAAGAAGGTACCAAGTGGCTCATGAGAACATACCTAAAGTTGCCAAGCAGATATTGGTGTTGCTTGAAGGAAGAACTAGACCCTCTTTGATTCAAATCACCTCACAAAGGTGATTTATAGATGCAAGTCATATCATGATAAGACCCAAACATCCTACAATAACACCTAGCTCATTCCACAATTCAACTCACACAATTCCATACCATAGCACAAGTACCAATACCTACCTAGACAATAATAAGCTTAAGAAATAGTGCTCAATTGCCAATATACACCTAGACAATAACAAGTGAGCTTAAGAAGTAATGCTTAACTACACCAATAAAATTTCACATTAAAACTGGAGTGGGTGTGAACTAATTTTATAGGAAAGGATACACCACAAGTGAGAAGCAAAACTCACACTCCTCCTTGCATTGAACACTCACCTCCTGAAAAATGTCTTATTTGCCTCATATCATTGTATATCACCTGGTCATTGATTGAATATGAACCTTTTTGACTATAGTTGATTTCACTATCCACTTTAGTTCATTGGACAAGAGGAAATAAAGTACTATCCACCAATCCTACACATCCTTTGAACATTTGGGTTGCAAAGATGTTCAAAATCTATTCCTTTCTTCCAAGTTTGAGCAAAGTAACTTCTTCACTCAAAGTGGCAACAATGGCTATCATGACTCTATGAATAAATTTTGTGGTCAATCTTGGGCTAATTCTCCATCTTGCTACACATATACTATTTCTATTATGTCCAATCCAATCCAAGGTCATTACCAATTGAACCCACACAAGGGATTGCACCTTTCTTACATTTCTCTTTTTGAAAATGTAGTGTTCTCTAATGAGATCAAGCAAAGAAAGAAAAGATGGTATGTTTATTCTCACTAGTTGTCTAAAGGAGATTAGATTGACATCTCAACAAAATTTACAAGCAAAGTTGGTGCTCCTATTGTAAATATTTCTCTCAAGAAGATACTTCTTGGAATGAAAAAAATATTAGCCCTTCAATATTAATTCATCTACATTTTCTCAATCTAGAACACCCCATGTTTCATCACTCCATGTTTTCTCATATTTCCAAATTTTCTTTAAACCACCATCATCAATGTCAACTTCATTTCCTCTCTGTCCTTCTATATGATTTGCCATGCATTTCTTGATTTCTTTCACTAATTGTTGCATGCTACAACGCGGCATTTTTTCCATCACCGACTAAAATGTCTCACTCATGCCTACATAAACCCAATTCAGCCACACTAGCTCAATTGAATTCAATCACACACACACAAGATATGCAAGCTTGAAACATACAGGAGTTGAGTGGTGCACCCACCCAAGCTGAAAATATGCATGAGTTTTGAAATGTACCCGGCATGGAAGAGAAGTGATGCACCCACCACAAAGAATAGTCATGAACACATAAACCCGGGGTTTCATAAGGACTAGGTCCAATCTTTCATAAGGGCTCAACGCATGGCATTCGCTTTTCACACTCAAATTCCTCTTGCAATTAGTGACTCTAATTAATCTTTACCAAGTTCATTAAGAGTAATAGGCTTACCCCCTAAACCCAAAAATTGTTGTGGGTCAAAATAATCATGACTCTCAAATATTTTATGGCTAAAAGAAGTGTGTCTCCCCTCTACCCTGACCATAAAGATTTACATGAATACCCTTAAGGTTATTTATGGGAGCTCTATGGGTAGTGAAAAAAATTATTTGAAACGCACTAGTGTATGCTAACTATCCAAACCCTAAAATTTACAATAAGTGTATAAAATTTATATTCATTAGAATAAGACTATAAGATTAGAATTTAGTTTGAAAATATGAAGATATAAAATAAAAGTTACAATCAATCATAAATTTTATTTTATATCTTCATAGTTTTCAAACTAAATTCTAACGAGACAAGTGAATGAGACCTAAAATTTAGAAAAAGAAAACTCGCAACCCATTGTTCTTACACTCAAATAATCATTCTAAACCTTAAAATTTTTTGAATACACTCTTATCTTAGAATACAAAATTAAAATACTCTATAACTTTAATACCAATAGAACCGCATATCTCTACACAATTCTTTATAGCCTTTAATGATAGTACCAATCGAACCGCAATTAAAATATGAAGAAAATCTGCTATTTACTTATAACCAATACTCTATTCTAGTGGACCCTAAAGAATTCCAAAATTCTGCTCTCGAACTTTCTCTCCCTCTCGCTCACACTCTCCTGTCGCCTCCCTATACTCCGTCCGCCATGGGAATGAAAGTTGTTTAAACAGGCTCTACACATGTGAACATTTATTTAGTTACGGCATTCCTAAACCTTGCCTTCGATTCTTATAAATGAATGTAATTTAAATAAAATATTTTATAATTAAATTTACAAAACGTTCAATTATTACACTCTAGTCTTGTTACAAAAATTCATTAAAAAATATTATGAAATTTATCAAGAATCCCTTAGATATCCATCAAATCTATTCCTAAACCCCCTATTGTCTCGATTCGAGAAATCTAGATCCACGATGTTGGTGTTCAGATCAGATCTGTGGTACCGAGTACAACAGATTTGGCTTCCACATTTGGAGTGTTCCCCGTTTCGTCTTAACACAGTTGAGTACAGATTTGAAGACCACGTATTATGGAGCGGGTAAAGGTGTGTTAGTAGTGATAATCTCTAGTTTAGTGACTAGATACATGATTAAGGGGAAGTGAGTGCACAGCCTCAATTAGGGCTCTGCAAAGCAACCTGCTAGAGCTTGCTTGTGCATATATATGAGTGCTCTCTGCTCATGTTAAGGTAAATTCTCATACAAGGATCATTCCCAGCACCTTGTACCTTGTTTAAGGTGTGTTCTATGCTGCTTCCCACTGGGGTACCTTTCATGCTGAGTGAGTGCTTCTGTGTACTATCTATCTTTGAAAGCTGAGAGAGAGAGAGTGAGTTGAATATTGTTGAGTGCAATCAGGAGTGTATACTCTGGTGAGACTAGGAAGTTGAGTGCTAGGATGTCTGATATATCAGAAGTCAGAATGACTGAGGATAGACCATCTACTTCAAAGACTAGGAAGAAAGGTTCTCATCAAGGTGTCATCATGAGTCTCAAATTGTGGAGGTGCATATTTAGGTGCGGTAGTGCAGATTTCTCATATAGACTCTATTGGGGCTTAGCCCCATGTTACCTTTTCTGCCTCTCCCTTGTAGGGTTTGATGTGGTCTTCCAATCCTTCGTTTTTCTCCGCGGTTGCCTTTTTCCGATTTAGGTGGGGATTTAAACTTCAGCCTTCAATGGGCAAACATCTATTGTGGATTTGTTGATTGGTAGAACCGATGTTTCTCTTGCGTGTGGTTTAGAGCAAGCCCTGTGATGAACATGTGGAACTGCAACCATCCAAAAGTAAAATTTGTCAAGGAAACTTAAATTTATAATCGGGTTTTCTGTCATATGTCACCGGTACAAGCCATCTGAGGGTGGCTTATATTGAAGAAAGCCGACCTCATAGAACACAGGAAGGATGGGAAAAACCCCACCTGAGGGTGGCTTGTATCGGATTTAGACTATCTGCTACGCACTTTCGAAACAAAGCGGGAAAATTGCTCATCCTCTTATTTTCCTTCATCAACCGAGAAAGTTCTAACCTGCAATAGGTTGCTGCATGGCACATCAAGCTCTTCAAATACTTCCACCTGCTACGCTACATCCACGGGATTACAAAGTACATTTGGACGCGAAAACATGGATCCTTTATGATTCGTGTCATTGCTGGTCAGATAATGTACACGGATGCACTTTTAAGGATCAAGACATGCTAGGAGATTTGCACAACTAATTCACAAAGCAAAAGAACCAATTCTGCATTATACTTCGCTATGACATTGGGAAGTTTGTGTGCAGACAAGATGTTCAATATGCTCTTTCAGCAATGTTAAAATTTAAGTAACAAGGCTGTAGCTCCACAATAACGCCAGTATCCAGATGACTTAACGCTGAGCCAAGTTGAAACTGCTCTAGCAGTACTTGTTATTGCGATATATGTAAGTTTATGATTATTCCCTTGCACAGAAAGTTCCCACATAGGAATATGCTGCTTATTTAGTGGACAGGTCATTTGTGTGAGAGATAAGTGCCTCCATTCGAGAATCTCAGTAAGTAGGTTTTAGGCGAGTGTCAGCCTCCTAAATTCCTGTAACTTTCGTGTCATGATGCAGTTCCCATATGATGGTGATCTTACTCTAACCTCCTCCCCGAAACTATGAACCTCGTTCCGAAATGACGTAAGCTGAAATAGTATTACAGCTATTACCGTAACAATTCGATGCACATTGCCTTTAATCCTCTACATTTAAGTTGACCTGGAACTGCAAAGTTATGAAAAGGTTACAGCTTACTGTGAGCCAGAACTTCCAAACTGATCAACTGTAAATCTGAAATGAGTAGAAAAGTGCGCAAAGAATAGCTCTTTTAAGTGAGAATAAAATACATCCCCTGTAATGGGTTTGCTACATCTCATGAATGCGTCGTCCCAGAACTCTTACTTCTATAACCCAATTAGTGCATTCTTATCCCAAACGATTGATACACTGGGACTGGTGATATTAATACCTAAACTACAAA
Source organism: Lunularia cruciata (assembly GCA_948567375.1). Taxonomy (NCBI): domain Eukaryota; kingdom Viridiplantae; phylum Streptophyta; class Marchantiopsida; order Lunulariales; family Lunulariaceae; genus Lunularia; species Lunularia cruciata. The sequence continues at coordinate 49,028,511 of OX419755.1, read as the reverse complement.
CCATCGTTGGCACTTTGTTGAGAAGGCTTCTGCTTTCTCGTCAAACTAGTAATAGTGGCCATCATAAGCTTAGGGTCAATGGGTTTAGTGAGGTACGCATCCATGCCCACTTCCAAACATTTGGCTTCATCAGAGGACATTGCGTGTGCCGTTAAAGCAACTATTGGAATGTGACAGCCGGTCCCTTTCTCTGCCTCACGTATGGCCCTGGTCGCATCGTAACCATCCAGTTTAGGCATCTGCATACATAAGCGTAACTGTCAAGATTCAAGATTCAAGATTCAAGATTCAAAGGAGTAGATGACACAACTACGTCTAAACTATAAAATTGGCTACTTTTTGGTAAACGTTGAATCCATCGAGTACCTGGCAATCCATCAGCACCAAGTCATAGGGAACGGACGCTGCATCAAGATACTTCAGCTTTCGTGGCTTTTCTTTCTCTGGAAGATGCGTGCTTGATTCAAGGCATGCTGTGAGCGTATTGACAGCTTGTAAACCATCTCCCACTGCGGACACTGTTGCACCCAATTTTTCTAGCATCATCGTTGCCACCCTCTGAAGGACAGGGGTATCCTCAGCAAGAAGAATTCTAATACCTTTGAGAGCATCAGTTGGCCCAATTCTACTGGAAGCAGACTGCTCCCCTCTTCGAGGTATTCTGGTCACTCTAGCAGGCGTTTCATTCGAGCTGTCAGGAACTTTAGAATATGACTGCTCTGTTGTACGACTCCCAACTCTACAAGGTCCTCTTGTAGTCCTATCCTGTCCCCTATCTAACAATTCCATGTTATTCGGCAGCTGAGAAGAACGCAATTGTCCATTATTATCCGGGGGTCGCCCATTGTTCTGGACATGTTGTATTTGGTCTTGGTCTGATGCAGCCTGATTCTCGGAACATCTCTTAGCCTCAGATTCTCCGTTCAACCAATCACATTCACTGCCGGGATGCGCCTCAGGCACCACGGCTTGCTTTGGTGGAGACACCAGTGGAGATTTGAGGAAGTCTGTCTCGACCAACTTAGTAGAATATTGTTTACTTAAACTACTTCTCTTGGTCTCTTCCTCAGTTGTCGAATACAAGGGATTGGATCCTCGGTTCATTCCTGGGGCAATAGATTGGTCGAGTCTGCTACCTGCAGTTTCTATCGCCGACGCCTTCACCCTCCCGAGACCAATTAGACCAGGCTTTATGTAACTAGTAGCTTTGTGAATAGGGAACTCTTCAGAATGACGCCTTCGATGACGCTCCAAGAGCAGCAACTCCTCATCCTGATTCGAGTCCTCGCCTAATTGCTCCATCTTCGATAAAGAATGGGTTCTTTGAGGCTCCGTTCGGGCTCGAGTCACCTCACTTTGAGAATCTGTCATGACCTGCGATAAGTTCAGCGATACTCTCCAAGAACCTGGATTTCCCCTATAATTGTACTCTTCTTCATGGATACATGGCTTCAGACCATTCGCTTGGAATTGTCCCAAATCCCCACCTTTACAGCCTACCAACATCTTCAATAGACGGACTAATTTCGATTTGTACACAGGCTTGTTAGCCATGATAGAAAACCCTCTCTTCCGCAAATCACCTTTTAGAACACTTGAAGTATTATGGTTCAGAAGCCATCCAATCAATATGCCCCTTTCAGTAAAAGTCTGTAACACGTCCAGATCACGACTTTGTGATATCAGACTGATATCGAGTATCGCTAATGGTCCTAACTTAGGCACACTTTCATCATGAACCATGTGCTCCAACTCTGTGAGAGTTTCCTCCCAGGTTGAGGCTTCAACCACATGTAAGCCTTTATCTCGCATCCATCTACTCATAGTCGTTCTCCCAGTTCGACCTTCTACTGAGAACAAAAGCTGCTTAACAAAGATGACAATTCAGGTGTTCTCAGCGTCAGATACAGATAAGAAAACACGTGAACAAGTTTACACCATCTAGAAAAGTCACAATTGCAAAAATGGTGGATTATGAGTGATGATCACAAAATAGGTCACAAAGATGGCTGATGAAACTTACTTTCGAGTGTTGCAGGGTCTCCGAGAAAAAAGTGGAAGTACAATAATCTCGAAACGTTTTTGGTATTACACTCTCCGGTGACTCCTTGAAAAACAAAGACAACTTCAAAAGAGTTCCTCGACTTTCCTTCCTCACCACTTTTATGTCTCCTCCCATCTTGTTCACCTACAGGGAAGAAATCGAAGCATAAGTAATAATCTTAAAAGAAAAGCTCATTACGGACCTCGAATGGGAAGCTGTTAAAATCTCTTAAAGCTGTTAAAATCTCTTAAAGTTCCCTTTGGAAAACTTACCAGAGATTTCACTATACATAGTCCTAGACCCGTTCCGCCATATCTGCGCATGTTTCAAACCAGCATACTCGTATTAAGAATGTTGAGAGGTTTCTTTGTCGAAAACATCAGAAGTTGAATCGTCCGAGCCTCACTATTGCTAAAGTAAAACACGCAGCACTACCTTTTCGCCAACTAGCGATTCAGTAAATGAAAGAGTAGTGGGGTTGGAAAGTCCACCAAAACCAAACCATGAGCTCCAGTGGAGGTCATGCGAGCCCCAAAAGGCAAGCGTCAAGTTAGAAGGTCATGTACTCATCTTAAAGTCTGAACGCAGCCTTAAAAACTTTTAAACTTTGCACACTCTGAAGTAAAGGATTGTAAGCTGGTGAAGCTTCAGTTTGCAGGTACCAAATAAATTCAAAATAAGGGCGAAGATAGATTAGAAGTGGCTAACGCAATAATGCGAGCATGTATCAACAAATTAATTCCTGGAGTTGAGACGAGATAAGAGATCTTACGTTCGAGTTGTAGAGGGATCAGCTTGCACGAAACTGTCAAACACTGTTTCCCACTTACTGGGATCGATACCTGCAATCGTAACTCACAAAATCAGGCTATCGAATTACTACAAAGTTTAATGTACGAAATACGGCAAAGAATAGCTAGAATATTACGATAGAAATGGAACCATGGAATCGTAATATAGACTTACCACAGCCTGTATCATCAACTTCAAACCACAGACATATTTTGTCTGGTGGCTGGATATCCTCCCCGAACCGAGCACTTTCCGACTTCGGCAACCATGGTGGATTTCCATCTTTGCCAGCCAAAAGTCCACTCTTCCCACGAAAAGCTGGATCAACCCACCCTCGCACTAGAACATGTCCGGCTGGTACCTAATTCCAAGTATTAGAAACGACAATAAACCCTAGGAAAGTCCAGTACGAGCCCGGAGTTCACAGTTCAGCGGATGTTAACGAGGCAAATAGACGCGACAGACAGAACAATATTCATAGAAGCTGGAAAGGCTGAACAATATGGAGCTCAAGGGTTTGGTTTATCGCACACGAAGTAAACTTGATAGAATTTGCGATAAGATTAGCGAAAATTTGCACAGTCTGAGCCGAGTCCCCTCGTAGAACCCGAGGCACGTCATCTGCCATGTGAACAACGAATTCAGAAAAGAAAAGGTGATGGCACAGCTGTAAACCATAATCAAACTAGCAACTTTAGGTCTCGGTCTGTATGTTCATCCACTTTTAAAACAGTAAAACCGTCCTGAACATTTATGCCCTCATGCCCTTTCCGATTCAGAAATTTTTCTGGATTAATGAAATTTGTTTGGCTTAGATGAAAGGGCCATCCTTACCCGCAAGTTCGAGAACAATCTCAACACTATGGTCAACACACTGTACAGAAAACATGTCCACCAATCCTTCGAGCTCACGTCGAAGATCAAAATCTGCTTCTTCAAGAACAAGTTTTCCAGATTCCACCTGCAAAAATTCCAGCATGGGTTTTCAGATCGCTTTAGAACTCCAAGCAATAATTTGGGTCACACGGTAAGACAAACAAACATCTAACTTGATCACTCTACGGCATTAAGACAAGGATGAGAGAGAGGCCAAAAGGCTGAACGTGGTGGTTCAAGAGCGTACCTTGCTCAAATCGAGAATATTGTTAAGAAGGCGAAGCAGAGCGGTAGAGCAGTCCCGTATCTGGGACACCATTGCTACCTGTTCCGAAGTCATATATTCGTCGCAGAGCAATATATCTAATAGTCCTATTACAGCAGCCATCGGTGTCCGAAGCTCATGACTGCATGGGGAGAAAGTATATCAGTGGCCACATATGTTTCACAAACAACGAAAGTTTTCGGTTCTCAGCACAGTCTTCCTTCTTCTTTGCATTACTTCCTTGCATTCAAGCTTATTGCAGTCGCCAATTTGCTACACTTGTGTATTAAACTCACCTCATGTTGGCAAGGAATTGACTCTTATAGTTGCTTGAAGCCTCAGCCCGTCTCCGGGCATCGAGGTGATCAATAAGTTCTGATCGCAATTTCATCTCATTCGAAACTCCAGTCGTAAAGATGAGAGTAAACAGACACCCCACCACAAGGATGCACACGGAAATAGAAATAAGGATTGCGAGGGTGGCATGGCCTCGGCGATCCACAGCCCCCATGACATAAGATCTAGGAGTCACGATGACACCAACCTGTGAAGAAGAAAGTGACCTGAAGATATGAGGACAGCCTTCAATCAAACTCAATTTCTATACACTTAATAAGCAAAGTGCTGAATAAGCCCCAGTTCAGAGTTCCCTAAACATGTAGCCAACATGCTGCAGGTAAACGTAAGAACCAATTTAAGATGATCACGACTACTACCGGAGTTTAGTTGAAGTGTCCAACGCATGAGATAAAGCACATTTCATCTTTCTTACCAAGGGTAATTTGCTCAAATTGAGTACAAAGGTATCCACGTAGTATTTTTTTCCAAGTAGCACGATGTCTTCCGCGTGCAGAGACTGCAAGTTCTCAATATTCGTCCCATACCGCTGTTTCAGCCAAGACGCACCTGCACTGATTACACGGTCCGTTGATTCCTCTGCGCGAATAAGTGTTGGTCCGTCGTGTGTGTTTTTCAGCAGCGGAGTACCCGTTGATGATGCAAGTAAACATCCGTCAGCATTCGTCAAGTATATTGTTCCACTGTGCAGAGTTACAAGCTCTTGCATCAGTTGACTTATTCCTCTCAACGCTTGTGTAACCCCTGCTACAGCTAAAACCTCTCCCGTTTCGGGGTGCCTCACAGGAGAGCCAGAAGCAAGAAAAGGCGTATCATCAGACCTATGAACTGTAATATGCCAGGTGAGATCACCCTCTTTCAATAGAGCAACACCACCGAAATCTTGAGTCATGTTGTAAGGTTTTGCTTCTTTGGCTGGTCCAATCTTGCGGCCTGTGAGATTATTCACTGGTTCCCTGTACCATGTGAATGTACCGGCTGTGCTCTTGGATATGAAGTCCGCAGTTTCTGATGGTGATGGAGAAGGAGATGGAATGTAGGCACCGATCGGAGCCTCTGGGTTGCCACTGCTGTTGCTAGGAACAGAGTACGAATAAAATTCCTGTTTGGTGGCGGCGTCCCGCTCATAACCTTGAGTTACGCCATTGCTATACACGATGGTTAAGGCGTTTACCGCTTTCCGGCTTGTGAAAATACTCCACGTCACATTCCGCATAACTGTGTACAACTGCTGAAACCAAAGAACAGAACAGATGAAAAAGGAGCGTATTGGAAAGTAAGTGTCTCGAACGATTAGTTCCATCATCAGAACGAGGGCAGCAAAGTCCCGGGAAACTATGACAAAGCAATAAATCTTAAGATTCAATCCAAGGTTTGGCTGCCAATCTTTAAGCAATTTCCAGAGCAAGGAGGTTAGTGACCATGTCAATGGCTACAGCTGATTCTCGAAACAAAACTTGGTTGATGGGGTGAACGGAGAGGGAGAACGCAATACCTGGTCCTGGTTATCAGGTGTTAGTGGCAGGGTGTATTGCCCTACCACGTACTTGGAGAGATTGACGTGTGTTACCGTGGTATCTAGGGTAGCATTCAAGAGATTCCACATTCGGGCAATTGGCCGCTGTAGAAGTTCTGTGCGCAGGCTAAAAGCCAGACTCTTGATCGACCTTGTTGTGTACACGGTGGTGAAGTGCCATGTCAATATAGTGAGCAAGCCAATTAAAATCGTCAACATCACCTGCATAAAGCATGACCGGAAAATTCAGTTTGGTGGCCAAACAAAGTGACTGTGATGTGTGAGCGCTGCCCTCCAACTTATGCTGAGAGATTGTAGAACTATTGACTATTCCGGCGAGTTCCAGACATCACACAAGCCTACCATCCTTACGGATAACCTGCAGAGTTCGGATTGACGGTAACTTGCGAATGGAATTTGTGTCGCGAGGTTGAAGTCTCCAGTTCGAACTCAAGCCTTTTCCTCAATCGCATTTGATATATCGTGTGAGCTTATCATCACTTCCTGATCAGTATCACAAAGTCAAATTGCGGGTCTACCGCCCCAGTCGAGCATCGATTTCCTTCCTATGTACTGTAACACCCTGGTCCCATTCCCATCCATGAATCCAGAGTAAAAGGCTTATCCGCTTTGTCTGCGCGTGAAAGGATTCCAAAGTCTGATGTGATTCGCTTGTCTACTCCAAAGAGCCCCAAAGCATTGTCCATGTCACTTGCCTCTGATCTTCATATATCATTTTGATAACTCGTGCTTATATTCCTAATCACATGATTCGATTTGTATACAGCTCCCAAGTTCGTCGTGTACGTCAAAGTCTACCAGCATTACACACATGGTATTTCTCCCAACAACCTGCTACGTAGGTGTACTTACAAATCACTTCCCTCTGTGCCCGCCAGCTTCCGGATCTTTTGAACCAAACCTCGCTGTGCTCTGTCCCTATGTCCATCCCTGACTAGATTCAAGTCCGAGACTATCGAGTCCTCTGTGTTCGTCCTTCGTAAATTCTGGCAACCAAGGTCCGCCCTGAGAGGGGCCCCGTTGGCCTTTCTATCTAGAAGAGAATTCCCAAAACTTTGGCGTAGTCATAGAAAGACTTGATCAGGGTGTCCATTAATTATGTGTCACACATGCAAGAAGTCAAAGTGTCCATACAATGCTAGAACTTGGGAACTACCGAGGAGACAAACACACGACGAGAATTGTTCGATGGCACTGAGATGATTCTGAAATTTCCAGATTTGCAGCAAACACACATCAACTTACCATGATCGCCAGTCTGGCTGCAAAAACGCTATACACTGCCCTTTTCTTAGGCGCCTCTAAAGATCTGTCAAGTCCCGGAAAATTTTCTTCCAGGTGCGACTCAGCATCTCCATTTGGTGCCCAGACTCGCGTTCTACTTCCTCTCCCGCACTGCCGGAGATCACTGCAGCAGCTCCACCACCTGCTGCACCCTGAAGATCGTCCATCGCCTTGATTTCCCACCGAAGCGGTTGTTCCACAAACAACAGGAGGTGCCCAAACGCGCGTCCTGCCTTTCAGAAACTGTGTAGTGGATTCTCTCCTACACCTACAGCGCAAATAACATAACCACCTACCGCACCGAGACGACGATCCCATCAGCGATCAAGAAAGAGCAGGGAAGGAGTGTCATCACGCGAGCGCTCTAAGCAGAAGGTTTGGGAATCCTGTGAAGCTTTCTTTGCTTGGGAGGAAGAATGATAGATTTTGGAAAGAAGACCTGAAGGGTACGAGATACGCGAACACTCGACAACATGTGATATTACCTCGCGGAGCACGAGCTGAGATTGCTTGACTAGAAAAGTCAACTGAGACGGAGACTTTGTTACTAAATTGTTACTGCTAAGGACAGACGCTGGGAGAGACAGAAATTAAGACCTCTGCTTATAAAATCCCTACTGTGACGTGATCTACCTGAAGCCACCTGGACAAGCCATGCCGCTATTACGGAGATGTCGCCACCACCACCACATCCGCGGCTACTTAGAATTTGTTGTGGCCGCTATGCTGGTCTTTGGCCACCATCAATGGATGCTTCTCCTGATCCCGAGCGGGGGTTGGGGGGGGATTCCGGTTCCTCCCGAACAGCGACAACGGACAGACCAGTAACCGATGATGGAGAGAAAGCTAGCGTTATCCTTCTTACCCGAGCGCGCGGTGGCTGGCTGGCTGGCTGGACGTGGACTCATGAAGGCAATGAATTATTTGGGCAACAGACATGGCTAAGTGCAGTGCTTGCTGACAAAAAGAAGGAAGGAGCGCAGGGCAGAGGCCCAAATTCGAAAAGAAGGCGACGATTGTCCACGTTGGTGCTGAAGTATGCAATGACCTGAGGGTATCTGGTCTCCTTTTTGGATGGACTGTTGCGCGAAGATACCGTACTAGTGGATGGCACTGACCGCGTCAGACCTCGCTTTCCATTCCATTACATCACATCCTAATTGCATACTTGACCACAAACCGATTGCATACTTGACAGCGTTTCCGGTTTCCAGGAATGAATTATAGGTAAGAGTTTGTGGCTGGAAGTTTACCCGTTGGAGTCCATGTTGAGAACAGTCTCTGGTGGAACGCTGAAAGAATGCTGTATTTACAGAGAAACTGGTTTGATCTTCTCGTTAGTGGCTCAGTGGTGCATAGCTCGAGAGGAACCAGTGTTTGTGGTGTGAGTTTACAGAAATCCTGCTCCAGTTTAAACAGAACGGACATTCTAGCTTGCCAAATTGAAATCCGTTTGTTCTTCGTTCAGTAAGCAACATGTATGTAGCCCGTCCCCCGAGCTTCAAGTAAACAAAGCTGATTCTTTAGAGTTTAGAGAGACGAATTTATATTTGGAATAACAACCGTCAGAAATGTTGCTCCAAGACGAAAACATGAAGTGCGCTGCAGTACGAGCAATGTTCTGCTTACCATGACGATAAGGTGACAGAAACTTTATCCAAAACCTTTTAATCTTCTTTGAAACACGTGTCAAGAGCAAGGAATATTTCGTTCTGACGGTCTGAGATAACAGGTTTGGGATAGAGACGAAGGTTCACTGACTACTTTCAGCTCTAGCATACTCTAACAAGGTTCACCAGACTGACATTTTACGAAGCCCTCATGTCTGCCTCTAAATCTACAGTTCTGCTACAATCCGAACTATCAACTCAACCAGATTTCTTGTTGAAACTAGCTTGTACCTTGGAACTACCCTCCAAGTCTTGGGAGAATTCTTGCCCCCATATGTTCCGGATGAAGCTGAAGGTCCTCGAAGGAACCAGGTGATTCCCACAACAAATTTCAAATCTGACCCAGATCGGGCTCAGATCGTTCGCCATTGGCACACATGTCAGGATCGGTTCATGATTATTTCCACGTGATCAGCTCTCCCACATATTACTCTTGAAAGACTACACGGCTTGTGGAAGCGTATTATCCTTAAGATATTCCCTGCATTATTTCTCCCCTCCACCTATCCATGAGCATCGTTTGCCCCAGACCTGTTTGACATGCAGACAAGGTTTACGTACTTCTTTATCTCGAGGAGAGCCAATTGCTTGCCAAAGCAGGTTCACAAGGAGACAAGGTTTCGATCAAATGAGCGAGAGCACGTAACTTCACGCCCTGTTCTGTGTCCTCTTGAGGAGCGGAAACAATATTTTCGATTTGTTTTGTCGCAGACATGAGGTCCTGTACCTTGATTACTTTAGTTGCATTCCTTGAAAGACCATGACTCAAAATAGGATCCCCCTAACTTCCGTCAACCGAGAGAAAGCTGGCCTAGCAGAAAACACCAGGGACCCGAAATCTGTTACTAGGCGATTGGATAGAAATACAGTATCGTCCAGCGATCACGGTTGAATCTCAACTTCCCGCCTATCACTCTAACCTGCTCCATGTTACCACTTCCATATCACAAAAATTGATAACAAGTCCCGGAGCTCGCTACAGTTCAGGACTGCCAGTGAAGCCCAGCAAGGACTGCAGCGGGTTCAATGCCGGGAGCGCGCTCCGTCGCTCAGAATTCGCCCTTGGATTAATCATCTAGGAGAAAGGCCGCGTTACCGGCATACTGCCAAGAACGGAGAGTCAACCACGACTCTCACGACAAAGCACAAGAGCAACAACTAGACGTAGTTTTATCTGTCTTGTTAGATCGTGGCCGGATACGACGCTCGTTCTCTTGATGAAAAGTATAAGTGAGTACACGAATCCCTCAGATTCTCTAGAGTCTTGAAGGGTTTGCAGTTCGAGGTACAACTGAAACGTGTACGAGCAGATAAAGGATACCTTATCGGGTAGACCAGACGGGAAATGGCCTTTATACAGTGGGGGGTTTTAATATGGAGATCCGCGGATATCTACGAGCAGAGCAATGATATCCGATAAGGTGATGGGTGGTGAAAACCTCTAAAGTTTCAGTTCTTAAAATTATGGGCTAAATTAAATATTCAATTATAGATCTAAATCTATACATGCCAAGAAAGACCAATGTAAATGATACCAGGTGGCCTGGAAAATGTTATAACTGATTACCTAATTATATATTTATAGGTAAAAGGATATCTGTCACCCCGTCAATTTTTATGGGCCCCGAATTTTTGTAGAGTTCTTGCAACTTCTTTTCCGAATATCAACTGGTACCCTTAAACCTAGTGTTGAAACTCCCCACTGTATCCTGTTGTTCATAACTTCACAACGTGGTCAGTATCCAGCCAGCATATATTTGATTAGCCATCTGTTAAGCAATCTCGTCCCTCATAGCCAGCCGAAGTTTAGGTTTGCGGTCGGGCACTTTGAGTAGTATAAAACCGCTTGTAATATCTTAGGTGCAGCAGGGCAGATTTCTCATTTCGCCTACTACTATTTCCCGTTCTACTTCTTTTGTCTCTTCCTTGTACTTGTCCGGGTCTTCCTTCCCCTCCCTCTTGTGCTCTATGAGGTCGGCTTTCTTCTTCTTCTTGTCAACCGAGGTGATACCCTGAAATGTCACATCTACAGTAGTTCAGATAGTGCAGAAATATGAAACGAAGACAATTCCTATTCAGTCCTGTCCTGTCCCGAAAGTGTTTTGTTGAAATTCGTGAACGTCTTAACATACTAGATTACAATTCCAGTCTTGTCTTCGTAAAATTTCCTCTCCAAATGTATAGTCTTTTCTGATGTACAATCCTTATATAATGAACGACATTTAACTTTAAAAATAAATTTTTTTATTATCGTACACAATTAATTTACCTTTTCCCAGAATTTGATATTTTTGGTAGCTGCTTCATATCTATAGATAAAATCTATCATTTTAAAGATTCTAAGAAGATCCCTACGTAAAAGATACATTTTATACTACAGAGTACGTATTCCATGTTCGAAAAACACAACTACCTCTAGTTAAGGGTTCATATTGGAATTAACTAAAAATATCAAAGGTCCACGTCGAACCATAATTTATTGCAGAAACTATTCACACAACACACAATATATTTATAGCAACATTTGTCCAATGTGCGTGGTTTACTAGAAATAAACACTGTCGAGAAATAAATGGATGCGCGCATCTTGGATCCGCAAGGTAGAATTCACTCCTCAGCCTTTTATCACATAAGAAAAACATCCATAAGGAGAAAATCAAATATAGGGCTGATCCAAAATCCAAATACTTGTCAAAAATTTTGGTTAGATTACGTACTTGAATATCGTATTCGCGCTAGATTCCTTACCTCTTGGTTTATATATGACATATATGTATTGATATACGTGCAGTATGTTTATCGTAGCACTGTCTTACCTGGTGTCTTATATATTAACCTAAAAGCACGATTGTCGTCCAGTCTATGATAGCAGGGTGCCAATCCCTAGGTATTTACCTAGGGATGAGGACAATGGGAAAGAACGGGGATGCCCGACGGACGGAGACGGAGCGGGAAAGAACGCGGATGCCTGACGGATGAGGACGGACTGGAAAGTACGAGGAAGCCAGGGGACGGGGACAGGGTAAAAGGCGACCGCGTAGGAAAAATGAAGGATGGGAAGACCCCATCAAGCCGTACAAGGGAGAGACAAAAAAGGTAACATGGGGCTAAGCCCATGTTACGGGGACAGGGACGGATGGAACTATTTTTGGGATGGAACAAAAGACAGAATTGCCTTTGGAGATACATTTGGGAATGGAAACTGATGGATGGGGAGAGTTGTTTCAATATGCGCGGGCTTATGCCAGTTGTGATTTATCTGAAAGTTCACCTAAGACTTCATTCCGTGTTTAGTACAGAACCCCTATAACTGTAAATGTCTGAATGAATTACCGTGGTTACGTATTATGATAAAACATTGTGATATATTAAGTCACATCAACATACATGAACAATCAATCATATGTATATCAACATTGGAGTGGGCCTGTCTAGATGTGTAGTCTCGAGTGTAGTGAAAAGTGATTACAATAAATGTGTTATGAATTTAAAGATAAAATATATACACATTTGGATAGAGTAGGTTCTAGTGTTGATACTTACAAATATTGATGGAATAAAATATCACAATATTTCAATTACAATGGTTAAATATTTACTTTCATAGATAAATATTTACTACACACTAATTAAAATCCTCTCCAATAATTATATAAAATAATTATAACACCAGGTAGGATAATTCCACATTATATTTGTATACATTTTTGTAACATAAATGTACATAGGATTTGCAAAAGAGAGATAAGAAGAGAAGGGATTATGAACTTGGAAGGAAATTCTCAATTTCCAAGTGTACATTAGGATATGAATTACAAGTAAATAAATTAGCCTCTAAATAGGTGATTCTGTTTGTTTTCCCATTAAGGTTTCATTGATATCCAAATCATAGGTTATGGAAAATTTTATAGGAAGATATGATTGTGTCTAGATTTTTTTTAATTTCTTGAGTGATTACTTTAGGCAATGAGTAATTGGAGATGTTTTCTGTTTTGAGTCTCTTGTTTTCTGTACACAAATTCTACTTGAACCTACTTTGAATTATAAGGAGATAGAAAATATAATTCTATGAAGATTTCTAGTCTTTGGGTTTTTTAGTATTACCATTTACTCATACGATGTGGTATATGAATAGGCTTTTGTTTTGCATATATGTGTAGATACAAGATGGAGTATTATATTTTTTTTTTTGTTATTTTCTGCTAGGTATGGTTTCATTATCCCTATGCAGTTTCTTAGAGCAGCATAAGATACATCATGTCTAGTATATCATTAACTTGTTATCTCACAAGAAGTAAAGACCCGTGAGTGCCAGATGCATAAGGACTATAATTGGACCATATAGGATTCCCATGTGAGGTGGTTATCACATCAACATGGCTGACATTTGGGATTACTTACACATGCTATGTTGATTCCTTTGTTGACCATTTTGAGTATATTGATTGAGTCTTGAGAGTGGTTAACATCCCAAGTGTGTTCCATCTTTGAGCTATTTAAGACTAGTTTTTCATTTCAACACTTTCTCTCTATAGGCTTCCTCATGTATTCTATGATGAACACATGTAGGTTTTTTGCTTACTAATCTATCTATTGGCATATGATCTCTTGAATGATCTTATTACATAGGTTCTCATTACTTTCACTCTTGCAGTGGCATCTTTGTTATACTATAGGGGGAATATGGAGCAGAGAAAGCTATTTGTTAGATTTCATAGACTCCAAGATGAGGTTCTGACTAGCTTACCAAAATAGTCTATTTAGCTAGACAAATTAACAAAAAGCTTCAATTATGAAATATTATGAATTTTACTCAATTACAACAATCCAGGATCTAGAGTCAAGCTAGATAATATAGTGTGGCATAACCCTTACATTTTTTATGGTTAGTCCTACTAATAAGACACTTAGGTCCTTATGCTTGTAACATCCTCCACCAAGAGAGATAGAGAGTACTTTTAGATGTCTTGGAATATCAACTTGAGGAGCTATTGCACCTAAATAGATTGCTTTTATCCATGCATTGTACCTAGTCTTACACCTCTCCTTAGAGATTTTATCAAGGATAGTTTATGAGCACCTTAGAGATTATTTGTAAGTGGATGATCACTCTAGTGGTAATAAAGTTGCTTTAAGTTGTGGTCATAGTAGTAAGAGAGAGATTCCTAAGTCAATTAATCAACTATTAGGAGCTAGTGAAATTCTTGCAATACATAAGCATACAAAGGGGTTTTTTATGATAGCCACTAAGAATATCTTATTATGCCTTGTTGTTTGTCCCATTCTCTTTCAACATTATGTTCACTTCCAACAACACCTAAGTCCATTGTAATTTGGAATTGCTACGATAAGAAGTTATGAGGCTATATCTCTTGGCATTAGAGTACAATTAGGTATCCATCCAAATTGTGTTATCTTGTTGTAGATATTGAGAACACTTTGGATAGCATCTCCTCCGCATCCATCTTTAGAGAGCTTAGGAAGGCTGATGGATCATTGATTAATCTTCCCTCTATGTGGTCCTTTTGTAGTTATCTTTCTTCTCTTTACTACCATCATGGCTTCTCATAGGAGGAATCCATCGTTCTTTTATCTATTTCTTTGGCCATGTTAGGTTTTGTCTTTCTCTCCTTGGTAGACAATATACATATTATGGCTATGTAGAGCAAATTAGGCAGATTGCTTGATTGCTAAGCGTCATCTTGTAGGCTTAAGAGTCAAGGTATCAAAGCATGGGGTGTGGTCTCTTCTAGCTTCTAGAGGAGTTACCTTTGTAAATATTTTATGCATTCTTGAAATGCTAGTGGGGTTTGAAGATTTTGTCATAAAATTTTAGATCCTTCCCTTATAGAAGATATCCTTCATATGGATAACCTTCTTCTATTAAGGGATCTATAGATGGCATTTTGTATACTCTCCTTTAGTATTTTTTTTCAACCAACTTAATCTACCTACTTTGTATAGTTCACATTTCTTTCCTATCATGTTTAAGAGACTTTAGTAAGAGGATCATTAGAATCTTTGGTGCAATCATTGGACTATGGACTTTTGAGTGTGTGATAAAAGATTTGGCATGGAAATATACATCTTCTACTGATATTTTGGAGGAGTAGACTACTATCTAAAGAAGAGATGGCACTTGTAGCACTTTAAGGTAGTTGTGCACACTTGGCACCTTTGACTTCCTCTTGACTTGTAGTTGCCTATAGATTAATTTTGAATATGCATATAAATGAGATCAAGGACTGATCTATTCCTCTCCAAACTAGTAACATAGAAAATAAGATATGTTTGTCTCCTCAAACATGAGATTATCTTTCCTCCTTGCTTCTTTGCCTTCTTATTGAATCAAAATTTTTCAATCTTCCTTGATTAACAAACAATTTCCACAAGTTATACATTCTTTTTTGTTTTAGTTGACCCATCCATTCCTTATGCTATTAAGGTTTATCTTTCTTCTTGTTATGGTGAAGGGTGGAAGCCCTTGGGTCCTAGTTCAATTTTGCAATAGTGCATTCCAACTTGCACCAATTACTTTTTCTACATTGATGAGATTTTACCACAATGATGATCCACCATCTACATCTTCATTACTCACTATGGGTGTAGTACTACTACTTTATATGCTGACCAAGTATCCATATCACTTGTTTCTCTAAGATAGAGAATAGGTACTCATAATACCATCAACTATATAGTGTTTTGACTGGTTTTTGAGAATAGATACGTCACTTGAAGTGGCTGTATGCACTGCAAACACCATAAGTTAAGGTAGATTGATATTTAATTCAAGACAATCAAGTTACAATAGTAAATGTCTTATTAGAGATCCTATATACAACATAGTTTTAGGAGGAGTAATTGTCTATCTTCCTAGAATGTGCAACAAGTAGAGTTGAATAGCCAATGTCTCTAAATATAGATGTATGCAACAAAATCATCTCTTTGTTTTTCTAGTCTTGGAGTTACATGGAACTATGGATACATCATTTGACATATTTGTCAAGGATGGCATGAGAGCTTACCATACTACACAACAAAGGTATCACTTTCAAATTTTTTAGATTGTGTTGTTTATATTGGATAGTTTGTGTACATTGTTTTACATAAGAAGCACTAGATAGTGCAATCCATAAGAGAACAATCACCGGTTGGTTGGTGATCTTCTTCATATGATAGAATGATATGTGGACTTACATAACTATGATATTCTAGATCTAGTTTGATAAGTTTCTCAATTTGATACTATTGAAACTTACACTCCTTTTACTTCTTAGGTTTTATCCTTGTATATTTTTCAATCCTTCTTGATATCCTATCTTTGTTACTTCGCGTTCTAAATTCCATATATTGCACAAATACTAATATGAGTAAAGTACTATCCACCAATAATTGTTGGGGATACCATTTGCATTCGGGTTCTTCTAATGATCCAATGACATACTATAATACCATTAGCTAAACAGATTATCTGGAGATGAAAACTAGCTTGGTAATATCTTTAGTGATGTTATATATGATGATTTGGGTAGATTAGATAGAAATGTCACCAAAAAATTTTATTTCCACTAATAGAGCAGAGTTTGAAACACACTACAAATTTCAGAGAAAATTTTGAATATCTAAAAAAGACTTTAAGTCTCAAAACATAAAATTTATCTCCCTTTGAAAATAAAACAGTGCCTTTTCCTGAGATATTTCTAAAGGTATTTCACCTATGTTATTCTAAATCAATCTATACAATTGATGTAAGAATAAAACTCATTGATATGTCGTTAATTTATTTATTTAATCTAAAAATGTAAATCCTTTTGAATAAAAATTTTTATTATATAAATATATTATGAAAAATTAAAATTACATATCTTTTTATATGTGCTTTGTATTTTTCTTATAATTCTTTCTATTTTCGAAATCTTACGCATACCAACCCAATTATCTATTTATACCACTATAGCCTGGAGGTAATTTATCGGATGTCCCATGGGGGACATCGGAAAAATTGGAACGATACATAGAAGATTAGCATGGCCCTGCGCAAGGATGACACGGCACAAGTCGAGAAATGGTATGAAAGAATTACGCGAATAACAATCCCTGGATTTCTTGTTTGTGAATTGCCCTTGACATGTTTCCTTTGGGACGCCCCATAAGTCAAGGAGGAGAATGAGTCTCGCAGTTGTAGAGTATTTCTATCTGCAGCTAAGGCTGACTGTACCCTCCTTGTCCTTCATGAGGTTTTGTACTCTTGGTCCTTTTAGAGCCTTCTTGCATTCACGTTCTCCCTTCCATTCAGTATCTCACTCTGGAGAGTCAAGTAGTGACATCCGTACTGTACCAAATGCTTGGACGGACCACTTGATTTCTGATTTCTGATTTCTGATTTCTGCAGTAGAAATTTCGATTCCCTGGTTGTTCGTCACTCTTCCGTGAATTATTTTCCATCTCTCCTTCTGCACTCCTTCCCAGTTCCAAGGAGATAACTTTACTCTGCTCTTCGATTCAACAACTCGAAGAACAACTAAACGACGTTGACAAAACACTGCACAGACTCGCTTTTCCTTAGACTTTGAGCGCATAAAGTTATCGACTATCTAACAAACCTTTCCCACTATGGGCCATCCATTCTCTAACAACCGCTTCACGATCTCAAATCATCTCGTTATCTCATTATTCGTCAGACGAAGCTAAGGCACGATTAACTTAAGCCTGGTTCACATTTGGTCAACGATAGTTTTACATACAAGTGTGTCAACCACAGAGAGAAATACAGGTCTCTGAATCTCGAGGAGCCGCAGTCAGGCAATAGCTACCGAACTACAATTGCAAACAGTGGAAAACCTTTCGTCAACTTCTAGAAAGTGTCTTGAACCTTTTGTACAGATATCTATGTACAGCGGCCTAGGCACTGTACCCGTACCAACCTTGAGAGTCCGTGCAAACAGCGAATGCGTCATATAGTGGAGTTTAAAGGACCGTACATCACCTCATGCTGAAGAGAAGGATAAGGCCAATTAATTTGTCTGGGAGAAAAGAAACGTGCTCAATTACATGGGGGCAGTAGACCCCGAGAACATACCCGTTACGGATAATTTTAGGACTGAAGCGTTTTCAGTTGTAGGTATTAAGACTTCGCTTTCTGAAATTTAAGAATATCTCGTTTTCTTTACGTTACAGCTTTAAGTCCAATAAAAACAAGAAAAAACTAATACGTACTTCCATTTTAAGCATATTTCAGAACAACTGTTATTTAGAATTTTTACTTATGGAGTTTTTGCAATAGTTGCAAATCCTCCATGAGTGCAATCTTGGGGCTGGAAAGGACGCTTAAGGGGGTTTTGGTTTTTTTTTTGGCTCCCACAGAAATCTGTAAATATTTCGAACTTTATTTGTTTACATTAAAATTTTACGGAAACCCATAAAAAATTGTGGGTATTGTGGTGGGGGATGTGAAAATTTTACTTGTAAATGTCTGTCACCATATAAAGTTTACGGGTTATGGAGAATGTGACCGCAAAATTATTTTTTGAGTAAAAAGCGTGACCGTTATTTTCTCCCGTAAAAATTCTTTTCACCATTCATGAGTTTTATGGCACCCTTGATTTTTTTTGTGAGCTTTGATATGAGTACCCGTAAAAACTTTCAGTCTCACGATTTTGCCCATATAAATCCGTCATTCCCCTTATTACACTCCTAAAGTAGCCTTCATCTACTCAACTCTTCAGCATAATTGCAGTGCTGATCGCAGACAGCGATGGTCCATTTGTGTTCACTGGAGATATAACACGACATTTCAAAATGCCATCTTGTTTTTTGGTTCCTTTATCCTGGAGGTGGATAATGGTCTAACATGTATAGATGTAGATGTGAAGGGTTGGGGTAAGAGGACCAGTTCTGTTTTTACAGGTTTTAACACCTGCATATCGAAATAAATGTATTTATCTGTTCCTTAAACACTGCTTACTTTCTAGTAACAATATGTTGATTTTGTTAGTATAGTGATCCATATCATATCTACTTTGTAAACCTTAATTTCATAATTATGTTATAGAAATATGGAAAAATTTTCTTATATTGTAATTTTATCTTCAGGGTCCAGTATGTTCATAATAGGATTATACATGGAAATTAGGAGGTTAATCCCATAACTGGATGATGCCTCGAGCTTTGTGCTACCTGGAAATTTCACTTTTGGGTATATGTACATCAAGAAGAAGGGAGAAAGATCAAGGACTAAAGAACACGAATGAGAAGTAATATTTGACTACCAAATTTTTGGACATCATACGAGAAAACTAAAAATATATGTTACCGACATATATATTCGTATTTTTCGACAAAAGGTAAAATAATTTATAGCTTCACCAAAAATTTCTCGTTAAAAGGTCCTATTGTAGCCCTGGAGGGGAGACTTAGTTTTGAAAAACGAAAATATGTTTATATAACAACTTTAACCAGAGGGCCAAAAGGCCAAATAGTAACAGTAACCCCGAATGAAAAAGCAAAGAATACAAGGGCACCAAGAAGTGCACGAGGGGATAATCAGCAAGATGCATGTGCAATCGTTGTCCGGCAAATAAATAGTGTTGTTTCCACAGGCAGTTCATTATAACATCAGGATCAGATACTATCACCCAAGTTCTGAGATATTTGATTTGTGCTGGTCTTCTAACCTTTTGGCACTTCTAATTACATCCAAAAATCAACGCGCATAAATATTTCTAAAAAACTGCATAGTCTTCTCTACTATCATAACACGAACGAATATTGTCGTTTTAATTGTGGCAAGCGAATATGCAGTTCTGGTGCTGAAGCCTCAAAATGATTGGTGAGGGGAATGATACTCAGGTTCGATCAGAAGGTGACAATAAGAAAACGTGGGTGGTGCAAATTGAGGTTTTATTTTTACGAGGGGTGATCGACTCGATTCTTGAGCTCTTGTCCTTTTAGTTAGTTTCTTTCGTTCTTTTTATCCAAGTCAATATCATTTGGACTACTTGTAATCTGCATCAGAGTATACCTTCTAATATGTGGATGAGATCACACATTGGAGCTTTTTACATCGGCAGTACACGGAGCGTCTTCCTTTGACTGTCATGCTAAAAGGATTCTCGAGAAGTAGCCATGAACGCTACCTGAACGACATGTGTCCAAGAAAAGGCAAAGGAGGAGATTTCGCCCTCCTTTCATTTCCTGCACGTAACTGGTCCCGCTACGTCTACGTTTAGGACCGCGCCACTCGTGGACTTCCTACCGTCGTTTTGTTCCAAAAATGTCCTACAGGTCCGTCCTTTAGAATCAGAAATTCCTACGAGTTCAACTATCCAACATGTAGAATTTTCTTATAGGCAAAATTTAGAGGTGAGTGCTTTCAAATTATGATTGAGTTATCAACATATATTACAAGTTGAGAATATTATATTATCAAATTTTTTACGGAATTATATTTTATAGTTTCTGAAATCGAAGATATGAATGAAGAGAGTCATATACGACCCTTTTAGAGTTTGAATCAGCTTCCATATCCTGTTCACATACCTACGCAATGGAGACCCCCCATGTTGTGTGTATTTTATGCTAATTTCGAAGACTTGATCCGACAACGTTGGGAGAAGCTGAAATTTCCTTACGAGAGGTCTTGAGAGTTTACCCCAAAATGGTAACCGTCACGGCTGGGTGCGTCAATAATTCATTGAGTACAGTGCTAATTCTTTTTCTCAAGGGGTTTCAAAAGAGAAGAAAGAAAACAAGCACATAGAATGCAAGACGGATAGGAAGACCCATCAAGCCTTACAAGGGAGAGACCAAAAGGTAAAATGGGGCTATGCCACGTTTTACCTTTTCCTTTTCTTAAGGGTTTCAAGATGGACTGCAAACTCATGAGCATGATATTTAAGGGAGCCCTTGCCTTCATCCGGTGTGACGTGTCGCACGCAAAGGCGAAACCGAGATGACAAGTATCTTTTGAAGTGCCACGTAAAAGTCGAGTTCTTCATAACAGA
Source organism: Lunularia cruciata (assembly GCA_948567375.1). Lineage (NCBI taxonomy): Eukaryota > Viridiplantae > Streptophyta > Marchantiopsida > Lunulariales > Lunulariaceae > Lunularia > Lunularia cruciata. The sequence continues at coordinate 49,007,684 of OX419755.1, read as the reverse complement.
AGCAAGAGGCATTCGAAAGCATGCGATACAGAAAGAAATAGAAATAGAAAGGCGACCGCGTAGGAAATATGAAAAGAAACTGAACGTGATCAAGAAAATGCACTTTCACCCAGTGACCGCAGTCAGGTCTCTCCCATCACGTGTTCACTTACCAGGTAGAGATTCAACAAGTACAGTGTCCGTATTCGGCGTTTGTCCTTTGCCGTACACCACGTTGCAGAAAAGTTTAACGGCACCCGTTGAATCCTTATCCTAGGACGTCAATTTCGTGTGGCGACAAATTTTACCAACAAGTCAACTCATTTAAAAGTTGGTCAAGAAATAGAAAATAACTACTTGGAATATAAAATACAACCGGGAAAGGTATTCTCCTGAAGATGATAGAAGGCGACAGCGTAGAAAACAGGAAGACCCATCAAGGGTGAGATAAAAGAAGTAAAATGGGGTAAGCCCCAAGATGATAGTGTAGTACTAGAATGCTTTGGAATTCAAGACAGCACAATCAGTGATCGAATAATCTCAATTAATGGTGGGAAATTAAGAATAAAATTTTAAAATAATCTCTCCTTTCGTTATTTCTTCTCTTTAATTGAAGATAGCCATCTTCATCCACTTGCCCTTTGCTTTGTCCAAAATTGACTTCCTCAATGGGAGATCACGTGCATCTCACTTCAATACTCTTGGGTGCCTCAAAAAGTAATAATTCACCGGGAGTAAGGTGGAATGTATGCTTAATGCTGCACTTAAAAGGTCATTCCTCGGTACTGGTAATATAATTGCTCTAATAGTAGACAATTTAGACCGGTCTTTCCATCTATTGATATACTAGAGAAGGTGACTGCTTCTTATACCAAGAAAGATTAGACAACCCACCATCAAACCATACAAGAATAAGACACATAAAAGGTAGAATAAGGCTAAGCTCCAATAGTCAGGTACAAGAAATCTATGGTACAAGAAATCTACCCTACAACACCTAAGATGTTTGCGGTATGCAAGTTGTATGGTCTACAAAGAAGCATTACCTAGTGTTATTGCTATAGCCGATGCTCTTTGTAGAGAAACGGCATACATTGTTAAAGTACATTGTAAAGTATGAAAGTTAAATTGGTATTCCTTATGGTCTAATTTGTTACGGAGTATGCTCTTGCATACTCCGTAAAAAATGTGTCAAATGTTGTATCCATTGCTCTATATAACTCCAAGGCTATAGGAATAAAGAGGTAACCTTGTTGTATACCTTTATACTTAGAGATATTGACTATTTGTCTCTCTGCTGTCATCCATCCATGAGGATGAGTAATCACTTCTTCCAAAGCTACATCACATGTAGGGTTTGTAGCCACAACATCTATTATTATCACTTGACCATCTCTGACTAGATATAAGCCTACCTTGACTTGTATCATCTACAAAGCATACCAATACTCTTTCCAAGCAAGATATACACTCCCTTGTGTCATGGCAAACACTATATCCCTAATGTCATTATGGGTAGCTATCTTGTGTCCTCCAAAAGAACATCATGTCAAACGGACCACTATTGCATACGGACCACTTACAAGGGAGTAATGAAGATGTAGATGGGTGTACCAAACCTAGGTGGAACCTCATTGATGTTAAGAACGTAGCTTATGCAGGTAAGAATTTCCTAATGTATGGTTGAGCTAGGATCCATGCACCTACACCCTTACCATAGTAAGAGCAAATATGTGCTCTAGCAGCACAAGAAATGTATGAGTCAACTAAGAGAGAATCAATCATATGTTGAAATTGTCAATCTATCAACAAAGACTACAAACCTTTTGTCCAACCAAAAGGTAAGGAAGCAAAGGATGAAAGGCTATCTCATGCTTTTGTGGATACACCATCCATAATAATATAGAGTTAGTAGAAGCTAAATATAACTATAAGTCATAAAATTGGTATATAGCTACAAAACTTTAAGAATGTTCTAGAAGCATTCAAGAAGCTTCTAAGAACTTGTATGCTTTTTGACAGCTAGCTTGTAACTTGTATGCTAAGTTGACAGCTAGTTTAGCTTGTACACCAAGTAAATGGTTAGCTTAACTTGCACATCAAGTAAATAACTAGCTTATCTTGCATTCTAGGAAAGGTAACTTCTAGAAAGAAACTTCTTGGAAGCTTGGGAGCTTCTTGTGAGCTTTATACCTAGATTACATATAAATACCAAAACCCAAGTTCAAGCTAAGAATTTAAAGTTTCACTTACTTGAGAGTTCCAATATGATCTTCTCTTATTTCTCTCCTTGGTCTTTTGTATTGATATTAAAGTAGGATTGGGATGGATAGAATCTATGAATCATAAAATCCATTTCCCTTAAATCATTGGGATTTTTGTATCTATATACTACAAAAGCATCATTTCACACAATTCATCATTTCATGTTTTGGGCAAAATCTTTTGAAGGTGATCACCTTGTTTGATGAAATATTGACCCTTCCAATTGTAACTTAAGGAAAGCTTTGGATATGTTGCATCTATATATTAAATTAGATAATTGTAAGTAGGTTGTTTGCCAAAGAAGTAGTCAAGGTAGCAAACTTATCACTATTATGTAACAACAAATTGAGCATCTTACTCTATTTATGGAAGAGAGAGATCATGAAAATTAACTTCAAGAGCAAGTAAAGAGAATAGTGTTTGAGAAGGAGAAGATCAAGTTTGATTTTTGTAGCTAAAGATATTTGAAGGTAAGAATCTATTGAGTGGAACGGAAAATTTTATGTTTTATTGCAAATGTTATTTTGAACCTACAAGTTTTCTAGATGAAGGAAGTGGATTCTCTTGGCTTTGAGCTAACTAGATGGAATGGCAAAACTATGGTTTTCATTTTAGGTAGATCAAGCTCAAGGGAAATTTGTTGCTCCAATCTTCACAGGGGAAGAATTTAGTAGTGCAATAATTGGAAAATCCAAGTAGTGAATGCTACACAAGATGTACAAGATAGATTGGAAAAATTGAAGCAAATTGGTTCTATGAGGAGCTACATCACTTAATTCTAAAATAGAATAGTATAGATTCTAGAGATATTGGAAGATAAGGCTTTAATTTGTTTGTAAAAGGTTAGAAATCACAGACCAAATTGGAAGTAACCAATGCAAGATATGATATTTGATTGTAGTTGTAGAATTTTGGTTAATTCCAAGAGTTTTGGGAATTAGCAAAAGAATAATTATTTATATAGAACCAATATTGAAAAGAAAATTAATGATAATTGATGATAAAGTGCTCTACATTCCAAACCTCACAACTTGTTGCATTCAAGATTTGAAAGGAGTATTCTAAGTATATGAGATTTAAGTCACTTCCTTAAATTATGATATCATCCTAGGTCTTCCTTGGCTTGAACGTCCTAAGGTTCAATTCAATGACGAATTCAAGTACACTACCAAGGTGGACCCAAGGAATTGGTAGTCAAGGTCAAGAGTAGGATTTTGTTCATTTGGAGTTGTACTTGGAACTTAGTGGTAAGAATTACCAATTAGTTTGTTTGGCACCTTTGAGTGAGACGCCTAAGAAATAGTTGATCCCAATTAGGAAGTTTGTCAATGTATCAATCATAGAGCAAGCTTTAGAGGCAAATATTCTTGTTTTTGTGATGTGGATCAACCTTGTTGCGCAATGAGACTTGAATGAAGATCAGATGCCAATGGCTGATCAAATAGTTCAAGAGCTTGTAAATTTGTTTCCAGATGATCTTCCAAAGAGATTACTCTTTGATCAAGGTATGCCTTTCAAGAATGGCTATTGCCAAGAAGTACTTCAATGAATAGACTGATCAATTGGCTCTCACCAAAGAAGCTAGTGGAACTTCAAAAAAATTGACCAAGTTGTTGGAGAAGGATCTCATACAACATGATACATCTTCTTTGTAACTGTATGGAGTTTAGCGACATAGTTAGTAAGGCTAACGATGTAGAGAATAAGCCAAATTAGCCTAGAATATTCCAAAAGCATCTAGGAAGCTTCTTGGGAAGTTTCCCGACTAGTTAACTTGTGCTCTAAGCAGGTAGCTTCTAGAAGCTTCTAACTAGCTTAGCTTGCATGCCAAGTAGGCGCCTTTTAGAAGAAAGCTTCTTGAGAAGCTTCTTGAGAAGCTTCCTAGTTAACTTGGCTTGCACTCTAAGAAAGTGGCTCAATGAAGCTTCTTGAGAAGCTTCTCAAGTGCCTTGTATGCTACCTATAAATACCAAAGCTGAAGCTCATGCTAGGCATGTGGAGTTTTCCCTCATTCAAGTGTCCCAATGTGAGTTTCCATTCTCCTATTTCTCTCCTCGGAGTCGGTCTTTTACATTGGTATCAGAGCAAGAATGGGATGGATGGAATTTATGGACCACCAAATCCACTTCCACCAAACCATTGGGATTTTTGTGTCCAAATACTACCCAAGCATCATTTTACACAATTCATCACCTCGCATTTTGGACAAGATTTTTTGCATAAGATCACCATATCTAAGGAACCCTTTGGTGCTTTTGGATGTAACTTATGGAGAACGGTGGATGTGTTGTTTCGATGTGTTAATAAATTAGATAGATTGGGAGTGGTGTGATAGAGTAGCAACCATAGCGGCAATACCCAATGTTATCTTTGCTATGGAACAACAAATCCAGCACCTTACTCGATTGTTGGATGAACAAGATCTTCAACAACAAATGCAGGTGGAGAGAGTACCAATTCGAGAAGGAGAAGATTGGATCAGATTCCCTAAACCCAAGGTATTTGAAGGCAAGAATCTTCTGGGTGCAGTGGAGAATTTTGTGTTTGATTTTGAACGTTATTTTGAAGCTACCAATCTACAAGATGAGCAAAAACAGATTCTCTTGGCTTCTAGCCAATTGAATGGAGTAGCAAAGCTATGGTGGAGATTCTGAGTGGAGCGAGCTGAATGACAAATTGTTGCACCAATCTTGACATGGGAAAAATTCAAGAGTGCAATAATTAGTTGGTTCCAAGCTATAAATGCCACATGAGCTGCACGGGTTAAGTTAGCAAAGTTGAAACAGATTTGCTCTGTAAGAAGCTACATCACGTAGTTCCCAAACACCATCATGCAAATTCTAGATATATTGGAAGGTGAAGCTCTGGATTGATTTGTGAGGGGCTTGAAGGCAAGAACCAAATTAGAGGTAACCATGCAAGACCCACAACACTTGGAGGAAGCCATGCGGTTGGCCGAACATTTTGATTCATTGGTGGCAACAACTTGGTCTCAACCTCGACCTTGACCTCCATAAAGCCTACCAATACACTACACACAAGTGGAGGAGCCAACACCAATGGAGATTGATGCCATTCAACAAAGACCACTTAACACGGTAGATAGAGAGAAACTACGACAAAATGGTGGTTTTTTTTGTCACCAATTGGGGCATCGCATTGTTGAATATCCACTCAAGAATGGACAACCTTGACAAGTTGCCCAGGTGGAGGTTGTGGAACGGAATGATCAGGGAAACAAGGAATCCCGATAGGAGATTTTGAGCCGCCTACTGGGAGCTTGATTAGTTCCAATGGGATTGAAGGCTCGACCTATGCAAGTTTGCTTCACTTGCAAGGTACAATATCTAATCGGGATTATAGGATTTTGGTTGATTTTGGAAGTTCAAAGAATTGCATGTTTATGCAAGTAGCAAAAGAATTGGGTATTCCTATCAAGCTAGTGATTGGAAGTAGTTTGATGATGGCAGATGGTAGAAAGGGTTTTGCATTCCGCACCTTGCATCTTGTTACCTTCAAGATTGGGAAGAAGTATTTGGAGTGTATGAGGTTTGTAGTAGCACCTCTACACTATGATATCATTCTAGGTCTACATTGGCTTGAACATCATAAGGTTCAATTTGATTGGACCCGATGCCAAATTCAAGTACAACACCAAGGTAGGAATTTCTGATTAGGTTGTCTGGCAAGAGTAAGACACTTAAGAATAGTCGGTCCCAAGATGGGAAGTTTTTTGAGAAGGTAGCCATAGAGCGAACCTGGAAGGGAGATGAATCCCAAGATGGGAAGTTTGCCAAGAAGGCAACCAGGGAGCAAGCTTGGAAGAGAGATGAATCCCTAGAAGGGAAGTTTGTTAGTAAAGCATCCATAGAGCAAGCTTTGGAGGAAGATAAGTCTATATTTGCGGTGTGGATCAAGCCGATTGCACAAGAACAATCTACGGAGGGCCAAGAGCCTCATCAAGCAATGGTTGATTGGATAGTTAAGGAGTTTGCGGACGTGTTTCCGGATGATCTGCCAAAGAGATTACCCTCTGATTGAGGTATGCCCTTCAAGATCAAGTTATTGCCAGGGAGTAGACCAATCTATTGGCTCTCGCCAAAGGAGTTGGAGGAGTTGCAAACAACACTTATAGAGTTGTTGGAGAAGGACTTCATACGACATAATACCTTTCCTTGGGGAGCACCGGTACTATTTATTCCAAAGAAGGATGGATGACTTCATTTTTGTATTGATTATCATGGGCTCAATAAGCAAACCGTGAAGAATGCATATCCTTTGCCTCGGATTGATGACTTGCTTGATCAACTAAGTGGAGCACACTACTTTTCCAAGTTGGATCTTCATAGCGGCTATTGGCAAATTCCTATTGATAGAAAGGATGTGCAAAAGACTACCTTTCGCACAAGGTATGGGCATTTTGAGTGGAGAGTTCTACCTTTCGGACTCACTAATGCTCTAGCAGTCTTCATGGATCAGATGCATTGGGTGTTGGATGGCCTATTAGATTGGTCCATGGTGGTGCTCTTGGATGATATCTTAATCTATAGCAAGATAAACGTAGAACATGTGAATCATGTGCGAGAAGTCCTAAGACAACTACAACAATGGAAATTTTACTGCAAGAAGTCAAAGTGTGCCTTTTGGCATAAGGAGGTTACCTTGTTGGGACATAAGATCTCATCAGAGGGGATCAAGATGGAAGAAGAGGAGATCAAGGTCATTACTGATTGGCCTACCCCAAAGGATGTTATAGAAGTACGGGCATTCAATGGATTTGCCAACTTTTGCCAACGGTTCATCCACTATTATGCTCATGTGGCTGCACCATTGAATGACCTCTTAGGAAAGAACTTGAGATTCCAGTAGACCACCAAGCATGAAGAAGCATTCCAGAAGTTAAATCATATGGTGTCTTCAAGACCCATTCTTCAACCATATGATCCTCAACTACCTTGTGTGGTTGATTTTGATGTTTCTAACTTTGCAATTGGAGCTATGTTGCAACAGGAATTCCCAGATGGATTACATCCCATTGCCTTTGTGTCTTGCCAACTAAATACAGCTGAAAGAAATTACTCTGCTCAAGATTGGGAACAACTTGCAATGGTATATACCACCAAGGTATGGTGGCATTATCTCTTGGGGAAACAAGTGATCATGCAAATTGGTCACAAGCCATTGTTGCAGATCCTACACTTGGAGCACATGAAGAATCGACATCATTGATGGGAAGAGCAACTCTGAATGTTTGACATCAAACTTGAGTACAAATGAGGTCGGTTTCACATCATCCCTGATGCTCTATCACAACAACCTGATTTGAAGGCTCTTCTTCTCATCACGGTGGCAATTACGACGGTGTCAATTGACCCCAAGGTCCATAACGAGTTTCGATCAGCTCTACAACAAGATCCCTTCTTCCAAATGGTACATGGTCATCTGATAGCATGCGACAAGGAGTACAACACCTTCTCCTTCAAGGAAGATCTTCTATTCCATGCGGACCATATCTATGTTCCAGCCAAAGGTGATCTTCAACTTGTGCGCCTTCAAGAAGCTCATGATTTACCAATAGCTGGTCATATGGGAGTGGACAAGACCTTAGGCACCCTCCAACGCCAATGGTGGTGGCCCAACATGACACAAGATGTTTGGGACTTTGTCCAATCGTGTGAGAGTTGTCAACTTAACAAGGCTAGTAACCAAAAGCCGAGTGGACTCCTTCAGCCACTTCCCATTCCAACTACTCATTGGGAACATGTGAGCTTAGATCTCATCACCTCCTTCCCCAAGACACAACAAGGTCACACAACAATTGTGGTGTTTGTGAATAAGCTTAGTAAGCAAATCCATTTGGCACCAACAGTTGATATTGTGGATGCTCCAACCTTGGCGCAACTCTACTTCAGTAATGTCTTCAAACATCATGGTATGCCACGTGTACTCATCTCCGATCGTGATCCTTGCGTCACCGGAAAGTTTTGGCAAGCACTCTTCCAGCTACTTGGCACCAAGCTTGCTTTGTCCACAGCCTATCATCCTCAAACTGATGAACAAACTGAACATGCAAATTGCACTTTGGAAGATATGCTTTGTGCCTTTGTCAACATTCACTATACTAATTGGGATCAATGTCTTGCAGCAACGTAGTTTGCATACAATAATTCTAAACATGCAAGCACCGGATTCTCTCCTTTCTTTCTCAATTTTGGCCAAGATCCGCTTATCCTAGATTCTCTTCTTGCTCCTCCTCTGTCTCAAGTCCCCCATACTTCAACCTTCTTTACCACCATCTCCGAATCTCTCTAACAAGCCAAATCTCACCTCCTTGTTGCTCAGAATCATCAAAAACAATATGCGGACCATCATCATCGTGATCTCACCTCTGAAGTTGGTGATAAAGTTATATTATCCTCTAGTAATCTAACCCTCCCACTTGATACCCAAGTTTGTAAACTTGCCCCTAATTGGATAGGACCTTTTGATGTCACCCAAATTGTCTCTCCTATTGCTTATCATCTTGCCTTGCCTTGTCACATGCGCATCCATCATGTCTTTCATGTTTCTAAGTTGAAACCCTTTGTTCCTAACCCCTCTTCTTTCTCCTCTCAAGTCCAACCTCCTCCTCCCCCTATCCCTATCAATGATCATGAGGAGTTGAACTTGATTGTATCCTTGCACGTCGCCACATCCAACAAGGACGTTGCCACCATATGGAGTACAAGGTCCTTTGGAAAGGGTACCCCCTTCATGATGTCACATGGGAACCTCTTTCTCACCTCCAAAATGAAAAAATGGCCATCTGGGAGTTTGAAGCTTCAATGGCGACGAGGACGTTACCAACTAGCGGTGGAGGAATATGGAACAATATGGAGTTTAGCAACATAGTTAGTAAGGCTAACGACATAGAGAATAAGCCAAATTAGCCTAGAATGTTCCAAAAGCATCTAGGAAACTTCTTGGGAAGCTTCCTGACTAGTTAACTTGTGCTCTAAGCAAGTAACTTCTAGAAGTAAGCTTCTAGAAGCTTCTAACTAGCTTAGCTTGCATGCCAAGTAGGCGGCTTCTAGAAGGAAGCTTCTTGAGAAGCTTCTTAAGGGCCTTGTATGCTACCTATAAATACCAAAGCCAAAGCTCATGCTAGGCATTTGGAGTTTTCTCTCATTCAAGTGTCCCAATGTGAGTTTCCATTCTACTATTTCTCTCCTCGGATTTGGTCTTTTACATTCTTGGTGAACACTTATACTCTTTGTATCCAATAAGGATAGAGGACTTCAATTCTATATTGACTACCTTGACCTTAATAAACAATCTATGACAATTGCATATTCCTTGCCTTGGATTGATGAGTTGTTGGATCAATTAAGTAGAGCATGATAATTCTCCAATTTGGATCCTTGAAGTGGTTATTAGCACATTCCCATTGTATAGGTAGGATTTTGCAAAAGACTACCTTTTGCACAAGGTATACACATTTGAATAAAGAGTTTTACTTTTTGTGTTCACTAATAATTTGGCAATTTTCATGGATCTAGTGCATTGGATGTTGGAAAGGCTATTAAATTGATATATGGTGGTGTTCTTGGGTGATAATTTCATTAAAAATAAGACAAAGGTAGAACAAAAGAACCATGTATGAGAAGTCTTAAGATGACTATGCCAATAGAAGTTCTATTGCAAGAAGTCAAAGCATACCTTTTGGTAGAAAGAGGTTCCCTTCTTGGGTCAAAGAGACTCAATGGAGAGGATCAAGATAGAAGATGAGAAAATCAAAGCCATTACTAGTTGGCCTACTCTTAAAGATGCACCAAAAGTTTGGGCATTTAATAGATTTGCAATTTTTTACCAATGGTTCATCCACTTTTATGCTCATGTAACCACATTGTTGACCAATCTCTTGGAGAAAACATCAAGCCTTGAGTGGACTACCAACCACAAAGAAGCATTAAAAAATTGAAGCATATGGTGTCCTCAAAATCCATCCTCCAACCATATGATCCTCAACTACCTTGTGTGGTTGATTTTGATGCTTTTAACTTTGCTATTGGAGTTGTGTTGCAACAAGAATTTCTGTATGGATTACTTTCCATTGTCTTTGTGTAACATTCTGAGGATAGCAAAGAAACGCAGAAGAGAAAACACAAGTTTCACACTCAAATTTGGTGCCCCAAGGAAGCACCTTCTCTTTATCATATAGCCAAAGAGGATCTCCTCCAAGGATGCTCCACCCTTACATTAATTGCTTGGATGGGTGACATGTCAATCCTAGTCTCATCTGGTTGGTCAAAGAGGCTTTGATTGGATGGAATCTTTTAGGGAAACTTCTTGTAGGAATCTCAAAATCATGTGGGTGAGGTATTGTCTGAAAGCTCTCAATGAGACAAACTAGGGGGGAGAGAAGCTAGCCTATACTTAGGTTGGGGGAGGGGTCTATACATTTTTTAGGCCTAATTCATCTGTTTAGGCCTCCAAAATTGCCTCCAAAGTTTTCAAGCCTATTTTGGTTTCTGCCCTATTAGTAGAAGTGCTCTTTTGGTGATACCTCTACTTGATATACTTCATCCATTATGTGTACCATCCTTCTAGATATCATAAACCCAAATTCTACCTTTTGATCATATGTTTAGCTATTGATTCTAAAGTCTTCAAGCATGTTTTGGTTTCTGGCCTATTAATAGAAGTACTCTTTTGGTGATATCTCTATCTGATCTACTTAGTCCATCATGTATAACATCTTCCCATATGTTACCAAACCAAATTTCATCTCTAGATCACATGTCTAACTATTGATATTACACTTTGGGTCCGATCAACTAAACACAATAGAAAGAAATTACTCTACTTACAATCAAGAAAAGTTGGTAATAGTTTATGCCACAAAGGTATAGAGATATTATCTCTTGGAGAAACAAGTGATAAATAAATCAATCACAAACTTTTGTTGAAGACCTTAGATTTTAGAATCTACATCATCATAGAGAGGAATAATTACAATTTTTTGACATCAAGCTTGAGTATAAACCCAACAAGTTCCATAACATCCTCAATGCTCTATCTTAATAACTTGATTTTAATATTCTTCTTGAATCTCCCGTGATAGTGGAAATCATCATAATGTCAACCAACTCAAAAGTACACATAGATTTGAAGATTTTTTTACAACAGGATCCCTTCTTTCCACTGCAAAGTTTATGTCCAACACATAAGAAATACAACACTTTTTCCTTCAAGGAGTGCCTTCTATTTTGTGAGAACTGGATCTATGTTCTAACTATGGTGATCTGCAACTTGTGCGGCCTCAAGAGGCCCATGACTTACCATTTGCTCTTCACCTTGGTGTGGAAAAAACCTTGAGTACCCTCCAATGTTAATAGTGGTCGCTTAATATGGCATGATAAGTTTGAGAGTTTGTTTGACCTTGTGAGAGCTATCAATGCAACAAGATCAATAACAAAAAATGGACTTCAACCACTTCCCATTCTAGCTACCTTATGGCAATATGTAAGTCTTGATCTCATCACATCCTTGCCCAAGATAAATGAAGGCAATATTGCCATTGTGGTGTTTGTTGATAAACTTAGGAAGCCAATTCACTTACCACCCACTATAGATATTTTGGATGCTCCCATGCTAGCCAATATTTACTTTGACATTGTCTTCAAGCACCTTGGATACCAAGGGTTCTCATCTTTGATTGTGATTCTCAATTCATAGGTAAGCTTTGGAAAGTGCTCTTCAAGCTACTTGGCACCAAGCTTGCTTTGTCTACGACTTTAGCATCCTCAAAACTAAGGGCAAACCAAATGTGAAAATTGCACCTTACAAGATATGCTTTGTGCTTTTGTCAATATTTACCATACAAACAAGGATATCTGTCTTCTAGCTACTAATTTTACCTATAATAATTCTCAACATTCAAGCACATGGTTCTCTTCATTCTTCCTTAATTTTGGGCTTCCTTAATCTTCCACTTATTCCCAATTCCCTTCTTGCTCCTCCACCATCTCATGTTCCTCATACTTCCACCTTCTTGTCCATGTTATCTAAATCCTTACACCAAGCCAAGTTTAATCTTCTCATTGATCAAAATTGGTAAAAGAAATATTTTGATAAGCATCATTGTGATCTCACCTTTCAACTAGGTGATGAGGTCATAATTTCCTCTAGTAACCTTCCTCTCCCACTTGAAACCCAAGTTTGTAAACTTGCTCTTAATTAGATAGGTCCATTTGAGATTTCTCATATCATTTCTCCAGTTGCCTACCGACTTGCACTTCTTAGTCATATGCATATCTATTCTATCTTCCATGTTTCAAAGTTAAAACCCTTTGTTTCTAATCCATTTTCCTTTTCCACTTGTGTCCAACCTCCTCTTCCTCCCATCCCTAAAAACAATCATAAGGAATAAAAATTTAATTGTATCCTTGCATATTTTGATATCCAACATAGCCATCAATAACACACTAAATATAAGATCCTTTTGGAAAGATATCCTATTCATAATGCCACATGAGAGCCTCTTTCTCATCTCCAAATGGCAAAAATGACCATATAGGAGTTCAAAAATTCCATGGCAACAAGGACAACACCAATTAGCAATTGGAGACTATATAATAATATGAGTTAGCAAAGGCTAATAATTTATGTAAATAAGCCAAATATGTCTAAGAATTTTAATAATATTCTAGAAACATTTACAAAGTTTCTTTATAAAACTTTCAAGAAGCACCTAGGAAGCTTCTTGGTACATTTTTTCTAGGCACTTTCCAATGATTGAGTAACTTGTACACCAAGTTAGTGGCTAGCTTAGCGTGTATGTCAAGAAGATAGCTTCTAGAAGGAATTATCCTTGGAAGCTTCTTAGGTAGATTAGCTTACACTCTAAGAAAGTGACTTCAAGAATGAAGCTTCCTTCAAAGCTTATCAAGTGTCTTGTATTCCCTCACTATAAATGCCAAAGCCCAAGCTCATGCTAGGCACTTGGAGTTTCTTTCACTTTAGAGTTTCTAATGTGACTTCCATTCTAATCTTCTATTCTACTATTTCTCCCCTTGTTATTTTACATAGGCATATAAAGACAATGCCTTACAACCCAAAGACAAATGGACTTAATAAGAAAGAAAAGTTGTGCAAAATTCTTCACAAGATGATAGTCAATTATACTTACAATTGGGATACAAAGTAATCAATGGCATTATAGGCTTATCATATTGCAAAAAAGATTACAACTAAACAAACATTTGACTTTCTCACTTTTGGGTTACACCCCAATTTTGCAAATCAAGTTTTAAATCCCTTTGTACAAAATCTTGTTTGAATATTGACTAGGCAAAGAAGCTAATCAAGAACCATGGCCACTAATTGATGTGGTTAGATGAGAAGCAAAATGATGCTCAAAAGAATACCAAGGAAATCTAGCAAAAAAGAAAGGAGCACCATGATAAGGCTTGAGGAAGATTACTATTACAAAAGGGAACTTGGTCTTATTGTATGACAATAGACATATTTCATTTCCATGGAAATTGCACCCATCTTGGATGGGCTCATATATTGTGATCTATTTGTTCAATAATGCATCCTTACAATTAGAAGATCTTGAGTGGAATTTATTCGCTACACAAGTTAATTTGTGGTGAGTAAGAAGGTACTTTGGTTGAAAATTTCAAGGCCATCTCAAATGTGTTTGCAAGGACACTCACATTTAGGGAAGAGGGTATGTATTAATAAGGATTTTTTGACTTTTTCTTGTTTTTGAAGTTACTAAGAATATGCATAGAATTTTAGGTTATTCCAAAGGAAAAGAGTGGGTATTTGTTGTTATTTAGAGTTAACCTATCATATGTGTATTCAGAAGACATCTTCCTAATGACAAGCAAAGTACCATTTGGAAGGTGAGAGAGACTTTAGGGAATTTTAGCAACATGGCTAACAAGGGGAATAGAATTTGAATCATATTAATTCCATGACTATCTAGCCAAGTGACAATGGAAGATGGCCTCCACCACATGGATTGCAATTGCAAACACACTATTTTCCTTGTCACTTGAGAAGAATTTATTTTTGAATGACTAAAGATTGTTACCCAAAGTCACAACACTATTAAAAAACCTTGACTTGAAACACTAAACATCATTTGGAGTCCATGAGGAATTTTATAAGGAAGCTATTGAGTATGCAGCTAAAAGAGTTGGGCATTTTTTGAGAGTGAATAGGTCATAGAGTTTGATGTACAGCAATGGACATACAAGACATTTGGTGAAGTTAAAGATAGGCACAAGACATTTGGTTCCTCACTAAACTTGAAGATGCTTGCAATAAACCCTTGGATATGGCCGCCCAACCCAACCAGTTGAGAGAGCACCATGTCCTATTCTTACAATAGAATTGTGAGTACATTTCAATCTTGATAGCTGTGGTAATTAAGGGAATGAAATGCTTAGTACTCGGCATGTTGAGAGAAAATCCCAAAGTCTAGATAAAAAATTTGGCAAGCACTTGACTACCACTATGAAAGAAAAGTTGAATAGCACTTTTCAAGTCAAGTAAGCACCCAAGAAATGGATAGCAAGTAGCATATTATAATGATCCAGCAAAAAGGGCCATAATAGGGAGCTTAATACAAATTTTTAAACCTCATAGAATGGCATGCTTATCAACCAATCAAGCAGTATTCTTTGAGCAAATTTTTATAGGGAATTGTGTAGATTGGGTGTAGATATTTTGTCTTCATATGCAGAATTTTATTAAGATGATTGAAAGACTTGGGCTTCATTACTTGCTGCACTTTGTCATAATTTTTTATATTGGGGTGAGATTATTGTCTACTGAAGAGAAACTTTAGTTTCCTCAACATGAAGTCAAAGCATCCTACTTTCCTTCTGACCTTGATTGAATGGAGGAAGAATGTGCAACAAATGCACTATATGCAAAGACAAACCAGTATGTTCCATCTTTAGCCAATTATAAGAATAAATATAAGTTTTTCATGGATACAAAACTTGTGGAATCTCATAAAAAAGCAAAGCCTATAGAACTCAAAGATTCAGAGGAAGAAGAACAGGACAAGCATATGGAGGAGAAAAAAAACCAATGATAATGAAGAGATTGTATCAAAGAATAACAAAGAGGATACTCTTACAACTTTGTTGTAGGGAGCTCAAGCCCTTCCAAGGTACTAAAACCCTGCATAGATACAATAGGGTTAGAATCTGAGTAGAAGCCAAAATGGGCATCAATGCCACATATGGTGGAACCTTCTCCCGCTACCTGCGCACTCCGTGCCTATGGGTCCGAAGGAGACTTTCTTTGGCTTTACAAAAGAAGGACCTGAAGGGCGCGAAGTAAAACCCTTATCAAGTTGGAAGCCAAATTCAGTGTGACCCCTAAAGGAGAAATATCAGGTTAATCATTTGGTAGGTTCACATGAGGCAAAACCCTAATCAAGTTGGAAGCCAAATTCAGCATCACCTCTAAAGTAGAAAGATGAGGTTAAGTATTCAATACATGCATGTGATTGCTACCATTGAAAGGATGATATTATTAACATATTACTAGCAAAAAAATACATGGCAGAAATCATCATGCCATTTCTGGAGGTAATTAATGCCTATAACCTAAACAAGAAGGAACAACTTGACTATCATGGATTCAATAAGTTCTAGTAGAAGAAGTACATAAAGGTGAGCAGCTTGTGAAGGTGAAAAAAGCTGAAATCACATAGTTGAGTGTGGCTTTAGAGAAGTTGAAGAATGCATTGGAAGGTGAAAGAGTAGCAAGCAAAGAGAAAATTCACTTGATGAAGTTGGAATTGAAGTATCAAGTCTAGATAAGATAAATACTATGGATTAAAAGACCTAGTACAAGAAGTTGTTTGCATATTATTGAATGAGCACAAATAAACATATCAAGATAGAATAGAAAAAGATAGATGCATTGAAGATAGTCATAAAGCAAAATGAAGAAGAATGGAAGAAAGAAGTCATGTGCATTGGAGTGTTGGCAATAGAAGGTGTTCCAATATCAGCAGTAAATAATGAGAAATGCACATCTACTTAAGGAAAAATGCAAAGTGGTGGAAATGATCAAATTATAGAAGCAGTAATCCAAAAGGCAGAATAGTCATTAGTTTGATTGGTAGAGATGATGCCAATAACAGATGACATTCATGAGTAAAAGAGTATGTTGTAGAAACTTTGGAAAGCACTTTGCAATGATAGTCTAAAACAGATAGCAATAGGACTTAGAACACAAATAGATTAAAAAAATTTGTAGAGTTAAGGGAGAATTTACAAATGGCAATGTTAGAAATTAAAGAAGTGTTTGCAAAAGCTTTAAGACAATCAAGACCATTAGAGGAACAAGAAATAGACCATGTAAAGTTGTTAGTTTTGCCTTGTGAGGTCATGGTTTGGAAGTTAGAGAGGCCAAAGTTAACCAACTAACTACCACTATTCTTGAACATTTCAATCAAGTTGTTACATAGGTTATTGTGAAGTTAGAGTATTGCAACCAATTTTGTTAAAGGAAGTGAGATAAGTTCAAGAAATTTTTGTAATTGCCAATTCACTCACCTATTTAAGGTTGATACTCAAAGTACTTGATATTCAATTGGAGCATTTGGTGAATATGTGAAAGGACTTTATGTCCCTTGTCATTTTCTTGATCTCTCCACAATATATATTCTTCAAATTTGCATTTGTGTATGAGTGGATGTCTTAGTAAGAATTGTGCTTCCTTCTATGATCTTTATTGAAGTTTGTGATTATTTGGTAGTAGTGCCTTGACATGACTTTAGTATTCTATAGTATTGCAATTCACCTAAGAACAACATGAGGAATAGTGATTCACAAAGTTGTAAATTTATACAAAAGTTAATGCCTTCCAGAAGGGTAGAACATTGGCATTGGAAGTGGAACTTTAACAATAACTTTGGAGAAGTGGTTTCATTTGAATGTTGTGCATTTGTGCATTCCACCCAATATATTTGGAAGACTTCCAAGAGACTTTGGAAGAATTTAGCACTGATGGACTGAAACATCACCTCCTAAATTATACTTGGATGTTTTGTATGTGAGTTTTTCTTTGGTTAATTTCTACAATGAAGCCTCTTGGTATAATTTTACTCTTTTGGGAGTTTTTTTCTACCCAAGAGGTTAAAAAAGTAATACTAAAAAGAAAAAAATTTAACTTTGTTGGAAATACTTCTATGCAAAATCATTGTGTGAACAATTGATTGCTTGCTAAATACTACAAATTGGTGTTTGTTGAGTTATCACAATCTATCCAATTGCTTGAAACAAAATTTATGTATGGTTTGTATAATTTTCCCATTAAGTAAACTTAGCCTAACATATTGGTAGATACTTTAATAGTCTTATATACAATAGATGGATATTTTATCAAACTTAACTTGTTCTTGAGTCTTTTCTCCTACTTAGATACTTTCCAACTAAGTGGTTTATTTTGGTGTTACTATCAATATAGCTTTTTTCCCTTTCCTCTTTGAGGTAATAAAATTTTTTATGGTGTTCTTATCTTTGTATGCATTGTACTTTGTCATAAATTATCTAACATTAGATCCAAGATGGTAACTTTGTTATGAAGGTTGTCAAAAGTGACCTCAAAATTCCTATACCACTCATGGCAAAGAGATGATGTAAGTATAGATTGATGAAAGCAAAAAATTCATTATCAAAGGAAAAAATTACAAATTTTTCCGCTAGTTATATTGCAGATTATGACCAAATATGCAACACTAGTGAGTTTTGATACAATTCTATTCTTATAGACTAAGTAGAAAAAGAAGCAACTCAAAATATTGATAACTTGTAAATGATAATTTTTGCCTATAGCAAATTGTATTTTCAAGGTGGTTTTGTATTATATATAGAATGTTTAGGAACTTTTGATAAAGTAAACATGATTTTCAATGAAGTTATAGATAAAGTGAACACCAAAAATATAGGTTAAGAGGAAATAAAAACTATTTTTTAATGTATTGAGCTCCTTAAAATATTTTTTGTTGATACCTCCTAAGGAGAAAAGAGTGATGTACCATCCAAGCATAATTCCCTTGGATGAGTGGCTTCTAAAGTGGGTATGGTAGGATAAATTTTGAACTTGGTAACTTGTGACCTTAGCACATCATCTAGAGTTTGCTCTAATCATCAAGCTTCATTTTTTCTCTGGCATACAAACACCATCAAATCTTACCAATAATTGCTTAACTCTAACCTTTGGAGTTCTCACTCTTCCTCCAAACACAACGTCAAAAGTTAACCCATGGATATAGGGATTTTTTTGCATTCAAACATCATATTGGGATTTTCACCTTCAAAATTCACTCAGACTTGATGGATGCAACAAGTTAAAATTCTACAAGCTCAACCAATTGACAACAATACTTTGGTTGCTTGCTGCTTGGGCCAAGATTTTGCCAAAAAAAATAAGAAACACCTTTTGTCACATTGGGTTGTTCAAGCCATTGAATGCAGTTGAGGAAATTGACCTTGAAAAGCAAATAGTAGAGTGAAACCTCATTGAAGCATTTTAGCATCGTTGGCTAAAAGATCCAATGTCTATAGCAAATCTTCTTAATCAAATCAAAGAGAGTGCCATAGTGCATGTTGAGTTGGAGGAAAATGAGATCATTGAGCTCCTCTAGAGTCAAGGGGTGGATCACAAGGACATAGACTAGACAGTTGAGGAAAAGCAGACCCTTCCATCAGTTTTGCAAGCTAGAAAATGTCAAAATCTATATCTCATGATTTGCTTGCTCAATGTGATCTCAATGCTTTATGTCTCCTTGCTCCTAAACATCCACAAAAAAATTTGCACCATGCAACGTAAGCTACAAGTAAAAAACTTGCAGCAAATCACAGTTGGTTCACATAGTTATATGAATTAGTATTGTAGTACAATATCTTGCTCTCCTTCTTTATTTGTGCTACCATTTCACTCCACTAAATTTTCTTTTGTCTGAAAGCTATAACTTGAAACTTAATAGAAATATAACTTAATAGCCATTGAACCATGTATGTTCTGCCGTTTTCCTAAAAACTTAAGGTACGTTATGACTTATGGGGAGATAACTTATCATAGGACTTACTGTAGTTGTTTCTATAATATCTTATATTCTCTCAACCAAGATATTCTCCTCCTCTCACCTTGGAGTCTTCAAGTGCACTTTTATGTGGTAGTGTCATGTACTAAGTAATAATTGTCTTGATAAAAAAAACAAATATATGTTTTTTGAGTTTAGGTTTATTGTTATTATTACATTTTGCAATGTAGGAAATTCTAAACAAACTATCAAAGATTTTTGCTCATTTTCCCACACTCAGATAACCTTGGAGGGTTTTATACCTATAGTGTAAATTCTTCTTTCAATTTTGGTGATTCTAAGCTCCAATAGTGTGTTTAAATCTTCAACAATCTTTCTCCTCCAATTCTTCTGCAATTCTACTCCATAAGAGGTTACTTGTAAATCAATTAGCTCAAAGCAACTTTGGAGTTAGATATGGGAAAAGATAAGCTTAAATAAGAAATTATGAGAAAAAAATTCTATGAGAGTGGATTTTCTTAAACCCTTTAAACCCCTTATATACACAAAACTAAATCAGTGACTTTTTGACGTTGAAAGTAATGAGCTAAATAGAAACTAGGTTGACTTCTTGAAAATTTACTTTATATAATTTATTACACATATAAATATTCAAATTTGGGCAATGGTCTATCTACTCTTTGTGATGTAGTAAGTTCAAACTAAATATCATTTGAAGTTGACTAAGTGCCTGATCTAAAATAAGCCTCATAACCTTAAACCATGTAGTTGTTTATCCTTGGAGACCTTTAAACATTAAAACAAACTTTCAAACCTAAACTTTAAATGATGCTCTTCCTAAAACATTTATTGTCTTTGTATCTCCAAACTCAATGAATTTATCTTTTATAGAACTAAGCGTCCAAACTAGAACATTGCATCCCTAGGCCATACAAATTTTTCACATATAGCTTCTGTATTCTTGGAAGCATAAAGATATTGGAACTTAAATTCAAATGCAAACCTGAACATTATAATTCCTCTAGTATGATCTTTGTATCTCCTTGCACAATAAATCTGGCCTCTAATCCATAGGATAGCCCAACATTCATCATCCTAAAATCAGGAATTTGGCATTTTTATCCTTTATGGTCTCCAATACCTTAACCTAAAATGAAAACAAGTTGTGCTTTCATTTTAAAATGTATGGTTCTAAATCAATTATTTGTGCTTATAAAACTATAAGTTAAACCTTGGAGCTCCCACTTGCAAGATAAGTTTTATTGCCTTTTGGTTCTGTGTATTAATGCCTCGTTGCTTTTGTTCTCCTTACTATCAATTTGAAAATTCATCTAATTTTCATCAAACGATTCAAAGTCAATAAATATTTGAATGGATGAAATAACAGAAGGCTATAACTTTCAAAATTTAAAGAGTTGGTAATGACTATGAATCAAACTCCCTTATCCTATATTTAATGAACTCAATATTATATTCTCTTACTTCAAACATAAACTCTTTTATTGTATATGCAATACATAAAAAAAACCTAGTTGGGATGATAATAAGTTCGAGTTTTTTAATTTATCACCAAAAATAAATAAATCAAAATTAAAATTTTAAGTTAAATTTTAGAGTATTTTAATTGTAGTTTGAGAAGTGTAAGTTCTAGTAGTCAGTTTAAGTTCTAGTAGAAGTTTAAGTTCAAGGAAGCAAGATTTGGCCAAATGAATTTTCTTATAGTGATAAAATGGCCAAATGAATTTTCTTACAACTATGTATTTTGAGCTAAATACAGTCTAATCTCAACAGAAGTGAGATTTTGAGCTGTTTAGAATGAGCCAACCTTTATAATAAGCCAACATTTCATGCAAAAGTTAAGGTGCTTTGGTGTTTTCTCTAAAGTACATGAAATTGTAATTTTAGAAACCTAAACAATCAAAAATTGGAATTTATGAGGATTTCAAGCAATGCAAGAAAAAATAGCTGTAAGAAAATTCATTTGGCCATTTATTCATTATAACAAATTTTAAGATATTTAAGATAGTGGATACTAGAACTTAATCTTCTACTAGGCATTAAATAGGAATATTAAAATCATACAATACCTTCTCCAACTTGTACCCTTGGAAAGTCCTAGAAGCCATTAATATCTACAAAATTTACTAAAGAAGTACCTCTAAGAATTCAAAGAATAAGTCTTATCTTTGAATCTTTACAACATTATTCTTTACAACTAACAAGTAGATAAAACCTTTTATTATCACATCTACTTACGTTAGACAAGAAGTCAAATAAGATACTAGTGTCAAAAGGTACAAAATACATCCATAGTAGAACAACATATATGTATTTTGCTAGATTTCCTTTTCTTTATACTCTTTGATATAATATGAGATTTCTTGGTGTGCTTTCTTTCAATTTTGTAAGTTTATCATAAATGTATATCTTTCTTATTTTCTAGTCTATCAAGTAATGTTAAGTCAAGCCAAGTGTAGTAACCATTTTTTTCCTATTGATATTTTCCTTATATATCTTTCATATTGTTTTTTCTTTATATTATTTGGCTTTTATGATATACCTTTTTTGACAGGAATATTAGTTGAAATTTATTTTACAAAATAAAAATGTAATTATCAATTAATATTTGGTTAATGGTTTTATTGCATTAATGTGGCTTGCATAAAATCATAGATATGAATGCACTTTCTTTTTTATATCAAGATGAAATTGGAATATTTTATCTTAAAAAAATATTTGTTTAATTTTTAAATTTATTTAATTTGAATAGGTTAGCTATTGTAAACTTAAATTTGTTCATTAATATTTTTGACATAGTTATATTTAGTATGCATATTATTTCCTTTCATATATGTAGTTGATAATACTTTATCTTGTACATTACTTCATTTCTTTATATTATAATATCAAATAGAGATATCAATGCTCAAATTAAAACTTAAGATCAGTTTTATAAAATTATTATTAAGAGCTAATTATATGTTATATCATTATTATTATATATGTAATATCACACATCCTACTCACAATTTTTTCACTAAGAACTCACATCAACATAAAATATCACTTGTTATGCAATCTTAGATTATACTTATTTTTTATCATATCAATATTTACATTATGATTTTTAGTCAATATATATGATGCTTAATACATTAGAGATTCTAAAATTATAGAGGAAAACTAAGAAAAAGGAAAATAATGATCCTCATGATGCACTCTAATGTATATGGTCTATTTGAGAAACAAAACTTAGAAGGGACTCGTAGGTGGATGACTTTTATGTATTATATAATCAAACATTTGAAGACTAGCAAGAGTAAATTCAAAGTTATATGCAAGTTCTAGCATGTCTCTAGATGTACTATTAATATTCCAATATAATAAGTGATTCTTTAGAAACCATAACACTATATTTATGGATGGATTGACCAAGAAGACCTTGAAAATATTTTTAGAGCATTTATCCCTTATAAGATATAAAAAAATATTATAAGATGGAATTCATCTTCTCTAAATAAAATAGACTGTAGAGAACACTATGCTTTAGTAGAGAAAGAGATTCTCCATTGTTATTCAGTATCTGAAAGAGTATCGGGTGATTACTAATTATCACAAACCGGTGATAAATAGTCTTAAGTTATTGTTGATAATCTCACTAACATACAGTCAACATAAGAGAAAAACTCTATAGTATTGAACTTGAGTTAAGATGTTGCTCTTATTTTCCATAATCTATATAAGAAGCTTGACTCAAAATTAGTATAATTTAATATATTAGATTTTCATTTAAAGACATGTTTTAAATTTTATAATAGATTTTCCAATATGTTTTTTCTCTTAATTTTTTATTCTAAGTTTTAGCTTGAACTTTTTTGCTTAATTGTAATCTCCTAAGTATCAATCATTTAGTTCTTATATGATAAAATATGTTTGATATGTGAAAAGCATACATTTTCTTTACAACTTATTTATTTCAAGTTTAGTAAGATTTCTTCTATCTTCGTAGTCAATCAAGGTTCTGCATTCAAGCTTATGCTAAGTACACCTTTCAAAGTTCTATTTAGTTTTTTTATTTAAATAATATATCTCCTTTTTAGAACCTTGTTACTTTAACTTTATTTCAGATCAAGATTTCCTTCCTCTAACTTTTTGAATCCTTTGATAATTTTCAAATTTTTTTTCTTATGTACTCTACAAGCTTAAATGATGGCGGATATATCTATTGGTTTATAACTTAGTCTTCTCCTTTAATAACTATTATATGGTTTAGTATTTCTGTTCTTATTACATATATGCAATTAAATATTTAAAAAAATATAGGATAGGATAATAAGAAGGATAATAAGAAGTAATGCATTAAAAATTTTCCCTTATGTAAATTTTTCTCTTTCATTTAGTAAGTAATAAAAAAATAAAACTTGCATGTAGTTCCAAGGTCAATTCCTTAAAATGATTATACCATAGAAAGTAAATAAGTTGGAAGTGTGAGGTATATCATGTGAATTTGAATTCACCCTCATCAGTTTTTTTCCTCTAGTATTGATTAATCAAAAGGTTTCTCACAAGACATGAGTGTTCACTTCCTTTACATTAATGCTAATTACAATCAATTTTTCTCAAAAAGAATGGATACTTAAGACCTTGGAACTTTAGCTTTATTGACTTTATGGAGTGGTATCAATATGCAAGATCTTGTGGGGTTATAAATATTACCTATATTGAAATATATTGAAATATGGATAAAATTAGAAATGGTCTGACTGGACTACAAGTGTTGCTTTCATTATTGAATATAAGGACAAAATACTTACTAACACATATCATTGTAAATTTCTGAACCATGTATTACAAGATTGAATATTAAAATAAAAAGTTTTAAAATTTTGATACAGTTAATATATTTACATGGGACTATGTTTTAAGGTTCAGTGTTTTGTCAACAAAGATAATTGCATGCAATGTCTAATATGAGTACTTGCTCCATTGCAAGCATAAGGTGACAATAGAAAGGTAAGTTATATAGGTGATCTTAAGGAAGTTGGAGAGAAATAAGTAGTAGTGATGCTTGCTTATAATGACATACCTTTGCAACCATTTTGGGTCTATCTATTTTTCAGGGTGTTATATTGGAATGAGGAAGGAGGTTCAAAAAGAGCCCAGATTCAATAATTTGGCCAAGCAAACGCATTTAGTTTAAAGTTGCATTTAAAGAAGAAACATGATAAAAGGATGCAAGCTACATTGCACATCACTAAGATTTGACTATACTAATATATTGTACTTGATTTCATAACAAAGCCTCTACTCCTATCTAAACCACTCTTATCTAAGTTTGAGAGATTTTGCTCTTATGTAAACAAGATCTAACAAATTATTGAGTGCAGAACAAGAAATCTGAAAGAGAAGTTACAAGAAATCATAGTTTCATAAAAAGCTTATCAAAATTAACTTTGATCTACTTTAAAGGATGTTGAAGATATAGTTTCTTTATGTTTAATTTTATAAACAGTTCTTGTTAATTATAATCTATAGTGCACATGCCTCAACATTTACTCAATAATGATCTTAGAGCTTCTTATAAAATTTTGAATATTATAGAAATTTATAAATTTATCTATTAACTCATGACAAGTCTAATTAAAAGGCTTATAGATAAACCTTGCTAAGTAGCAAGGTTTATCTATAAGATAAAATATATAAAATATATTTGTTAAATATAGTGTGGATACCTTTTATTTTCCAATGTGTCATAGGTATATTAAATGTGGATTAATTAATGTAAAATAATAATAATAATCATATATAAAATTAGAAGATGAGGTTTATTTAGAAAAATCATTTCAAAGTGATTTTGACAAAAAAGTCTCTCTATATAAAACAGATTCTTTTTTAAGAATATGGGGTCTTCCCATCCT
Organism: Lunularia cruciata; assembly: GCA_948567375.1. NCBI lineage: Eukaryota > Viridiplantae > Streptophyta > Marchantiopsida > Lunulariales > Lunulariaceae > Lunularia > Lunularia cruciata. The sequence goes on along the minus strand of OX419755.1, from coordinate 48,982,457 downwards.
TCATGTGTTCTATGTGGTCGCCTTTTACTCCAATATAAAAGGTTCTCAAGAGGACAACAGTGCAAAATTGTCACTTTTCAAGTTAAGTATATTATTCTTTTAGCAAATATGAAGGGAAGTATTTATTTTGGTTTTGCAGTTTGATAGTTGATGAAAACTTCTTAAACTTCATTATGATGAAAAGTTTCATAATTTTGGAGCTGCTCTTATTTCTTAAATAAAGATGTCTGGTGGTGTGCATACGGGAGATCATTATCATCTCAACTTAACATTTGAAATAAAATAAAATTGTAAATAAGTTCATACAAGCTTTAATAGCTTTTACATATTGGTGATATAGTATGCGTGTCCCACAAACACTACCATAATGTTGGATTTCCGCCCGGCTTAATTAAGGCCTCCCGAAGGTTTAGTTGAACAACATTATCCATTTTCACCAAGTCTGTTTGCATCGACTGATGTAAATGAAGGTTGAGAGATTATTGAAGTAGGTCACATGAATTAAACAATTATCAACATATCTTAATGCGCTCGTATTACTTATATTTTAAAACACACGACTTGACAGAATCTTTTCTAACGTAATTTTATTATACAAAACATGATTTCTTTTTCAAGAAAAGTATGTTATCTCGCGCTCGCTTAAAACTATTTCGAATTTCCAAAACCCGTCTGATTTATCCCCACTCCGTTCCCAGTTTGCCGCCTATGACCCCTTCTGTCCGATCGCCTTTCAGCCGCATGTTAAAAAGGGAATCTAGAATATATTCTTTACCGGGGGCGGAACGCGCCTACCTCCGTTGACGGAGGTTGCCCTTCCGAAAAGCGGCCGGCTCTCACACGTTTTCTGGGTAGAAAACGTAAACTGACCCATAATGCGACAAACACGGATATCGCGTGGTAGGGATGTACCAAAAGTCGAAAATGGTGTTTCCGTCAACCCAAGAAATCCTACGATCTTTGAGCAATGACCGGGTAAAAGTCATTGATTGCCACTTTGGGACCGGGTAACCGGGTACGTGTGACGAGGTTTATTTTGTCTTGTAGCAAGGAAGCAAAACGGCCTGTGGCAGCCGTGCGTTATAGAGCCATCAGAAAACCGGAACAACAGTTTCCGGTGTCTAATGACAACTCAATTTTCTGGAAACTGGTTATGGTCATGAAGCGATATGGACTTGACTCAGTCACGTGAGAATAAAACGGAGGTTTATAGTCTACGGCTTTGATGGGGTCTTCCTATCCTTCTCGTTATCACAAGCGGTCGCCTTCTCCGTCTACATCTTTGGCTATGAACTTTTCTATTCAACTGGAACGAAGTTGTTGGGGACTTCTGGAAAACTTTTACGAGACGGCAAGTGTTTAAGCAACCAGTCGTAGGGAATATACCACAGCACGAGTTATTCACATTATTTTTCTCGACCACTATGTACATAGAAGTGCAACAAGTCAATCCATAACTGGCTCTAGTACCAAGTCACAACATCATCAGTTTTTGACTTGCAAATGAGAAAATGGACGTGCAATTCGTGTTGGAAAAGTCAGTCAGACATGGAATCAAACATGGAATAGTGTGTGTGTGTGTGTGTGTGCGCGCGCGCTAAGGGGGTCGGGGACAAGTCCTCCTTTATCGTTAAGACTTTCTAGGGGATTCCATCCCTTTAGTCATTATACTTTATACTATCTCTGGTGTCAAACGGACCTCAAGGGGATCTAAATCGTGGGCTATAGTATAAGAAGACTGAAGTATTCTAGGTCATGATCTTACCTTTACTCGACTATGTATGAATTACTGAATGAATGTACACACCAAACACAAATTTGTGTCAAGTCACAAGATGGATTTTTTACCTTAGTTTCACGAATATAGTTTACAAGAAATTCTAGATAAAGTAAGTGAAACATGTACGCTCCTAGACATACATTAGAATTTATCTTCTGCGTTATCGTCAGGTGGGCACGTCAACTATGACTTGTTCGAAGAAAACTATCTTATTTGAGGCCACGGAAATTTCTCATGATATCTTTTTGTCTCCTTTGCATATTCGTACTGCCAAGTCAATTCGCGCACTGAAAATTTCGTTCACCATGGCAACTTTCTATTTCACCCGTAGCTATCATGTATACAACCTTGTCATGAGCGAATCCGACCAACAAAAGAAAATTCAGGGCACATTACACACAGCTCGCGCCTTCGAGTTATTTCGCTCATCTTCCAAATCACTCATTTTCAATGACAATCACGCACGACTGTGTTAACACAAAATAGATAAAAATGTAGCAAAATGATTAAAAGGATGTATGCACTCATTCTAGAGTGAGTAAATAGTTAAGATAAGAATTCGAGTCAAGAATACATTACATTCTTGTCGCCGCTCTTGCCTTGTGAGCGAATAGACTGGGCAGTACGGTTCCCTGCAACACTCAAGATTCTGAATTATAAGGACAGATTTAACTGTTCGTATCCTATATTCCTTTTGTATCTATCTTGTGCACAGAGGAATATCATCATCGAAGAATGTGAAAACTCAGTTGGGTCAAGGTGAAGAAGTCGTTTGAATCTTTGAAGAATAAAGCATAACTCGGATGAATCCAAGAAGTCCACGATGTAATAAGAGGAACACGCACCAAGCAACTACAGGAGCGTGAGAGTTGACAGACTACTAAAGAGAAAAATATAGATATATGAATCTCAAGCGAAACAAGTATGTAATTAAATTGGAAAGTCTCTGAAGCAAAGAACCACTCAACAAGTCGTCGTGTCATGAACTACAGGGAAATAAGCGACATCCAGTGAAAATTCGAAGCTTAATCTAGGCATAGCTATTTCGAGTTGGCCCTATTTTACATAGCTATTGCGACTTACCCTATTTATTTTACTTTACTTTATCTCCTATGTATTTTCTTTATCCGGCTTGATGGGGTCTTCCTCAGATCCTTGTTGTCACCCTGAGCGGTCGCCTTCCCTAGGATAGCTATAGATTTTGATCTTGACGCTTGATCTGAGAGCCAAAGCTGCCCTTTATTATCTCTTGATTCACGCAGTAGAAACTAGCATGCCTATATATGTGTGCTTTTCTTTCATATATGTGTGCTTATAGAATCGAGGCGTTAGCGAAGACAGCCACAAACTATATGAATTTTCTGTATCATGACTATATTGATTCGTGGGAATGTAGCCCGGATTCGGAATTCTCCCCCACTATGGGACGTCAAGGCAAGGAGCTAGAAGATTTAACTCTGCATGTTAAATTAAATGAATAGCTAATGATGTAGAAAGGATCATATGTGATATTCATAACGGATTCCAGACTCAATATGTCATGGAAATTGTTCCGCAATATCGATTGGCTCACTCTTCGTAGTTATACTTTGAAACAGTCGAAAGCGAGGTATTCGAAGACATTTGTAATTTCGACCCTTCGTTGTGAACATTAAAAATGTACTAAAGTCGTCCTTACACCTAATGATAACCGCCTGTTCTTTGATGATAACCGGCTTCCAGCTACATATCTCGGATCGCAGTTTGTCAAACGGCTCTCAGAGTTCCTTGAGCAGGGATCATTAGTAGCTAGATCATCTCGTAAATCTGGACCTTCTGAAATTTAGCAGAACACTCTTGTTGAGTTACAAGCCATGTCACCACAAACTCAACAGAACCTCGGGTTTTGATTGCCAGCAACGTCGACTGAACAACGTAAACAAGATGGATAGTAAAACAATGCTGAACTCTTGTGAGCTGCCTCAAGAACAGAGAAGTGAACACAGGCTTACAGGACCAAACTATCATGATATCTGTAATTTTGGCTTATCAAAATAAAGAACAACACGATATGATGGCACAAAAATTGATGTATAAAAGTCTGCCTACCTACTGTCTGTCTAATAGTTTACCTATTCGCATCTATCCGTGGTAAGTAACACATCTATCCGTGGTAATAGAAATGCAACACAAGGACATAGCACACGCTATATACCTCTACATGTTCTGCCATCCGTCATAACGACCAAGGTGTAAAAGTTGAAAAGTTAAGAGTACACTACGTCAAACTTTCAAACTGAGATAGGACTTCACCTTTGATAGATCCAAGTGTTTCCTACAAACTTGTTAGCACTTCTTGTTATGAGCCGTAGTTCCAGCAATGGGCTCACTCTTAAACTCCCTTCAGACTGGTCACAGCACGACTGCGGCGAGACAGCTTCTTTTTCCCATGATACAAGGCTGCACAGACTGCCAACCTGAGCTTTCCGTGAAGCGTTGTATCTGCAACATTGTGGAAGGGGTTGATAAATAGTTCGTAAGACAAACTTTTGCAATCTTGCGGGTTAAAAACTTTGTGACTCTCGAGAAGCAGTAAAATTTCATGAAGTCCTACAAATAATTATCATGATAAGGTACTACCAACGGAGTTAGAGAAAGGTTCACTGAAACACCATTTGCATACTGGTTGATTCAACACCGAATACGTCACGGCACGTATTACCAAGAGAAACGCATCACACAGTTGAAGTCCTTTTTCCGTACACTAGTTTCCTTCTCAGATCTTTTATATTAAAACAGCAACTGAACTGGAATGGAACGACGAACAGGAAGTGTTTCATGTCGTACTATAGTTAGACGGTCCGACCAGATTAAACATTCAGCGTAGATCTACTTCCGGTATGTAAATACGACACAATGCTGCTCTACAATCATCGTCAGCTACTTGAATGAATTCTCCGACCTACAGCCCATTTTGCCCTACATGGTTTCTTATGGTGATAACAGCTACTACACTACCAGGTAAAAGCACGTACAGAACACTCCAAGTTTCTACCAAAATAAGCTTGTTCGTGAGCTTACCTTGATCGTATGTTAGATTGGTTACCTTCTCAAAAGCTACTTCCTAAAGAGGATTTTGACAGATTTTCTTGCTTTGGCGCCAACAACTCATACTCAGATCTGTTAATGTAAAATGAGAATTTTCTGGGTGTAATAAAATTGATTTATTGCCACCAGTACCTGCGCCAAGGGAGCTTGCAAATATGAAGGATCCCTAAGCTAAGCCGAGCTTCGGATGTTCACAATACTGCCCAAGCAACTACTGAAAAGGAGGCACAAGAAAGGTCTTGAAAACTGAAGAGCAAACCTGTAGCTGAGGGGTATGAAACATCTGCTTAAGTCTGGTAGTTATGAGGACGTGACATAAAAAGATATCGTGCACAGTAGCGAGTCCATCAAATTACCCACAGGCTGAAATCCCCGCCTTCCACTATTACTGGAGATGAATTTTACTTCAGACAAGGGACAAAGAAGTTGAACTAGTAACTAGTAGTTGAAGGACCTAAGACAGGTCCCAACAGCACAAGAATGGCGTAATCAGCAAGAACGTGGAGAGAGCATGGAGGGTGAGCAGGTGTATGACCGTGGGAGTATCAACAAGTTGAAGAACCATCACATAGATTGCGTAACATAGTAAATGACTTATGTAAAAAGGCAGCTCGTTTTAGTTCATATAGATGGCCACTGGATACAAGTCCTATGCAGGGCTTACATCCTCTCCATCCTTGCCAGCTTCATCTTCATGGAAACCGTTTTGTAAATCTGTACTCCCGTGTTCCTGGATAGATCGATCAGGTCAACAGTGCCTTCCATGAACCTTGCTAACAATGTAAAATGTACAAAGTTTAGGTTATTTTATAAAGGCATGACCGGTCAATCGGTTCTCACTGATTGGTTCTGTTCCTCATGAAGAAAGACGACAAGAACGACGTACCAGATGAGATAGATACAAGGCCTGTTCTATTGAAGACGGGGTACACTACACCCGTATTTAACAAATTACGCCTTTGCTCCGAAGTTGCCCTCGACGTATCTCTGTTATTATAGACTTACCTTTTCTCAAATCAGAATAGGTTGTGAAATACGGCTTCTTGATCCAATAATAGGATTGTAGTTAAAGTAGGTTACACGAGCACCCCCGACTTTAATTCTCTCTGTTTAGCTAGAAGTATAGATTGCCAACAACCACTGTAGGTAGATTTGATCTGTTCCGAAGGTGAGATAGGAGATCGAGCAGAAAAAGCTATCACAAAAGTTGATGATAAGATTCGGTATATCATAGTATATGTCCGGTACCAACCAAGAAGGTACCTATGGTAAAAAGGACGGACTCTTTGAGCTGCAAGCCTCCTCATAATCCATAGATTCTTACATGGCGACGGCTGACCAAAACGTATGAGACAATTGCTTCTTGACCTCCTCTCAAACCCCTCAGTTAGATACTTCACCTCTGCTGACCTTCCGAAACATACAGGCATCCGCCTTCAGTAGTATGACTTAACAACTCAATTTAACGTGCTTCAAGTTTCACACAATCCTATCCTTGCAGAACTGATACCGATACTAACTCTTTTTAACTCTTACAGAGAACAAATGAGTGGTAGATGTGAATTTTTGAAATCTGATATGCAGGTCACAAACTCAAACCCACCTACTTTTTCTTCGTTAGGTTGAATCTAATTGATTCCTGAAATACTTCCCCAGCTGCCAGAGATTTCGGACGATACAGGCGTTGCTAAGAAGGATGACTTACAGGATCCACAGCTTCATCTTCAGACAAACCTCCCAAGTAATACATTTCATCACCAACCACTGCCACAGCTCCATAGGCTCGCCGGCAGCACATTTGTGGCCCCTAGAGGTAAAGCAATTAAACTGTAGTTAGACGCCGGGGACGGTCCATCAACTGGCCATAATTGCTGCTCATTCCAGTGCATGTCGGTGACAGACAAGTCTCGTTTTTTCGTGGTCATCACCAACCAAGCTAGGTAAGGCACAAAAATATTAATTGGGGCATATGAACTCATCTAGTCTCTTCACGTGGTTACAGGCCTAACAAAGTACATAATGCATAAAAAAAACTACAATATATTTCTTTCTCTCACACACTACTTCATGAATCGTTTGTGATTATTAAAGGAGACGATTCAGGCTACATATAATCTATACAGCAACTCCCGCTTACAAACTTAAAGTCCTTCGGATGGTTATATTACGAGGCTAATGACACCGCAATTGGTTTTGCAAAAGGGACGTGTCCACAATACTGTACTTGTATCTTGGTTGTGTGAAGCCATGGCAGAAGCGGGCAAGGACATACCTGACGAGCGTTGTTTGTAACTAAGTCCTGCGACACCAAGATATAACTGACATTGTGAAAAGAAGTGTTCAACAAATGAGTATAACATCTTACAGTATCCCAACGACCTGCCCGAGGATCAAATGTTTCCACGATATCCAGTATTCCCTCTCCATCGTACCCCCCAAGTGCATATCTGCAAAAAACCATTGCTCTCCTTCAGTCTGTGTAAATTCAAACCAACAATTTAACTATCCAAACTACATAAATGATCAAAAGTCATGCCAACAGAAATTAGACAAGACGATGAGAATGTGCACTTAGTTGATTACATTTTGCCATTGAGCACTGCAGCAGAAAGACTGCCACGCTTCACGCTCATAGAAGGCAACCTACTCCAAAGAGCTTCCCGTGGATCAAACCGTTCAACGGACCTGAGGTTCAACAGCATTTCGTCTTAAGCCTCGAAGACAAGTTCAATCCTTTCCAGGACAGCAACTTAGTTGTAAACGAGACTAGAAGCATAAGTACTTTACATTGAGAAAATCAGTATGGAACCCGTTTGTTAAAACTAGATCCTATGAGTACTATATAGGTATACGAGAATGGAAGCCGTTTTGGGAACGGGTTATCCAGAACTCATGAAGTGCAAATGAGCGATAAACAATATGTACATGATACTCAACACTAGGAATATGTAACCCCGAGGGTAGAATGCACGGGAAGGTCAGCGGCACGCAAGACTAGAGTAGTGAAATCCTGAAGTTAGAATGCATCAAAGGTAACCTGAAGCAATGGCATAATCGAAATAAACATATTGAAACACCAGCATATCTATATGAGAAACATCATCGAATGAAATGCGAAATAACTGTCACGTGGAAATCGTTAGATAGCAACTTGCATAGTTGAGATGCAGCCTGCAAAGAAACGGAGACAGTACTCCCACATAAGTAGAAAAATAAAGACTCCATGAAGAAACGGACAGCTGAAAAGGATGGAGATGAACTGGTGGCAAGAGACAAGAAATAGTCGGTAAATATCACGGGTCAGGGAAGAGCTGAGTCAGGAAACGAAAATCGGAGAAGGTGGATGAGGCAGAGCACAGGAAGGATAAATCGCTCAGAGAACGAGGGAAGACGAGCAAAGCATCCAAGGACGTGGATATTGAGATATCACAGCAAGCGCTATGGACGCCTGAGTCCAGAGAAGCCAAACTATGAGTACTATATAATATGTTCATTTTAGTTAATCTCTAGTTTAATGAATTCTCTGGTTTTTATGGTTTTGTTAGATTCTTCTAGAGTTCTGCCATCTGCTTAGGGTAAAGTGGTGCACTATCACAATTAGGGTTGTGCAAAACAATCTCTTAAGGTTTGTTTCTGTGTATATATGAATATTTTCTGAAATTGTTTTAGTTTTTTTACAATGGTGATTCTGAACACCAACACCTTGCATTTCGTGAAATCCTGAGTTGCTTAACATCATATCAGGTGTGTTCTATGCTACTTCAGTGTCTGGTGTTATAAATGTTCGTGAGTGAACTTCTATGTGTTGTATTTGAGCTCTGACACCAGAGAGAGAGATCTAGTATTGTTGTGTGTTAATGATGTCCGGTACATCAGAGGTTAAAATGACTGACAGACCTTCTAATTCAAGGAGCAGAAACAATAGTTCTCATCAGGTTATGGGCCCACCATCACCACTGGGGTTGATAGAAGAGCTCAGAGAGATAGAGAAACTTGGAAACATTAACTACAGATCTTGGGCTTTGGATGTGAAGTCTGTCTTAGACAGTTATGACTGTTTGGACTTAGCATTAGAGGTTCCTAATATAGATGAGCTCAAGTCCAACAAGGAGGAGAGAGTCAAGCACTCTATTACTTGGAGGTTTCTGCGAAGGGCTATGCAAGAGCCAACCAAAGACCTAGTAGACACTTATGCTTGGAGTTGGGAGATTTGGCATAAACTCAAGAGTTACTACTCTGTTGAGAGACTGGAGAGTTCCAAACGAATTTGGGATGGAATGTGCATCTTGAAATTGCAAGAAGGTGATGATTTCACCATGCATTTGTCAAAACTGCAAAAGTTCTTCAAGAGAATCAAGGAGGATGGGGATGTACTTATTGAAAATATGAGATCTACAATCTCTTAAGGACTCTCACTTCAAGTATCACTCTGTCCTAGTAGCTCGGGGTGTTTTACCTATTGAGGTTGTCACATGGGATTATGTGATAAACGAACTGTTGGTGTTTAGCAGACAGAGAGGACAAAGAGATGAAGTTAAAATGAGCTGGGAGATGCTGCTCTGTTCAGTGCTGCTTCTCAGCCAAGACGAGTACCAGATAGAAGAGTGAGTAAAACTGGGAAAGGAGTTAGTATTGTTGATGACAGGACCTGTTATTTCTGTCATGAGCAAAATCATATTGCACTTGTATGTCCCAAGAAAGGAGAAAGGAGAGAATGAGAGCTGAAGAAGGCAAGCAAGAGACCTCAACCAACAAAGGGTTGAAAATCTGGGAGTTCAACTTACAACGCAGAGGAGCGCCATGAGATAGAAAGCGATGAGGAGGGGTACTCGGCAGAAGAGCCGGATTGTGGAATGTTGGCAGAATCACAATTTCCCTCAAACGGTTCTGGATGGTTCTTGGATTCTGGACCCACCTCTCATATCTGTTAACAGAAGAAGTTGTTCTCAACTCTTCAACCTCTGAAGATTCCCAAGAATGCTCATTGTGGATCTGGGATTCTGAATCCAGTGTTAGGAACTGGCAAAGTTCCTATTGCATTCATAAGAAGATCTGACACACATTCTTGCAGAGCTATTTGGAAAATGTGCTCTACATTCCCAATTATACCAAGAACTCCATTGCCTCATGGAGCATGGAGTGGATGTTCTGTTTGAGAGCAACAGAAATCAATGCACTTTGAGGAAAAGAGAGCTGGTCCTTGGGTATGGTACTGCCGAAGGGAAGCTGTTCAAGTTGATGGAAACTTATTGTTCTGATTTTGCATTGGTAGCAGAAAACATAAATCATATCCATATCTGGCATTTGAGGGGTTACTGCACTTGTCAAAGCAAAAACTACTTACTCTAGAGAAGATAGTGGAGGGTTTGAAACTAGATCCCAAAGGAAAACTCGAATTTTGCATTGGGTGTGCAGGAGGTAAGGCACACAAAGCTCCTATCCCCAAGAAATCTTCATCTAGAGCTTCTGGTCTTCTAGATGTCATACATTCTGATGTATGGGGATATGACTGAGAAGTCGTTGAGTGGAGCAGCCTACTATATTTCCTTTGTGGACAATTACAGTAGAAAGAACTTTATCTATCTCATGAAAAGCAAGGATGAAGTGCTGCGAAAATTCCAGAAGTTTGTAGCCATGGCTGAGTTGCAGACAGGGAGGAGGAAAGTCAAGCGATTGAGAACAGATGGAGGCATAGAGTACAGGAATGAGGAATTCCTCTCCTCTCTGTCGGAGAAAAGGAATTCTCCTTGACTGTACTGCCAGAGACAGTCCTGCACGGAATGGAGTTGCAGAAAGGTGAATATGACACTGGTGGACAAAGGATTGGCAATGCTCCAACATGCCAAGCTGGAGAGAAAGTTTTGGAGTGCTGCTATTAGCACTGCAAATTTTCGTAGAAATATCAGTGGTACCACAGCATTGCAAGGAAGGACTCCTGAAGAATGCTGGAGTGGTAACACACCTAATATTTCAGCTTTGAAAGTATTTGGATGTCCTGCCTATGTTCATATTCTGCTTATGTTCATATTCCCAAGGAGCAAAGGAGGAAGTTCAGAAAGAAGGCTGAGAAAATGCTTTTTGTAGGATATGAAGAGGGACTGAAAGGATATCTTCTGTACAATCCTAAGTCTGGACAGATCATCAGAAGTAGAGATGTACTCTTTGATGAATTGAGGACTTGGAGTAAGAACAGTGATGAGTTGCATAAGCAAGCTGATCAGTTTGAGAAGCCTGATCAATCTATCTTCCCAAGCTGCAGAGTCAGTTCTTCAGATCAATCATCAGAAGAACAATCTCTACCTGAAGCTAATGGTTCACCAAAGGAGAGTCTGAAGGTGTACAAAAGAAGCCCTAAACAGACGGTGACTTCTGATTCTAATACTACAGAAGAAGGCTCTCAGAAGCAGACTGCAGATGCAGAATCTCTGAGTGAGATTCCAGAGATGTCAAGAGATGACATGAAACTTCTGGGCACAAAGCCAAGAAGATCACAGAGTGATAAAAAACCTATTGACAGACTTGGCTTTCTATTAGAAGAGATGTTAGATGAATCTTACATCTGTCATGAAGATTGTGATCCAGACACTTTACAGCAAGCTATGCTCAGACCAGATTCGAGTCAGTGGGAGTTGGCTGTAGCAAAAGAGAAGAAGTTTCTTCAGACTAATGGTACATGGGTACTACCTGATTTACCACCAGGTAGGAAAGCAATTGGCTGTAAATCGGTTTCAGGGGTCAAACGTGGAGCTGGGAATGAGATCCTGAAGTACAAGCAAGACTTGTTGCAAAGGGCTTCACTCAGAAAGCATCAACAGATTATTCAGAAACTCTTGCACCTGTTGCCAGATATGGATCTCTTCGCATGCTTCTAGCTCTTGCAGCAGAGAGAGATTGGGAAGTGGAGCAGTTAGATGTGAAAACAACCTTTCTCAATGGAGGATTGAGAGAGTCTATCTACATGGATGTTCCAGATGGATATACTGAAGGCAAAGGAAAAGTATGCTTGCTTAAGAAGGCTTTATATGGTCTTAAGCAGGGCCCTAGAGTCTGGTATGAGAAACTAGACTCATACTTGAGAGAGCAGGATTTCAAACGAGCAGATTCTGATATGAGTGTGTATACTAGAGATGATGTATATATAGCTGTATATGTAGATGATCTATTACTGTTCGGGAACAGTGAATCTATCAATGGAGTGATAGATTTTTTGTGCTCTGTTTTTGAGATGACTATCCTTAGTCCTGTAAAACTCGTTTTGGGAATCAAAGTGAGCAGAGACAGAGATGCAGGATGGATCTGAATCAGTCAAATCACAGTCTGTGAGATCCATACTAGCTAAGTATCAGATGACAGAGGCGAATCCTGTCTCTACACCTCTTGATCTATGGTGGAAGCACAACAGAAACATAGATGGGGAGGTGAATCACTGTGACAAAACGTTGTATCTGAGTGCTCTTGTTTATCATGGTCTGTACAAGACCAGGTATATGCTGCGCAGTGAGAGCACCAGCTAGATATACTAGCAACCTTGCACAAGCACATTGGAAAGGTATAAAGAGGGTATTCAGGTACTTAAAATGTACTCAAGTTGCATTCTTGGAGTACAGAAAGCAAGAGCACATACTTGCTCTTACTCTTGAAGCATATACAGATGCTAGTTGGGGAGATGACACAGATAACAACAGATCAACTAGTGGATATGTAATCATGCTCAGTGGTGGAGCAATCAGCTGGTGTAGTAAACAGCAAACATATGTTGCACTGTCTACTACTGAGGGAGAATTTATGGCTGCGTCAAATGCTACTCAAGAAGTCATTTGCATCAGGAGACTTCTTAACGAGCAGGAAAGTCCTACATTCTACTGTGACAATACAGGAAGTAAAGCACTCAGCAAAAATCCTGTACATCACCCAAGGACTAAGCACATTGCGATTCAAAGAAGATTTGTAGAGGAGAAAGAAAAGGAGAATGTTGTGAAGTTAGTTTACTATCCTACACAAGAGATGATGGCAGATGTGTTTACAAAAGCACTACCTAAAGATAAACACATAAAAAGTATAGTAGAAATGGGAATTGTCCTAAACTCTCATTAAGTGGGAATGTTAGTTTTAGTTAATCTCTAGTTTAGTGAATTCTTTAGTTTTTATGGTTTTGTTAGATTCTTCTAGAGCTCTGTCATCTGCTTAGGTGAAGTGGGACGTAACCACAATTAGAGTTGTGCAAAGCCGCCTCCTAGGGTTTGCTTCTGTATTTATATATATAGGTATACGAGAACAGAAGCCGTTCTGGGAATGGGTTATCCAGAACTCATGAATTGCAAATGATCGGAAAGCAAGATGTACATGATTCACAATGCTAGAATAGTGAATTGCAAATGATTGGAAAGCAAGATGTACATGATTCACAATGCTAGAATAGTGAGAAATCCATAATGTAGAATGCATTGAATGTCACTTGAAGCAAAGGCATAATTGAAACAAATTGAGAAAAACATATGGCTAACAGACTAGTAAACCACCATGAAATCAAGAACTCTATGCAAACGACTGCGAGAAATAGGTAGCTATGTAAAAGACTGCCAGTAAGCAGTGCGTGAATGCTAAAAATAAAAAAAACGTAAGCTGGAGTCGGGTAGGAACACTGTATACACCAGAGGTCCCATGAATCAGGCAAAGGATGAAGGAAAAATAACAGGGAGGGTATTAGCTGGGGAATGGAGGAGTGGAACAATGCGAGAGCTATAGGATGGTGTGGCTGCAGAAACCTGTTGAAGTGTAACAGGGAGACGAGAGCAAAGCAAAAAAGGACAGGATATAAAGTATATCGCAACAAGCGCTATGGACGCTCAGTCCTGAGACTCTAAACAATAAAGGGAAGCAGAAGGCGGCCATAGTAAACCTTCATGAAAACACCTGCGACTTCATCAGTGCCTCGTGCAGTGCCGAAGTAGCTGAGCAATTGCCAGTACCCTCATACCTAGTTTCTGCTCGAAAACTCATGAGTGCCAAGGCAAACTCGGTTGCTCCCTTAAAGTGCCGCTCAAAAGGAGTGGGAATGTCAAAAAGAACCGAAGTGGAAGTGTGGAAAGCAAGGGCAAGCAAAAGTGCAGGTACATACATAAGCACTGGAGTCTTAGCCGCATAATGAGGATCAGTCCAGAAAGAAAGGAATCCACATGAGTAAGATGAGGGAAGAAATCGAGACATACCTGATGGATCCCTGAAATCATAAACGTTCATTAGTAGAGAGGAAGTTCAGGAAACAACAATGAGAGAGAGAGTCAAGCAGAGGTTTGTTAGTGATACGAGAGGGGAGCAAGAAATCTTCAGCACTGCACGGGAAGGGGACAAGTCAACACGAAAGCAGAGGTGAAGTGAATTAAGGTGAAGGTGAAGTATACAGTATATGTATGTATTCAGAAGTCAAGTAGGACTCCCAAACAACAGTATGGTATGGTATACAGGCCTCCGGGAGTATATGAGAGCAGAAGCTATTCTGGGAACGGGTGATCCACAACTCATGAAATGCAAATGATCGGTAAGCAAGATGTACATGATTCACAATACTAGAATAGTGAGAAATCCATAAGGTAGATTGCATAGAATGTAACTTGAAGCGAAGGCATAATTGGAACAAATTGAGAATAACATATGGCTAACGGACTAGTAAACAAACGTGAAATCAAGAACATCTATGCAAATAACTCTGAGAAATAGGAAATGTTATGTAATAGACCGCCAGCAAGCACAGCATGAACGATAAAAATAAAAAACATGGGCTGGAGTCGGGTAGGAACACAGTAGGTGTGAGAGGTCAAACCAGGAATCAGGCAAAGAGCGAATGAAGAATAATCGGGAGAGAAATAGCTAGGGAATGGAGGAGTGGAACAATGCGAGAGCCATTGGATGGTGTGGCTGCAGAAACCTGTCGTAGTGTAACAGGGTAATGAGAGCAAAGCAAAATAAGACAAGATACAAATTATATCGCAACAAGCGCTATGGACATTTGAGTCCTGTGTATATATGAATGTTTTCTGAATTTTTTTGAGTTAGTTTTTCTATACGGGTGATTCCCAACACCAACACCTTGTATTTCGTGAGAACTTCTTAACATCATCTCAGGTGTGTTCTATATTACTTCAGTGTTGGGTGTTATGAATGCTGCAATAATGAACTTTTGTGTGTTGTCTTTGAGCTCTGATACTAAAGAGAGGTCTAGTATTGCTGACTGTTAGTGATGTCTAATACTTCAGAGGTTAGAATGACTAACAGACCTTCTACTTCAAAGAGCAGAAATAGTAATTTTCATCATATTGAGTGTATGAATATGGAACCCGTTCGTTAAAATGCGGTTCTATACCCACATAAGACTGGACAAGATCTGGCATAGTGAACCAGGTAGAGAACCATGCATCTGATATGAGACCAGAAGCCATTCGAAGAAGGGGGAAATCACAACCACTGAGGACAGAACCGACGCAAACTAAGCACATGCAAATCTAAGAAACTAAGCGCATGCAAGACTAAGCGTGTAAGAATTGCATCAAAACACGTGCAAACTTAAGCCATGCGGATAAGCTCGTATATTCCACGTACGGTGAAAACTGCATTCCATATGAGGATCACTATGGAGCAGTCAAACAAAGCAGCCAACTGTGTGTGCAATAGTATACGCAAATCGTTTGAAGAACGGAGAATCCACACCCACGGATGACAGAAACTCGAGTAAACAACCTGCATTGCGCAGCCTCGAAGTAATAGACTAAGAATAGCAAAACATATATGGTACTATATAGATACGAGGTCTACCCTAAATTGTCCACTTAAAGATTGCACGATCACTGTACTTTGTATCCCGAGTAACATTCAGATCACCAACAATGGTTCTTAGACATGGGTGAGAAAGCGTGACTCACATGAGGTATTGTTCACCATCAAATCCACCTAAAGCATATAAGATTCCTCCTAACTCCGCTGCTGCCACGCAGAAACGCTGTAAAGCAGAAGAGACGGAAGGTACGAAACAATGGTTCAGAACCAGAATAGGAGAGAAATGAGAGATATCAAATTGCAGGGCATGTGAAGTTACCCGGCCACCACCGTTTCAGAAGACATTGTCCACCAAAATTTTATCTAGAGAACGGCTTGAAAAACCTTGAGACGGATAATCAATCAGCAGAGCAAACTTACCTTCTCTAACATAGAGGTGCAGGGTAACCATGCCGCTAAATGAGGATCAAAACATTCCACCTCGGAGAAGCTCGCCATTCCATTTCCTCCACCGACAGCATAAATCCTATCTCCGACAGTAACTCCACCGAGGCTTCCACGCTGTGTCTTCATGGATGCGCATGGCCCCCACTTGTTTAAGTTTCGATCATATCTTTCAACTGATAGAACACGTCAGATACCAGGTAAATAATGCATATTTGAGGCATTCTGTTCCATACAACGAAGTCTTACACCTAGCAGAAAAATCGAGATCAAGATTACTCACCAGTATCATACCAAGAGCTTCCATCACCTCCTCCAAATACATAAATGTGATCATTTAGCACACTGGCGCCGGCACAGCAACGAGGGGTCAGCATCGGTGCTGCAGTTCTAAGTTTGTCCGTATTGGGTGACCAGATCATAACACTCTCCAGCCTAGAAAGCTGGTCTCCCAGACCCCCTATCAAATAGACATCTGGGAGGATTTGAGGGTCAAGAGAATAAATCCCGTCATCATATAAATAGCTGGGAGTCTTTTGAGTTGGTCTTCCGATTTGTTTAGTAAGGTTTGATACTGTGAGCTCCAGTGAAGTGATTTTGGCGCTCATGGTAGCCTGCAATTAACAACAAGGCCTCAGAAAGAGCCTGAATAACAATACAACACATTGTACCACAGTGGCTCGTAACTAAGCTGTTTGTGAGCTCCGTTGTGAAAAGTTCTGCCCATTGAAGTTCAGATTCGAAAGAGATCATTGTGAAGTCTGTTCTGATGGCGGGCTGTTTAGCAATATCTTAAGGTGCATAAAAACTTTCCTTTCAGACAGGAGACTTCTTTATGAAAGAAGGACCTGAAGGACACAGGACTGTATGAAGAGGTGCTACGCAAGGTTTTTCAATTTCAAACCGTGTATCCACAGTAGCCGTTCCAACTACACGTAGGAAGATAACGCCAGAGTCTGTCAAAAGTAGTCTCAGTAATTGGTGATAAGGGCAGAGACTTGTAAGGTGGTAGTGAGCAAATAAAAAAATGAACTCAAACGGGGCAAGTGCCCATAACGCATGATCTTCGTTAAAATCAGGTGCCTTGAGTGAATCAATACGCAGTACTACACCCAAAAAAAATTTCATTGGTATGAAAGAAAACACTGTTCAGCCGTCGTTTTGATTTTTATGTTGGTCAGCATCCCGTCGCAGTGGTTCCCGTCGAGAGTCCATATGAGCTCTATATGGCTGCTCTATAGAAAATTGAGGCTAGGGGTACTGAAGCATGGTCGTCTGTACAAACTTACAATTGTTGTTGATTGAGAAGCCATTGCAGTTTGAATACGTTGATTCTCCTCGCTTCGTACTCTTGCTTCCTCACTCCGCACTCTTGCTTCATCAATAAGGCGTCTCAACTCAATTCCATCTTGACGCATCTGGATAAGCATTACGCAACTATGATATGAGAAAATTATTTACGTAGGGGAGGGTATGTCGCAAACATAGTTTAAAGGTTTTAGTTAGTAGATTAGGTGCATACTTGCGCGAGAGCCGAGGAGTAAAGCTCCAGGTTTTTCTTTACTGTCAGTGCAACTGATGAATCAAGGTTGCCAAGTATAACTCCAAGATTGTCTCGCTCTTCCTTGAGGATAGCTTGCTCTTGCGTAGATCTTTCTCGGGCCAATCTTTCCCATTCAGAGGTACTTTGACTTGAAGTTACCTGTAACTGGAGTTCAACTTGAGGTTTAGCTGTTTCCTCTGAACCAGAAATTTGCTTAAGTTTTTCTAAAACTCTTTGCACCTCGTCCATTTTAGCTTCTGTCCACTCCTTTTCACTACCTCCGTTCTTGATTGGTTTTACCAGAGTGGGAACGTATGGATCAGAGATGACGACTGTCTTAGGGACATAACCACTACCAGAGTTCGATTGAAGACCATATTCTCCTCCAGGATTTTCTATCTTGAAATTAATGAGACGTCTCGCACCTGCCGGTATGACTGATAATTCTAAAGGCAAAAGGTGCTGGCTTCGATCATCGGTCCATTTCGGCTCTGTACTATCATATGGCGACTCTTCACTCCCCTCGGATTCAGACTCATCATCTGGATTCGCATTCATCCAGACATTTTCTTCTTCGTGACGGCTTTCTGGAACAACAGCTTCTTTCGATGACGAAGAGACATATTGCCCCCCTTCCTCCCATTCTGAAATGACGACGGTAGCAGGCTTCTTCATTTTGAGCTTCTCGTCCGGTTCAACATTGCCCACAGTTTTCTTCCATACCTTACTTGTGGTTCCAAGTGTTTGCCAAGCGTTTGTTGGAGGTGCTGGAACTGCTGGACTTTTGGAAATAATTGGAGCTTGTCTCGGAGAATTTCCTGGCTGCCTCTCGAATAATCTAATGAGTCTCTCAGTCTGCTCGCTGTCCACCTCGAAGAAGAAATGTGATGGCGAATAGTAATTATCGATGATAGCATCTTTAAAAACCGCCTCCGGAACAGATACAATTTTGGTGAAATCATTTCGTAATTGCACTCGAACCTGTAGATAGGAGGAGTAAGTACAACTTACATTAAACAGATAATATTTAATTTGCCACCATCCTTTTCATTCCACCAAATATTCTTTCGTCTAGAGTTTCAACGCATGACTCCTTGTGATTTCACGGCAAAACGAATGCAAATAACCACTTGGTCGAACCCAAAAGAGACAACCCATTGTCTCGATCAGCATGATGCAAGTACGCAGGTAACTGAAGCTCGAATTTTAGGTCCTACTGCAATCATCTGGAAATGATTACAGGTCTGAATTGTCCCCGACCTGTGCGTTCTGTTGAGAGTAATATATTTTTTTTCAACTTCTCGTTGGATGTTTATCATAGTAATGGAGAGCTCTGGTTATATGAGGATTCCGTGAGGGAGGAAAAAGGTTGTAGACAGCAAGCTGAAAGCCTGAAGAGCAGCAATCCGCATCTAACTCTGGACCAAAAGTACTAACAAAGGAACGTAGTCCGATAGGATGGCAATGGTCTACTCCTCTCTCTTCAAATGCTTTAAAGATTGATATTGTCTTCACACAAGGATTGTATGGTCCCTTAACTACTGAATGGATGACAGATAATGCATCTCAGACAACGGGTAAGGAATAGCTTACTTGTGCAGGATATTGGGTTCGCGTTCCTGAGTCACCAGCAGTCCAGGCATATGAATTGATATTTAGTGCTCCTTCGGAGACGGCTTCGAAAATACCATGCATCTTTCTGTCATTGTAGTTGAAGAGAAATAGGGGCATGCCAGGATCGATGTGTTCCACATAGGAGTGGTGAGAATAAGGCAAACCTGCAACATAGTATCATTGAGCAGAAAGTACGTTACCGGAGAAGCTGCTTCAACATACAGAATCGGGTTCCATCATTTGTCCATGATGCTTTCTAGCCTGTTAAGCACCATACTGCTACTTCAGGCTAACCAGCAGGTTTTTCGAATCAAAAGACGTCACGATAAAGTTCAAGTCAATAAGATCCCACTTAAATGAGAGTCATTTCATTTCTCAAGGAGGTGTCTTTGTAATGTGGAATTCCATGTCTACCAGAGGGAATCGGACCTTTTGCAGAGAAGGCACAAAATTAGAGAGCTGGTCAAGAATCTTACTTATCTGGCATTATCAATTTATTATAATCACTAAACCCTAAACCTCTTTCATTAGTGGTTTGTCCCATCTCATTATTCGAAATAAGTTTAGTAACCTGGTGGTTTGAAGGTTGTTGTCCACCATCATATAACATCAGAAGAACCATTATGAATTAGAGATGGAGAGAAAGGATACTGAAAGTAAGGAAGAAATTCAAGGTTGGACTTATAAAGGAGGTAATTAGAGATTGAGAGGACAGACACTGAAAGTAAGGAAGAAATTCAAGGTTGGACTAATAAAGGAGGTATTTGTACAGTCACAATTTTAAATCATAAAACTCGAGGAGAAAAGTTCCCAATAGGAACTGAAGTATGGTTGTTTCAACTTGTCAGTCAATTAGACCCCGTTGGGATTCATTATCCCCGAATTTTATAAATATGTCGTCACGAGTGCATCCTTTACAATCCAACCTCGATTCTCTTTCTTACTTACTTTCAGTGTCCTTCCTCTCTATCTGTATTCTGGTAGCTCTATGTAAGCATAAGTTGTTAGAAGTTTGGATTTCCCCAACAGATCTCAAAACTCTAGAATGTGACTTTTTGATTCGATTATTGTGCCAATATAATCAGAAAGCGTTGGCACAAACTCAATGAAAAACTCACCGAACAGTTTGTTCGTAACACACTCATTGTATGTTTGGTTGGTACAGCCAAAAATTACAGAGCCAAGCCGACCACGCTCTGCCAACTTCCTTTGAGGGGCAGCCTTGATGGCACCTCCGCCAGACCCGGCTGCATAGTTGTTGAAATTTACAGTCTCAGTTCGCCTTCCGGCCCCCATCCGATCCTCGTCTCAAAGTATTGATCGTGATATACGCCAGAATCAGTGAACAAACAGCATGCTGAGCCACTCCACTTACAAATGAATGCTTATCCAATTGTCGCCACCGTCCGGATAATAGAACACGACTGCCAACAGCAATTGATGTGACTCGGCTTCAGTGCTCAACATCTGCAAGCTGGACAAAACGACCTTGAAAGATGTCAGTGGTCTTGAAAGGCCGCCCAAGCTTTGACGGATACAGTGGCATAGATATTCATCTACCATTATACATCAACCAAATGTCTATTCACTCGTTCTCTGTGCATCCTCCAAGACTGAATCAACTGCTGTAAATGTCAATAACTACCAAACTCCAGCAACTAGTTCCAATTTAAACGACCCGGAGACTGGACTGAATACATGAGATTTTTACTCACCGAAAGCTAGACCGTTGTTAAGAACGACGAGAAGTTCATGAGCTGTGTGAAGGAGAAATTACATGGGAAGAGACCGAAGGAATAGAGAACAGAAACGAAAGCGAAAGCCGAGACTGGTAACCCCTCGTCTATGAGACAATGGCAGCAAGATGAAATTGGTCAGATAGTGAAAACCATATGGAAGCAGAGAGGCCCCGGCCCGCAGGAGAAAGACAACAGCAAGCTAGGCATGTATCAGCAGAGAGAAGGTGGAAAGATAAGACAAAGGAAGCACTTGAAGGACTGCCAAACAGAGGTTGAAAGGAAGGGGGGACTGAGGACCGTCTAGAATGAATTGTCCGTGGACGCTAAGAAAGAACGGATGAATGAAGGAACATACAGACGAGAATGAGAGGAGAGGAGTGGAGAAAAAATTGATATGGAGGGAATTTTGGCCGCCATGTAGAGACATTTTGACCATCGAATAAAATCATGCAAAACTCAAAGTGAGGTGTGGTACCAAGGGCAGTGAGATGGAGGGACGGTCAATTGAAGCCATTTGCGGCGGAAATACGACAGTAAGGAACTACGCTTGAGAGAAACAAGAAGGGAAGGGGACACATCATGAGACACAGTGAACAAGGTTTGAAAAAGAACCCAGTGCACAATATGATCAATTATGCGGTGGAGTGCCATAAGTCAGGGATTTCTGTGATAAACGTGGGTAGGAGGGAGCTAAAGAACGATCCATGAAAGGCAGCTAGAGAGACGAGGACCACCAGTTCGAACCAAAGATAGTACTAAGGTAGTACTCACGGACTTGTTCAAGAACTTCAGTCGGGCAGGTTCGGATTGACCATCAAACGGGGTAAGGGCGACATGAGCTACCATCAGATGCGTATTTTTTGAATAGGAGCCAATGCCTCTAATATCAGACAAGCACACAAACTTCGATGATAAGAAAGAAATCGAACGCCTGCCTGACGAGAGATTGCTCATCTCACACCTTCACCGAAACCTGGGAAAACAACTATATCTCTGGCTATCAGTAGCGAGAGTTGACAGGAATCACTTTTGCCTTGTTTTCACTACAGAAATTCTGCGGGCAAACGCGATCAGTGGGGGTTAAAATAAGTTCGTTTTCACGTGAGTTCTTCTACGGTCATAATTATTTATCTCATGTAGAAAGCAAGTGTGAATAACTACAACTACAATTACAACGAGAGGTTCAAACCACTGGATAACAATTGCGGAACACGTCCTGAGGTAGCACAAGTACGGGTCACTATTCTCAATCTCAGAAGAAATCGATTTCCCGATTTAGTGAAAATTCTATGCGTAGAATAAAATCAAAGAACATAAACATACATTACACTCTTCTACCTATTGGATATCCCGACTCCCTGCGAGGAAATTCTAGGCTGACGGTTGGCAAGATGTTCAAAGGTTTTAGGACTCAGCGATGACCACCAACAAACTATTTTATGGTTAAATATTCCAGCGAAATCCTCCCTCGCATCCAAAACAGTCAGAGTGCATGCTAAATAAAGAGCAGTATATTTTTATTACCGCGATAATTGACGTAAGGTAAGCCCTCCACATATGATATATATGTGGAGTATAGGGAGTTAGAAATAACAACATTTGCAGGTTCATCACTCTCTTACAACTCTAAGGTTAGTTTTGTGAACTGTGAACATTGCACATGCTGACAAGGTTCCGTCACGGTGGGACAAGTCAGTTCCAAAGAGAAAATCTACATGCTACAAGAGTTTCTAGCGGGGATGCACAGAATTCATCAATCGTCACAAGACAAGTAAGACCGTGACTATAAACCGATGACCAATTACAGGGAGAAACCCAATTTAACTTGAAGAACAGAATCGGACGCGATGCCTGATGGCAATCCATGTTGCATACATGTATAAGACTGTGATCAAAGACACCCTAGACTTTGCATTAATTCTCCAATGCCAGAAAGAGTGGCTGCAACACCTTAATTTAACGAATACACAGTGACTCCTCTAAACTACATTCAAATTGCTTCGATTTCTCGAGTTTTAAATTAAATAGACCTTAAAATCGCTCTTCACCACCGGGTGAAGGGAGTACCTCTTTCTCAAAAACGGAAATCACTCCGCGGTTATCCCATGCACCATGTGGAAGGCAGAATTCCAACAGCCAGGCTCGAGTCCCTCCCGCGATCGCTGGTGCGCCGGCTCCAACTCGGAGCTCAAACGGCTTCCTTCTCTGTGATGGTGGTCGCTTAGGCTGTCGGCCATCAACTGTCCGCTCAAATACTTGCAACGTTCGACACGGCAGCGCTCATTTTTGACAAGATCGTCACTTTCTCGTGCTCGAGATTGAAGCCAGTCCGCCTTGAGAGGAATTTTCTCACTGCTTTGCAGCGACGATAGTGCAATCCACCGTGCAGAATCCTCACTTATACATAGCCTTGGGGAGAAGAAGACCTGCGTCTCATAAGAACCCGGAATTTGGAGAAGAAAACTCCCACTTGAATTGACTAATATAAACTCAACATTTTATCCTTCTGTACAAAACGTACAATATCTCTGGGCCAACACAACGCCAGATCCCGATCTACCTAATGTTTGAAACTTCTATACTCTCCCTCCTCAATAGCAGCAACTAATTCTGGTACTTAACTGGGGGATTGGTATTGTTCAAAGCACTTTTGTTGTCTAAACACTTTTGCTTCCGTGGCGTGGTGTAAACTAGGCTAAGGCTGGCTTACTTAGTGATGAACTCGCTCCGGTTAGATGCATATTTTAGTATGAGATTTTACACCTCGGTCCGAGCATCAAAGTGAAAGGGTGGTTGGAGAAAGACTTCCCCGTCCAGTAATTGACGAGGGATGCATGCGAATCTTATTGTATTGTATTGCTTCACTCTCAATCAACAGAAGCTCGTGTTCCGAAGTATGTTGTAAGAATGTAAACTTGGCTTTTAGGGGTGACTATGACCACCTCTATGACTTGAAAGCAAGAAAAAGTTATGGACTCATCTCGAAAACATGTTCTTAAGTGTTTCTAAGCACAAATAATGCAAATGTAAACTTGAGGTTGAAGGGATTTAGTAAAGCAAGAAAAACTATGTAACCATCCCAAAAACCTCATCAGTAGAAATTTATGTAGACTTGAGAAGGGCTTATCCCGATCCTTGTCGTGTAATGCTTGTAAGCAATGATACAAAGACCTGCAGATCTTATGATGTTACTCATGTTCCTTCTTGTATGAATTGTCGTGGAATTGTGAGAATGAGGGATGTCAACGAGAGTTTTTGATTTTGGTACAATTCAGAGAGAGAAGAATGGAACTTTGAGGATACTATCTTCCAAATTTTGGCATTCATATATGCAGATAAGTGTAATACTATTAGTTAGATAGACTATCTAGAAATGAAATTTTGTTTGATAACATCAGGAAGGATGATATATGTGATAGACTATGTAAAAATCCAAGACCGAATAGAGAAATAGGAGAATGGAAGCTCATATTGAGACACTTGAATAAAAAAAAACTTTGGATGCCTAACATGAACTTTGGCTCTTGTATTTATAAGGAACATACAAGGTCCTTGAGAAGCTTCCTTGAGCAACTTCTTTGGAGTGCAAGCAAAATTAATCTGGAAGCTTCTCAAGAAGCTTCTTTCTAGAAACCTTTTACTTGGAGTGCAAGCTAAACTAGTTGGAAGCTTCTTGTGAAACTTCTTAGATATTTTTGGAATATTCTAGGTTAATTTGTCTTATTTGCTACTTCGTTAGCCCTACTAACTTTGTCGCTAAATTCCATATTGTTACATATTCTCCGATCGTTAGGTGGTGACGTCCTCGTAGCTAGTGAAGCTTTGAACTCTTGGATGTCCAGTTGTGCATTATAGAGATGAGAAAGAGTTTCCCATGTGGTATCATGAAGGGGATACCCGTTCCAAAGGACCTTGTACTCTGTATGTTGTCGACGGCTTCGTTAAATATGACAAAGTGCAAGGATATGATCAACTTCGTACTCCTCATGATCATTGATAAGGACAAGAGAAGAGGGAGGTTGGACTTGAGAGGAAAAAAGAGAGGTTAGGAACAAAGGGTTTCAACTTGGAAACATGAAATACATGATGGATGTGCATATGATAAGGCAAGGCAAGTCGATAAGCAACAAGAGAGACAATTTGGGTGATATCAAAGGGTCCTATCCAATTAGGGGCAAGTTTACAAACTTGGGTATCAAGTGAGAGAGGAAGGTTATTGGATGAGAGCACAACCTTATCACCAACTTGAAACTTGAGATCATGACGATGATGATCCGCATATTGTTTTTGCCAATTTTGAGCAACAAGGAGATGAGATTTGGTTTGTTGGAAGGATTGGGAGATGGTTGTCAAGAAGGTGGAAGTATGAGGAACCTGATATGGAAGAGGAGCAAGAAGGAAATCTAGAACAAGTGGGTCTTGGCCAAAGTTGAGAAAGAAAGTAGAGAATCCAATGCTTGCCTGTTTAGAATTATTGTATGCAAACTCCGTAACTGCAAGACATTCATCCCAATTGGTATGGTGAATGTTGACAAAGGCACAAAGCATATCTTCCAAGGTGCAATTTGCATGTTCAGTTTGTCCATCAGTTTGAGTATGATAGGTCGTGGACAAAGCAAGCTTGGTGCCAAGTATCTGGAAGAGTGTTTGCCAAAACTTTCCAGTGAAGCAAGGATCATAGTCGGAGATGAGTACACGTGACATCCCATGATGCTTGAATACATTGTCCAAGTAGATTTGCGCCAAGGTTGGAGCATCCGCAATATCAACTATTGGTGCCAAATGGATTTGCTTACTAAATTTATCCACAAACACCACAAT
Organism: Lunularia cruciata; assembly: GCA_948567375.1. Taxonomy (NCBI): domain Eukaryota; kingdom Viridiplantae; phylum Streptophyta; class Marchantiopsida; order Lunulariales; family Lunulariaceae; genus Lunularia; species Lunularia cruciata. The sequence goes on along the minus strand of OX419755.1, from coordinate 48,956,659 downwards.
TGTTGTGTGACTTTGCTTTGTCTTGGGCAAGGAGGTAATGAGATCTAAGCTCACATGTTCCTAACAAGTAGATGGAATGGGGAGTGGTTAAAGGAGTCCACTCAGTTTTTGGTTATTGGTCTTGTTGCATTGGCACCTCTCACACAATAAGACAAACTCCCAAACATCTTGTTCCATGTTGGGCCACCACCATTGGCATTAAAGGGTACCCAAGGTCTTGTCCGCACCCATGTGACCAGCAATTGGTAAATCATTGGCTTCTTGAAGGCGCACAAGTCAAAGATCACCTTTGGCTGGAACATAGATCCGGTCCTCATGGAATAGAAGGCCTTATTCGAAATAGAAGGTATTGTACTCCTTGTCGGATGTTGTCAGACAACCATGTACCATTTGGAAGAAGAGATCTTGTTGTAGAGCTGACCAAAACTCATTTTGGATCTTGGAGTCAATTGACACCATTGTAATTGTTGCCGTGATGAGAAGAAGAGACTTCAAATCAGGTCGTTGTGATAGAGCATTAGGGATGATATGGAATTGACCTGGTTTGTACTTAAGTTTGATGTCAAACAATTGGAGTTGCTCCTCCCATTGATGATGTCGACTCTTCATGTGTTCCAAGTGTAAGTAAGGTCTGCAACAATGGTTTGTGATCAGTTTGCATGATCACTTGTTTCCCCAAGAGATAATGTCTCCATACCCTGGTGACATATACCATTGCAAGTTGTTCCTGATCTTGAGCAGAGTAATTTCTTTCAATTGTATTTAGTCAGCAAGACACAAAGGCAATACAATGTAATCCATCAAGGAATTCATGTTACAAAATGGCTCCAATTGCAAAGTTAGAAGCATCAAAATCAACCACACAAGGTAGTTAAGGATCATATGGTTGAAGAATGGGTCTTGAAGACACCATATGTTTCAACTTTTGGAATGCTTCTTCATGCGTGGTGGTCCATTGGAAGCTCAAGTTCTTCCCCAAGAGGTCAGTCAATAGTGCAACCAGATGAGCATAATAGTGGATGAACCATTAGTAAAAACTGGCCAATCCATTAAATGCATGTACTTGTGTAGCATTCTTTAGAGTAGGCCAATCAATAATGGCCTTGATTTTCTCCTCTTGCATCTTGATCCCCTCCAATGAGATCTTGTGACCCAAGAAGGTAACCCCTTTTTGCCAAAAGGTACACTTTGACTTCTTGCAGTAAAATCTCCATTATCATAGTCATCTTAGGACTTCTCACACATGATTCATGTGTTTTACATCTATCTTGCTATAGATTAAGATATCATCCAAGAACACCACCACATACTGATCCAATAGTCCATCCAACACCTAATGCATATGATCTATGAAGACTACTAGAGCATTATAGCCTGAAAGGTAGAACTCTCTACTCAAAATTTCCATACCTTGTGCAAAAGGCAATCTTTTGCATGTCCTCTCTATCAATGAGATTTGCGAATAGCCACTGCAAAGATCCAACTTAGAAAAGTATTTTGTTCTACTCAATTGATCAAGCAAGTCATCAATCCAATGCCAATAGCCACTACAAAGATCCAACTTGGAAAAGTATTTTGTTCTACTCAATTGATCAAGCAAGTCATCAATCCGAGGGATTCTTCATTGTTTGCTTATTGAGCCTACGGTAATCAATACAGAAACAAAGTCCTCCATCCTTCTTTGGAACAAATAGTATCGGTGCTCCCCAAGGAGAGTACTATGTTGTATGAAGTCCTTCTCAAACAACTCCGTAAGTATTATTTGCAACTCATCCAACTCCTTTGGTGAGAGCTGATAGATTGGTCTACTCACTAAAGTACTCCCTAGCAATAACTCAATCTTGAAGGGCATACCACGATCGGAGTGAAATCCCTTCGATAGATCATCCGGAAATAGGTCCACAAACTCTTGAACTATTTGATCAACCATCGCTTGTTGAGGCTCTTGGCCCTCCTCAGATTGTCCTTGTGCAATTTATTTGATCCACACCACAAAAATAGACTTATCTTCCTCCAAAGCTTGTTCTATGGTTGCTTCACTAACAAAATTCCCATTAGGGACTCATTTTTCTTCAAAGCTTGCTCCATGGCTGCTTTCTTGGCAAACTTCTCATCTTGGGACTCATCTCCCTTCAAGGTTTGCTCTATGGTTACCTTCTCGATAAACTTCCCATCTTGGTACTGACTATTCTTAGGTGTCTTACTTAGAGGTGCCAAACAACCTAAGTGGAAACTCTACCTTGGTGTTGTACTTGAACTTGTCATTGGTTCCAATCGAATTGAACGTTCTGATGTTCAAGCCAAGGTAGTGTAATGCTCCGAGGACAAGAGAAGAGAGAAAACACAGATTGCATACTCAAACATTTGATGCCCCAAGGGAGCACCTTCTCTTTATTATATAGACAAAGAGGATCTCTTCCAAGGAATCTCCACCATAGGATTAGAGACACAGATAGGTGACATGTCAATAAGCTCCACCCTTGGATTACTTACTTGGATGGGTGACCTGTCTGGTCTAGGTCCTATCTGGTTGGTCAAACTAGCTTTGACCAGAGGGAATCTTTTAGGGAATCTTCCTATAGGAATCTCAGAATCACGTAAGGTACCGTTGGAAAGCTCTCAACGAGACAAAGCAGGGGAGGGAAGGCTAGGCTGTCCTCTACTTGGGGGGAGGGGGGATCCGCACATTTTTGAGGCCTAATTCATCCGTTTAGGCCTCCGAAATTGCCTTCAAAGATTTCAGGCATATTTTGGTTCCTACTCTATTAGTAGAAGTCCCCTTTTGGTGATACCTCTTTTTGACCTGTTTAGTCCATCATGTGTAACATCCTTCCAGATGTTACCAAACCAATTCTCACCTTTAAATCATATGTCTAGCTATTGGTTCTAAGGTTCTCAAGTATATTTCGGTTTTTGCCCTATTAGTACAAGTACTCTTTTGGTGATACTTCTATCTGATCTATTTTGACCATCATGTATAACATCATTCTAGATGTTACCAAACCAAATTTCACATCTAGATCATATGGCTAACCCTTGGTATTACAGACCTCCCTCCTTTTAAGACACAACGTCCTCGTTGTGCAATTGTTGCTCAAATGCTTGCACCAACACCGGTGCATGTGCCAAATTGGCAGCGGGTTCCCAGGTTGCTTCATAAAGAGGGTAACCTTTCCATTGTACTAGATATTCCACCCGCGGATGACAAGTACCACGCATGCGTTTTTGGAGAATCCGCTCCACTTCATATTCCTCTATGTCATCAATGACTGTCAGGCAAGGTCAAATGTCCCGTGTGGAAGGACCTTGGCTTGATCGGGGAGCATATCTGCATAATAGGGAGACATGGAACACTGGATGGATCTTCATGTGTGGTGGTAGCTCAAGGTGATAGGCCACAGCGCCGATGCGACAAAGAATCGAGAAAGGCCCAATAAAACAAGGTATGAGCTTACAAGATCCAACTAATGTGAGGTTGGTTGTTGATAGCCACACTTGATCTCCAACATTGAACTCCATGTGCCTACGGTGTGCATCAGCATATTGCTTTTGTCGATTTTGCGCAATCTGTAACTTGTGCTTGGCGCTCTCCACACCTTGTTGGATTCTAGAAACAAATGTGTTGACTGCATCCACCTTGGTAGTCACTGGACGGATCTTCATCAAGCTAGAAGGTGTGAAGGGATGCTCACCATACATGAGGAAGAACAGAGTGACCTGGATGGAGGCATTCACTGAATTGTTGTAAGCGAATTCGACCAATGATAGTAGGGTGTCCCACCTCTCTTGCTCTTCTAAGGTGAAGCCGCGTAACATCTCTTCAATCGTGCAATTAGCCCGCTCTGTTTGGCCATCTGTTTGTGGGTGGTAAGCTGTAGACATGGCCAACTTGGTTTTGAAGAAACCAAAGAGTGTTCACCAAAACAAATTGGTGAATTGGGTGCCTCTATCGATGATGAGTACTCTAGAGAAGCCATGGTGAGCAAAGACTGCATCTAAGTATAGTTGAGCTAGTTGTGGAGCGGTCACCTCCTTGGTGGTAGGGCGTACATGAATCATTTTGCTGAGCCGGTCCACAAAGACCACAATGGAATCAAACCCTGAGGTGGTCTTGGGTAATTCATAGACAAGATCCATACTCACTTGTTCCCAACGTTGGGTAGGAGTGGGGAGAGGTTGAAGGAGCCCTACAGGAGCTTGATTAGAAGCTTTGTTCTGTTGAAAAAGTAGGCAGCTACGCACATAGTCCATCACGTTGTTGCTCATCTTGGGCCAATAGTAATGACGCTTGACTGCATCCAAGGTCTTGTCCACTCCGACATGAGCTGCAATGGCCAAATCATGACATTCTGCTAGAATGGTGGTGCGTAATTCTGGGACATTTGGGATCCACAATCTGCCCTCCTGAAAGGTGAGTCCTTGGGTGTTGGTGACACCTTTGGACGATTGTACTTCTACAATCCGTGGATTAGTTTTTGTAGCAACTAGAATCTCTTGCCAGAATTCAGGGTTAATCTTAACCTCTGCCACCAAGTTGTTGGCCATTGGCATGCGGGTGAATGCATCTGCAAGTTGCTTCTTACCTTCCACGTAGGTGATTGTCATGTTGAAGCGTTGTCGCCACCCTGCCTACCAAATTTGGTGACGAGATAGATCCTTCTACGTCTCAAGGTAGACTAGAGGTTTGTGGTCTATCTCTACTACAAATGCCTTCTCGCCCAGGTAGTGCTTCCAATGCTTGGTTGCTAGAACAATGGCCAACTCTTGTTGTTCTGTGGTGTGGTAGTTGCGCTCTACCGGTAACAACTTTCAAGAGAAATATGCAATTGGATGCCATCCGTCATGCCACTCTTGTTGTAGGACTGCTCCTATTGCTATGCCTGATGCATTTGTAGCCAACTTGATTGGACGTTTTGGGTCATACCACTTCAAGATTGGTGCATGTAGCAAGGCGGCCTTCAATTCTTGAAAGGCCAACTCTTGTGCAGTTCCCCATGTTGACTTCTTCTCCTTGCCAAGTAGTGCCGTTAAAGGCTGTGCAACCTTGGAGAAGTCCTTGATAAATCTACGATAGAATCCCGTCAATCCCAAGAAGCTCTTAAGTTGAGTCTGATCTTCTAGAGCACTCTATTTTTGAATGACCTCTATTTTATCTGTCAATACTTGAATGCCCTCTGCACTTACTCCATGCCCTAATTAGTCTACTTCAAACTTGCCAAACTCACACTTTGAGATTTTGGCGTACAATTGATTCTATCTTAGAATATGAAGGACCTCTCGTAGATGTTGTTTGTGTTCTGTCATCGTGCTACTATATACTAAGATATAATCCAAGAAGACAATAATAGACTTATCCAAGTATGGACAAAATATGTCATTCATTAGGCTCATGAAAGTGGCAGGCGCATTGGTGAGGCCAAAAGGCATCACAAGATACTCAAAGTGGCCACACCTGGTTCGAAAGGCAATTTTGTACACATCCTCCTCTGCAATTCGGATTTGATTGTAACCGCTTTGCAAGTCCAGTTTGGTGAAGTATCTCGCTCCATGGAGTTGATCAAACAGGTCATCCATACGAGGTAAGGGGTATTTGTTCTTCACTGTTTGTTGATTGAGACCCCGATAGTCAATGCACATGCGCATTGTACCATCCTTCTTCTTCACAAACAAGACAGGGGCCCTATATGGTGATATGCTAGGTTGGATGAACCCTTTTTGTAGCATCTCCTCAATTTGAGTCTAACACTCCTCCAACTCATGAGGTGATAGGCGATATGGGCCTTACAAGGAGGTGTCTTCCTCGGGAGTGTCTCTATTTTGTGATCTACTCGCCTTTTAGGTGGTAATCCTGAGGGTAGATCATCGGGAAAGACATCTTGAAACTCATCCACCACATCCTTCAATTTCTCAAGAATTTGTCCAACAAGTTGTGCACTCTGGACTTCTCTTATTAGACCCATAAAACATCTATTGGTCTTACAGACAGTTGTCGTCCCTATGACATATAGAGGCAGTTTTTGCCTGTGTGATTTTTCTTAAACCCCAATGATTGACCATTGGTGGGTTCTCACTACTTTCTTCCTCCAATCCACCATTGGGTTGTATTGCTCCATCCATGGCATGCCTAAAATTGCATCAGAACGGGCTAATTGTATCACTCGCCACTCAATTGCTTCCTGATATTCTCCTACAAAGAGGGTTACCCGTCTAGATAATGATTCAATCCTCTTTGTTTGCCCATTTGGTAACTCTACTTCTTCACTTCCATCTCTCTCTAGATCCATTCCCAATTTTATTGCAACAAAGCGAGACAAGAAATTCTTTGTTGCTCCCAGATCTATTAATACTCTCACTTGATTACCTTCTAGGATTCCATTCACGACAATCAATTGTGAGGTTGCCTTTTGGGATCTTTGCGCATTATTCTTCTTCCTTCCCTCGCTTCTCTGCTTCCTTATTGAGCCAGTAAGGCCGCAAGGTATATTTATTGGCAATCTTTGTTTTCCAAAGTGGTTTCCACCTCCTCTTCTTCAATGTGCCTCTCCATGTTGTTCAAAGATCGCATGTACCAAGGCCGAGGGCCTCTAGGGACAATTGGTAGATATGTGCCAAATACGGCCACAATTGTAACAACGGCGTTGTTCTCCTCGTGGGACTCCATCTCTTCCTTCTTCTACCCATCCTTGCTCCCCTTGAAGCGGCCGTGCTCCTCGATCCCGGAATTGAAGGTTGCCCAATTCCATTGGTACTGGTCCCCCCATGTGTGGCATTTCTGCCCGATAATATTGAGGTGGAACTACTCCTTCACCTCCACCTAATGCTCTTGCTATTCTCTGCACACAAGCAATAGCTTCAAATACCGTGCGAGGGTTTTGCACCATGACTTCTTGGCAAATCCGCTCTTTCAACCCTCGTTTGAAATTGTTGAGAGCCTCTGCTGGACTCATGTTGGTAATTGCAACTTGTAGATCCAAAAATGCCTCCACATACTCTTGTACACTATTCTTTTGTCTCAATCCCCATAGTCGTGTTCGAGCCATCTGCACAGAATCCACCGATTGGAAATTCTTCAACAGTCCTTCTTGCATTGCTGTCCATGTGACCTCCCTTCTCTCTGCCAGCATGGATCGTTCCCAAGCATCATACCATGTGAGGGCTTTATTGGTCAAGTACCCACATGCAAACACGCTTGCAGCATGCTCTGTGATCTCTATTGAGAACAATCAAAAGTATCGATTCATTCTTGAGATCCAATTTTCCACTACTCCCATTGTACGCTGCCCCTTGTAAGGCTCAATGTTGCAGGTCTTCTTCATCCGGAGTAGCATTGTGGCTTCATTGTTGATAGGGTTCGTAGGCACGGGTGCCTCTCCAAGTACTTTAGTCGCAGGTATTGGGTTTTGAGATGGCTCTTCTTCTTGCATGGCTTGATCGTTCCTGAGGATTTGTACTTGACTTTGTAATGTCTCCATGGTCATCTTAATCTCTCAAAATTCATTCAACATCCCTTGCATTCCTTGCACTAGCTCTTGCAACTACGGATCCATGATTCTTGCAACACCCAATTGCTAACATCTACTTCAATACAGAGTCAATATAATCACTCTCAAAGGCGCACAAACTATTGGAACTACCATTGGGACCTCAGAAGCTATCACTCGTTGATAATACTCCTCACCAAAATTCCTAACCACAAAATCTCTAAACATCACTTTTGGCCTCACTACATAACGGATTTCTACTTGAGTGTTGAAAGGGAGAAGATTTGGGACATTCATATCCATATTATCATAAAAGAATGTAGATCATCAAATCCCACTCCTTGTCCTATATCACCACAGGTAGAATCACCGGGTTTGGTGAGTTCATCACTCTATCCATGAATTCCGCACCAAAGTGATAAACTAGCGATACTCTCATCTGCTCACGCTAGATATACATGATGTGGAATGGGTTTGAGAATGGAAAGCTAGGTGCGGGGAATTGTCCCCCCGGTGCATCCATCCCATCCGCTCTCTAAAGTCCTTCCTAAGTCTAGCGATTACTCTATGTTCTCCACCTCAAATTACTCAGTTTCAGTAGTTCGTGCTATTCCAAGAGGGATGATCCACTCTCTTGGACTAGAACACTCGCTCTGATACCATTGTAATGCTCCGAGGACAAGAGAAGAGAGAAAACACAGATTACATACTCAAACATTTGATGCCCCAAGGGAGCACCTTCTCTTTATTATATAGACAAAGAGGATCTCTTCCAAGGAATCTCCACCATAGGATTAGAGACACAGATAGGTGACATGTCAATAAGCTCCACCCTTGGATTACTTACTTGGATGGGTGACCTGTCTGGTCTAGGTCCTATCTGGTTGGTCAAACCAGCTTTGACCAGAGGGAATCTTTTAGGGAATCTTCCTATAGGAATCTCAGAATCACGTAAGGTACCATTGGAAAGCTCTCAACGAGACAAAGCAGGGAGAGGGAAGGCTAGGCTTTCCTCTAATTTGGAGGGGGGGGGGATCTGCACATTTTTGAGGCCTAATTCATCCGTTTAGGCCTCCGAAATTGCCTTCAAAGATTTCAGGCATATTTTGGTTCCTACTTTATTAGTAGAAGTCCCCTTTTGGTGATACCTCTTTCTGATCTGTTTAGTCCATCATGTGTAACATCCTTCCAGATGTTACCAAACCAATTCTCACCTTTAAATCATATGTCTAGCTATTGGTTCTAAGGTTCTCAAGTATATTTCGGTTTTTGCTCTATTAGTACAAGTACTCTTTTGGTGATACTTCTATCTGATCTATTTTGACCATCATGTATAACATCATTCTAGATGTTACCAAACCAAATTTCACATCTAGATCATATGGCTAACCTTTGGTATTACATGTAGTCCTAGAATAACATCATTGTGTAGAGGTGCATGTAATACCAAGAGCTAGCCATATGATCTAGATATGAAATTTGGTTTGGTAACATCTAGAATGACATTATACATGATGGTTAAAGTATATCAAATAGAAGTATCACCAAAAGAGTACTTCTACTAATAGGGCAGAAATCAAAATAGACTTTGAGAACCTTAGAACCAATAGCTAGACATATGATTTAAAGGTGAGAATTGGTTTGGTAACATCTAGAAGAATATTACACATGATAGAGTAAATAGATCAGAAAGAGGTATCACCAAAAGGAGACTTCTACTAATAGAGTAGGGACCGAAATATACCTGAAATCTTTGAAGGCAATTTTAGAGGCCTAAACGGATGAATTAGGCCTCAAAAATAGTAGAACCCTCCCTCCCCCCCAAACAAAGGACAGGCTGGCCTTCCCTCCCCCTGGTTTTTCTTGTTGAGAGCTTTCCAATGGTACCTTACGTGATTTTGAAACTCTTATAGGAAGATTCCCTAAAAGATTCCCTCCGGTCAAAGCTTGTTTGACCAGCTAGATAGTACCTAGACCAACATGTCACCCATCCAAGTAAGGAATCCAAGGGTGGAGCTTGCTGACATGTCACCTATCTGTGTACTTAATCCTATGGTGGAGCTTCCTTGGAGGAGATCCTCTTTGTCTATATAATAAAGAGAAGGTGCTCCTTTGGGGCATCAAATGTTTGAGTGTGAAGTCTGTGTTTTTTCTCTTCTCCTATCCTTGGAGTATTACAATACCACTATAAACCTCATACACTCCAAATACTCCTTCCCAATTGTGAAGGTAACATGATGCGAGGTACGGAATGTATAACCCTTTCTATCATCCGCCATCATCAATCTACTTCTAATTACTGGCTTGATAGGAACACCCGATTCCTTTGCTACTTGCATAGACATGCAATACTTTGAACTTCTAAAATCAACAAAAATCCTACAACCTTGATTAGATACCGTACCTTGCAAGTGAAGCAAACTTGCATAGGTTGAGCTTTCAATCCCATTGGAACTAATCAAGCTCTCAATAGGCAGCTCAAAATCTCCTCTTGGGATTCCTCATTTCCCTAATCATTCCATTCTGCAAACTCCATTTGGGCGACTTGTCGAGGTCGCCCATTCTTAAGTGGACATTCAACAATACAATGTCCAACTTGGCAACAATAAAAACAACCATCATTTTGTTGCAATCTTTCTCTATCCATTGTATTAAGTGGTGTCCATTGGACAACATCAATCTCCATTGGTGATGGTTCCTCCATCCGTACGTATTGTACTGGTAGGCTTTGTGTAGGTCAATGTAAAGACCAAGTTGTCACAACCAAGGAATCAAAGCGCTCAACCAATTGCATGGCTTCTTCCATGTTTTGTGGTTCCCGCGTGGTCACCTCCAATTTGGTTTGTGACTTCAATCCCCTCACAAATCGATCCAAAACCTCAACTTCTTGTATATCTTGAATTTGTATGATGATGTTCTAAAATTGCATGATATAGCTCCTTATAGAGGCCAATCTCCTTCAACTCCGTCAATTTATCTTGTGCGGCTCGGGTGACATTATAGTTTGAAATTGACCAAGTATTGCATCCTTGAATTCTGCCCAGGTTAAGATTGGTGTAACAATTTGTTGTTTAGCTCGCTCCACTCAGAATTGTCACAAAAGTTTTGCCACACCATCCAATTGGCTAAAAGCCAAGAGAATCTATTTTGTACATCTTGAAGATTGGTAGCTTCAAAGTAAGGTTTGCAGTCAAACAAAAAATTCTCCATTGTGCTCGGAAGATTCTTGCCTTCAAACACCTTGGGTTTTGGAAATTGGATTTGATCTTCTCCATCTTGAACTGGTGCTTTCTCTATCTATTCTTGTCATTGCTAGTCTCGTTCATCCAACAATTGAGTAAGGTGCTAGATTTGTTACTGCATAACAATGATTACATTTGGTATTGCCGCCATGGCTACTACTCTATCCCACTACTCCCAATTTATCTAATTTATTAACACATAGATGCAACACTTCCATCATTCTCCATAAGTTACAATCTGAAGTATCAAGGGTTCCTCAAACAAAGTGATCATATGCAAAAAATCATACCCAAAGCACAAGGTGATGAATTGTATGAAACTATGTTTGGGTAATACCTAGACATAAAAATCCCAATGGTTTGGCAGAAGTGGATTTGGTGGTCCATAAATTCCATCCATCCCATTCCTACTTTGATACCAATGTAAAAATCCAGGACCAAGGAAAGAAATAGGAGAATGGAAGCTCACATTGGGACACTTGAATGAGGAAAAACTCCGAATGCCTAGCATGAGCTTTGGCTCTTGTATATATTGGGAGCATACAAGGCCTTTGAGAAGCTTCTCAAGAATCTTCCTTGAGCCACTTCCTTGGAATGCAAGCCAAGTTAATTAGGAAGCATCTGAAGAAGCTTTCTCCTAGAAGCAGGTTACTTGGGATGCAAACAAAGCTAGTTGGGAGTTTCTAGAAGTTATCTACTTGAGGTGCAAGCTAAGCTAGCCGAGAAGCTTCACTAGAAGCTTCCTAGATACTTTTAGAATATTCTAGGCTAATTTGTCTTATTTGATACTTTTTTAGCTCTACTAACTTTGTGGCTAAACTCCATATTGTTACATACTAAATAGATAAACTAGAGGTATTACCAAAAGAGTACTTCTACTAATAGATCAACAACTGAAATATGCTTGGAAGCTTTAGAATCAATAGTAAGGCATATGATCTAGAGGTGAAACTTGGGGTTGCTAACATCTAGAAGGATGTTACACATGATGGAGAATGTAGATCAGATAGAGGTATCACCAAAAGAGCACTTCTACTAATAGAGTAGAAGCAAAAATAGGTTTGAAAACTTCAGAGGCAATTGTGAAGGCCTAAACAGATGAATTAGGCCTCAAAAATGTGTATATATCTCCTCCAATGTTGGTTTCACCTTCACCTAGGTTTGTCTCATCAAGAGCTTTCCAACGGTACCTCACCCACGTGATTTTGAGATTCCTAGAAGAAGATTCCCTAAAAGATTCCCTTTGGTCAAAGTATGTTTGACCAACCTAATGGGACCAGGATCAACATGTCACCCATCCAAGCAAGTAATCTAAGTGTGGAGCTTTCTTTTAGGTCACCTATCCATGTACCTAATCCTATGGTGGAGTTTCATTGGAGGAGATCCTCCTTGGTTATATAATGAAGAGAAGGTGCTCCTTTGGGGCAACGGAGGATTGGGTGTGAAATCTATATTTTGTCTCTTGTATCTCTCTTGAAGAGTTGTCTTGTCATCTGAGTATTTAACATAAGAGAGTTTTCATTCTTGGGTGATGAGTACTAACATACAACAAAACTATTCCAAACTCAAAAGGACTGTAGTTTCCATTGAGGTCTTTATGTTTGGGTTCAATTGGAAAAACAAGAATGTATATTGCAGTTGAATATTTTGTGTTGACCTTGTATAGTAGAACCTGTCTAAACTAATAGTGACGGGACCGGGGTCGAGTATTATTTTATAGAGCTTATTACATTAGACAGGGTGACCCACATGATCAAATTAATTGATTTTTTTGATCAGGGGGATAATTTTGCAACTCGAGACCACCCCAAAATCAGTCCAAACCCATTCCAACAACACACTACAACCACACCATCACCACCATGCCTCGCAGTAGAGCACAACACACCACAATGTCAGATAAAGTCCGCATTGCTCTATGTGAGCACAAACTGAAGAACCCTACCCTCACACAGAATCAACTCAGGTCCTGGCTTGAAACTGAGCATAATGTCAAGGTCAGCCAAGGTACGATCTCGACCACATTGAAGCAATCAGCTGATGTGCTTGAGAAGACCCAATCTTCCAACCTTTCTGCAAAGCGTCAGCGGACGGTGAAATATCCATTGATGGAATCCGCTTTGATGGAATGGTTCATAGCAAACCAGGAGCGCGTCAACATGAGTGGTGACCTAATCAAGGAGAATGGCATAAAAATCTTAGATCGCCTTTATCCGGATCATGCCCACTTTGAGTTTTCCAACGGATGGCTGGAAGCTTTGAAGGCTCGCCATGGAATCCACTCATTCCGCTGCTTTGGTGAGAGTGGATCTGTTGATGTCAATCTCATCGAGGATGAGCGACCCAAAATCAAGGAGATACTGGACAAGTTTGAGTGGTGCGACATTTACAACATGGACGAGACGGGACTTTTTTACAGAATGCAGGTTGGTAACATTTTGGTTTGGGTTGTTTTGGTGTGTGGTTAGCACAGCAAGCTAACACAAACATTGTATTTTTTATTTAGGCGGACAATTCCTTGGCAACTAAGCAGCTTGAGGGCAAAAAGCAACACAAAGAGCGCCTGACCCTTGCCATCTGCTGCAACGGAGACGGTTCTGACAAGCTTCCCCTTTTGGTCATCGGCAAATCCAAAAGCCCGTGGTGCTTCAAGAACATCAACATGGCCAACCTCGGTTGCACTTATCGCAATAATTCCAAGGCTTGGATGACACAGACAGTTTTTTTGGAGTGGCTCAAAGAGTTTGATCGCCGCATGGCTAACAGGAAAGTTCTGCTCATTCTTGACAATTGTAGCGCCCACATCCCTCTTCACGAGCTTCCAAGCCACATTCAACTGCAAAACACCATGGTTTTCTACCTTCCCCCAAACATGACGTCAAAGCTGCAGCCTTGTGACGCTGGAATCATCCGCAATTTGAAGGCCTACTACCGTTGCCAATTTAACCGTGTCCTGCTGCAGCATCTTGAAGATGGAGTTGCTGAGCCAGAGAAAATTGATATCCTTGAAGCCATCAGGATGGTTGTTCCCGCCTGGAATAATGACGTCAAGCCTGAGACCATCCGCAACTACTTTGGTCACTGCAAAATCCACACTGGTCCTGGCACACAACAAGAACAGCATAACGAAGAGGAACTTCTTGATCAAGAAGTCGTTGCTGAGCTCGAGTCTCAGATCACAAGGCTTCAATACCGCAATCCGATGGAAATCCATAACCTGCTTAACTATCCGGATGAAGATGTGGTTACCTACACTCCTAACATTGACGAGGTCATCGAAGATCATCTTCTCCAGGATGATGACAAAGGCGAGGCCAATGATGATGACAGCAAGGAAGTCATTCTTGTGTCAGCCAAGGAAGCTCAGGCGATGATCCAATCACTGGAGACTTTCTGGCTGCAGCAGGCAAGCGACAATGGCAAGTTCATCTTGGCGTTGCAAAAGATGAAGGAGAGCGTGGGCACTCTGAGGACGTGCCAGATGGTCCAGAGGGGCATTCATGATTATTTCCAGCGCAAGTAGGCAATATTTTCCAGCTGCAATTCCAGTTTTTATATTTTTTATATAGTGTATACTGTACTGTATTAGTTTACAAAAGTTGTCGGACCAATAAAAAGTATTGAATATTAACCAATGGAGGGTTATTAGTTCAAGCATGGAGACATGCTCCGGACCGGTGTCAAATATTTGTTTATGGAGGTTATTAGTTTAGACAGTATCACTTTAGACAGGTTATACTGTATTACATTTCACTTCAATGAATTATTAATTTGTTTTCTCATGGAGATTTAGTTTGATGAGCTTCATCTTTAGGTGTAGCACCTCAACCATCATAATTTACTTTGGCCTGATTAAAAATCAAATATCTTTACTTATTCTCTCTTTACAATATATAAAATGCATGACATATATAAGCATTTATAATTCTTTCATGAAAGTCCTCTAAATCTGCTTTAATTTTTGGAAGTTGACTGCTTGATAACTTGATAATGCCAACAACCGGTTATAAAGAGGTAAAGCTGTTGGCTTTACATCATCTTCATCTTGAGCTCCAATATGCAAGAAAAACATTTTGCAGATTTTAACAGTCTTGCATAATGCTGGAAGTGGCATCATCGATGAAAAGACTTGTCATTAAAGGTTTGCACCTTCGGTTTCACAATGTCGTCATATCATTTTAAGTAAAATATTCTATAATAATCTACTACTTTCCAAGTACTCTAGTATATTGTACAAAATAAAGTCAGGCACTCCTTGCTTGATTCTTGGGTGACCGCATTTCCTTTAGTTTATTCTGTTCAGGAGTGGATGGACTAAATTATTAATTGTGGGACGCCTTATCACAGGAACTAAGTGGTTCACAATAGTAGTGGTTTTAATTCTATATAATTCACTAGATTATTAGATATCAAGATGACCATAAAATTTTATTGGTATCCCTGTCAATTTTTGGAGAGAAAACTAAATGATAGTGTGATGCAAGAGAATTCTAACTTATTTATGTGTTGTCTTAATTTGGTTTTGGGTAATTATATTGTTGTTGCGTTCATCAATCACCTGTCGCTATACCAGCATATATATATATATAATTTGAAAAATAGAATATATCAGGTCTTCCCATTAGATTCTTTCACTTGAATATCAGAAGCAAAGATAAAACGTATATATATATCATAATAAGTCAAGTTCAAAATACGGTTATTAAAAATACGTAAAGATTCATTAATATATTTCATTGTGAATCTTATCAGAATTATCATCTAATTTTATCTAAATAGTATAAGATTCTAATCATAATAAAGAAACACATCCAAAATCTTTTTTAGACAACTTCAGAAATAACAAAAAGAAAAGTAAGAACTTAAACACACCGATCTGTTAGCATATGAGGTGGGAACGGAAAGCTCAAATACGTTATCCGTAACCGTTTTGGAAGTGACCCAGAATTAATTATCATAAATGTGGTACAATATGCCATTGGAAACCCCCATCAAGGGATTGAGGTATTTGAATGCTGAAAACCTTTCATCTGAATATCCTATAACATGCATAACACCGGTGACATGCACCTGTTGTGAATAAGAGAAGTGGATCTCAGGCCTATACCACTCACTCACCACGCTGTTAATGTACAGTACTTCTCTATGTGAAAAGGAAGAGTCAAAGGCATTGTATCTGCCTAACCACTGGAAATTACAGTCCCCTTAAGGGCGTGTTAGTTGGTATCTATTTCTTCTGTTGAGATAGTCTCAAAGCTTGACAGGGCTTGACAGGACAATCTTGACAGGGCTTCTCATTACACTCGCGTGCTTGTTTCCGGTATCCAGTTCTTCTACGACATATGCCCTTTTATCCTTCTCCCGTGTTGAACTGCTTGTGCAGGAAACATCTTTGCATCTTCATGCCCACAGTCTCGTTCTGGTGACAGGGTACGATCGACTTGAAACTGTCTCCTCATATTCCCGAGATTTCTTGGCTGCAAGGAGAGGAAAAAGGAATAATAAACCGTATAAGTTTCCAATCAAGATCAAAATTGTTGGAAGACATTTAGCAACCCCGGAAAGTTGCAGCCACACATGCATGGAGTGATAGTAATTCCAATGTACTCTAAATTTACTCACTGGAAGTGCTTTAGCACCTACACCTTTGACGGAGGGTTTTCCACGCTTAAAAAGCAAAGTGGGTTTTATGAAAAACAGATGGCATGCTGTACGAGAGTGATTTATCGATCAAAAAATGTACTTTGAGGTACCAGCATCCAAGATAACTCGTTCGTTAACTACATAATTTTCTATATACTGCACAGTAAGAGTTTGGCCATGAAAAAATCACTGTTGTGGAAGTTATGTACTAACAAAATTCTAATAGCTGACATTCCCCAATGATGAAGCCGCAGTTTGTCGATTGACGGAGGTCAATGGAGAAATTGAAACTTCTCTCACACCTTTTATGTAGACCCAAGTTACATCAAAGGCGAGGCATTGACTAAAAGCCACACCAGAACGTTCAGAGAATGGTGGTTGACACGGTAAAGCACGCTCTGGTGCTGAAATCATGTCATTGAATGAGCAGGCTTCCTCTATCAGCTCTTAAAAGTTTCAGCTGTGAAAAGCTAATCAAGTGTGCATGACGATTTCCCAAGGTTACGCAATGCTCGTGTCTGTTAGATGAGTGTTTCCAAGAATTGCTCGAAGACCAGACTTGTATGAAGGATGAAGCAGTTGTATCTGCAGTTCTTCCTTAATCCTCCTATTTGAGACCCTCTTCTCGTCACATTGGGTAGCATATATTCGGCGAGTGCTGACATCTCCCGAGTGAGCCGCTTCTTCAGTTGGTCTGATAGCTGTTACCTTATCTCCAAGAAGCTTCGAAGCAAACGCAAAGACTTCCCTCCGGGAAGCAGGGTCGTCATCAACCACATTGTATATTGCTCCTGGACAGGGGTTCTCCATGCTGACTCTTAGGACTTGGCAAATGTCTGTTACATGAATGCGTGAAATGAAGCGCCGTCTCTCTCTTTCTAAACCAGTGAGTCCCCTATTTTGTAATATAGAATTCAAGGCACTGCGTCCAGCACCATAGATTCCACCTAGGCGAAATACATGAACCGCAACACTATTATCTCTGCCAAAGCTTAGCCAATCCTTCTCAGCTGCCAGCCTTGCCACTGCCTTCTGCTCCGATGGATGTGGTTCCGAATTTTCATCAACCCACTCTCCCTGCCAATCGCCGTAAACACCGGTTGATGACAGATACCCGATCCATTTCACATTGCCCTTTGCAGCTGCTTCTCTAAGATTCTGTACATGCACAGCTAGCACCGGATCTTTATCAAAATCAGCCACTGGAGGAACTGAGACGAGCCAGTGAGTAGCTTCTTGCAGCTCTTGTAAACCACCATCCTTGAGCTCATCTCCATCATTATCGGAATTAAACAAGAAAACCTTAAATCCACAGCTTCCCAAAATTGCCCTATCCTCACTATTACGACAGGTGCCGGCAATTTGCCAATTCCTCTGCAGCAAGTCAGTTGCCAACGCACAAGACGTGTAACCAAAACCAAAGATAAACAACCGATTAGTTTCAGAAACTCTCTTGATCTCAGCTCCTTCTGCACTTTGACATCTGGCCGCTGTTTCAATCCTCCGTCTCCCAGCGAACCCTTGGCACTCATCCCCGCCAGACTCAGGTACCTTCCTCGGCCTTGTCGGTATGAGATTGACAGTACTAGGAGAATCCTTGCTGGTTGCTGATGACAGTTTCCCACTACCAGCCATGACCTGCTTCTCTGCGAGTGATCGCTGTCGAAGTCCAATGCAAAGGCAGAGAGGTTGGGCTTGGGTACATCCTGACGAGATGATACTGGAATATTCCCGTGCTGTTTTGTTTGGGAAATTTGAGCGAGTAGAAAAGTAGTCGGTAGACTGGAGCTGCAACGGAAAACTGCTCCCCCTCGCCATTTATGCAAGCATTCCAGTTCTAAGAAACCGAGACGGCGGCAACCTTGAGAGAACTTCTACCTGAAAGGCATTAGCATTAACGTCGATAAGGGATTTGGAGAAGTGGACCCTATCGACCGTCTCTTAGTAACCATCTAGCATTAGAAACGAAAGTCTCGTTCAATTTGATCGGGCAAGGATTAAAATCAAGAGAAAAAAGAAACGACACGATAGTCATAACCCACTTGCAGAGGTTCTGAAACATGAACGACATGGACATCAAAAGCATACAACTGATGAACCCGTAGACGATTGGCCCGAGTAAGGCAAGGAACAGAAATAAAAGCTTCATGGGGGTAGCCTAAAAACTGAATTCACCCTATCTACACCACTTCAACAGGCAACAAACCCCCCCTCGGCAACGATCTCTCTGTTCCGTATTAGCGCGCAGGACCAAAAAGATTGATTACTATAAATTCCCCTCTTGCGCTCATGGGCAGAGCAGGACGGCCGTGTTTTATCTACTCCTAAACAGCACCCAAAATCCGTCAACTTTCCGAGTGAGAAATCCCCCTTCTAAGATCTCCCTCTACCCCGCGCGCATCGACCCCTGAATTGCTGCCGTGATACAACACTGTGCAGGACCTATGTTTGCTCAAAACTCTTCCATGACTGAAATTTCTGTTGAAGGTCGAGATCTGCATTGGTCGTCTTGCTTCTTGAGGTTGGTGGTCATTCTCCCTCCGGCCTGTCACTCGTGGGTCCACCTCACCGGGTTCCCAAATGGCGGGCCTTGTACTTTCGCATTAATTACGGCCAGCCCGCTATTTCGTCCCCACTCGGCAGCACATGGCATTTACAAACAGTGCCAACCAATGCATCAACGCAATAGTAGGGAACTACGGTACGCTTCTCGCGAGGTTTCGATTTTGGCACAAACGGGAAATGGAACGAGGCTTGAACTCATCCAAAGGTGAGTTCTTAGCGCCCTTTGCAATTAATTGTCACTTTCATGAGTATAACGAAAAAGGTGTTCGAGTCTCTGAATCTTACTGGAAGGAAGAACATAAGGCCCACGATTGGGGTGTCTAATTCGTTGTCGCATCTCGAGAACGATATATTTTTCGCTGTTAGTTTGCTCCCAGCCAGGAAAGGACAGATATTTCGGGGTCGGAGTTCCCCGATTGACAAGATAAAGACACGAATCAAATTCTATGCGAATTAAACAATCTCTTGTCTGAAATGCTTCGTTGATTAGCTTTTCTGAAATATCATGGTGATTAGCTGTCTTTTCTTTGTTTTATTCGTGGATGTTCCCCTGCAACAAGAAGAGGCGATTCCTGAATTTTTCAAAGAGCGTCCCGGTCTTTTGCTAAGACTTACATTTCGTCGCCTCAATGGTTGTTAAAGTGAAATGCACTTTTTAACTCAAGGGAAATTTGTATAAATGTATCTGAACACATAAAAAAAAATTATAAAAATGTTCTTCACAATATTTGTAACTATACACTTTAAATACCAAAATTATATTTTTTCAAAATACCCTCTAATTATTACTCTTGAAAAAAAATAAAAAAGGCGACCGCATAGAGAACACTAAGGATGTGAAGACTCCAATCAAGCCGTACAATGGAGAGACTATAAAGGTAAAATGGGTCCAGACCTGAATAGAGTCTATATGAGAAATCTGCACTCCTGCACCTAAGAAATCCGAGCCATGCAAGTCTTATGGTCTACAAACAACTGGAGCACCCGAAGAAGCATCACCTAGTGTGATTGCTCTCCTATGGATTGCACCAGCCACTGCTCTCTGTAGAGCAATGGACACATGAACTGGACTCTTGAAAATGGCTTTTCACAAATGTTAGGTAATGGCCAAAGCGGCTGTATCTTTTGCAATGCATTTGTGTGATCTCGTTGCTTTCTTCTTCTCAAATGCATGTTTATCGACCCAATTAGGCTTGAGACAAAGGTGAGTCTTTGGATGTTGTTTTGATATGCTCTTCACTTATTTAGGTTACTTTGCATTGGTAGCCACCTTTATATATTGAGTCGTTGAACCCAAGTGGAGCAGTACTAGCACCCGCAGTTGAGAACCGTAATTGATGTCAGGTGCTCCATTTTGGAAGAAATCAATCCTTCACTCAACCGGCTGGTCATGGTGGCGACTATCATTGGAGACTGAGTTGAGTACGTTGAACTGATGGACTGTGATCAATTTTGAAAGCTAAAGATATCAAGGCCACACAACTGAAAGTGAGTGGAACGGACCGTAACAAAGGTGACTTCAATGACTACAGTCTATTTGAGTTATTAGAGGATATTGAAAGGAGACTGATTATGCAGTCAGTTTTCTTTCATGAACATGAGTCAAATCAAACCTGAGTTGAATTTGGATAGTGACTGATTGACTGATGATGAATGCTTGAAAGGCTATGGTACGTGGATGGACAGGAAGGGCAAGAATTTGGAAGTTCACGGTGGATTTGCAGCACACACCTTGGCTCTCTAGACAAATTAATCAAACCCCATCTTCAATGGTCTTTATTGTGCATGTGAGATTGAATGAGAATTAAGCACAAGGATTTAAGGAAGTAAGGATTAAGCAAAAAGGAGATAATGTGGATTTACTTTTCAGAATCATGATTAGGGATTTGGCCAGCTGACATATACTTATATGGAACAATTTTGGTATTGGCATGTTTTTCCACCATATAGTTTTTGTACCAAAGGTTCCTATATCAAGATGCTCTTGTACTAGGTGGTCCTTGTCTAGAAAAGTTCTTGTACAAGAGGATTTATATACCACACATGGTGGAGCCTATAGAACAGCAGATTCTTCAATGGACAGTTGGGAACAAAAGCAAAGCACTACCACCATGGATAGGCATACATACCATGTAGAAGGGAGTCTTTTAGAGCCACTTGTCATATCCACCATTACATACTTCATTAAAATGTGCATGGGTTTGGGCGTTGAGCACTACTATCACAAGCAAGTGATCACACCTGCTTGTGGACGGGACATTTGAGGTGGATGACATATTTTCTGGTTTAGATCGGCACTCCTCACCTCTCTTATAGGTTTTTGTTTCTTTGTTTTCTATCTTTTCTTATTTTTATCTTTTGTATCCGGATATATCACATTTCTCTACTATGTCTCACTTTCTTATGATGGCCTTTTTTGGATACTCTTTGGGAGGTGTACACCTTCAGTAGATTCTTTCCAGATGGCTTCATTTGTTTGTTAGTATAGGGCCATAGAGAGATTATCTTTGGCATCACTCCTCGTCTTGCACCCCATACCTTATATGTGCAAGTAGGAAGTTGATCATTATGTTTCATGTTTCAACATACATCCCTAGTTGTTGAGGTGTGTCTAGATGGCTTTCACTCAATCCCCATATCACATGCTTCTCTTATACTAGTAAAGCACCCTATAGGAGTGGATTCACCTATGGAGGATGATTTACTATTTGTCCCTCCTATCCTTCCTCCTCATATCATGGATGCTCCATAGCATCCCTCCACCTCAAACTCTTCTCAAAATCTTATTGCCTTGACACCTCCATAGGACCATTTGGAGCTTCTTCTTATTTCTATTGTCCCACCATCCCTATAGGATCAATGTCCTCCATGTGGGCTCTCAAGACATCCTTATATCTCACACAATCTTCACAACATCAATATCCCACACAATCTTCTTGAGATTGTCCATGGTAGGGATTGGTCTTGCCCAACATGGAGATAGATCTTGTTGTTTGTGTGAGCCACCTTTATCTTCATCCTCAAACCCCCTCCCCTTCTCTCTCTCCTCCCCTCCCCTCCCCTCCCCTCCCTCCCTCCCTCCCTCCCTCCCTCCATACTTCATTAGTATCTTTATATGATTTCTCCTAACTTATACACTTGGTTACACTCTTTGGTTCATTCTTGCCAGGTTTTTTGTGACCACAAATGTATAAAAAGATTCCTATGCCTATATTTCCTCTTGAGGGATCCAATCTCCATCTCCTACTACACACCATTTTGATTGATGATCATGGGAAAGATGTCTCTACCTAGACATTATTGGCCCTTTTTCCCAAATAGACATTACTTCTTCTAACCCATGGAGGCACTTCAAGACATCAAGAGACTACTTCTAGGATTCATTGGTACTTGAGAGGAGATTTTACAACCCTCCAAGTGGATTATACCATTAGGGCCCAAGCCCTAGCCAAATGGATTATAGAATCTCCACATCCCCACATCTTATGTAACAATATGGACTTTATAGATGAGGTAGTCAAGACTAAGTAAGTAGCAAATATACCAAATTAGCTAAGAATTATAAGAATATTCTAGAAGTATCTAGGAAGCTACTTGGTAGCTTCCAATTATTGGGTAATATGCATACCAAGCGGAGATTTCTAGGAGGAAGCTTCTCGGCTAGCTTAGCTTGCATGCCAAGTAGGCGGCGTCTAGAAGTGTAATACCAATAGTAAGATATATTATCTAGAGGTGAAAATTGACTTTGCAACATCTAGAAGGATGTTAGGTATGATGGGCTAGGTAGATCAGATAGAGGTGTCACAAGAAAAGCACTTTTACCAATAGAGCAAGAGCTAAAAATAGCTTGAAAATGTAATACCAATAGCTAGACATATGATCTAAAGGTGAAAATTGGATTCGTAACATATGGGAAGATGTTATATATAATGTACTAAATAGATCAAATAGAGGTCTCACCAAGAGAGTACTTCTACTAATATTGTAGGAGCCAAGAATAGCCTAAAAACTTTAGTCAATTTTGGAGGTCTAAACGGATGATTTAGGCCAAAAAATTGTGCAGATTCCCCCACCAACAAAGGTAAGGTTTGCCTTCCCCTCCTCCCAGGTTTGCCTCATTGAGATCTTTCCAATAGTGCATCATCCACATGATTTAGAGATTCCTACAAGAAGATTCCCCAAATATTCCCTAAAGATTCCCTTTGGTCAAAGATGGTTTGACCAACCAGATAGGATCACAACAAAAATTTCACCCATGTATGCAACTAATCTAAGGGTAGAGCTTGTTAACATGTCACCAATCCATGTATCTTATCCGAGGGTGGAGCTCCTTTAGGAGAGTCCACTTTGATGTATAATACAGTTAAGGTGCTCTTTTGGGGCACCTGAGGATTGAATGTGAAGCTTGTGTTTCTTTTTTTGTGTTTCTCTTAAGGTCTTTTTTGTCACGCCATTTGTAGTGTCGCATATAGATTGCTCGGACACTGGAGTTGCAATGATAGTAGTTAAAGATATTTAAGCAATTTCCCATATACTACTTTCCGATGGTCAAATTTTGTGTTCAAGGTAGTGACTTCACGGTGGGGCCACCATCACTTTACACCGTTCACACTATCATGTGTGCCATCAATGGGACCGTTAGGGTTTCAAACCTAGCTCAAGTCCATGTGTATACTTTTGAAGTGCATCTCCAGAGAGCTCACTTCTTTGATGTTGAGCCTTTGAGTTCTTGGCTATGGTGGATAGAGGCCAACGAGCGTCACCTGGATTCTCTTAGCTAGAGTGGATGTAACTTGATTGTAATCAATGACCAATTGTTGGCAATTTATAGAGTGACAAATCAAGTACTAATATGAGTTGAGTTGATTTGAGAGTTGTAAACGATCTGATTACATCAGAGAAGTAAAGTCAGGAGGAAATTGGGTGCATAAATTACGAGTGTTGGTGGTATTTCCAAGTGGAGTCGATTGTTGGTAGCTTGATCAAAGTTCAAGTTTTCCCTAGTGTGCATAAGCTCATTGCTTGATGCAGATTTGGCAATAAGGTAGACAATGTGGGGAAGCACTAGCCAATTTTTTATCAATGGTTTTGATTTTGAGCTCAAGAGATGAAGGCCGGACCAATTTGTTGCGAGTTGAGCTCAAAAAGTAAAATTGAAGGTGGAATTGGGAACCTATTCTTGTGAATTTGTGATCTAGAAAAACTTGTTAATTCAGTTTGGCTCGAGTGGAGAGTTAGCGGAGGATTTGGCAGTCAGCCAAATCTAGGGTCAAATTATGTCAAATTTTGGCCAAATTTGGAGGAGTTTTGGAGTTGCAAATTTTAGCTAGAGTTGGTTGAGTTTTTGCCAAATATGAAGGAGGTTCAAAGTGGCAAGAAGAAAGGCCTCATTTGGCATTTAGAGGCTTTGAGGCATAGGGCTATGAAGGCCTAGAAGGGCTAGCTTGTTGGTGTGAGGCTAGCTAGTTTAGAGTAGATCTTGGTAATTGTTTGGCAAAATCTACAAATCCTGCTAGATTATGCACAATAAGGTTTGACCCTTAGATCTCTTGTTCCTAGACTGGTGCCCTAGCCAACTAGTCCACCCTCACTTGTTGTCCTAATGATTGGTCCATTGTTATCTATACACTTGTAACCTTGGCTAGGAGAGGCAGTTTGATCTCATTCTTGGTGATCCTAGTAGCTTAGAACATAGATTTGAACTTCTCTTATGTCAAATGCCAAATAGTGGCAAAGTCAATCTTGTGTTGCTTTTTGAGATAGAAGGTTTTTTTTAGATATCTTGTGATTGGACTCCCTCAATTCTCTACTTCTTGTTTGTGCACCATGTTTGTGTGAGACGCCTTGACTTTTGAACGTTGGTGCTTTGGTGTGCTCTAGGTAGTGAGGCTGGAGTGATGACCAATCAGATGACCTTTGTTTCTCTCTGGCAAGGTAGGAAGTGATGACTTGCAGACCATGAGAGTCTGTGTTGTGATGGTAGGTTATAGGTTGCTCTTTCCTCTAGTGTAGTTATCTCTATGAGAGTTACATTAGTGGGTGGTGTTCCATGGGTATTGGCACTTGGTGGTGCTCAGTTGGTGTTGGCACTTGGTGGGGTACTTGCGGTTGCAGTTTATGGTTACGATTTGTAGTTTCAATTGTGGTTACTTTTTCATGACGTAGTTCTTTGGGGACTCTAGAGGAGTTAGCCTTACAATATGTAGTGGGTTTACTCTAAGTGGCGCTCGGTATCAACCTATATATCAAGTCCTAATGCAAGAGGAGATTGACTCTGAGTTCAAGTTCAACACAAAAGCTTATTCATTTGAGAGTGCACTTGGCATGTAACAATATGGAGTTTAGTGATGTAGTTAGTAAGGCTAAAGAAGTAGAGAATAAGCCAAATTAGCCCAAAATATTCCAAAAGCATCTAGGAAGCTTCTTGGAAAGCTTGACTAACTTAACTTGCACCCCAAGCAGATAACTTCTAGAAGGAAGCTTCTAGAAGCTTCCAACTAGCTTAGCTTGCATGCCAAGTAGGCGGCTTCTAGAAGGAAGCTTCTTGAGAAGCTTCCTGGTTAACTTGGCTTGCACTCTAAGAAAGCAGCTCAAGAAAGCTTCTCAAAGGCCTTGTGTGCTACCTATAAATACCAAAGCCGAAGCTCATGCTAGACATTTGGTGTTTTCCCACATTCAAGTGTCCCAATATGAGCTTCCATTCTCCTATTTCTCTCCTCAGTCTCGGTCTTTTACATGGCATGTCCGCACTATTGTTGTGGGACATGGATGAGATTTATGAGGCCTCCAAAGGCCCTAGGCATTACTCTGGTACAATGGGTGCCATTGAGTTGGATGACTTCATCTAGGAGTTTGATAGTTGGTGCAATATGCAGCATTTGGAGGGTCCACCGATGGACGACTACCATGAGTTTAGGAGAGCTCATTTGGAGGAGATTGTGTTATGGAGACAATATTGGTCTCCAAACTATGTCTCCATCACTTCAGGCTTGGCTGCTAGGAGTAGATTGCTTGTACCTACAAGTTCTAGCTCAAGTAGTGTTGGTGGAGCTAGTGGAGGTGCACTAGCTGGAGATAGTTCTACCACGAGTGGAGGTACCGTTGTAGGAGGTGGTGTGGTACTGTGGTTTAACCCCATGGTGGAGTTCTTCTAGTGTTTGAGGCAAAGCTACCAAGGAGTGCAAATTGACAAGCTGAGGAGCTTGCAAGAGCTCCAATGGAAGGTTGGAGAGAGCCTATGCAAGGCATACACTTGCATGAGGCGGCTGATCAGTTTCACTCAAGGAGTTACTAAGGCCCAAGCAGTCTAGTTTTGGTATGGGATATTGGACAAGGAGTTGCAACATAGAGTTTATGATGCTATGTTGATACACCATACTTTGCCTACTTTGGCATTGGTCTTTGGTTTGGCTGAGCATATTGAGCTCAACATGGTGGAGGAGAGGGTGGTGACATCCAGATTTGGTAGGAAGACCTCATCCACAACTATTACTTCCTCTAGAGTGCAACAAAGTGCACCATGCCCAGTTGGTTTCTAAGAATAGGATGGATAGCCCAGATCCTATGGAGCAAGTGGAGGGCCTAGTAGAGCTAGATCCTTACCTTCATTTTTTTAAGTCAGCAGCTGCCAATGAGCAGTGGTGTTGCTTGTTGGACTTGTGGTGGACCTCACCATAGGAGAGATTGTACTTAGGGTAGTGGACTTGATACCTTTAGTGCATCACAGCCAGCACAGAGGCAATGTGAGCATTGCCATAAGTTTTGGTCACACTAGTGACCGGTGCTTTGACCTAGACCCGGAGTTACGGAGTGGTAGGGTTGCTATGGTAGGTAGTAGAGGAGCTCCAATTCATGGAGGATGAGGCGATAGAGGATCTACACCTAGTAGAGGTGCGTTACCTACCCTTACTTCTAATACAACAATTGCTACTTTGATTGAGCAATTGGAGTAAAGATTGGCTAGTATGGCCATTGCTCAATGGAGATCAGATTTGGGTGCTGAGGCTTCCACCTCATATGCTGGGGATAGAGATGTTTAGGACTTCATGTGCGGAGTAGCACAAGTGGATGCATATGCAACAATGACTAGGAGTGCAATACGTGCTCCAGAGCCTAGAAGAGCATTAGTGGAGTTGGACCCACAAAGAGGAGAGGTTGGGAGACAAGTTAGACTTCCCCAGTCTTTCATGCTATCTGAGGTATTGTAGACAACATCCATGGCTCCTGGACGTCCCAGTGCAAGCATGGTAGGTGGTGATGGAGTGCATGATAGACTACATGTTAGTCAATTATCTGCTAGTCAGCTACTTGCTACTACATAGACTGAGTCTAGCATGATGTTAGGAGCAGCTCAGCTGATTGTGCGGTACCCTTTGTTTTCAACAAGTGACAAGTTTACATTGGAAGTTGACCTAGCCCCAATGTTCCGATTGGTTGCCATGCTTTGTGAAAGTAAGGATGATGCGGTTCCAACTACTAGAGCAGAGGTGGTTGATAGTGGAGCTAACTTGGTTGAGGAGCATGGGATCCATTCAGCAACCAGTGGTTTATGGCAGGCAGCAATGGCTAGATTAGAGGAGTTGCCAACTAGACCGGCCTTTGAGAGAGCGTGGTTCACACCTGGTGTTGTCCTATTGGATACCCAAAGGGGGATTTTCCATTTGGTGGGACCTTTAGGGAAGGTCTATACACCATAGAGAGTCTTATTAGACTTTGGTGAGTAGCCCTTATGTTGGGAAAGGTTGCAATTGTTGGTCTAGGGTTACGGAATCCGATGTGGAGAGGTGTCCATTTCAAATCCAAACAACTTTAGGTGGTGGTTCAACATAGTACATCACAAGTGTGGAGCTTGTTTTCTAAGTTCAACCTAGTCATCTGATTGATAGCTCAATGGTGAGAGCTCAAGCTATTGTGACAATAGCTGAGTCATACAATGTGCTAGTTGGGGGAGTAGTGTTATACTCCATGGGTTTCAGCATTGACTATTGGGAGGAGACAACCTCTTATAGACCATGTTGGTAGTCTGGTGAGTGATTGGTATGTTGCCTACCAATATGCTTTAGTAGTGGCAATCTTGGCTCATTATAGTCCAAGACCATGGCAACATCAATTTCAGCTTTTAGTGGTGCAGTTACTTGGCCTTGTGACTTGTTGAGGTGAACGCCCATGTAGAGGATATTCTAGTACCAGAGGAGATCACTTGGATTTGGAGTAAGAGTAGGATTGATCCATCCACCTTGGATGTTCCATTGTGCTCAGCATAGAGATACCTTATGTTATGCTACCATTCAAAGAGGAGGTTATAGACCCTCAATCCATTGATTTCATCTAGGAGACTATGTATATCTACAATAGACAACACCAACAACACTTGATGGTTTAATAGGCCACACTATCTTGAGAATGCGTGAGGTATTGCAATCTGGAGTCCTTGTGTTAGAAGGACGTGATGGTGTTTTTTGGAAGGATCATGTGCGCAATTGTGCACCATGCCACCTCTCAAACATTGATGGTATTATGGACACAAGCTTGGCACTTGTACGTGCAAGTGTGAGGTGTATGTTATGTGGCTCTTCTAGTGGAGCTGCTACTTTGTTAGTGTGTGATAGTTGTTTGAGAGGATGGCATATGGTATGTATAACTCCTTCTCTCATGGTAGCTCCTCAAGGATAGTAGTTATGTCCTAGATGTACTTGACTATAGCTATTTCATTCTTTATATAGTATAGATTGCAGAAAGACAACTAGGAATGGGGCTTCATAGCACCCGGCCTTCTGATCTTTGCCCATCATAGGGTATACCATATACTTGGAGTAGATGGCTATTTAGAGTTAGAGAGACCTAACCGCAAGCTTGGGGGGCGATTGTGGCACTTTAGAGTCTATGTATGACTTATGTGTGAGTTGTGCTTCTATACTGTATGATGTTGACAACAATGTATATTGTGTAGCAATGTATATATGCACAATAGTTGTCAAGCCATTTGTAGTGTCATATCTAGATTGCTCAAACATTGGAGTTGTAGTGATATTAGTTAGAGGTATTTCAGCAATTTCCCAAATACTACTTTCCGACGGTCAGATTTTGTGTTTGGGATACTGACTTCACGGTGAGGTCCACCGTCACTTTGCACTGTTCACACCATCAAGTGTGCCATCAGTGAGACCGTTCAGGTTTCAGACCTAGCTTGAGTCCAGGAGTATACTTTCAAAGTGCAGCTCCTGAGAGCTCACTTCTCTGATGTTGAGCCTTTGAGTTCTTGGCTCTGGTGATAGAGACCGACAAGCATCACCTGGATTCTCTTAGCTAGAGTAGGTGTGGCTTGACTATTATTAGTGCCCAGTTGTTGGCAATTTATAGAGTGATAGATCAAGTATTGATTTGGGTTGAATTGATTTGAGAGTTGTAGACGATCTGATTATTTTGGCACTTTAGAGTCTATGTATGACATGTGTGATTTGTGCTTCTATAATGTATGATGTTGATAGCAATGCATGTTGTGTAGTGATATATATATATATATGCACAACACTTGTCCTCAAAAGATTACAAGAAGGAAGCTTCTCAAGACCCTTATATATGTTTCTTGTAAATACCAAAGCTCAATCTCATGCTAGGAATTTGGAGTTTCCCTTATTCAAGTGTCCCAATGTGATCTTTCAATCAGATCTTCCATTCTCCTATTTCTCTCCTTGGTCTTTTACATCCTTCCTCCAAAGCATTGTTGCTTCTATCTATCCTTGATATAGGTCAAGTAGGAAGTATAGGCGGATAGCTCATATGCTCTTTCCCTCCCGGCCAATGCTCTTCTCCATTTAGACTTTATCAAACCTTTAGACCCTACATCCACTCTTGTTTGAGGACCTTCCTTTGTTCCTACATCATTATTAGCCACATAAGGAAAGAGTATTGTTGTGCCCAAGCCCTACCCCACTCTTCATGTTTCATTATGGGTGGGCTATCTAGGCTACCTTTTGAGCACCTAGAAGATTGCCTCTTCCCAAATGTTCTAGATTCAGATTTTCCTCTTCTTTTTGAATTATACTTACACATTGCCTCTAATCATGTGCCTCTTGGAGCAACTCATTTTTTTGGAGCCTCTCATCTCCTTTCTCTAGCAAAGGAGACCTTAGATGTGCATTCAATTGTCAATGGGGATGCTTTTTTCATTTAGTTTCTTGCACTATTTGCTTGTATAATTGCAATAATATTTTTCTTCCTTCTTGTATCCTCATCAATTTTTGTGGCTATGCTAGGGTTGTGGGATATTTCTTGCATGCATTCAAGCATCCTTGGGCATTCATCTAGATTGAGTGGTGGTCCAAGTTGATGTCTCTGATGCTTTCAATATCATCTCTTGTCTAGCATTATTCTATGCTCTTTGCTCAATTACAAATAAGATCCCCTCCTTGATCCCCTTTGTTCATACTTTTTATCATTAAGATACCTTTATTGTATAGCCACCATACTATTGTACAACAATTCTCAAAGTTGATATCAACCAAGGGCATACAACAAGGAGATCCATTATGTGCCTCTATTTACCATATTAAATTATATTGCTTTATAAAATAAGTAGCAACAACTTTCCCATCTTGTCTTCCCCATCCATCTTAAATGACACTCATGTTTTGAGCACATTGAAAGATCTAGTTAGTGCAAGGTCTACTTTCACACTTAGCTTAAAGGCCTTGGGTTTATGAGTCCAGATTCATAAATAGAAGATTTGGAGCCGATGCATTGTTCTCATTCCCGTTGACATGCCACCAAGATTCTAGTTCCTTGTTGATGGTTTGATAGTTCTTGGCTCTCCTTTGGGACAAGAGGATTTGTATTTAGTTCATGTTGGATACCTTAGTATAGGCCACAGCCCATGCTTACCTCCTCCCTTGATTGGGGAATACCAATGTAGCCTATTCTATTCCTAGTTGATACTACCTTCTTATGGCCTCATATCTAGCACTTACATTCTTGCCTATGGAGGTAGTAATGCCACATTTGTGGATGTTTGATAGTACCATTTGCCATATTTTCTCCTCTTTGTTAGGGCTATGCATGCTCTCATTGCTATGAAACAAGTGATGTAGGTAGAAGATAGTTCTTCCCATAGTCATAGTGGATGTGGTCTCATAGGGCAAGAAGCCACCACACAAATAACATATATCAAAGCATGTGCACTAGTGGTTGCTCATTTAGCAGACCAATTCTTATATGAAGGTTTTTTTTCTTTGTTGGGACCTATCATGATAGTGGATTCAAGCACTTATGCCTTCCAATCATATCTTTGATTGGCTCTTGACTTATTGCTAGGCCCTACACGCATGTCACTTCCCAAGTTTATTGACTTTGTCTTCCTTGACTCTAAGAAGCTCCAAGTGGATCTCAATGAGTATATGCACACTCACATACTTACAAGCATCCTCATTGATGCACCTCTACTTGACAAAGCTAGGATCTTCTCTCACAAGGAATAAGCTCTAAAGCTTGGCTCCAAGCTTCACTCTTGATTGATGACTTCTATTTCACTTTGGAAGAGCTTTCCATAGCACTCCAACTATGGTTGGGTCTCCCACATCCAACTCTTGTAGCATTGCTAGACCAATGCACATGTAGTTCTCATTATGAAATGTAAGAGATACATTTGCTATAATGTGCAATGGATGGAGAACCTACTAGAGTCCATGAATCAACTTTGTGATACAATCATTTAGATTGTACAAGCTACATAGCTCCAAGTTCAGATTGAGTGATGGGTGGATCTACCAAGACTACCTATTCATTGTGTGCAAGTACATATAGTTATGTTCATAGATTGTCAATGCACCTACATAATTTCATGGTGGTGAACCCTCTACATGTGGAGTTCTTGACACAAGTAGGCTTATAGGCAAGAGTAATAGTGACTATTGCCTCTAGGGGCTATGAGCCAGCATGTCTCTCACTCAAGATGAACCTTTGATGGCTATCATGGTAGCGCACCATGGACTAAGAAGGCAAAGAACCCTAACTCCATCATACTCCTCCAAGGCTAACACTCCAATACTCAAGACATTGCTCACTAGAGAACTCAATGAGAGAGATATAGTTGCAAATGAAATGATGATGAGTACTCCCTCACCCCTTGTTTATATACTTGTGAAATAGTTACACAACAAAGTTACTAATTATTGGAGTAACTCAAGTTACTAGGCTAAAAGTCAAGTAAAGTCAAAAAGTATAAAGGAATATCCATCCACATAGGCATATTCCGCTAAGCATATGATCTTATCTTGACCCAACCACTAAGTCAAGGATTTCTTCACATGGGCTATCCTTGGACTATAGAAGAATCCAAAACAAAAAGGCTTGCAAGCCAAGAGTTCTCAACTCTTTCCTCAAAGCCAAACACCTAAGAATAATACCAAGTCAACACACTAGAGTCCAAAATAGTGGTGCTCACCTTTTCCACTTCCTCTAAAGTAAGATCCCCTCTATCTTAGCTATTACTAACTTTAGCTAATCATAACTAATGTAGAACCATCCGTTATCTCTATACAAATAATATCTCTCAAGTACCTCTAATACCAAGTTAAATATCACCATACTACACACATGCACAAATGGGTGTTACAGTGCAAGGAGGACCACTATGCACCCAACTATCATTGGATACCTTTGTCACTTTAGCAATTGAGATCTTTGGGCACACACATCACCATTTTGACTATCTCCTTAAGGATGCAACACAAGGTTCTTTGCAAGGGAGAGAGGCATGGGTTGCTTCTCCAACCATGATCACATCCTATTACCGACATCACGTATCAGTCACTTTGCAATGTGCTCAAGCATTGGGTCTTCATTAGCATATGGCCACGATAGGTATACCAAGCACAATTAGGGTCCTCCCTCTTCACTTACTAGACATACTATTGAAGGATCTCTAGGATTTTTTTTAGGAATAGACCACTCCTTCCTTGGTTTCTTGTTGCTTTTTCCTTGGGTTCCTTTAGGGCCTACTTGTGTTTGTATTTATTTTTGATCATTTGGGACTATTGCACCTTGTGCTCTTCTTTCTTTTTGCACTTTTTTGTGCCCTCTACTCCTTTCTCCTTCTTTTGAGGTACCTTTAAATATATGTTCACTCACCTTTAGAGGAAGCAAAGGCGGATGGTGTTCTTATCCCTGGTATTAAACTCAATCTCAAGCTCAACATCTTAGTATATAGTACTTTATGATTATAATTTCAAATCAAAGTGCTTGCTAATTGCATAGCAATATATTGCTACTTCTACTCACTTATATTATCATACTTACACCTTGCATAAAATTGATATTATGTTGTTATTTGTGCATGGTGATGCAATTCAATGTAACATTGATAGTGATTATATTGTACATTAAAGCATATTATCAATCATTATTTGTGCATGATAACATTATATCATATTATCAATCATATCCATTGGAAATCTGATCAACTCACACAAGGAAAGTATTTTGCAAGAAGAATTCTTCTATGAGACCCTTCTTAAGATGGGAGATGAGCATAACAATGATGAGGAGTGTGCTTAAGCTAACAAAGAAGAGGAGCATGATATGACACCAAAGGAACTTCTTTTTGCTTTGCAGATTATTATATCAAAATTGGAAGAAGACCCACCCATAAACCAATATTTCCTACAAATAGCATGCCAATTTCAACAAAATACATTCCATGAGCAAGCCTTGAAATATCAAGATTACCTTAACAAGACTGATATCCTAGATGTTTTAGAAAGTAGCCTTCTTTTGAAAAATATCTAATAAGCAGTATTTGCAAATTTCCTTTTTGGGTAGCATGTAATAGAGGCAACCTCTTGTCTCTAATAACCAAATTTTTTAGATCTTCTTATTAAATAGAAAATATAAGATGTTATGAGATATTAATTCTAGAACAAAGTCTTTTCCAAGAAATTTATCAAATATTAGAGATTATCAGATGATCAAATATCAAGTATTAGAGGGAAAATTGTATGTATATATTTTCTATAACTAAAAGCTTGTTAAGTTTAGCCATAGATTTCCTTGTGCAATTTTTAGATCCTCTCAATTTTCCCTTGTAAGCTTCTATCAATATCATGTGCATATACATCATTATAAAAATCATACTCTATAGAAGCATAACTATATAGTAAGTCATATATAAACTCTAAAATTCTACAATAATAAAAAATCAAAGAGAGAGCAAGATATGTATATAGTATTCTTCAAGCAATTAATTACACTAACCAAGCAAAAACTACATTAGCACAAAGAATCCAAGTTATACTTGCTAGCTTTATTAACAATAGCCAAAAGACAAAAGGTTTAACACAAAAGAAGTAATCTCTCTAGAGCACCACTTTGAAGTATGTCCCTCCCCAAAAAGACTAAGGAATCTAATCCTAACAACACATCCAAGAGCATATCCAAGAGCATATCAAACAGAACTACTGGTACAAATGATAGTTCCATAGTGAAACCAAAACCCTTAATGGCATATGTAGTTGCTATCATATTGTGGTTTGCTTAACAAGTAAAAACTTATTTTAGTGTTGTTTATTTTGTAGTAGATTATGCAAAGGATTCTATGGTTGATCCATTATCATATGAGAAATCTATGCACATTTTAAGTGATTGGCTGTGCGGATTACAATCTTGTCTTCTTCCATAACTTTGATGTCATAGGTGGTAGAGGCTCCATAAAGAGCAATGTATTTTAGTCATGGTCATTTTTAGCAAGAATATAGCACATAAGCTAACACCTCCAATAGTGGTAGAAAAGCATGGGAGCTAGAGCATCTAAAGATGAGATAACCAAGATCTTCCACTCTCTTGATCTAGCTCTTCCAAACCTTTTTCCCATTAAGCTTCAAATTTTGCACTGTGGTCACTTTTGGACTTGGATGGTAGCTCATTTTTTTCTTGCATTCATGGTGACAATAAGGGAGAATTCATATCCTCTTATTCTTCATATACTTAGTTATGTGGAAGTTTAGGATTTAACCATTAATATCTTTTGATAGAAGGAAAAGCATCCAAAATCTTACTCAAGGCTTTGGGATGGAGTTTGGGGGTGTAGATGTCAAAAAGAGGAATTGCAAAGTGTCCAAAGTACAAGGTATTGATTCCCACCAAGTCAATTATGATTTTTGCATTTTTGAAGATGTTTTAGAGAGTTATTTGGGAAGAGAAGAGAATATTCCCATTAGAGAGGGAGAGAAGAAAAGCTACAATTTGAAGACAAAAATGCATGAGATTTGAGTGTTTAAAGTTATAGTATGATATATTAAAGAAGGGGGTATAATTTGTACCCATGCAAATACTTTGGGGATTCTTGGAGTTTTAAAATAGAATTTCATCATTTGTTAACATAATTGGAGAGTGTAATTTTCTAAGGATAGGTGAACCTTCAAGAGAAATACAAGATAAGAAACACAAAGCTTCACACTAAATACTTTGATGCTTAAAGGAACAACTCGTCCTTATTATATAGCAAAGAAGATTCCCTCAAAGGAAGCTCCACCCTTGGATCAGATATAGGGATTGATGCATGTCATCAAGCTCTACCCTTAGATTAGTTGCATGGATTGGTGAAATGTCCGTTCTTGTCCTACTTGGTTGGTCAAACAAGTTTGACCAAAGGAATCTGTAGAGAATATTCTTATAGGGAGCTCAAAATTGCATGGGTGAGGTATTGTTGGAAAGCTCTCAACAAGATGAACTATGTGGGAGAAGGTAATCCTTTTTTGCAAAGGGGTGAGCATATTTTCATTTTCAAGGCCTAATTTTTTTATTTAGGCCTCCAAAATTAGCTTTGAAGTTTTCAAGGTGTTTTTGGCTCCTACCCTATTAATAGAAGTATTCTTTTGGTAACATCTCTATTTGATATACTTAGTCCATCATATATACCAACTTTTAGATGTTACCAAGCCAAATTTCATCTCTAAATAATATGTCTAGCTAAGGGTATTACAAAGAGTATGCAATTTGCTAATTTAGATATGCCCAATAAATATTACATTTAGGTCAATTCTGAACTTGATAAGATCAATTGAAGTTGGAGGACTTGAAGTAAAAGTGTTGTGATAGAGATTGCAGTCAAATTTGGGGTTTTGATCACATCTAAAGTTTTGGTTTGAATCATCTTACTAAAATTTATAGAATTGTTGTTAGTTAAGTCTTATACCTCTATGTGAAATCTGATATGAAAAACTCAAGTAGATAACTCAAGGTCTTGGATCAAGTATA
Source organism: Lunularia cruciata (assembly GCA_948567375.1). Lineage (NCBI taxonomy): Eukaryota > Viridiplantae > Streptophyta > Marchantiopsida > Lunulariales > Lunulariaceae > Lunularia > Lunularia cruciata. The sequence continues at coordinate 48,920,481 of OX419755.1, read as the reverse complement.
GTTGGGTGTGTACAGCTCAAACATTAGCTAAATTTGGAAATTGATCTATATCTAAAGATTTGTTTTGAATTTAGCTAGCAAATTCCACAAATAATTAAACAACAATATAACCAACCACTATGTAAAATCTTGTTGGCTTAGGGTTTACATGCAAGATCTGATACAAAAAAATCCAATCAAAATACTATCATTAAACTTTAATAAATTATTTTGTCTCCAACTATATGATGCAAAAAATTCCAATCTAAATACTAGCATTAAAATTTGATGAGTTATTCTACTACTAACAACAATTGAATATAAATTTTCCCATTTGAAGTCATAGTTGAAAGGATGATAGCTTGCTAGAGTGTTCATAATGTTTACAAGAATCCTTGGGCCAAAACTTTGGCAAATGTTGTGCAATTTTTTGTATATCATTTTAAAGATCATCTTGCAAGCTTCCATTGAGTTTAAGAACATTTAAATTTGGGCTATAGAGAAAAGGTTATCTTAGTTTGAGTTTTATAATTATTTCACCACCAAAAGATGTAGAATTTCCTTACTTGGAGCACAAGTTGAAAGCAACTCTTGGAATATGGGTTGGAAGAAGCTATTGGATGGAGCAAGAATTCTTTAAAACAATTTTGTACTAGAAGCATGGAGAGCTGTTATTAAGCTACTTGTATTTGGATCCTCTCCATGATTTTGACATCTATTTGTATGCCCAATTGGATTGGATTGGTATGCAAGTGTTATGCTTAGGTTTCCTTTCTTTAAATGTGCTTTGTATTTCTCCCTAGTGATGTGTGAAGTGATGACTAGCAAACCAAGAATGCATGTTGAGATTGTAGGTTAGATTCCACTTTTTCTACCCTATCAAAAAGAAGCTTAGGAATTAGTGTAGAATTTCTTGACTATTAAAACTACAAGGGGCACAACCACCAATCATAGGTTATATACAACCTCCTACCTATAGAATCCATAGCTAGAGATCTAATGTGTTCCAAAAGAGAACAAGGCAAAGCACAACACCATCAATAAACAATTCATGAGTAGCTATTGATACAATTATCACCATGAAGATAATCACTCAAGCATCATAATAGACTAGCTTTAGTATTGCTAAGAATGTTATGAGAATTTCAAGTTTGGTGTACCACTAGTTAACTCAAACAAAATACCAAGTCTCTTTAGAGCATCCAAGTTCTTCATATTGAGGGCAAAAAAACTCTTATTGCTCCTCAAGAATCTCCAAACTCTCAACCTTACTCCTCTTGTAAGCTTGGGTCCAATGTTTACCTCCCAAGTAAATTTTGTAATTATTATAGAGGTGAAGACGCATTGACTTGTTTCTACATCAAAACCTTGGGAGCAATAATATCATGTTTCCAACCATTAGATAAAAACTCCTTTTTTTTTGCTACAAACTCCATATGTCCTTTAGTTGCATATCAACTAGACCAAGAGTGTATCCCAAGTAGACCGCTCTCACTAGTAGTCATTAATTTTTTATCAAGAGTGCCACCACATGTCATCCCTAATATGTGCTTGAACCATCCTTATCAGCTCAAAGCTCAAAAGTGTCCAAATGGTGATGATCATCAACTGCCTTCTACATTGCTAAGCCAATCTAAGACTCACAATCTAGGTCAAGTAATTCAAGTCCATAGATTGACCTAAAGTTGATGCCTAGATGCCTCTGAAATTATTAAATCTACCATGATACAAGTAGAAAAGCTATCACTTGCTCTTTTTCATCAAAATTGGGCTCAACCAACTACAACAATCATGAGTCCCAAAGAAGTCCAAGACCTCCCACTCTATAATTATTGCAAAGTTAGCAAACTTATGAGTGTAGGTAAAGCTATTTAGGCTATCTTACAAGGTTCACCACTACAATTAGTGAGCAATCAACTACTCCCACTATTTGAGATTGGCGCTTAACATTCAAAATACTATCAACAATAAAGTGTGTTGATCATTGAATACCCTCATAAGTATGTTGTAATACCTCTATAGGTAAGAAGTTTGTCCACCAAAGAGATAAAAAATGGGCTTGCCATCCAATTTTAAACACATCTAACAACATGGTAGGTCCAATCCAAGACCACATCTAATATGTATTGCCATCACTTATGTATGAGAGTCACCAATCAAAGGTGTATTCTTTAAAATATTATTGAGCATTCCTTTCACATGTGAAAGAGGAGAAAGAGTATGAGATTTTTGTGGATGTTGAGCACATAGTTTAAACAAGATATGTGGTTTGTATATGGACTGCCTCCATTCACATGATTCATGCTATAACATAATTTTGATGAGCATTAATTCCTTCAGTAAATCAAGTCAAATATTTTTGCTAAGGAAATTTATCAATTTTAAATTAAATGACAAAGAATCTATAGTAGAACATCTTAATAAATTTATGTAGGTTAAAATCAGTTGGAATTAATAGCATAGACATGAACCTCCAAGGTTTATTATTTTTGTGTTCCCTACCAAATAGCTACAACATAGTATTGCAAAGGATTTACAGCAACACAAAAGACAATTTGATACTTGACAATGTTGTAAGCAGTATCATGGACAAAGAGATGAGGAAAGAGCTTTTAGGGAAGATAATCACTTCACATCTACACTTTTATGGCATTCACAATGAAAAATTGGGGAAGAAGTTTGGGCCAATACATAAGTAGTAATTGTGGCAAGTAAAAGTCTAAAGAGATGATATGATATAAGAAAGCAACATCAAATAATTAATGTTGGTATTTCCACCAACCTAGCTACAAAAGGCATAAATGTGAAACCTACAAACAAAACTACAAGAAGATAAGGAACATGCAAATATAGTTAGCAAGGAACTTTATTTAGAAACTTATGTTTATTTGTAGGTTTTGATTTTGCTATGGACAATTGGTTTTTTTGGACTTTGAATATTCTTTTCATTGAACCTCAAAGAAAAGCTTGTTAAAAAATTATTGCAATGTAGATCTTGGACAAGTGATCATGGGAAATGGTCAAAGGTGTCACGTAGTTGGGAATGGAATGGTTGTGGTTGAATTCATGGTAGAGTAGAGCTTGTTCTACAAGAGACAAGGTACATATTGCAATTAGATAAAAAAATCTTATCTTAACTAGTAAACTTGATGAGGACTGTTTTTTTACAACCTTTGGAAGCAAAAAAGTGAAAGATAACATGTGGAACAAGAGAAATAGCAATGGGAAAGCACAAATGTACACTTTACCTACTCTAAGGAGAAAAAATTGAGAATACTATCTTAACTATAGTGGCTTTCAAAAATTCATCCACACTATGGATCAATGATTTAGGCATCTAGGCAAAACAGGTATAAAAGAGTAACACACAAGAAACTTATTGCCAAGTTTGAAGAATGTTGAATCAAATATTCGTGAGACATGCATCTATGGAAACTAGAAAGCAATCAACTTCAAACCAAAAGATTGACTAAACAAAAGCAAGAAGCTAGAGTTTGTATGCATTGATGTATGGGGTCTAGAACAAGAGTTTTCATATAGAGGCAAGAGGTATTATCACTTTCATTGATGATGCAACAAGAAAAAATTGGGTCTATGCTCTTCACAAAAGTTCAAAGTTTTTGAGATGTTCAAGATGTGGAAAGCAATCATCAAGGATTACACTAGGTGTAAAATTAAAACCCTTAAATTTGACAATCAAGTAGATACACAAGTCAAGAATTCACAAAGTTCTTGAGCCAAGAAGGCATACATGGTATAAAGATTGTTTCAAGAATGCCACACAAAAATGGTGTATCAAGAAGGAGGAATTAAACAATCTTAGAGTGAGCAAGGTATATGAGGTTACATGTAGGATGAATGCTCCACCTCTAGGTTGCTTTAGTTGAGAGAACTATATATTTAATCAAAAGTTCCATCTAGTACATTAGATGGAAAGATACAAAAGGAAGCATGGTTAGGTAAGAAGGTTAATTGTTCCTTCTTAAAGTTATTTGGTTGTATAGTGTTGAATATGGAGTCTGATTGGAGTCTTTAGTTCGTGACATTCTCATAGGCTTCCCAAATGGGGTCTAGGGATATGTCAGCAAGTATGGAGCAAGGGAGCAACATCCCAAAAAAAGAAATTTTGTGAGATCTCATATGGCATGATGATGCATTTGTAATTTATATGACAAAGTATCATAATGTTGAAACATGTGCAATTATGAATGTAGGCAATTTTTTGGCCAAACCACATAAAACCCAAGTGTATGTTTTCTCCATGTCATGCAATGATTGAGGGTGATTCCTAAATTGTGAATTTTCAAGTCCTTACACATAGCATATGCTCTAATTGATAAGGAGTACAAGAAGAAGCTAAATACTAATTCTAAAAGTGCATCCTCATTAGCTATGTTAGTGAAAATTATGGTTATAGACTTTGCAATTATAAGACTAACAAAGCAGTATGTAGTAATAATGTGATATTCCAAGGAAGAAAATGTGTGCAAGGACTATCAAAATGAGCAAAAAGTCAATTGAAGCAATAGAATTGAAGTAAATTGATTTACATACCGATTTGGAGAAGAAGTCTTTGAAAGTGCACCTCAAGATCAGATTCACAAGGAGTGCAATGAATAAGAATCCCAACAAGAAGAACATAAACAAACATAATTAATTATTTTAGTAGTTTAGAACTTGCATGCTAGCCTTTGGGTAATCTATTTTCTCATTTCATATAACTAAATTAGATTTGTAATAATTTGTAGTAAGAAAAAGTTAACTAAAGTTTTCTTGTATTTTGTATTTTGTATTTTGTATTTTGTAATAATTATAAAAATAATAATTTTAATAATTTTAATATTAATTGTTTTAATTGTATTTTATTTGATAAATTTAATGTAAATCTCATCTAAACATATTAATTTCATATATTTCATATTGGATATGGTATATAACACTAATTAGATCTACTAGGTGAGAAAAGCAAAGGTAATATTCTATCCATCTACAAATATATTCTAAGTCATGACTTATATATAGATTCAAGGGAGCTATAGACATACAAGAAGTATGAGGTGATCTTATTGTATCAAAATAACATGCAAGAATTAATAAGATCACCCATTGGCAAGAAAGGTATCATTGAACAATAGGGTGTATGAAATCAAGATAGAAGCAAATAGTGGCATAAGATACAAGGTGAGACTTATGGTCAAAGGATTTTCTCATAAGGAAGGAATTGACTACATAAAGATATTTGCATCAATGGTAAAGATGGCATCCATCAAGCTAAATATAGTTGTTATAGAGGATCTTCATTTTAAGTACCTCAATGTAAAGAAGATATTTTAACATGGCAAGTTAGATGAAGATTTGTACATGGTTCAACCCAACAGGTTTGCTGCCAAATGCAAAGAGCACATAGTATGTTGCTTCAGAAGAGTTTGTACGGCTTAAAATAGGTTCTATGACAATGAAATTTGAGATTTGATAGCTCCATACGAGTAAAAGGTCTCACCATATGTGAAGTTGATCATTTCATTTATCTTCAAAAATTTGGAAATAATGACATTGATTGTTTTCTTTATATGTGGATGATATGCTAGTAGCTAGTTCTAATTTAAAGAAAATTGCAAAAGTGAAGAAAATGTTGAGATCTAAATTTTCTATGAAAGACTTGGGCAAAGCCAAGAAGATATTAGGCATGAACATAATCTGAAGGTATGGCTATTATAAGAAGAATATATGAAGATTCAACATGAACAATACTAAACAAGTATTGTTTAGCATTGTTTGGGGAGACATTTGAAAATTTCCAAAGGCTAGTGCCCAACAACTTAAACCAAGATGGATGAGATGGCTAAGGGTCCATATCAATTGGCAATTTGAAGTTTGATGTACATAATGATGAGCACAAAACCAAATATTGCACATGTAGTTGGAGTTATTAGTATATATAGGTAGAATCCAAACAAGGAGTATTGGAATATTTTAAAGTAGATACTTAGATATCGAGTAGGTGCATTTACTTGCTCTCTTAGTTTTGATGTAGAAAAGTTTAGAGTTATAGTGTTATATAGATGTTGATCAATGGGAGGACCAAGAGAGTGCAAGGAGCAAGGTTGGATATGTTTTTACAATTGGAGGTACAATTGAGTATCTTCTTTGGTTGAGACATCAAACTTAAAAATAGAAGATAATGAATCTCTATTGACAAAAGCAGTTGAGTATCTAGCAATCATATAAGCTTCAAAGACATCATGTGGTTATAAAATAAGACTACATAAAGAGCTGCAAGGAAGCATCCATTAAGTACCCAATGGAATGACAATCAAAGTATGGTACTTTGGCAAAGAATTCTACTTATTACTCCAAGACTAGACATATAAAAAGAAGATATTATTTGCTTAGATCAATACTCAAGGATAATTAGTTGAAACTCAAGAAGATTGATTGCTTGAATAATGTTTCTAAGATATATTTACCAAAATAGTTGACAAAAAGCATGTTCTTTGTAGTAAAAATATTGGTATTTCTCCATGGAATTAATGAAGAAGAAACATAGAAGTACAAGTACATGGTCAAATAGAAGTTATGAGCTTCCATGTTTTCTTTCATCTTTCACATGAGTGTGGAGGAGATGTTTTATTGAGCATTAATTCTATTGATATGTGTAAAAAGTTAAAGAGCATGAGTTATCTTTTGGTGGATGTAGTATAAGTGGTTTAAATGCAATATGAAATTTGTACTTGTCTCATCTATTCAAGTGACTCATGATTTGACACAATTTTTTTAGCATTAATTCTTTACACATGTGAAAGAAAGTGTATGAGTATCTTTTTTTGAGTGGCTACCATATACATGGTTTAAACATGATATGCAATTTGTGTGCAAAATGCCCTTATTATGCTATTTATTTTAGTTTCAAATCATCCCAAACTTATAATCACTAGGTGTGTTGTATAGAGAGAGAAAAGGAGTTTTTCTTTTATTAGTTAATGGGTGATTCTCCTTTGCAAAAACCCTATTGAGTTTAGTGAAAGTTGTAGAAAAGTGTTCTTGTGTAGAGAATGTAATCCAAGTTAGATGAAACTTGATAAAAAATCTTATGTCATTTACATATTTATTTTATGTTTGGGCTTGAATTATTGTTTGATTCTTATCAAATATATGCAAGAGAAACTATTTGATGAACTCAAAGATGTTGTAATATATGCAACATCTCCCAAAATATAGCAAAACAAAGATTCTTCTAACTTTGAACTTGCATCAACATGTCCTTAATATGGCCAAAAGTCACCAAATAAATAGTACAATGTCTCTCAAGATCCTACACTTGTAGCAATGAAATGTTTGATGGTAAAGTTTTTTGAGAATCTCTAATTGTTGACATCAGTAATAAATCAAGATATTAGTGTGCAAAGTATGCTACATGTTGTAAAGAGACTCGTCTAGCAGTTTCATCTCTCTCCTATACAAGAACCTCTAAACTTGTATGCATGCTTGCTACCACAACTTGTCCATTGTCAATCCCAACAAACAAATTCAATAGGTATACTTTCTCTATTGGATACTACCAAGCAATAAGTATGATATCAAATGATGAAAATATGATTGACTTTGAAGGATCATCATTAATTGGTCCACTAGTGGTACTAAGGCTCCAATCTAAGCTTGTTGTACAAAACTATTTGCACAATGTTCCAACTCTTTGCAGAACTTCATTATCAAAACATTTGCATCAAAGGATGACAATATAATTGACTTTGAAGGATAATCATAAATTAGTCCACTAGTGGTACTAAGACTCTAATCTAAGATTGCTTTACAAACCTATTTGCATAATGCTGCAACTCTTTGTAAAACTCCATTATCAAAACATTGCACTCACATAGCTAGTTTGCTCAAACATTAGAGTGTTAGTCTTGGCAACCATAGCTATACCAATAGTTGTTGAGAGATTACTTAGTGGTGGCCATATTTTGTGTTATGGCTACTGATTGCACCATTAAAGCTACCATTTGCACCGTTAGGTGGCCATTAGAGATGTTATTAGATTGGAGTTCCATGTCATCTCAAAGGGAAAAACTTCAAGTGAAACTCCAAAGAGCTCACTTCTTTGATGTTAAGACTCTGAGCTCTTGGTTATGGTGGATAGAATCCAAAAAACATCCCTTGGAGTCTCTTAGCTAGAGTGGGTGTGGCTTGAAAATGTAATCAAAACAAGTTGATGGTAGTATATTGAGTTTAGTGTTGAGTTTTTGATCCAAGTTGAGTTTGTGATAAATGATTATTGTGGCACTCCAAAGTTCATGTGTGACTTTCTATATGAGTTCTACTTTTATAGTGTATAATATTAACATTGATGTATGTTGGGTAGTAGTGTATATATGCATGACACCACAATAGAATATCCAAGGTGGATGGAACAACTACACTCATAATTCAATATTAGTTATCTCCTTTGATATTGGATTATCCTTTGCATAGATATTCCTCTCAAGTAAACCATTAAGCCAAGTAGTACAACTATCAAACATTGATATTGATGCTATAGTCACTAATTTTTGTAAGATAATACTGGCATTACTAAAATGTAAATTTAGGCAAGATACTTGTCCCACAATCAATGTGCAACTTGACACATAGGAAGTTATCTCCTCCAAGTAGTCAATATGGAACCACATGAGGTATAAAATTGCACCACTAATTGATGTATCACATGACCTTGCTACTACCCATGCAATGGCATGGGCTATCATCACAAAACAATCATTTAGACAATAAGATTAAATATATTTAATGAGCTCTTCACTTATGATGTATTGTATGGAGCAATCTACTAGAGATGTTTGGATCTAAAATAGACATCTCTCAACATTGGTCTTCTATAGCCTATGACCAAGAATTGTAGCTTTACTTAACACATGAGGCTAAGCACCAAATTTTATCAAGACCATCTAAGGTTTATAGACCCTACTTGAAGGTCCAACCAAACTCAAAATCACAATATAGTTGTATGATAAGATAACCCCAATTATAAACCTACTTGCTTAAATACAATTCTAACAAGTAACTCCTCTAACCTAATAGTTGTTTCTTGCCACAAGCCACTACTACCCAAATGGATCCTATGCTTCTCAATCAAGCTTTCTCCACAATATAACCACTTCTACACTAGAAGCAACACCATCCTTAATCTCGCAAAGTGTGACAACCAATTAGAAAACCATAGCTAAATCAATTCATAATATAATCATGTTTGTGGTTGAAAACAAAAAAAGAGCACTGAATATATTGAGTTGCTCCTGAAATTATGCTAGACAAAGTCTTGGTGGAAGTAGATGATTGGCCAATATGTGGTCCATCTAAAAAACTTGCATCAAGATGTTTAGGAGCTATAGATGAGGTCTATAATGCCTCAAGAAGTGTAAAATATTGATGAATCCTTATCTATCTACCAACCTCTCTTCTTTGTGTGTCTAATTTTGATAATGCTCCTTAATTCTCAAGAGTATATATTGCAATTCTAGTTTTTGAAAGACATATTCTTGTGCCAATCCATACGTCAAATCAAGGAGATCCTTACCACCAACATAAGATATAAAAGTAAAAGAAACTTGAATTTGATCTCCTTTGGCTATAGTCATACTATCTAATATTTGCTCTTGTTGCTCACTTTAAGCTCTAATTGTTCAATCCAAGTAGCCTTAGATGTATTAGAGCAAGAGCAAGTAATATGCACCTACCAAGTGTGGGTCTTCTACCACTACCTATACTATCTTATCCTCATGATCCATGTTTCTCAATTTCTTACCATAACTACTCTACCATATTGTAACTTTAGGGGTAAGTCAAAGCATCAATCACTAGAATACCAAATCTATGGCATTGATCACATTTATTTTAGGATGGCTATGGTGCTCTAGAAGAAGCAGAATCATAAATTTTAGTGCACTCCTTCTTGTAATGAGCTCCACCACAAGTCCAACAAGCAACACCACTACTCTAAGACTATAGTTGACCAAAAAATAAGTGTAGAGGTTTGTGTGCATTATGCACTCCACTTGCTACATGAGATTAGGGTTGTTTACTTTGCCCTTGAAAAGCCAACATGGTGAGGTATAATGTATTTCACCCTATGAGAAGCAACCCATATAGATGAGGATTCCTTACCAAATCCATATATTACTACCTTCTCCTCAACCATGTTAAGCTCAATCTATGCTACCAAGCAAAACATAAATTCCAAAGTCAGTGAGATTGCATGCAATAGGATGCATCATATAATTTACTTTGCAACTCTCTATCTAGTATCTCATATCAAAATAGAAAACTTAAGTCTCAATCACTCCTTAAGTGAAAAGTATTAACCATCTCATGCAAGTATATATCTTGCATATGCTCTCTCTAATCTTATATTGGAACATTTGCACGTACTTCAATTTGTATATCTAAACTTCTTGGTAGTTCTCTATTGGTTCTTCAATTGGTACACCTATACTTCTTCATAGTTTTGTATCAAGCACCAAAAGAACTACACTGTGGGGTAAAACTTTGGTACTCTACCACTTGTAACTAGAGCAGTACCATTGTATGCACTAATCTTGGTAAAACAAGAACTCATGGGTATTATATGTCGACCTGTTGAAATTGAGCTTGAGGTGATAAAGATGTAGTTTGGAGACCAATTCTATTTTTATACATCAAAGTCCACTAGGTCTGCTTGCTTGAAATTATATTAGTTGTCCAAAAGTGGACCTTCCAATTTTTGGAACAATCCTTCTATGCTACGAAAGAGGTGAACAAAGTAGGAGTTGCATATATTATAGATTACACCAAGTATCAAACTCCTTAATAATATCAACCAACTCAATAGTACCCAATCTATCAAATAAACACTTATGGCCTTTTGAAGGCTTCATAAATCTTATCCATACCATGCAACAACAATATGGCCACACAATTTGAACTTTCAATTAGGTCAAATCTCATGTCAAAATTAATACTGGAATTAAGGGGGGTTTCATAGATAAATTTTGGGATTTTTTAGACATCCCATCAAGATATTTTTACAAGATGTCATACCAATTTTTACAAAGTGCATGGGGTAGGTATGTGGATTCTACAACAAAAATTCTCATAGCCAAACATTAATTTATGGGTTGGGAAGATCTGACCTATAAAATTTAGTGGTTATGGGTACTCTGTATAATTTAATGAGTGAATATCAAGCCCAAAATTTATGACCTTTGAAAAGGTAGTCAAAATTTAAAAATTAACAATATTTTTTAGAAACAAGCTTGATTTAGGTTATGAATACCCATTAAAATATTGATGGAACTACCAATTTAAGCAAGGTTTTGATGAAATCTATTTTTGAAACTCCTAATATCTTTCTTTACTAGGACATAAGATAATGGTTGGTACTATGTACACCATGCATGAACTTATCGCCTACTAGTATCTAACCTCCTTTAGAAGCTCCAAAAAACTCCATCTCAACAATACATCCAAACATCACAAACATAATCTCCTAAGTACAACCACTTCAATGACCTAAATAATAACTCCAACAATTAAACAACACTTGTTGATGTTGCTTAAGTACTTCTAATCATCATAACTACATAAGGCAAAAGTGCAACATATAACCTACAATTATAATACAAATACTCATAATTTTCAAGTGATTACTTTGTACTTGATTAGAGAGAAACATATATAGTTTGACTATTTATCACTCCAATCTCAATATTGAGAGAATAATGGAGCACCAACACTCCAAATATCAATACACCTTGAACAAACATGGCACATAAAATAAGAAGCAAACAATAGAAAGGATCGAATAATAAAAAAATAACCTTCAAACTTATAAATATTCAATCAAATTGACTTCAAATCAAATTTAATATTTTGACACGGTAAGTGTAAAAGACCAAGGAGGAATATAAGATAATGGAAGATCAGAATGAAAGATCAAATTGAGACTCTTGAATGAGTGAAACTACAAATGCCTAGCATGAGCTTGAACAGTTTGGTATTTATAAGGAACATAAAATGATCTCGAGAACCTTTTTCAAGAAGCTTCCTAAAAGCCACCTTCTTAGTGTGCAAGCTAAGTAATAGAGAAGTTCCTTGAGAAGCATCTTTTTAGAAGCTACCTACTTGGCATGCAAGCTAGTCAAACACCTTTTCAATAAAAAAATTTGCTAGAAGCAACTTGCTTGGAGTGCAAGCTAAGCTAGTTGGGAAGTTTCTCAAGAAGCTTCTTCCTAGAAGTTACTACTTTGCATACACATTACGCAATCTTGGCTTCTTGGTACCTTGGAAGGTACCAAGAAGCTTCCTAGATACTCATAGAATATTTTTATAAGTCTTGGTTAATTTGGTCTATTTGCTATTTCATTAGTCTCAACAAACATGTACATAAAACTATATTGTTATGATAGGAAAATATCTCTACTCCCACCCTATTACAAATACCAACATAGCTAAGAGAGGATCAAAAACCTATCCTAGCTAAATGTACTCGTATATAAATATCAGTACAACTTATCTTAGGAAAAACAAGTATGAGTAGACCAATTTGCAAAGGAGTTCAATTTAGGAATTAAAAGTCTATGGTCTGAACCCTAGATCTTTGACTCTAATTCTTTAATCCACTCCATAAGGAAATGCTTGCACCTCAATTTTGCAACACTTTTGACTAGTTTTTCAGATGTGTACATCTCAATTTCACAATCTTGTCAAGAATATTTGACAATGATTATACCGCAATCTCTTTGAATGCTCCTAACTTAATTTTTCAAGAATTTTGACTCCAATTCTTCAAATGTAAAAATCTCAATTTTTTGATTTCATCTGCATTTGCATTTGCGTTCACAATCTAGTCAAGAAAATTTGATATTGCTTCTACTTGATTTCTTCAAAACACTTCTATTTCAATTTCATAGTTTGGTCCAATTCTTCAAACAATTCTATGTCAATTTCATAAGTTTTGAATAAAATTTGACAATCATTTTGACATCTCTATTTTGAAATATTTTTGACACCAATTCTTCAAATGCTTCTACTTCATTTTCAACATTTTTTCAAAAGGAGTTTATAATGCTCTTGCATACCTATGACTCCAATTCTTCAAATGCTTCTACCTCATTTTCAAAATATAGTCAAGAAAATTTGACAATATTTACACACACCTCTAATTTCAATTCTTCAAACATAGTTGCCTTAATTTTACAATACCTCTAACTCTTATCCTTTAAATGATTTTTCCCAATTTCATTGTGTGGTCAAGAAAACATGACAACACTTTTGCATACCTCTTTAACTCCAATTCCTCATACAATTGCCTCAAATTTCAAATACCTTTGACTCCAATTCTTCAAATATTTATGCTTCAATTTGTAGTCTAGTCAAAAAATAATTACAATGCACCCATGTACCTCTAATTGTGATTCTTCAAAAAAGAAATTTGTAATACTTTCGATTCAAATTCTTCAAACATTGATGCTTCAATGTTGTTATCTAGTTGACTCTCATTCTACAAACACTTCTACTTCAATTTTTTAAGTTTGTCAAGATATTTTGACAATGATTCCATACACCTTTGACTCCAAGAAAAATTGACAATACTTTTGCACACCTTTGACCTTAATTCTAAATTATTTTTTCTTGATTTCACAATCTAGTCAAGAAAAGATAACAATGCTTTTACATACCTCTCCTTCTAATTCTTCTATCTCCTATGTTTTATAGAATGCATCTATATCAATTTCATAGAACTTTGATTCCAATTTATTAAACACCTTTTCCTCAATTTCAGTTCATAGTTTGGTCAAGAAAATTGATTACATTTTTGCATACCTCTAACTCATAGTTTTTCAAATGCAATTGGACATCTTGAACTCCAATTCTTCAATTCATTCCACAAGGTAATATTTTTGCTTTGATTTCACAATAAAATATTTATTGTCAACTATTCAACACAATAAAGTAGCAAACCAAACAATCAAAGGTACCTTTGATCACACCAAAACTCAAAGTTGTGAGAGGAAAACTTTGACTCCAATTCTTTGTACTTGTATTCCAATCTCACTTCCTTTTTTCATAACAAAAATTTAGAAATTAGATTTATTTTCCACCATATGTCACAACTATGGTCAAAGGTATAATAGGTCAACTTTGCTGCAATTCTTTTGCACTTGCATAAAATCCATTCAAAATTGATTTTCAACTACCTAAAAAATAAATTAGCATATCTAAAAATAAAAAATATCATTTATTACACCCCACCTCAAAGTTATTGGAGGATAACTTTGGCTCCACTTCTTTTGCACTTGCATTATACTCCCAATTTTTGTGTAATAACAAAATTATAAATTAAATTTATACTATATGTATGTATTTATAAATAAAAAATTGATTATACTTATCAAACTAAACCGACACTAGCATAAAGAATCCAAGTTACACTCGCAAACTTGGTCTACTATAAACAAGAGCTAAAAGACTCCATGTAAGAAATGAGCCTTCTAGAGGTCCACTTTAGAGCATATCTCTCATGAGGGATATCAAGGAATCTATCCCTAATAGCTTACCCAACAATATTAATAATGGAAGCTGATGATGGATATCATGATAGGTCTAATGGTACAACTAAAATTCCTAATGGAATAGAAAACTACCATCAAACAGTCCATAAGTAGTTAGTAGTACAATTGCAACTACCAAGATAATCACTCAAGTGTCCTACAAAACCAACTTGAGCATTTCAAATGTTATGCCATGGATCTTCTCATCTTGTTGCAATCTTATGCAAGCCATTTTTATCCTTTACACAAAGTTATAATATTTTGTCATTGTAATAGTTTATCTTTAGTCAAGCATACAATATTATCTATTTATAACAAAATTAACACAAGTTAAAATTAAAATTAAATCTAAAATTTTATTTTATCATTTATATATGACCATTACTATCACAAAGTGATTTATAACTAAAATAATACATTTTTTCTATCAAGAAAAATACTATTGCTTAAAAAATTAGTTGAAAGCTATAAGATGATCATATCTGTATAGTTGACATATAAGAAAGAAAATCAAAGAGATTAGGTGGTTAATTTAATGGAGACAATAATAATAAATATTTGATTAATTTTTATTATTGATAGTTCTAACAAATCTCAGAATGTAATTATTGGTTTGTCTTCCTCTTAAAAGTACCATTGTATTCAAATAAGCATTTAGACATAACATGTAGACTTAAATCTATATCATACTAAATAATATCCCTAAATTTATATCTAAATGTCATGTAATAAATATTAAAGACTTAATTATAGATATCACTAAAATGGATAGGGTTTTATTTTCCGATCCAAAGATAAGAGTATGAGTTTTTGTGAAGTAGTTAGTTGATTGAGAAAAAAGCTGATAGGAATGTAGAAAATGGATGGGAGTAGTTAACTACAATATTAAGTAAAATTTACATAACTAATACTTAAATCATGATAGACACTCATTAGATATCAACAATTTTTTTCTTGAATACAATACTTATAATGTGATTCATTTCTTTCTTTTGTAAATGCTCTTGAGAGCTATATCAATATTCTATGATTGTATATTTGTTGATGAAGCTAATGAAGAAGTGGAGAGGAGTGGAAAGATGTCATGACATTTGCAATGCCAAAGCTAGTTTGCTCAAATGCAAAAGTGGTACTGTTTGAAGTCACAATATTTTGGTAGTTACTCATGGACTACCTATTGGCGGTCAAATTTTGTTGTGCGTATATACATCGCTACACAACATACATTGCTGTCAACATCATACATTATAGAAGCACAACTCACACATAAGTCATACATAGACTCTAAAGTGCCACAATAATCAGATTGTTTACCACTCTCAGCTCAACTCAACTCAGATCAATACTTGATCTGTCACTCTACAATTGCCAACAACTGGGCATTGATTACAATGAAGCCACACCCACTCAAGCATAGAGAATCCAGGTGACGCTCACCGGCCTTTGTCCACCATAACCAGGAACTCAAAGGCTCAACATTAGAGAAGTGAGCTCTATGGAGCTGCACTTCAAAAGTATACCCCTTGGACTGGAGCTAGGTCTAAACCTTAACGGTCTTGCTGACGGCACACTCAATGGTGCAAATGGTGCAAAGTGATGGTGGGCTCCACCGTGAAGTCAATAACCCAAACACAAAATCTGACCATCGAAAAGTAGTCTTTGAGAAACTGTTGAAATAACTCTAACTACTATCACTGCAACTCCAATGTCCAAGCAATCTAGATGCAACACTACAAATGGCGTGACAGCTGTTGTGTGTACATACATTGATACACAACATTCATTGCTGTCAACATCATACACTATAGAAGCACAACTCACACATAAGTCATACATAGGCTATAAAGTGCCACAATCGCACCCCTAGCTAGCGGTTAGGTCCCTCTAACTCCAGATAGCCATTTACTCTAAGTATATGGTATACCCTATAATGGGCAAAGATCAAGAGGCCGGGTGCTTTGGAGCCCCATTGTTAGTTGCTTGTTTGCAATCTATACCATATAAAGAATGAACTAGCTATAAGTCAAGTACATCTAGGATATAACCACTATCCCCAAGGAACCTCCATGAGGGGAGGAGTCATACATGTCATATGCCATCCTCATGAACAACTATCACACACTAACATAGTAGCATCTCCACCAAAAGAGCCACATAACATACACCTCAAGCCTGCATGTACAAGTGCCAAGCTTGGGTCCATAGTACCATCAATGTTTGGGAGGTGGTATGACGCACAATTGCGCACATGATCCTTCCAAACAAAACCATCACGTCCTTCTAACACAAAGACTCTAGATGGCAAAACCTCATGCACTCTCAAGATAGTGTGGCCTGTCAAAACGTCAAGTGTCATCGGTGTTGTCTATTATAGATATACATAGTTGCTTGGATGAAATCAACGGATGAAGGGTCTATAACCTCCTCCTTGAATGGTAGCAAAGTGTAAAGTATCTCTATGCTGAGCAATCGCCAAGTTCTTAAAGGCCATCGGCATCACTCTCCAAAAGATCTATGCCTGTTGAGAACATGCGTTCATCCATACATCGGGGTCATCCAAGTCCAAAACTACAGTAGCATCTTGACAAATAGCTGTACGTAAATCTGGATCTTGTCCATAGAGTAGAAAGTATGGAGAGAAGGATGCTAAGGAGGCTTGCCAGTTGAACGATAGCCCATGGCCAACCAAGGTAACTGGAGATCCCAATCTCCCAAGTGGCATCTCTGCAAACCATACTTTTGCAATCCTCTCTTCATCGTTTGAACCACTCTCTCTGCTAAGCCATGTGCCTCAAGGTGATCTCGGGATGTAGTATGATGATCAATCAAAGCATTGTCACACAAGACTTGAAACTCCTCCAAGAACTCTCTACTCTGATTAGTCAAAACCTCACTTGGTACACCAAAATGACTAAGAACTTGATCCAGGAACGAGTAAGCTGTCCCTTCACTAGACTTGTCAGGAAGTGCCACCAACTCAATCTACTTGGAGAAGTGCTCCACCATCACCAAAACATACCGATGATGTCTTACAGTTAGTGGCAAAGGTCCAGCAAAGTCCAAACTCCAATGGTAACCCAATCCCATGATAGGTAATGGGTGTAACTATGGCATAGGAGCATTGAATGATGCTCTAACTTGATCAAAAACCACACATTTGGCAACAAATTGCTGTACCTTAGTCTAAATACCACACCACCAATAATGACTCTGGAGTAAGCTATACGCACGCTTTACTCCAAAATGTCCTAGCTCCTCATGAGCATGACGGACCAACTGTGGTCTCTAAGATGGAAGTGGTACTACTCACACTCTACCATTCTCCTATACATGCAAAAGGTGTCTACCCTCCAAGCTGAACCATATAGCTTGCTGAAGAACACGGTCTCTCTCCTTAGCCCCAACTGTGCCACCCACAACACCAATGCAAAGATAGTCCATCACTAAGACATCATCATGAATGTCTCATTGAATTATACCAATATCTTCACTCTCTAGATCTATGACCTCAATAACTCCTCTTGTATGTGCTGAGAGAGATACCACCAAAGCCTCTGAAAATATATATTGAAAGGCCGATGCATGCCGACCTAGCACCATCTCTTCATCTGTCTCACCATGCCAACGTGCTCCGGTCTGATCCTGCTAGCTGGGACATGGGTTTCTACTCAACCCATATGCATCACGGTTCACCACTCTAGGTCTATGAACAACCGTGAAATTATACTCCATGACCCTCTAGAACTTAGAAGGAGAGTTCTTTAACCCAAACGGTAAGAACATCCATTGATATAACACATCCTTGCTGTGAGGATCAATAGCCCAAAATGTTGTCTTGGACTTATCTTCCTCCTTGATCGGCAATTGATGATATCACACTCGAAGATCCAAAGTACTGAAGACCTTTGCATGCCCAATTGCATCAAAAATCTCCTCTGGTGTAGGCATGGCATACCGATCAGCATGGTCCATCGGTTGATAGGACGGTAATCTCCACACATCCGCCTGTCTGTGTAGTTGCTTTGCATATCCTTCTTGGCTAGCACCACTGTTGGTGATGCATACTCTCCATGTGAAATCTCTACCAAACCAGCCTCAAAAAGGTCACTACTTTGGCTCTAAATCAATGTCCTTTCCATCTCACTATATCAATAAGGACATCGGAAAACTGGTGTATTGCTAGTCAGCTCAATACGTATACCAAGTCCTTTTAGAGCACCCAAATCCTTCATACTGAAGGAAAAATAACTTGTGTGGCTCCTCAAGAACCTCCAAACCCTCCGTCTTTCCTCTCCAGTAAGCTTGGGTCCAAGATCTGGCTCCCAAGTATCCTCTGTAATTGTAGTAGGAGTCAAAGATGTACTAACAGGCTGCTACATTGGGCCCTTGGGAGTAATAGTGTCATGCCCCCGCCCACTAGAGGTCCCAACCTCCGTGTGAAAAACTCCCTCCACTCTGGCTACAAGCTCCACACGTCCTCTAGCTGCATCCCAAGTGGACCAAGGGTGTGATCCAAGTAACCCACACTCACCTAGATGGACTCCAAGTAAATCACTCTCCCTAGTAGCTATTGGATGTGTCCCAAGAATACCATGTCCACTTGGTCCATCGCTCCCAGCATGTGCCTGAATCATCTCGATAGGCATAGGGTTCACAAGTGCTCAAGTGGTGATGCCTATCAAGCGCATCCTACACTGCTCTGCCAAGCCAAGGCTCACAATCCAATTCAAACAGTTTAGGTCCATAGCCTGACCTAAAACCTAGATGCCTCTAACACTATTGGAACAACAATAATACTGATACAAAAACCCATTGCCCGCTCTCTCTCATCAGCATTGGGCTCCACCAACTGCTGTAACTGTGAGTCCCAAACAAGTCATGGTCCTCCTTCTTGAAAAGCATGAGAGTTTGGGAAACTCATGAGTGTGGGAAATGCGGCTCTAGGCTGTCCAACTAGGTTCACCATTGCCATAGGTGACCTATCAGCCACTACCACTATCTGAGACTAACGCCCAACATCCAAGATATCATCAACAAGGATGTGGCCAAGTTGTTGAATCCCATCATAAGCACGCTATAGAACCTCTCTGGGTAAGAGGTTCATCCACCAAAGATAGACAATGAGCCCGTGATCCATCTCTGGCTGCATCTAACAATACATTAGGTCCCATCAAAGAATGGACCTGATGTGTGCTCGCCACCACTTTGGTGCGAGAATCACCCATCAAAGGAACGTTGTCCAAAAGGTAAGCTGGAGAAATGGACTGATGAACGTGGAGATGTCATAGTATCTGTAACATCTCCCAAAACACACCAGAATAAGGATCTTGAAGACTCAAACCTCCACCAGCATGTGTATGTCCCTAACATGGCCATTAAAAAATCATGAAGTGAATAGACCCATGTCTCTCCAGATCATGCGCTCCCAGTAAGGAAATGTCTGCTGTAGAGCCTTCTGGTAACCTCTAACTACTGACATCAATAAGAAATCCAGATATTGAGAGGCCAAGTGTGCCACATGATGGAGAGACTCGCCTAGCAATCTCATCTCTCTCTACATACAAGTACCTCTGTACTTGTATACCCGCCTGTAATACCGCATCTACTCCGATGCTGATCCCACCAAACAACTCCAATAGGCATATCCACTCTACTAGATACTACCAAGCAATAAGTGTGGTATCCAAAGGTGTCAAAGTAAGTGACTTTGGCGGCTCATCCTCACACTCATCTCCTAATGGTACAAAGGCTCCACTCCAAGCCTACTATACCAACTAATCTGCATGCTGCTGCAATGCGTCCTTTGAACTCCATAATGGAACATCTAAGGTGGATGGAACAATCCCACTTGTACTCCAAAGCCGAGTGATCTCCTTTGGTATTGGAGTATCTCCTACATGGGCGTTCCCCTCCAACAAGTCACCAGGCCAAGTAACTGCACCACTGAAAGCTAAAATTGATGCTGCCATGGTCCCAAACCGTAGTGAGCCAAGATTGCTACTACTGAAGCGTATTGGTAGGCAACATACCCGTCCCTCACCAGATTGCCAACCAGGTCTATAGGAGGTTGTCTCCTCCCAATAGTCAATGCTGAAACCCATGGGGTATAACACTACTCCTCCAACTAGCACATCATATGACTCAACTATTGTCACAATAGCTTGAGCTCTCACCACTGAGCTATCAATCGGATGACCAGGCTGAACTTGGACAACAAGCTCCACATGTGTGATGTATTGTGTCAAACCACCACCTAGAGATGTTTGGATCTGAAGTGGATACCTCTCCACATTGGTCTTCCGTAACTCCAGACCAACAACTACAGCCTTCCCTAACATAAAGGGCTACGCACCAAAGTCTAACAAGACTCTATGTGATTTATAGACCTTCCTTGAAGGTCCCACCAAACGGAAAATCCCCCTTTGGTTATCCAATAGGACAACACTAGGTGTAAACCGCGCTATCTCAAAGGACGGTCTAGCTGGCAACTCCTCCAATCTAGCCACTGTTCCCTGCCACAAACCACTGGTCGCTGAACGGATCCCATGCTCCTCAATCAAGTCAAGTCCACTACCAACTACCTTTGCTTTAGTAGTAGGAACCGCACCATCCCTACTCTCACACAGCGTGGCAGCCAACCAGAATAATGGAGTTGGGTCAACTCCCAATGAAAACATAGTATTGGCCAAAAACAAAGGATGCCGCATAATCAGCTGAGCCGCCTCCAACATCATGCTAGACTCAGTCTGTGTAGTAGTAGGTGGCTGGCTAGCAGGTAGTCCATCATGCAATCCCTCACCACCTACCACACCTGCACTGGGACGTCTAGGAACCATGGATGTTGTCTACAATGCCTCAGATAGCGTGAAAGATTGGGGAAGTCTGACCTGTCTCTAGACCTCTCCTCTTTGTGGGTCCAACTCCAATGATGCTCCTCTAGGCTCTAAAGCACATACTGCACTCCTAGTCATTGCTGCAGATACATCCACCTGTGCTACTCCGCACATGAAGTCCAAATCATCTCTATCACCAACATATGAGGTGGAAGCCTCAGCACTCGAATCTGATCTCTTTTGAGCAATAGCCATACAAGCCAATCTCTGCTCCAACTACTCAATCGGAGTAGCCATAGCTTTATCAAAAGTAAGGGCATGTACTGCACCCCTACTAGGTGTAGATCCTCTACCACCACCTCTACCACCTCATCCTCCATGAATTGGAGCTCCTCTACTACTTGCCATAGCAGCCCTACCACTCTGTAACTCCGGGTGTAGGTCAAAACACCGATCACTAGTGTGACCAAATCTGTGGCAATGCTCACACTGCCTCTGTGCTAGCTATGATGCACCCAAGGAAATAGGTCCATTGCCTTGAGTACACTCTCTCCGATGGTGAGGTCCACCACAAGTCCAACAGGCAACACCACTACTCACTAACTACTGCTGACCTAAAAATGAAGGTAAGGATCTAACTCCTCTAGGCCCTCCACTCGCTCTATAGGATCTGGGCTATCCACCCTGTCCTTGAAAACCAATTGGGCATGGTGCACTCTACTGCACTCTAGAAGAAGTCATAGCCAGATGAGTCATAGTGGATGAGATCTCCCTACCAAATCCAAATGTCACCACTCTCTCCTCCACCATGTTGAGCTCAATACGCTCAGCCAAACCAAAGACCACTGCCAAAGTAGACAAAGTAGCCTACAACAACGTAGCATCATGAACTCTACATTGTAACTCCTTGTCCATTATCCCATACCAAAACTAGACTGCTTGGGCCTCAGTAACTCCCTGAGTGAAACTGATCAACCGCCTCATGCAAGTGTATGCCTTGCGTAGGCCCTCTCAAGCCTTCTGCTAGAACTCTTGCAAGCTCCTCAGCTTGTCAATCCACACTCCTTGGTAGTTTTGCCTCAAACACGGGAAGAACTCCACCATGGGGTTAAACCCCGGTACCACTCCACCTCCTGCAGCGGTACCTCCACTCATAGTAGCACTATCTCTAGCTAGTGCACCTCCACTGGCTCCACCAACACTACTTGAGCTAGAATTCATAGGTACAACCAATCTACTCTTGGCCACCAAACCTGAAGTGATAGAGATATAGTTTGGAGACCAATATTGTCTTCATAACTCAATCTCCTCCAAATGAGCTCTCCTGAACTCATGGTAGTCATCCATTGGCGGACCCTCTAGATGCTGAAACAACCCCTTCCATGCCATGAAAGGTGTGAACAAAGTTGGGTTCCGTATCTATTGCAGATCACACCAACTATCGAACTCCTAGATGAAGTCATCCAACTTAATGGTACCCACCATACCAAAGTAACACCTAGGGCCTTTGGAGGCCCCATAAATCTTGTGCATGTCCCACAACAATGATGCGGACATACCAAGTGCACTCTCAATTGAATCAGTTCCTATGTTAAACTCCAACTCAGAGTCAATCTCCTCCCTCATTGGGACTTGAGATATAGGTTGATACCAAGTGCCACTTTGAGTAAACCCAATGTGTAATGCAGGACTATCTCCTCTAGAATCCCCAAAGAACTCTGTTGTGACAAAGTAACCGCAACCGTAACCAGAACCACCAACTGCAACCGCAAGTCGCAACCGCACATACCCCACCAAGTGCCAACACCACCAAGTGCCAATACCAACTAAGCACCACCCACTAATGTAACTCTAACCAAGATAACTACACTAGGAGAAAAGGCAACCTATAACCTGCCATCATAACACGCACTCTCACGATCTGCAGGTCATCACTTCCTGCCTCACCGGAGAGAAACAAAGGTAGTCTGATTGGTTATCACTCTAGCCTCACTACCAAGAGCACACTAGAGCACCAACGCTCAAAAGTCAGGGCACCTCATATAAACATGGTGCACAAACAAGAAGTAGAGAATGGAGGGGCTCTAATCACAAGGAATCTAAACAAAAACCCTCCATCTCATAAAAAAACACGGGACTGACTCTACCTCCTTTGGCATTTGACATAAGAGAAGTTCATATCTAAGTCCTAAGCTACGAGGATCACCAAGAATGGGATCAAACTACCTTTCCTAGCCAAAGCTACATGTGTATAGATAACAGTGGCACAGTCACCAGGACAATAAGTGAGGGTGGACCAATTTGCTAGGGCACTAGTCTAGGAGCAAGAGATCTAGGAGTCAAACCTTGTTACGTACAATCTAGTAGGAAAGGTAGATTTTGCAAACCAATGACCAAGATCTACTCTAAACTAGCTAGCCTCACGCCAGCAAGTCAGCTTGCTGGCCCTTCTAGGCCTTCGTAGCCTCTCATAGCCCATAGCCCTATGCCTCAAAGCCTCTAAATGCCAAATGAGGCCCTTCTTCTTGCCACTTTGAACCTCCTCCAAAATTGGCAAAACTTCTCTAAACTTGCAAAAGTCCTCCAAACTAGTGAAAGTCCTCCAAATCTGGCCAAACAACAAAACTCCTCCAAATCTGGCCAAAATCTGACGTAAACTCTAAAGTTGACTGTCTGCCAAATCCTCCTCTAACTTTCTACTTGAGCTAAATTGACAACACGGGTTTCTCCAAATCAAAAGTTCATGAGAATAGCTTCCCAACTCCACCTTCAATTTCAATTTCTGAGCCCAACTCGCAACAAATTGGTCTTATCTTCAACTCATGAGCTCAAAATCATAACCATTGCTCAAAATTTGCTCATTCTTTGCTCAAAATTTGGCCAACGCTTCTGCACACCATCTGCCTTATTGCCAAATGTGCATCAATTGTATGAGCTTCTGCACACTTGGGAAAAACTATTTGAGCTACCAACGATCACCGAGCTTGGATATACCACCAACACTCAAAGTTCCTGCACCCGATTTCCCCCTAACTTCACTTCTCTAATGTAATCAGATTGTTTACCACTCTCAACTCAATTCAACTCAATTCAAATCAGTACTTCATCTGTCACTCTATAAACGGCCAACAACTGGGCACTAATTATAGTCAAGCCACATCCACTCAAGCATAGAGAATCCAGGTGATGTTCGCCGGCCTCTGTCCACCATAGCCAGGAACTCGAAGACTCAACATCAGAGAAGTGAGCTCTCTGGAGCTACGCTTTGAAAGTATACCCCATGGACTTGAGCTAAGTCTGAACCTTAACAGTCCCGCTGACGACACACTTGATGGTGAAAATGGTACAAAATGACGGTGTGCCCCATCGTGAAATCAATACCCCAAACACAAAATCTGACCGTCGGAAAGTAATCTTTGAGAAACTGTTGAAATAACTCTAACTATTATTACTGCAACTTTAGTGTCTGAGCAATCTAGATGCGACACTACAAATGGCGTGACAAATTTCATGTTAGTGCTATTGATCACATGGTGGGACCCATCATCATTTGCACTATTTGCATCATGAACAATGCTATTAAGGCTAGATGTAAAAGTCCAAGACCAACGAGTGAAATAGGAGAATGGAAGCTCACATTGGGACACTTGAATGAGGGAAAACTCCGAATGCCTAGCATAAGCTTTGGCTCCTATATTTATAAGGATCATACAAGGCTCTTAAGAAGCTTCTCAAGAAGCTTCCTTGAGCCGCTTTCTTGGAGTGCAAGCCAATTTAATTGTGAAGCTTCTCAAGAAGTTTCCTTCTAGAAGTTCCTTACTTGGCATGCAAGCTAAGCTAGTTGGAACCTTCTAGAAGCTACTTACTTGAGGTGCAAGCTAAGCTAGCCGGGAAGCTTCCCAAGAAGCTTCCTAGATATTTATGGAATATTCTAAGCTAATTTGTCTTATTTGCTACTTTGTTAGCCTTACTAACTTTGTTGCTAAACTCCATATTGATACATATTCCCCCGCCGCTAGTTGGTGACGTCCTTGTTGCCATTGAAGCTTCAAACTCTTGGATGATCATCTATGCATTATGGAGGTGAGAAAGGTTCCCATGTGGCATCATGAAGGGGTTACCCTTTCCAAAGGACCTTGTACTCCATATGTTGTCTGCATCCTCGTTGAATGTAGTGACGTGCAAGGATATGATCAACTTTGTACTCCTCATGATCATTGATAGGGATGGGAGGAAGAGGAGGTTGGATACAAGAGGGAAAAGAAGATGGGTTAGGATCAAAGGGTTTCAACTTGGAAATGTGAAAGACAAGGTGGATGCACATATGACAAGGAAGGCAAGTCAATAAGCAACATGAGAGATAATTTGGGTGACCTCAAAGTGTCATATCCAATTAGGGGCAAGTTTAAAAACTTGAGTATCAAATGGGAGGGGTAGGTTACTAGAGGATAACATGACTTTATCACCGACTTCAAAGGTGAGATCATGACGATGGTGGTCTGCATATTGTTTCTAATGATTTTGAGCAACAAGGAGGTGAGATTTTGCTTGTTGGAGAGATTGGGATATGGTGGTCAAGAAGGTTGAAGTATGAGGGACTTGAGATAGAGGAGGAATAAGAAGAGAATCAAGAACAAGCGGATCATACTACTATGTGGTCAAAATTAAGAAAGTAGGGAGAAAATCCGGTGCTTGCCTATTTTGAATTATTGTAGGCAAATTCTGTAGCTGTAGGACATTCTCCCCAATTGGTATGGTGGACATTGGCAAAGGCACACAACATATCCTCCAATGTATGATTTGCACATTTGGTTTGTCCATCAATTTGAGGATGATAGGTTGTGGACAAAGCAAGCTTGGTACCAAGTATTTGGAAGAGTGCTTGCCAAAACTTCCTAGTGAATCAAGGATCATGGTTGGAGATGAGTACATGTGGTATCCTATGATGCTTGAAGACATTGTTAAAGTATATTTGCGCTAAGGTTGGAGCAGCCATGGTATCAAAGGTTGGTGCCAAGTGGATTTGCTTATTGAGCTTATCCACAAACACCACAATTGTTGTGTGTCCTTGCTTTGTCTGGGGCAAGGATGTGATGAGATCCAAGCTCATGTGTTCCCATCAAGTGGATGGAATGGGGAGTGGTTGAAGGAGTCCACTTGGCTTCTGGTTGATGGCCTTGTTACGTTGGCAACTCTCACATAATCGGAAAAACATCTTGTGTCATGTTGGGCCACCACCATTGGCGTTGAAGGGTACCTAAGGTCTTGTCCAAACCCATGTGCCCAGCTAATAGTAAATCATGAGCTTTCTTGAAGGCATACAAGTCAAAGATCACCTTTAGCTGGAACATAGATCCGATCCTCATGGAATAGAAGGCCTTCCTTGAAGGAGAAGGTGTTGTTTTCCTTGTCGCATGTTGTAAGACAACCATGTACTATTTGGAAGAAGGGATCTTCTTGTAGAGCTTATCTAAACTTGTTTTGGACTTTGGAGTGAATTGACACCATTGTAATTGCTGTCTAGATGAGAAGAAGAAACTTCAAATCAAGTCGCCATGATAGAGCATCAAGGATGACATGGAACTAACCTGGTTTGTACTCAAGTTTGATGTCAAGCAATTGGAGTTGTTCCTCCCATCAATGATGTTGGCTCTTCATGTGTTCCAAGTGTAAGGTCTAAAACAATGGTTTGTGATCAATTCACATGATCACTTGTTTCTCCAAGAGATAATGCCTCCATACCTTGGTATATACCATTGGTATGGAGTGTTATATACCATTGCAAGTTGTTCTCAATCTCAAGCAAAGTAATTTATTTCAGCCATATTTAGTTGGCAAGACACAAAGGCAATGGGATGTAGTCCATTTTGGAACTCTTGTTGCAACAAAACTCCAATTGCAAAGTTAGAAGCATCAAAATCAACCACATAGGGTAGTTGAGGATCATACAGTTGAAAGATAGGTCTTGAAGACACCATATATTTCAACTTCTGGAATGGTTCTTTGTGCTTGGTGGTCCATTGGAAGCTCAAGTTCTTCCCCAAGAGATCAATCAATGGTGCAGCCACATGAGCATAATAAGGAATGAACTGTTAGTAAACTAGCCAATCCATTAAATGCTTGTACTTTTGTAGCATCCGTTGGAGTAGACCAATCAGTAATGGCCTTGCTTTTTTCCTCTTCCATCTTGATCCCCTCTTATGAGATCTTGTGACCCAAGAAGGTAAATTTCTTTTGCCAAAAAATACAATTCAACTTCTTGTAGTAAAATTTCCATTGTCATAGTCATCTTAGGACTTCTTGCACGTGATTCACGTGTTCTACCTCTATCTTGCTATAAATTAAGATATCATCCAAGAACACCATCACATACTAATCCAATAGTCCATCCAACACCCAATGCATCTGATCCATGAAGACTACTGGAGCATTAGTGAGCCCAAAAGATAGAACTCTCCACTCAAAATACCCATACCTTGTGCAAAAGGTAGTCTTTTGCAAATCCTTCCTATCAATGGAGATTTGCCAATAGCCACTGCAAAGATCCAGTTTGGAAAAGTATTGTGCTCCACTCAAATGATCAAGTAAGTCATCAATCCGAGACAAGGAATATGCATTCTTTAGTGTTTGCTTATTGAGCCCATGAGAATCAATACAAAAACAAAGTCCTCCATCCTTCTTTGGAATGAATAATAGTACCGGTGCTCCCCAAGGAGAGGTACTGTGTTATATGAAGTCCTTCTCCAACAACTTTGTAGTGTTGTTTGCAACTCTTCCAACTCCTTTGGTGAGCCTATAGATTGGTCTACTCACTAGAGTACTCCTTGGCAATAACTCAGTCTTGAAGGGCATCATGATCAAAGAGTAATCCCTTTGGAAAGTCATCCGGAAACACGTCCGCAAACTATTGAACTATCTAATCAACCCTTGCTTGATGAGGCTCTTGGTTCTCCTTAAATTGTCCTTGTGCAATTGGCTTGATCCACACCGCAAAAATAGACTTATCTTCCTCCAGAGCTTGCTTTATGACTGCTTCACTAACAAACTTCCCATCTAGGGACTCATCTCTCTTCAAAGCTTGCTCCATGGTTGCCTTCCTGACAAACTTCCCATCTTGGAGCTCCTCTCCTTCAAGGCATGCTTTATGGCTACCTTCTCAACAAATTGCACATCTTGAGATTGACTATTCTTAGATGTCTTACTTAGAGATGCTAGACAACCTAATCAGAAATTCCTACCTTGGTGTTGTACTTGAATTTATCATTGGGTCCAATCAAATTGAACCTTATGATGTTCAAGCCAAGGTAGTCCTAGAATAACATCATAGTATAGAGGTGCCATTCCAAATACTCCTTCCCAATCTTAAAAGTAACAGGATGTGAGGTACAGAATGCAAAACCCTTTCTACCATCCGCCATCATCAATCTACTTCCAATCATTGGCTTGATATGAATACCCAATTCCTTTGCTACTTGCACAGATATACAATTCTCTAAACTTCCAAAATCAACCAAAATCCTACAACCTTGATTAGATATCATACCTTGCAAGTGAAGCAAACTTGCATAGGTCAAGCATTCAATCCCATTGGAACTAATCAAGCTCCTAGTAGGCGGCTCAAAATCTCCTATTGGGATTCCTTATTTCCTTGATCATTCTATTCCACAAACTCCATCTAGGCGACTTGTTGAGGTCATCTATTCATAAGTGGACATTCAACAACGCGATGTCCAACTTGGCAATAATAAAAACAACCTCCATTTTGTCACAATCTTTCTTTATCCACTATATCAAGTGGTCTCCATTAGATAACATCAATCTCCATTGGTGTCAATTCCTCCACCCATATGTAGTGTATTGGTAGGCTTTGTGTAGGTCAAGGCCAAGATCAAGTTGTCACAACCAAGGAATCAAAGCGCTCAGCCAATTGCATGGCTTCTTCTACATTTTGTGGTTCCCTTGTGGTCACCTCCAATTTGGTTTGTGATTTCAATACTCGTACAAATTCAATCCAAAACTTCACCTTCTTGTATATCTAGAATTTGCATGATGATATTCTGAAATTGTGTAATGTATCTCCTTATAGAGCCAATTTGCGTCAACTCCGCTAATTTATCTCGTGTGGCTTGGGTGTCATTTATAGTTTAAAATCGACCAAGTATTGCATCCTTGAATTCTACCCATGTCAAAATTGGTGCAAAAATTTTTCATTCAGTTTGCTCCACTCTGAATTGCCACCAAAGTTTTGCCACACCATCCAATTGGCTAGAAGCCAAGAGAATCTATTTCTGTTCATCTTGAAGATTGGTGGTTTTAAAGTAACATTCATAGTCAAACATAAAATTTTCCAATGTGTGTGAAAGATTCTTTCCTTCAAACACCTTGGGTTTTGGAAATTGGATTTGATCTTCTCCATCTTGAACTAGTGCTCTCATTATATGTTCTTGTTGTTGCTGGTCTCATTCATCCAACAATCAAATAAGGTGCTCAATTTGTTGCTGCATTGCAAGGATAACATCTAGTATTGTCACCATAACTACTACTCTATATCACTACTCCCAATTTATCTAATTGATTAACACATAGATGCAACACATCCACTGTTCTCCATAAGTTACAACTGAAAGTATCAAGGGTCCCTCAGACAAGGTGATCATATGCAAAAAATCTTACCCAAAGTGCAAAGTGATGAATTCTATGAAACAATGCTTTGGTAATATTTGGATATGAAAATCACAATGGTTTGGCGGAAGTGGATTTGGTGGTCCATAAATTCCATCCGTCCTATTCATGCTTTGATACCAAATGTAAAAGTCCTAGACCAAAGAGAGAAATAGGAGAATGGAAGCTCACATTCAAACACTTGAATGAGGGAAAACTCCAAATACCTAGCATGAGCTTTGGCTCCTATATTTGTAAGGATCATACAAGACTCTTGTGAAGCTTCTCAAGAAGCTTCCTTGAGCCGCTTTCTTGGAGTGCAAGCCAAGTTAATTAGGAAGCTTCTCAAGAAGCTTCCTTCTAGAATTTGCTTACTTGGCATGCAAGCTAAGCTAGTTGGAACCTTCTAGAAGCTACATACTTGAGTTGCAGGTTAAGCTAGCCGAGAAGCTTCCTAGATATTTATAGAATATTCTAAGCTAATTTGTCTTATTTGCTACTTTGTTAGCCTTGCTAACTTTGTTGCTAAACTTCATATTGTTACACTTGAGATCTAGGTCGAGTAGAGGAGTATACTTTCAAAGTACAACTCTAGAGAGATCACTTCTTTAATGTTGAGCCTCCAAGTTCTTGGCTATAGTGGACAGAGGGCAAGGAGTGTCACTTAGAATCTCTTAGCTAGAGTATGTGTGACTTGATTATAATTAATCCTCGATTGTTGGTTGATTGTTAAGTGAAGGATGGAGTGAAAATCTGATTTAAGTGTGATTCAAATAAAAGAATGAAATTATTACATCAAAGAAGTAAGAGTCAAGGGGAATGAACTTATTACATCAAAGTTAGAGTCAAGGAAAAATTGAGTGGAAGTATTGAGGGCATTCGTGGTACTTGCTAGCTTGGCTAATCAACAGTACATTTGATCATGGTCCTAGATTTCCTTGAGAGATTGTGTGTGGAAGCCCTATTTAAATTGATGTACATTTGGTTATGGAATAGACGGTGTGCAGAACTGATGGCCAAATTCTTGAGAACTAAGTCAATTTGCAACAATAGATGTTTGATTTGAACCCAAGGAGTTGAAATCAAGGTTCATTTGGTGAGAATAGAGCCCAAAGTGAAGTTTGGGCAATTTGAGGTGGATTTGGGAACATATCCTCTTGAATTAAGGCTTTGGAGATCCCTTTCCTCTCAATTTGGCTTGAGTTGAAAGTTAACAAAGGATTTGGGGATCAATTAACTATAGAAAAGGTGCATTAGATTGGCAAAGGATATCTAGAAGTTGGAGGTCAAGTTTGTAGAGGTTTTCCAAAGTTCAATGTTGCTCAAATTGCCCTAACTAGTGCTTGAGTAGGTGAAGCTTGGCTAGATTTGGAAAGGGTTTGAATTGGGACAAAGAAAGGCCTTTTTTGGGCATTTAAAGGCTTCAAGGCATAAGGTTGTGGGCTAGAAAGACTATGAAGTCCTAGAAGGGCTAGCTTGGTGGCATGAGAATAGCTATTTTAGATGAAGTTTTGGTAGTTTTTGATTATTGTTTGGTAAAATTTGCCCACCTTTCTAAATTGTGCGCAATAGAGTTTGCATCTTAGATCTTTGGTTCCTAGATTGGTGCCCTAGCCAACAAGTTCACCTTCACTTGTTGTCCTATTGGTAGGTCAATTGATACTTATACACACATAGCTTTGTGTAAGAGAGGCAATTCAGTCCCATCCTTGGTGATCTTGGTAAGAGTAGATAGACACTCCTATTATGTCAAATGCTAAATGATTGCAAAGTCAATCTGATGTTGGTTTATGAGATGGAGGGTTTTTTTTAGACTTCTTGTGATTGGACCTCCTCCAATCTCTACTTCTTGTTTGTGTACCATATTGGTGTGAGGTGCTTTGGATTTAGAGTGTTGGTCCTTTGGTGTGCTCTTGGTAGTGATGCTGGAGTGATGACCAATCAAACAATCTATATTTCTCTTCAATGAGGTAAGAAATGATGATCTACATACCATGAGAATCCATGTTTTGATGGCAAGTTATATGTTGCCCTTTCCCCTAGTGTAGTAGTTGTAGTTAGAGTTACATTAGTGAGTGCTTTTTAGTTGGTAGTGGCACTTGGTGGTGATCCACTTGGTTCACTTGGCACTTGGTTGAGACTTGGCACTTAGATCACTTGGCACTTGGTTGAGACTTGGCACTTAGATCACTTGGCACTTGGTTGAGACTTGGTGGTGATCCTTGGCGTGGTACTTGTGATGGTTATGATTACGGTTTGTTATATTGTCATGAAAAAGTTCTTTGTGGATTCCAAAGGAGATTTTGCTAGAGTATGTAATGGGTTTACACAAAGTGACACTCAATATCAACATGTATCTTAGGTCCCAATGAGAGAGGAGATGGACTTTTGATTTGGAGTTTGATACAAGAGTTGATTCAATTGAGAATGCACTTGGTGTGTTTGCACCATTATTTTGGAATATGGACAAGATTTATGGGGCCTCCAAAGGCCTTAGACACTACTCTAGTACAATGGATACCATTGAGTTGGATGATTTTATCCAAGAGTTTGATAATTGGTGTGATCTACAATAGATACAGAACTTGATTTGTTCACACTCTTCATGGCATGGAAGGGGTTGCTCAACACTTGGATGTAATGCCAATAGTTAGATATATTCTCCAAAGGTGAAAATTAGCTTGGTAACATTTGGAAAGATATTATATATGATGGACTGAGTGGATCAGATAGAGGTGTCATCAAAAGAGTACTTCCACTAATAAGGTAAGAGCCAAGAACACATTGAAAACTTTAGAGTCAATTTTGGAGGCCTAAATGGATAAATTAGGCAATGAAAATGAGAGAAATTTGACTCCATTTGGGGAAAAATTGACCTTCTCCTTCTTACTATTTGTCTCATCAAGAGCTTTTCAATGGTACTTCACACATATAATTGTAAGCTTCCTCTAAGAAGATTTCCTAAAGATTCCTTTGGTCAAACCTGTTTGACCAACTAGATAGGACAAAGACCAACATGTCACCCATCCATGCAACTAATATAAGGATGGAGCTCATTAATGTATCACCAATCTATGTATATGATCCATGTTTGAAGGGATCCTCTTTGCTATATAATAAAGAGAAGATGTTTCTTTGGAGCATTAGAGTATTTAGTGTGAAACTTTGTGTTTCTTCTGTTGTGTTTCTCTTGGGAGCTGTTTCTTCTCATAATATTACAATGGTATCAGAGTGGGTGTTTTCATTAAAGAGAGTGGATTATTCCTTGTGGAAGAGCATGTGCTATTGAGATTGAGTAATTTTGAGGGGGAGAAAGCATAGTGCAATTGATAGAGTGAGGTTTTTTTAGATAGAAGATGTGATAGAGATTCCTAGAGGAAAATTTTGAGCACACTTCTTTCCATTCTTGAATCCATTCCACATCAAGATTTTGTTCACCCAACTTGGCAAGTAAGAGTATATCTCATTTATCATTTTGGAGCAAAATTCAAGGACATAGTGATGAATTCACCAAACCTAGTGATTCTTCCTATGGTGATATATGATGAAGAGTGGAATTTGAAAATCTATATTCTATTATGATGCAATGGATCTGAATGTTATAAATCCTCATCCTTTCAACATGCAACCATAAAAAGTGATGTTTAGGGATTTCATAGTCCACAATTTTGATGAGAAATATTATCAATGAATGATAGTCTTTGAGGTCCCAATAGTCCGTGCTTATTCTCAAGTTATCATATTAGTTGTCTATTGAAGTAGGAAATAGAAATTGAATGTTTATCATGTGTCTGAATCATGGAGCCATAGTTTCAAGATTTGATGCAAAGAATGCAAGGAATGTTAAACAATTTTTGAGAGATCAAGATGACCATAGAAGCATTGCAAAGTAGAGTACGTAACTTCAAGAATGATAAGGTAATGTAAGAAGGAAAACCATCCCAAAACCCAATACCAATGACCAAAGTAACTAGAGAGTCATTCATGCAAATGACATCAACCTCAATCAACAACAAAGCCACATTGTTACTACAGATGAAGAAGATGTGCAACATCAAGCCTTACAAGGGATGACATTCCATAAGAGTAGTGGAAAATTGGATTTCAAGAATGAATTGATAATTTTGATTATTCACAATTGAGATCATTGACCATTTTGTATGCATGTTTGCATGTGGATACTTGACAAATAAAGCCATCACATGGTATATTGCTTGGAAACAATCAATGTTGGCAAAAGGAAGAGAGATCACTTGGACATCAATGCAAGAAGAGTTTTTGAAGAATTTCCAATATGTGGATTCAGTGCAGATGGCCCAAACCCAACTATGGGAGTTGAGGTAGAAAAACAACATACAAGAGTACATGGAGGCATTCCTTGATCTACAAGTCATAATAATTGATATGAGTCCAACAAGAGCTCTTGATAATTTCAAATGAGGGCTAAAGGAGAAATTTCACCAAGAGGTAATGGTACAAAATCCTTGCATTATTTTTGAAACCATTACCTACATTCAAAGAATAGCAAGAGTGCTTGGAGGAGGTGAAGGCATAGTCCCAACTCAACACTAATGGGCTAAAACATCACACTTTGGAGGACTAGTTTGTATAGAATTGGGCAACATTTAGTTTCAAGATTGAGGAGCACAACCACTCCAAAGAGAACAAGGACTAGTTAAAGAAAGGAAAGATGGAGTCCCATAAGAAGAAAGGGCTTGAGTAGAACAACAACATTGTTATAATTGCAGTTGAGTTGGGCATATAGCCATCATTTGTCATGCTTGTCTTCTTAGAGGCCTTGGCCTTCATGCAAGCAACCTTTGAACAAAATGGAGAGACAAATTGAGGAGGAGGATGTTGAAATCATATTGGAAAATGAAGATTGCTAATAAATTTATCTCATGGCCTTATTGGCTCAATGGAGAAGACTAAAAGCAAGGGAAGGAAGATGACAAGTGTGCAAAGGTGGAAGAAGGAAAAAATACAAGTGATTGTTGTAAATGGGGTTCTAGAAGGTAATGAAATGAGAGTATTAATAGACCTTAGAGCAACAAAGATTTTTTTGTCTTGCTCTATTACGACATTTGCAAGAAGTTCTCTAGATTTTGTAGTAAAATCAATTGCATGCCAGAACCTCAAAGTGTGAGTTTGGCAAGTCTAAAATAGACTACTTGGGGCATAGAGTAAGAACACAAGGTATGAAAGTGCTGAAAAATAAAATGGAGGCTATTCAGAAATAGATTGCTCTAGAAGATCAGACTCAACTCAGGAGTTTCTTGGGATTAACAAGGTTCTATTATTAATTATCAAAGACTTCTCCAAGGTGACACAACCTCTAATGACATTAAATTTAGCATGTGGAAAAATTGGATATGGGGAATCATATAAGAATTTGCCTTTTAGGAATTGAAAGAAGCATCATTACATACACCAATCTTGAAATGGTATGATCCAAAATGTCCAATCAAGTTGGCTATAGATGCAATCAAGCATTAGAATAAGAGCGGTCCTCCAACAAGAATGGAATGACAGTCACCTTTCAAGATTGCAAGATGTGGATCCTAGATGCCATAGACATAAGAACCTCCATCCTAGTAGAATGTCATGATTTTGCCACTATAGGTCATGTTGGAGTGGACAAGACCTTAAATGCAGTCAAATGCTATTACTATAAGCCCAAGATGAGCAACCATGTGACGAAGTATATTCAAAGCTGCCTACCTTTTCAAAAAATAAAGCTTCTAATCAAGCTCATACAAGACTCTTTCAACCACCCTCCCTACTCCTACACAAAGTTGGGAACATGTAAGCACTGATCTAGTTTGTGAATTGCCCAAGACCACCTCAAGGTTTGACTCCATCATAGTCTTTGTCAAAAAACTCAGCAAAATGATTCATGTGTGTCCAACCACCAAGGATGTGATTGCTCCACAAGTAGCTAAATTGTACTTATCTTTAGTCTTTTCTCACCATGGCTTGTCTTGAGTTCTCATCACCAGTATAGTCACTCAATTCACTAGTTTGTTTTGGAGAACACTCTTTGTCATCTTCAAAACCAAAAGGGCCATATCCATGGCTTACCATCCACAAATTGATAGACAAACCAAGCAGGCTAATTGCATTATTGAGGACATGCTCCAGGGCTCACCTTAGAGGAGCAAGAGAGATGGGACATCTTACTTCCATTGGTAGAATTTACCTACAACAATTTAATGAGTGCATCCACATAGGTCACACCATTCTTCCTCATGTATAAAGAGCATGCTTTCACACCTTTGAGCTTTATGAAGATCTGCTTGGTGGTTATCAAGGTTGATGCTATCAACACTTCTACTTTTAGAATCCAACATGGTATGGAGAACGCCAAGCACAATTTGTAGATTGCTCAAAATTAACAAAAAAATATGCAAATGCTCATTGTTTGCACATGGAGTTCAATGTTGGTGATAAAGTCTAGTTGTCTACAACCAAAATCACATTAGTTGGCCCTTGGAAGCTCAAACCTAATTTTATTGGGTCTTTTCCTATCCTTCATTGAATCGGCACAATGACCTATCGTCTTGAACTACCGCCATACATGAAGATCCATCCAATATTCCATGTTCTCACTATGCAAATATGCACTCAGACCACCCCATTTTCCTTCCATACAAGAATTTTGACCTTGTTCAACACTCATTGAGGGCTTAAAGGAATATGAAGTTGAATGCATTCTCCAAAAACACATATGTGGTATCCACCATCAGTGTGTGGAATATTTGGTACATTAGAAAGGGTATCCATTGTATAAGGCAATAGGGGAGAAAACAACAAACTTGACCCATGCATCAGTGTTAGTGAATCTTTTGAGCATTAGCTTTGCAATGAGGATGTTGCATCTTAAAAGGAGAGAGGTTTGTAATAGCAATAGCTAGATATATTATCTAGAGGTGAAAATTAGCTTGGTAACATTTGGAAAGATGTTATATATGATGGACTAAGTAGATTAGATAGAGGTGTCACCAAAAGAGTACTTCCCCTAATAGAGCAAGAGTAAAAAATACCTTGAAAACTTTATAGCTAATTTCAAAGGCCTAAATGGATAAATTGGGCCTTGAAAATAAAGTTATTCTTTTCCCACTTGGGAATTAAGCTAGAATTCTCCCCTCACTATTTGTCATTGAGAGCTTTTGAATGGTACCTCACCCATGCAATTTTGAGTTTCTTATAGGAAGATCCTCTAAAAGTTCCCTTTGGTCAAACCTATTTGACCAACCAAATAGGACAAAGGTAGACATGTCACCCATCCATGCAACCAATCAAAGGGTGGAGCTTGATGACATATCATCAATCCATGTATCTTATCCAAGGGTAGAGCTTCCTTTGAGTAGATCCTCTTTGCTATATAATAAAGAGAAGGTGTTCTTTTTGGCCATTGGAGTATTGATTGTGAAGCTTTATGTTTCTTCTCTTGTGTTTCTCTTGGGGGTTTCTCCTCAGAATATTATATGTAAGTGCCCACCAATGGATGAATATCATGAATTCAAGAGAGCTCACTTGGTGGAGATTGAGTTATGGAGACAATATTGGTCTTTGACATCTCCATCATTTCAAGCTCAATTACTAGGGTAGATTAGTAGTACCCACAAATTCTAGCTCTAAAGTGTTGGTGTATCCAATGGAGGTGCACTAGTTGGGGTTTGTGCTATTATGAGTGGGAGTACCGTTGTAAGAGGTGGTGCTATGTCGGGGTTTAACCCCATGGTGGAGTTCTTCTAGTGCTTGAGGCAAAACTACCAAGGATTGTGGATTGACAAGCTAAGGAGCTTGTAAGAGTTCCAATAAAAGGCTAGAGAGAGCCTATGAAAGGCATATACTTGCATAAGACAGCTAATCGATTTCACTCAAGGTGTTACTAAGGCCCAACCAGTCTAGTTTTGGTATGTTTAAGAGCCCAAGGAGAAAAATAGGAGAATGGAAGACCACATTGGGACGCTTTAATGAAGGAAACTCAAAATGCCTAGCTTGAGCTTGGGATTTGGTATTTATAAGGAGTATACAAAGTTCTTGGGAAGCTCCTTAGGAGCTTCCTAAAAGCTATCTTCTTAGAGTGCAAGTTAAGCTAATTGGGAAGCTTCTTGAGAAGCTTCCTTTTCGAAACCACCTACTTGGCACGTAAGCTAAGCTAGCTAAGAAGTTTCCCAAGAAGTTTTCTCCTAAAATTCACTATTTGACATACACATTACTTGATACTTGGTAGGTACCAAGGAGCTTCCTAGATACTTCTAAAATATTCTTGCAGTTCTTGGCTAATTTGACCTATTTGCTACTTTGATGATCTTGACTAACTTGTCTATAAACTCCATATTGTTGTATATTACCTCATTGCTAGTTGGTGATGTCCTTGTCACCATGTTAGCTTCAACTCTTGAATGAAAATTTATGCATTGTGGAGATGAGAAAAAGACTCCCAAGTGGTATCACAAAGGAGATACCATTTCCAAAGGACTTTGTACTCAATATGTTGTTGGCGGTCACATTGAATGTGACAACATGGAAGGATATGATCAACTTCATACTCCTCATTATTGTTGATAGGGACAAGAGGAATATGGAGTTGGATACAGAAGAAAATGAAGATGGATTAGAAACAAAGGGTTTCAATTTGGAAACATGAAAGATAGGGTGGATTTGCATATGACAAGGCAAGGAAAATCAATAAGCAACAAAAGAAAGATTTTGGTGACATCAAATAGACCTATCCAATTAGGAGCAAGTTCATGAACTTGGGTATCCAATAGGATAGGTAGGCTACTTGAAGAAAACATGACCTTATCACCAAGTTAAAAGGTGAGATCGTAACAAAGTTAGTCTACATATTACTTTTGATGATTTTGAGCAACAAAGAGATGAGATTTGGCTTGCTGTATGGATTAGGATATTATGGTTAAAAAGGTGTGAGTATGAGAGACATGAGATGGAGGAGGAGCAAGAGGTGAATCTGGAACAAGTGGGTCTTGGCCAAAATTAAGGAAGAAGGGAGAGAATTTGGTACTTACATGCTTGGAGTTATGTAGATAAACTTAGTAGCTATCACCACCACTTGCACTATTTGAACTATCAGTAGTGCCATTAGGGTTGGAGACTTAGGTTGAGCAGAGTGTATACTTTCAAAGTGTAGCTTGAGAGAGTTCACTTCTCTAATGTTGAGTTTTTGAGTTCTTGGCTATGGTCTACAAAGGTCGACAACATCACCTAAAATCTCTTAGCTAGAGTGAATGTGGCTTGATTATAATCAATATCCAATTGTTGACATATTGTTGAATGAAAAGTCAAGTACAAAATTGATTTTATTGTGAATCGATTGCATAAATGAACTGTAAATTTGAATTGAATGGAAAAATAAATTGGTTCATTGTGGTATTGTAGACTTCATGCATAATTTATGGTCAATTGTGCTTCTAGGGTGTATGATATTGACAATGATATATGTTATGTAATGATATATATATATATATATATAAGAAAAATAAAGAAATTATAGATTATACTTTTCTATCTAGATATTAGACCAATATATCATGAAGGTATTATATCCAATGAAGAAATAATAAGGTTTAACTAGTATAATTTCCTTGTAAAAGATAAATACATTCATTGTATATTCATAAATTTCTATTTATATATACATGTATCTAAAAATTAAAATAGTGTTCACTCCCATCTAATTGTCAAATAACATTGTAGTTAAATTTACAATATACATCTCCGATGATAAAACATTCTCCTCGATAGAAAGCGCTTTCTCTCTTGACTTGAATGCTCCACGCCTTTGTAAGAATGCACCACGCTAACTTTGCAATGTATTGTGACTACAGTAAAACGGTATAACTGTACAAATGCAGTGATGGGTTGTCCAGTACTGTGGTGTCGGAGTAGGTGGAAGGAGCTTTGCATCATGGGCAAAGTTGTTCAGAAAGGGAAAGAAAGGTAAACACTAAAAGACAAACTACCCGCACTGAAATGACTCTTAGCTGTTGCGCTGCAGGAAGGGATGAATGAGAGAGACTTCGTAACTGTAGGCGCAGACAACATATTATATAAGCAGATGTGGACTTAACAGAATCCCGACTTTGGCAATTCGACTTAACGGGATCCCAAGTTGGCAGAAAGACTGCCAACGAGGACATCTTCGAAAAGCGATTAAGTTCAAAGATTTCCTCGTACAGGAAGGAGAGATAGATAGAGGAGAAAATTGTGACATTCTGCGTTAAAAATTTGCTATAGGTTGTAATGAACATTTAAAAGAACAAAATTTAACTGTCCGTGCATTTCAGTGTCAACGCGGACTGACCTAGTCCACGTCAAGCCTGAGGTACTGCTAAGTCTTTCTGCAACTTGGGGTCCCGTTAAGTCGAAGTTCAAAGTTGGGGCACTGTTAACTTGATTCCTAGCTCTATCGTGGGTGGTAAATCTACCGTTCATGCAGTTTGATCCAGTTGTTCCGTTGTATGATTTCTGACGCAATGCATGGGAAATCTCATTTCGAGATGTGGGAATCCGTAAAATTCCTTCGTGAACTGAGTCGGGAATTGAAAAGAGAGCTGCTCCGTTACCATGTAATGGTTTTGAACAACTACTACTGTAGATTACAAATGGTCAAGATTACATGGTGATGGTAAAGACTTTAGAGCCTGCATTGGCAGATGTACAGTACGTATTTATGAAAGGTGAGCGAGCAGCCTTTTTGGCACTTAGTACAAGACAATGGAGGTTTTCCATGTGCACGTTGGTGGACAGTGGTTGTTTCCCATTGACGAGGAGGTTGGCAGCGTCTCGAGTTGGAGCTCACTCTTCCGACAGACAGAGGGGCAAGAAAGAACTGTCTACTGGTCTGATCTGATCCCCATACTTCCACGGTAACCCCCCCTCTTATCGAGGAACATGAGAGAAATAGCTGGTTTCCAAGACGTCGAAAAATAACATCTGCCTGACCTGAGAGTCCGAACAGCTCTCTCTCTCTCTCATCGTACGCTTGCTTGCTTGCGCGTTCAGTTCAGTTCAGTTCAGCTCAGCTCAGCAGCTGTCCGCGGTGCTGTCTGACTGACTGCTGTTCTGCTTCTGGAAGTTGTAGAGATGGCGGCGGTCGTGGTAGGCTCGATCCTGGTCACTTTAGCTGTGTTGATTCCGCAGACTGTTGCCTGGAGTGTGAGCTGCTCGAACCCATATTCGGCGTGTTATGGTGTGCTCAAGTCTTGCCCGGCTAACTGCGCGCAGTGGTGTGAGGTCGACTGCACCACCTGTGACGTCAAATGCGGTGAGATATCTTCTCTCCTTCCTTCCCTGGAACAGTCAGTAAAGATCATCCTCTTCGTGGTCAAAGTACCTCCTTCATTGTTTGAGCACGCAACAATGTGTGAGAACTCGGCGATATCCACATGTTCTTCCGTGACTATTCAGCAACTTGTCCGTCTGTCTGAAAATTGTGTTTGCTAATAGTTTCCTGTACGCCAATCATAGCTCAAGCACCACAGCTCAGTAGTTCTCGTATCTACGGAATGCATCTTGAAGGACCCACATGCAGCTTCGCACCCATTGGTTGTGATTTTGGGTCATATTTGTCACTTGGACACGCCTTAAGCACACATCTCTGGCTTAACCTCTCGTGAAAGTGAAAACTTCTGCTCAGTGCTGCCGTCAATGGCACATGCCAGCATGCAAAAATTCAGCTGAATGTTGCAGAAGGGGCCAATCGAGTTATTACATTATTGGAGGAAAGGCCGAGCTGTTTCTAACCCTACTGAGTGAGAGGAGAGTAGAGAGAGAAAAATGTCGTAGCCAGTAACATATAGCCAAGTTCAGGATGAAATCGCAGTACCTAGGGGATTGAGTTGCAAGACAGCAGACAATCGAAGTGTGAGCTAGCGTACAAATTCTCTCGCAGATCTCAACTCCTTCTTCATTGCTAGAAGGCAGCACCAGATTCCCGTTGCGTGCAGCTTGTGGGGAGTTCTTCGTTTAAGAACTTATACAGAGTGATTGAATTATGGATGTATACAGACGCTGGTGCTGATATTTTCACAGCTGGTGTGTGGTGTTACTACAGCTTGTGACAAGCCTGGTGCGGTCTGCCAGGACCCCCGCTTTATCGGTGGCGATGGAATCATGTTTTACTTCCACGGGGAGAAGGACAAAGAGTTCTGCATTGTCTCGGACCCAGCTCTTCACATAAATGCGCGCTTCATAGGGAAGAGAGGCACAGGTATGACTCGGGATTTCACGTGGGTTCAGTCTCTGGGAATCATGTTCGGGTCCCACAAGCTGTACATTGGAGCAGACACAATCGCTTCTTGGGATAACCATGTGGATTCACTCTCCCTTTCCTACGATGGTGAGCCTGTTTTGTTGCCACCACGAGTAAATGCCACGCAGGAATTCCCGGAGGCTGGAGCCAGAATTACTCGCGTGGAAGGCAAGAATGCCATCTTAATTGAGGTCAGTGTATTCTTTAACTTTTGCGAAATTGTACCAAATTATGCGCACAGCGCGCTTTTGTTTGCTGGACTCCTTCGGGGATGTTGTTCTCATTAGACAACAAGGGGCCCATAGCGAGACCTGACCTTCGGTAGAGACCCTGATACTCGGATTGAGAGAGTGAGTCTCTCCTGATGCATGAGCCAATTCCGGTGAAGTCCTTTTCATGAACACAAGATTATGTTTCAGCTGGCTGAGTGGAAGCATCCGCTGAACACTGTAGCTGGACGGAATCCATTAAGCTAGTACATAATATTTCATAGAACCTCCTGCTCTTCAGTCTGGAGAAAGCAGGAGGAATGGACTTCGTTGTACATCATTTTCTTCTTCGTTTTGCAGACGAGCTTGAAGATTCGGGGCCCTCGGCCCCCTGGGGGGACTGTCAGAAAAAAAAAGAGGGAAAAAACTTACAAAAACTGAAAAAAAAATAAAAAAACTGACAAGGCCTTTTTTATCTATTTTTTTTCTGCTTTCTGCGTTCGGCCTGGCATGCCTTAAACTTGTTCTTTTTAAGTGCAAGTAGCAAGTGTAGCTTGCCTTTCAGTAGCAAATAAAAGTGCAAGCTTACAGTGCCTTGTGGGTGGTCTGGTGGTCCCATGATATCCTACACTAGACGCTCGATTAAGTCGTGTATAAATCTGGGTCAAGAGTCCAGCTAGGTGTAGCCACAAGCCAACAATGTTTCGCGCAATGACCCTCCAAGAACCCAATAAGCTTGTGACCATCACTACTCTTAACTGTCCTATTAAGATTGATAAAAGTGTCACTCCCTTACAAAAGAGAAACTATGTTCTCTGCAGAGCAATACAATTTTTCGCAGAATCTCTGCAGGGATTTGTAAACTCAGCTATGCCATGTGGGGATATGTCCTTTTTCGCGAGTGTTGGTCA
Source organism: Lunularia cruciata (assembly GCA_948567375.1). Lineage (NCBI taxonomy): Eukaryota > Viridiplantae > Streptophyta > Marchantiopsida > Lunulariales > Lunulariaceae > Lunularia > Lunularia cruciata. The sequence goes on along the minus strand of OX419755.1, from coordinate 48,877,023 downwards.
TCAAGATCCATCCCCGAGTCCCAAGCTACACAAGCACAGAGCGCTTGAGCCTTCAAATTACTTCAAGTGGATGTCATCATGCGCATTGGGCTCTTAGATTCGTCAACGCATCTCCACCTGATTGATATTGTGCATTCCGCACTTGCACAGACCCCACTGCTTTAGAATTCGTATGTTCTCCAAACGCTTGACCCCAAACCCAATAAGCACCTATTGTTGATGCCCCCAGATTGAGCATCATGATCTGCACTGCACTTGGCTTGAACTGAACTTCAACATTCGTCATCGAGCTGAGTTAAGGGGAGTTGATATGCTACCGTACTGACTCTATTTCACCATCCTTCCTCTGTTTGCAGATTGAGGGAAGTCTTAAGCTGGAAGCTCACGTGGTGCCCATCACAAAGCAGGAGTCGCGCATACATAATTACGACATCACTGCTGAGAACTGCTTCGCTCATCTGGAGCTCAACTTCCAGTTTTACAACCTTTCCAGTGAAGTCAACGGCATTTTAGGCCAGACATACGCTCCAGGCTACAAAAGTCCGGTGAAGGTGGGTGTTCCCATGCCGATTCTGGGTGGTGATGAGAACTACATATCTTCTTCATTGTTTCTGGCCGACTGTACTGTTTCCAAGTTCGGTACTGTATCTTCCGGGGAGATCATCGGTGAAGCTTCTACTGCGAGCTGTGGAAACTCGAGAGAAGAAGGTCGTGGTTTCGTTTGTCGTCGGTAGATCTCAAAGGTGGTCTTCAGCGCAAAATGTAGTTGAATTATCTAGAAACTTCTGTATCCTTCCCTCGGATCTCCCTGCAGCATTACTCAAAGAGAAAGCTCCAGGGATCAGATAGATGAACAAATGCAATTGTGCATTCAGAAGTTGATGCTTCTTTGTATTTTAGATTTCCTCTGTTTAACGAGTAGCAGCTTTACTCCAGTATATCGGATTGAATCCAATCGACCTAACTGTTCCTTTTATCAACTGTTCACGTGGGCTTAGAGTCGTGTGTTGATGTTAATGTACGGTCTTTGTGCTGACAGACTCATGACAATACTCCTATATAACATGTCTATCATGTAAACGGTTGCACTTGAATGACAGATATTATCTCAGCTGCATAGATTGGCCCGTCCCCTTCCGTTGTAGCATCAACACTAAGTTACACACAAGTATTGACAGGTGCCAGGTGGAGGTATCAGACGAGACCAATGTTCGGAGTCCTTGGGCAGGGCGAGAGCCTGAGTCGTTAGATTAGTGTCTCATTCTCTTCGTCTCTGTGGTGTTTGTTACAGATGCCTTTTTGAATCTCGGGAACAAACTATTGTTCTATACCTTGGGAAGAAAAAGTGCACCACTTTATTGCGCCCTCCGGGCAAACCTACCAATCCTGGAACTTGTTTCCTTGAGAGATGTCTAGGTTGATACGAAGCTTTCCTGAAGGTGTATGGCACTGAAGTCACACACACGGATGGCATGCAGCCTTGACCGCTAAGAATTTAAGAATCTGTTTATGATGATAATTATGAACGCGATCACCATCTTCATACCACAACTTGCTCGCACTGCAGATTTAACATTCCTATTTGATACTCAAATAGGCAACAACAGAATCCTCAGCAAAGATACTCAAATGGCAACAACAGAATCAATAATAACGGGACATTTGTCGACCTCAATGAACTCATGCCAAGAATAATGATTGGAAAGAGCTCGTCACTGGATGGATGTCCATCGTGAAGACGGGTCCCTGTCTGAGGTTCATTGAAGGGGAGCGATTTCTGCATTCTGACTTGAACCTCGTACTCAATCTACAGAGTAGGACCTCCGAACTTTACGCAAGTGGTGTACCGGTTTACTGTGTTCAATGTAATGTTAACTACTGTAAAGTATTGGAGATCTACGCCGCCCTCGTCAACTGAAGATAAAAAGTCGTAGCCTACTGTAGTTGACTGATTACTGTAGGGGCGAACGTGGTTGGTCTTTGGCGACTTCTGTACTTTGGCCACCTTCCACATGAAGGGCACGCAACGCGTTAACGAAGGAGGGAGGTTAGAACCAGTAATAAATGGGGAAGGAGTCGGACCCGTACAGGAAGAGTTATGATCCTCTCTGTGTGACGCTTTTGGACTTCCTTCCGTAGGATAGACGGAAGGAACAGCCGAATTTGAACCCTAAATTCTGCTCACGAAGGACTGGTTTCCTACTGATTCCTCCTTCTCTTCAGTGCCTTTTTCCTGCTTCTTGTTGAAGTAGATCTATCGATGGTACAGAGAATTTCGAGAGTGGCTCGAATTCAAGAATTGCTGCGGTAAATTTCACGAGGCCATACCGGTATGGCTGATGTGGACGTAGGACAGGTTGCCGCAAAATTAGAGTATCTAGGAGTAGAAACGATGGCGACTGGAGCAGGAGTTGGAATGGAGAAATATTCCAAGAGGGTACTGGTCAAATCTATCGTTGGGAGGGAAGATGGAGGGGTCGGGCTACTGGGAGAGAGAATTACGGTTGCTGGATGGGTGAAGACAGGGAGATCATCGGGTACTGTCATTTTTGTAGAGCTGAACGACGGTTCTGGTCCCGTTAATCTTCAGGTAATGTGACTGATCGATCGCCAGCTTGTTCGTGTATTTGGCCTTTATGTGATGCATTTGCGCAGGTTTAGCTCAACCACGTAAGTGTCAGCTTCCGAGAGTTTTAACCTTTTCAAGACTGAAGCTTGAGGAGAGTAGATTCATTCCCGGGGGTTACTAGATGATGAGATCTAGGCGCAGGATGTGCACAGATGAATGCAAAACGAATGGAATCATTAAGTGGAGGGTCGATTAGTAGGGAATCGGAAGATTTTAGCAGAGAAGTTGAGAAATTGCTTCAGCAGAAATCACGTCTGAGATCGAGTTACACCCTAAGTCAATGTCGCATAATTTTGCTGGCATTGTAGCATCCGGGCATGCAAATTTAGTGCAAGAAAACGGTTTATCGAGGTCGTCCTGAGATTTTTCATGATCTTATTATTGCCTTTGATCTTCTCAGACGAACGCGGCTTGGGCTTCGTCTCCCGATCCAGTAATTCAGCACGAATTAGAAAAACCTGTAAATAAACAAGTAATCAACAAGCCTGTAAAGTCTTCTGTCGTAGAGTCTAAAAAGTGTGGCAATTTGCTAAAGAAGTCTGCGTGCATCCACTGTGATGCACCTCCGTACCTCTCAGGATTGCAACTCCAGCACTCAGCTTAAGTTGTCCCGCCCAAATGACTCTCAAATGCTGTCCAAAATTAGCGAACGTAAGGTCGCCCACGCCTGAGCAGTATACGAAGATATTAATACAGTGTTTTTTGGACTACTTTTCTTTGAGATTTCGAGCAGTTCTTAAAGGTTTACGTCGTGTTATTCCAAATTGTTCAGGCTTGGTATTGATCTCCTACTTTGGTTTTGCAGTTCAGGCACGAAGTCCAGTGTCATTAGACAATCCGGCTGATTATCTGCTTGCATGATGTCGCAGGTTGTTGTTGATCCTAACCTGCCAGGTGCCAACCAGGTGCATCCCACTGGGACTAGCATCGTCGCCGAAGGTCTGCTGAAGGAACCCCCCACCGAAGAACTGAAATTGAAACAAAAGGTGGAATTGCACGTCGAGAGGTTTCTACACATTGGAACTGTGGGTGACACAAAGAATTATCCGATAGCCAAGACCAGGTTGAAACTCGAAACTTTGAGAGATCACCTTCACCTTCGACCACGAACAAACACGGCATGTTCTTCTGAACTTTGTCTTGTGCACACATCTGTGTTAAGTCCAGATATCTTAGTCACTGCGGTACGTGGTTTAAATGTTAGCGAATAAGATTTTCACTATTGTTATTTGGCCATTGTCTCGTACAGATCTCCGCCATCGCTAGAGTTCGCAATGCTCTTGCGTATGCAGCCCACACCTTTTTCAATCAAAACCACTTTCTTTATGTACACACTCCCATTGTTACCACCAGCGACTGTGAAGGTGCTGGGGAGATGTTCCAGGTTACAACATTGCTGAATGACGCCGAGAAGAGAAAGTTAGAGCCCCCTGCCGTTGCTCCCGTCGTGCTTCCGGGGGAGTCACTACCTGAAGACGTCCCTAAAGGACCCAAGCTGATTGCTGGTATTCCTCACAAGGACAATGGCAGTATCGATTACTCTGCCGACTTTTTCGCCCGACAAGCTTTCTTGACCGTGTCAGGTCAACTTCAAGTGGAAGGATATGCGTGCGCCCTGGGCAGTGTTTACACTTTTGGACCTACTTTTCGGGCTGAGAATTCTCATACTACAAGACATCTGGCCGAGTTTTGGATGATTGAACCCGAAATTGCGTTTGCAGACCTTGAGGTAAAGTCTTGTTGTATTTGCTTCCTCTAACATTTGAGTTTTGCATTCCGTCTGCCAGTTATCATGTTTCCTGTCGCGAGGAAAACAGGTCTGCTGACTTCATGGCGCGGCACCCACTTTGTGAAATGAGTAGTCTTGTTTCCTCTTGCATCCGGATCAGATTTATCAAGATTTCCAATGTCTTCTTCCGTTTTGGTTTGTACAGGATGACATGAATTGTGCAGAGGACTTTATAAAGTTTCTTTGCCAGTGGTTGCTTGATCACTGCTTGGACGACATGGAGTTTTTAGCTAAAATGTACGATAAGGGGGCAGTGGAAAGACTACGAATGGTTGCTTCCACTCCATTTCAGAGAATAACATACACAGAGGCTATCCAAACACTCCAAAAGGTATGATTTTACACCATCCGAAAGCAACCTTCTTTGCAGATAGCAAAAAGCAGTCCATGTTGAGATTTTCAAAATTTTAATCCTCATTTGTGCAGCAGGATGTTAGTGAATCTAAAAGTGCCGTTACTACTTGCTGGGCAGGTTAAGAAGAAGTTCGAGAAAAAGGTAGAGTGGGGTATTGACCTGGCTTCAGAACATGAAAGGTATTTGGTTTCACACTTGACCTAGTTCTTTCAAGTTTTTCAACGGCATCTTCCCTCTGATCTTGACAGTACATGGGTACCATGGAGATTGTGTTTCCATACTCTGTTTATCATCTTAATTCAGTGTCAACACATATTCGCATGTACCGACTCTGGAATGAACTTTTTGTTCCGGGATGTGAAACAAAGCGTCCTGTAGACAGAATCTTTGTTGTCAACCTCGTCTCGACTTTGACAATCGTTAGATTCTCCATATGGAGATACATTCTCAGAACCAGCTGCGTGTCTTCTGCGTTATGCAGATACCTGACCGAGGAAATATATAAGAAGCCCGTGATTGTCTACAACTACCCGAAGGACATCAAGGCGTTCTACATGCGCCTCAATGATGATGGGAAAACTGTTGCTGCCATGGACGTCTTAGTTCCCAAGGTTTTACTTGACCTATACACTCCCGATTAAATTGTCCATTTGTACCACATTTGTTTATAGTCCTCATTTGACGTGTTGAGATTCATACTAAGATGTCTAATTGCTGGGTGAGCCTTCTAATGTTTCAGGTTGGGGAGCTCGTTGGTGGGAGCCAGAGAGAGGAACGATTGGATATACTCGTTAAAAGGTAATTGTCTTGTGATTCTGACTCTTCCATATGATTATTTTCCTAACGGTTTGTAGCCAGCAGTTAACGGGTTGGAAGTTGCAAGGCAAATATTTGGAATGAGGGCTTGATGAGTTAAAAGTTCAGCTGTTGTATTTCCACTTGAAATTGACCTCGACCGTCTTGTCGAACGTCCAGGTTGGAGGAGATGAAGTTACCCCAGGAACCATATGAATGGTACTTGGATCTCCGACGTTTTGGAACTGTCAAGCATGCTGGATTCGGTTTAGGTTTCGAGAGGATGATATTATTTGCTACTGGTATTGACAATATCAGGGACGTGATTCCTTTCCCAAGATATCCAGGTAGAGCAGACCTGTGATCATGGGTTTTAAGGAAATTTGTAGCACACCCGAGAGCTGGGCATCTCCGCCGGTAGAGATACTTCATCTCTGCCAATTAATGAAGAGTTATGCGTTGGGACTTCGCCTAACACATGGTCAAAAGATTTGAGTGATAGATTCCTTTTTTCACTTTGCGGAGTCTTGGAGGCATTGATATACATGTAGAGATGCGTAAAGTTTCTTATGAAGCCCACATGTACAGATACTTAAACGGGATCTACAATCAAAATCTAGGAACTCTTTTGCGAAGACCGACATCTCAAAGTAGACCTCTGACCCAGAATGCCAGTAAGAGGGTTCAACTGGGTCGAGAGGCGCGAGGTTTACTAGTAATTTCCACCTGAAAATTGCGTTCGAACTAACTTTTCTTAGTACACTTGTGTGTCTAGAGTGGTCTCGGGATCGAGAGCTGCATCATGCTAAGTCATTTCTTTACCTTACTGTCAATATCATATTAGCTACACCAAAAGCATTCCCGTCGAAGCGTGTCTGTCATGGTCAGATGGACAAACAAATGTGATGGCTCCCATTGACTGTCACTACCGAGGACTAATGGTATGAATCTCTACATCTTCCATACCGGGACCGCGAACTGTATACTGGAAAGTCCATCCATTGCAAGCACCGGCATGCGCGCCATGTCGACTAACTGCAAACACCGCCCCGATAAACAAAGGATACTTTCTCCTGATTCGAGCAATAGCATCCCTTGCGGCATGCTTCGGACTCATGCCTTGTCTCATACTTTCGACTACCTGATAACTGCAACCACAGGATACGGCAACATAAAGCACAACTCTCAACTGCTCTTAATAAACTTCTTGGGAGGTATATGAGACGGCTTTCGTTCTACTGCAGCCTTCATCTGGGATGGAAGTTCGAAGGGCTAGGCTGTTCTTATATTGTTCATCTTTGTCTCCAGTCCAGTCTAAGGCGTCAATTGGCTTTTAGCCGGCATTGGACAATGATCCTCTCATCGAAATTGAAGACTCCACTGACTGCTCCGAGAATGAGGACATCTCTCTTCTTCAGCGCAAATGTTTATAGTGAATATTTTGAACCCCGTCTATAATCCACAAGCTCATCATTAAAGAGGAATGCAAAATTGGTAACGGGATGTACCAAGGTAAGAATCGCATCATGATATCTCCATCGCCGGTAGCTCCACAAGCACCCACATCATCATCTGCATACGCTGAAGCTCCTACGATTGGGCCATCGCCGACTCTGCTCGAAATTAAATGCGGTTGTCATTGACTAACTTCCTCGGGAGTTAACTGTTTGTAATATAGAAGGCATCATCAAGCCTTAAGTATGACTCGTCTGGATGTGTAGACATCACTGACCTGCCGGGAATTTTGTTCTTAGCTCCATTGGTAGATGTCCCGGCTGCAATTTTAGACGACTGCCATCACAGAGATAACTATTTGAATCAGAGAATCTTCGTTCTTCGAATTCATTTCTGCTGTTAATTCCTAGCTTCAAGAACGGAATCCAAAATGGAGTTTTGTCTAGTCACTTTACTAATGACGGCCATCGAGATGGTGTCGTGGTTTGATGGTCCAATGCCCTTCAAATTCGACTCTCTTTCTCCGCTATTCTCGCATCTCTCCACGATCCGGTGACGAAGACTTGTGTTCCCGGCAACGTGGTAAGGGCCGCAGGAAAAACTCGCATCTGGGACGACGTTCCGCCAAAAATTGGGTTGACAGTTCATGTCACGCCATGTTGACCACATTTGGAGAGAGTCATCTGTACTCAGATTTGCCGGTCCAGGAAGGCCTAGAGACATAGCAAATGCCGATGCTTGATCTCCAACTAGTAAGGTGTGTTCGCTGTGATCCATCACCAACCGGGCCGCTCCAATTGCATCTTTGACAGAACGTAATGCTCCCACTGCTCCCACATCCATTGTTGTCTAGCCATCCCTTCCGATAAATTTATCAAGCACCGCCAAGGTCACCAATTCAATCTAGGAGTTAGATTAACCAAGAGAATATATAGAGTAGATACTTTGACCCTGATTGCCAGTGTGAAACAATAGAATCAACTACACCTGTTGCACGTGAAGATTGCTTGCTCTCCTGGGCCTCGAGTTGTATGACTTGAGACTTTGCTGGGCTTTCAGGAAGGTGAGCAAGCGTCTTCATACAGAATGGTTTGGTTACCATGTCTTAAACTGTAGGGAAAACTCATGAAAAAGACTATAGACACTCAGAAAGATACCCCATCCATGATCATGGCGTCCAGGGTGGTCTCCCCGTTCTCATCAGGGCTGCCACCGTATCCAACTGCAAGAACAATGACCAATTGGGCGAATTCTTTCAAAATTTACCGATGGTTTTCAAGAAAAGCACAAAATTTTCGTTATCTGGCAGGAAAAAACTGTATTCATGTAAACAGTATTCACCCTTGGTGTTAGAACGACAGTCAGAGCCTGAAAATTATTTGGGTTACCTGATCCATCACAGCGAAGTTTTTCACACTTGCTGCATCCCTCCTCTACGGCATCCACAGGAGAACCCCCCCGATCTACTACTTCCCAAGCTGCCCTCACTGCGTCCACAAATCCCCACGTGCTTATAACAAGAGGAAGCCGCTTGTGTCCCTCCTCTTCTGGACTCGGTGCTTCTGCTGCTGCAGCGTCCTGAATTTAGTTACCACTACTGATGCTGAGTCTTCCGGCCAGAAAAATCTCAAAATCTCAACTTCTGTATTTCACAGCAAGTTCTGATTACTCATTCTGTATTACCTCCTCCGAAGTCGAGAAGGAATCTGCGTACTGTATCTCGAGAAAATTTGAGGGGTTTTGATCATGCGCTTTGAGATACCTGAGCTGACAACGAGACGGAACTCGTGGCGAGCAGCATGATCATCAGAAGCAGAAGCCATACTCCGACCATCTTCTTTCTGCTTTCTGTGAAACAATATTGTCTCCTTGCAGTCCTGACAAAGATCTACTCCCAGAATTTGAGACGCTGGGAGAAGAAGGAATAAGTGTACATGTTTTTGTACCGTGATGGCAAACTATCGCAATCCAAGGGACCCACAATCTAAACGGATCGAGGAGGAAAAGAAAACCTGAGAACTGGGAGGTAAGCTTGCTTCCTTAATGTTTGACCAACATTGAAAGACGTTACAGGGCATGACACAGATCGGCTCAACAATTATCAGAAAGATGCAAATTTGAATCCACAATTGAAAACAGAATCCAATCCTTCTCAACACCCACCATAGACACCCACAAGAAAATGCATCTCTCCAATCCAGTTCCCACTTTTGCGCAATACCTGTCACAGGATGACCTAGATTTCTGTCAATTCCGACACTTGTAGCGGACCTTCAGAATGCACATCCTCTTTCCCCAATGTTTGAAGAAATCCGAAGGGGGGGCGCTTCCCCTGTATATCAGACGCGTCCTTCTCCGAAATTATTCATCGAGCAATTTAGCAGCTACTTCCACACCGGGCGGATGTGTACTGTCTTCTGCATTCGTGTCAAGAAAAGCAGCCGGAGGACAGCAAAATTTAACAGAATTTACATTCAGTTTGATGAACAAAATGTTCGAAATTGCTGCAAGAAGGCAAAGCCGTTTTTCGAGGAGATGGAGTTTAAAACTATACTCCACTCTCTATCACTGAGGGATGGGATTACGGAAAAACTGCGACGAGTGTTCATGAGAAATAGTAAGGGATTGTTAAATCGACCCCCTCGGTTTGCTAAAACGACCCACCCCAGTCCACGCGCGCCGCGCGAAGTCACAATGACTCTCCTGTGAGTGATTGTGTGATTCGTCGTAGTGCCGGTTCCTTGAAAAGCGTGGACCTTAACGGGTTAAAAATTAAAATGATAATAAAATTTTTAAAAGATAAAAGTTAAATCATGGTTTAGGAAGGTTAGAGTGGATTAGCTTGCCACTCAAAGAGGTTAAGGAAGGCCACTTCATGGGAGTGCAGGCTTAGGGCTATTGGGGGTATGCAAAATCTCTAACCCAAGAGCTTTTAAGGTCCCTTGAAGATCACAATCAGTTGTCTACAGCCTTTTGAACGATGCATTTTTGGCAGAAATTTATGTACTGCCCTGTAGATCAGGATTATATTCAGTACTTAAGTGTCAGCATGGAGAATAGAGTTTGAACGAAAAATGGGGAGACTTCAAAATTATATACATGAATTTAAGTTTATAAACCAGATCATAATCCGAAAGGTTTGATTTATAGATGCACTTTTCAAAACGTGTGGAGTTAAACCTCCGCAGCCTGAATATAGTTTGGATGAGTCTCAAGTCTGAAAAGAAAAGAAAAGTATTGTGTCAAAAAGGATAACACTCCTCAACTCTCTTTCCTAATTGTCTTCTTAATAAGACCCTCCTTCCTTGACTCACAATTCTCTTTCCTAAGTTTCCTCTTAATTAGACCCTCCTTATATATACACTCTACGTAATACTCTAATTACGACTTCAAGACTCTTGTTAAGTTCAAATCTTTAGGCAGGGAAGGGGGATACACCAAAGAGGAATCATCAATGAAGGTCTAATTAAGAAGATTTCTCATATAGACTCTATTGGTGCATAGCTCCATTTTACTTTTTTTTTTTTTTTTTTTCATCCCTCCCTTTTACGGCTTGATGGGTCTTCCACTCCTTCATTTTTTCTACGCGGTCGCCTCTCTTTATTAAGAAGAAGGTTTTTTTCATAATATATATAAAACACAGAATTGGTTGTTGTGAGATCGTCGTCCCCTACCCCTTGAGTTGTAAATGGTAAGAGAGGTTCATCTTTTCTACGCGGTCGTCCTTTCTTTATTACGACGAAGCTTTTTTATATATATAAAGCTCAGAATTGGTTGTTGTGAGATCGTCGTTCCCTTCCCCTTGAGTTGTAAATGGTAAGAGAGGACGTGCCCAAGAAACCGTATTACTGCTAAATTCTTATGGGGATGTAGACCCTTAAAGAATAAAATCTAGAAGCATATGCGTTATGGAACAAAGTTGCTTGTGATAACAGAATACTTTCTTTTTTAATTGTGTATGGAGGACACAAAGTCCCTCTACTACGTCATAAGAGACCAATGTATAGATCAGAAATCTTGAAAATATGCCATGTGTATCTGCAAATTACTTACTTCACTAACTCTCTACAAAGGTGTTGACTTTGTAAGGCTCTCGCTAGTTGGTAAGACTCTAATTTCCATCATATTTTGACAATAAATCCTCCAATTTTCCAAAATATATAACTTTTGTTGGGTTTCTTCCTTTGCAAACAATATTTGGAAATTTAACTAAATTTTCCAAAACATTGATTGAACCATTTTCTTAAACTAAAACTTGGATGACGATTTCACATATGGCTATCTTCTCGTTTGTAAAGAATCATATGCTTCTACTTGAAATTTTTACTACTATCCAAGTTTTTAAAAATTTTAATTTCACAAAGCATGACAAATATGTTTTTTTTGAAATTTTTTATAAATATATAAATAAAGTAGTTTCTGGTGTTTGTCATAGCTATGCACACAATCCAATCCATGGCTGGAAATTTGTTACTATAAGTGTTTTTACAAACAAAGTAGGGGTTCAAATGAGAACGTTGTGGGAAACCCTTACATGTCCTTATACTTTGGCGTAAACTTGAAGGCCGGGGCCTGTAAAGGAAAAAGAAGGCACAAGTGAATGGGACTTATCATGTTTTTATGGTCTTGGCTGAATTTATGGGTCACATATGTGTAAGCTTAAGGGCAGTTCAAAATGGTTCTCGGGTTGGATTAATGACATATTGTAGGTGACATCACCTCAACTAATATGGATTTAATTTATGGGTAGGGCCATGGAGGGGTAACAAGTTGCCACATGTTGAGGGAATTGGCATTGAAGTGGGGCAGCTCTTTTGGCTGCAAGTTTGAAAATCTGGAAAGGTGGGGTAGCCTGAGTGGTCACAAGTTTGAAATCTGATGAGGTTACACACAAAATTGTTGAAGAATTGGGAAAACTTAGTCCTTTTCATCCCAAACATTGACAAATACAACAAAGTGCAAATGATTGTACCAAATCTTGGAAGTTTGGTTTGGTGTGCCAAGAAGGAAGGGAATAAAATTCAATTTAGAAGCACCGTCAATGGAGGTTTAGGAGCAAAATTTTGGAGCCAATTTTGAGTTTTTGATTTTAGAGTTATGGAGATTGTTAAAGTGGTTAGTGAAGGTACTACTCCTCTTCCTCCATCAATCTTGGCAATAGCCAATCAAATTACTCTATCTATTCCACCCCATGTAGTAGGCAAATGCACACTAGTCCTTCCTATTTATGCATTCTCTGCAATAGTTTTGCATGCTCCTATCACTCTGGCCAATACAAGTGATACTTCATTCCTTAGGCCATTGCCATTCACGAGTTCCCAAGATTTGTGAAGAATGATGTGTTGAACCAGTTCCACCACCTGTACGTCTAGGACTCCTTACTCTTGCACCTCCACCTCCATGATTTCTAAGACTCCTTTCACCCCCGTGAATGGACTTGATGAACGGAAGAAATTTGGTACTACCACTTTGCATTATACAAAGGAAAGAAAGATCTATCTAATGATAGATTTAGAATGACTAGCCATCATTATGCATATATTTTGGCTATTTAGAGGAGTCTGATCATTTTCTTCATATTAGGAGGCCTTGCAAGAAACCAATGCAGAAGAGCACTACATTAGCATGATGGCCACCTTTCTTATAAAATTTGGGAGAGGTTTCCCCAAGAGCATGAATGGAATTTGATTAAAGAAGAAGTGGCAATGATATATTACTTCCTAGAAGTTGGCCCAAGATGTCAAACAAAAGAGCACAAGGACAAGGTTTAACCAAGAGTGAGCTGAAAAGGGGTTGGAAAAACATAGATGATAAATTGAATCATTAGTGCACTCATTTTCATAACATGGATGCAATTTGGTGGTAAAGAACATTTCTCTCCTTGCTCTAGTTAGTTTGGGACTAGGTGATGGAATGAATATTATTGAGTTGAATGACAATGGTAAAGGAAAATGAGCTATAAAAACACCATGAAGAAAATGTAGAAGGTGTAGAGTATGTTGAGGAAGATACTACAAGGTCTAGAACCACCCAATTCAATTCTATCCCCTATACACCAAAGACAGGTTCATTTGACTTCACATTTTCAAGTACCCAAGGGTATAATGTGTGTGTAAATGATAGGCCTAAGGTGTAGGAGGCATGTAGCATATCACCACCTTCTCACTATGTGTCAAGTATGCATGAAGATAGTGCAATGTAGGATTTTATAGCCACAAAGACAAGAGATCACAAGGAAGAAGGAGGAGAGAAACTAAGAGGGCATGAAGTGAAGTCTCAAAAGAAGAGGAAGGTGCTTAGAGTGAATTCAAAATCTTCTCATGTGTCTTGTTTCTCCCAAGACATTACTAGCCATATGAAATTGAGGATTGAATCTTTGGAAGTTAGAGAGAGACAAAGATAAGCCAAGATAGAAGCATAGAAGATAGCTAAGATAGAGAAACACCATTCCAAAGAAAAGGTAGAGAGAATAATCCAATCAGAGAAGTTAGTCCAAGAAGATGGTCCTCAATTTGAAACAAAAAGCAAAACAAGAGACACTTCTATTCAAGGAGAGAAAGGTCAAAGTCAAGCAAGTAAAGTGTATGAACTTAGAATAGCTAGAGCTAGAAAGTCATCTAATGAAATCATAGGGATAATGAGCACATTTTAGGAGATGTATTATTTGCATGATTCCACCCATGGTTCATCCAAGGATAAAATTTCAAACTCTTTGTAAAGTGTGTGCTCTTGAATCTTGTAAAGTGTGTGCTCTTATATTTTTAATTCAAAGCTTTTGCCTATTGGTTGTAAAGTGGTGAAGTTGGTGATATGACTCTTTTTTGAAGATGAATTGCCATTTTTATGCCCATTTTGCATTTTAGGATGCCTAGAGCTTAGTCTACATAGGATGGTATATGCAAGGTTTAAGGTCTTGTGTAAACTTTATACCATGGTCTGCACAGACCATCTTGCACAAACCATGGAATTAGAGTATATGTAGGAATATCTACATACACCATATGCATACCATGGTATTGCTTAATACACAGACAATGTGGTATCATAGTCCCCATTAAACACAAATTAGAACATCATTCACAAGCCATAAGGAGGCAAAATAATCCAAGAATCTGCAGTAATCTTTTGTTTGGCTCTCTTGTGAGTGCCACATGACTTGAAGGATTTCAACAATGCTTCATCAGAAATTGGTCATGTTACTCACACAACACTACCTTAAAAAAATAGTAAAATTTTTCTAGAGCCACCACAAATTAAGAAGACCACTATGTGCTAGAAGTATCTAGTCAAAATTTTGAGTGTGTAGCTTCTTCAACATGCAAATGAAACTTGTAGGTTTTATAAGTAGAAAAGTAATTAAGCAAGGATGGACAGTTGGTATCATCTTTTGTATCATAACTATTCAAAGCCAACAATCTTGCTTTGAAGTTGTCAAGTGAGTGCTCAGTCTCCTCTCAATTTGTTTGGAGTTTTAACTATTTGATAAAATAACTTAAATGATTTTGTTATCTTGTTAATTTTCAAGTCTAAAAACTTTAGATTAAAATTTTGAAGCACTTTATATTTTGGATAAATTTTACATATGTAGATAATCATAATAGCTCAAATGAAATGATTTATTTTAGTCTACATGAGACTATTGCAAATCTTGTCATTCAAATGCACAATAACTATTATATCATTTTTTTCTTTGAGTAAGAAGCAAACTTCACTCAAGAATTATTGAATATTCTGAATTTTAATGGTATTATTAACTTCAACCTCAATTTACTTCAACTCTAGGTTGCAAAAAAAAAACTTATGCGTGCAATTAATTAACTAGTAATAAAATGACAAGCCCAAGAAATAATGAATGATGAATGTATAAAATGAATAGAAATAATGGATGATAAGAGTGTATAATGAATATAAATAATGAGAAATAATACTTGAGACTTGTCTCATAGTACACTAGTATATTAGGTGAGATGGTTGTATACTTTCTAATTATATGAGTGCACAATTGGGCGTATTCTAGTTGCATTTGCTCTAGTGCTACATCCGTGCATCTACAGATGGGTTGAGTAATCAATATTGGACTATATCTCTATAATACTCCCACTCTACATCATGGAGCAGAGGGTACTGAAAAGAAATGGCTAATCCATCATATGGATTGGTGCAATAAACCCTGAAACAATCTTATATCCACTCCAAAGCAAGAAACTCAATGGCAGAATGAGAATCCATATGAAATCTAAATAAGAGACTTGCCAAGCTCACACATGATGAGGTCCTAGAATATGGGACACTAGTATGATAAGGAGTAAAAGTGGGAGGATGGATAGCACCTTGAAGATGGTTCCTTTGATATGGAAGATATGCATTATCAACTATCAATATATCACAAAGGAAAAGAACCAAAGCAATAAATACACTACAAGATCTATGGCTGAAATCTTTCCACTGGTCCCTATAACCATCTAGATCATCAAGCACCCCCATGAGGTGCTCCCTGGTGTGTACTCTAGCCGGTTGTAAACCCTAATCCCACATATTCCAAAGGAGATCCTCACAATCTACCCTCGTGCTACATGTCCAAATCAAAACCTCAAAGTATGACACAAAAAACCCCATGAACCGTCTAACTCCTAGACAAGATACATATCTAAAAGTACCCTCACTTTATAATGCACCCATCCATACCGTTATACCAAGGTAGACCATTAGGAGCAAAGACAATTGGTACCCCACATAAGACCCACTAGACAACCAATATCTGACATTAGAATCTTCCTCTACCTCTCATGAGCATAAACAAGGCAAGGAGTAAACTCTCTAGTCAACTCATCTTCTATCTCAACCTACCAAGTCTAGAGAGCTCACAAAACAGTGTCCTCCTTCTCTTCTCTAGCTAGTCAAGTGACTCCTTGATCACCACAAATGGAGGTAGGGGTGCAAAAGCTTCACCAACTTGTGGTCTCCAAGCAATAATATCCATGTTAAGTGTCAATACACTAGGCTCTCTCCTCAAAACACCAACTATATCTAGATCAATCTATGTCTCCACTAAATACATCTCTCTCTCCATTGAACATGTATCTCTCTTGAAACATTAGACAAAAAGTCTAACCCACCCGTCTAAGATCCTTGAGTGACACTCTCTATACCAATGGTTGAGTCCCACAAGTGTTGATATTTATGCTATCAATCTATGTCAACCTATAATAGTGAAGCTAAGAAAGTCTAGTCCTAGCTTTGTGGACAAAGGCATGCCTCTCTTCAAAGGCCTCATCTAGTAATCTCCTCATTTGATCTAGTGAACTCTAGACTACTTAGAGGTTGGAGATTGTGTAATCTCCAACCTCTTTATATTATTTAAAAACATCCTCATGTAGAACATCTCATGAATCCTATAAGCCTCAACCATCTCTTCATGATACCTCAAATGTGAGTCTAGTGCATCCAATCTCCTTATGAACATGCTCCCTCTTCAGCCTCTTTATAACAATATAGAGTTTAGCAATGAAGTTAGTAGGGCTAACGAAGTAGCAAATAAGACAAATTAGCCTAGATATTCCAGAAGTATCTAGGAAACTTCTTCGGAAGCTTCCCGGCTAGCTTAGCTTGCCCTTCAAGTAAGTAGCTTCTAGAAGCTTCCAACTAGCTTAGCTTGCATGCCAAGTAGGCGGCTTTTGGAAGGAAGCTTCTTGGGAAACTTCCTGGTTAACTTGGCTTGCACTCTAAGAAAATGGCTCAAGAAAGCTTTTTGAGAAGCTTCTCAAGGGCCTTGTATGCTACATATAAATACCAAAGCTGAAGCTCATGCTAGACATTTGGATTTTTCTGTCATTCCAACATCCCAATGTGAGCTTCCATTCTCCTATTTCTCTCCTCGGTCTTGGTTCTTTACATTGGTATCAGAGCAAGAATGGGATGGATGGAATTTATGGACCACCAAATCCACTTCCACCAAACCATTGAGATTTTCATGTCTAGATATTACCCAAGCATCGGTTCACACAATTCATCACCTTGTGTTTTGGGCAGGATTTTCTATATATGATCACCTTGTCTGAGGAACACTTGATACTTCCGGTTGTAACTTATGGAGAACGGTGGACATGCTGTATTTATGTGTTAATCAATTAGATAAATTGGGAGTAGTGGGATAGAGTAGTAGCTATGGCAGCAACACCATATGTTATCCTTGCGATGCAACAACAAATTGAACACCTTACTCAATTATTGGATGGACTAGACCAACAACAATGAGAACATATATAGAGAGTGCCAATTAGAGATAGAGAAGATTACATTTGATTTTCAAAACCCAAGGTGTTTGAAGGCAAGAATCTTTTGAGCACAATGGAGAATTTTGTGTTTGATTGCAATGTTACTTTGAAGCCACCAATCTTCAAGATGAATGGAAAAAGATTCTCTTGGCTTCTAGCCAATTGGATGGTGTGGAAAAACTTTGGTGGCTATTTCAAGGGGAGCAAGCTAAATGAAAGATTGTTGCACCAATTTTGACATGTGCAAAATTCAAGGATGCAATACTTGGTCAATTTCAAACTAAAAATGCCACCCAAGCTGCACAAGATAAATTGGCAGAGTTGAAGTAGATTAGCTCAGTAAGAACTACATCACAAAATTTGAGAACATCATCATGCAAATTCCAAATATACAAGAATATGAAGTTTTGGATTGATTTGTGCAGGGATTGAAGTCACAAACCAAATTGGAGTTGACCATGCAAGAACCACAAAATGTAGAAGAAGCCATTAAATTGGCTTTGATTCCTTGGTTGTGACAACTTGGTCTTGACCTTGACCCATACAAAGCTTACCACTACACTACGCATGGGTTGAAGAACCAACACCAATAGAGATTGATGCTATCCAATAGAGACCACTTGGTACAACAGATAGAGAAAGATTGTGACAAAATGGAGGTTGTTTTTATTGTTTCCAAGTTGGACATTGCATTGCTGAATGTCCACTTAGGAATGTGTAACCTTGACAAGTTGCCCAGATGGAGTTTGTGGAACAGAATGACCAGGGAAATGAGGAATCCCAATAGAAGATTTTGAGCCGTCTATTGGGAACTTGATTAGTTTCAATTGGATCGAAGGCTCAATCTATGCAAGTTTGCTTCACTTGCAAGGTACAATATCTAATCAGAGTTATAGGTTTTTGGTCAATTCTAGAAGTTCAAAGAATTGCATGTTTATGCAAGTAGTGAAGGAATTGGGTATTCTTATCAAGCTAGTGATTGGAAGTAGATTGATGATGGTGAATGGTAGAAAGGGTTTTGCATTTTGTACCTCACATCTTGTTACTTTTAAGATTGGGAAGGAGTATTTGGAATGTTTGAGGTTTGTAGTGGCACCTCTACACTATGATGTCATTCTAGGACTACCTTGGCTTGAACATCATAAGTTTCAATTTGATTGGACTCGATGACAAATTCAAGTACAACACCAAGGTAGGAATTTCCAATTAGGTTGTCTGGCACCTTTGACTTAGACACCTAAGCATAGTCAATCCCAAGATAGGAAGTTTGTTGATAAGGTGGCCATAGAGCATGCCTTGAAGAGAGAGGAGCTCCAAGATAGGAAGTTTACCAAGAAGGCAACCATGGAGCAAGCTTTGAAGAGAAATGAGTCCCTAGATGGGAAGTTTGTTAGTGAAGCAGCCATAGAGCAAGCTTTGGAGGAAGATAAGTATTTTTTTGCGGTGTGGATCAAGCTAATAACACAAGGAAAATCTGAGGAGAGCCAAGAGCTTCATCAAGCAATGGTTGATCAGATAGTTTAGGAGTTTGTGAACGTGTTTCCAAATGATCTGCCAAAGGGATTACCTCTGATCATGGTATGCCCTTCAAGATTGAGTTATTGCTAAGGAGTACTCTAGTGAGTAGACCAATCTATTGGCTCTCACTAAAGGAGTTGGAGGAGTTGCAAACAACACTTATGGAGTTGTTGGGGAAGTACTTCATAAGACATAGTATGTCTTCTTGGGGAGCACCTGTACTATTCATTCCAAAGAAGGATGGAGGACTTTGTTTCTGTATTGATTAACATGGGCTCAATAAGCAAACAGTGAAGAATGCACATCTCTTGCCTCGGATTGATGACTTACTTGATCAATTGAGTGGAGCACAATACTTTTCCAAGCTGGATCTTTGCAGCGGCTATTGGCAAATCCCCATTGATAGGGAGGATGTGCAAAAGATGGCCTTTCACACAAGGTATGGGCATTTTGAGTGGAGAGTTCTACCTTTTGGGCTCACTAATGCTCCAAGAATCTTCATGGATCAGATGCATCAGATGTTGGATGAACTATTGGATCGGTACATGGTGGTGTTCTTGGATGATATCTAAATCTATAGCAAGACAAAGGCAAAACATGTGAATAACGTGTGAGAAGTTCTAAGACAACTACAACAATGGAAATTTTACTGCAAGAAGTCAAATTGTGCCTTTTGGCAAAAGGAAGTTACCTTATTGAGGCACAAGATCTCATTGGAGGGGATCAAGATGGAAGAGGAGAAAATCAAGGCCATTATTGATTGGCCTACTCCAAAGGATACTACGGAAGTACGGGCATTTAATGGACTAACCAGTTTTTACCAACGGTTCATCCATTATTATGCTCATGTGGCTACACCATTGACTGACCTCTTGGAGAAGAACTTGAGCTTCCAATGGACCACCAAGCACAAAGAAGCAATCCAAAAGTTGAAACATATGGTGTCTTCAAGGCTCATTCTTCAACCGTATGATCCTCAACTACCTTGTGTGTTGATTTTGATGCTTCTAACTTTGCAATTGGAGCCGTGTTGCAACATGAATTCCTAGATGGACTACATCCCATTGCCTTTGTGTCTCACCGACTCAATGTTGCTGAAAGAAACTACTATGCTCGAGATCAAGGACAACTTGCAATGGTATATGCCACCAAGGTACGGAGGCATTACTTCTTGGGGAAACAAGTGATCATGCAAACTGATCACAAACCATTGTTGTAGACCTTATACTTGGAACACATGAAGAGTTGACATCATCGATAGGAGGAACAACTCCAATTGTTTGACATCAAACTTGAGTATAAACCAGGTCAGTTCCACATCATTCTTGATGCTTTATCACAATGACCTAATTTGAAGTCTCTTCCTTTCATCACAATGGCAATTACGATGATGTCAATTGACTCCAAGGTCCAAAATGAGTTTTAGTCAGCTCTACAACAAGATCTCTTCTTCCAAATCATACATTGTTGCCTTACAACATACAACAAGGACTACAACACCTTCTCCATCAAGGAGAGCCTTCTATTCCATGAAGACCAGATCTATGTTCCAGCCAAAGGTGATCTTCAACTTGTGCGCCTTCAAGAAGCCCATGATTAACCCATAGTTAGTCACATGGGTGTGGACAAGACCTTGGGTACCCTTCAACGTAGATGGTGGTGGCCTAACATGACGCGAGATGTTTGAGAATTTGTTAGATTGTGTGAGAGTTGCCAACACAACAAGGCCAACAACCAGAAGCCGAGTGGAATCCTTCAACCACTTGCCATTCTATCCACTTGATGGGAGCATGTGAGCTTAGATCTCATCACATCCTTGTCCAAGACAAAGCAAGGACACACAACAATTGTGGTGTTTGTGGATAAGCTTAGTAAGCAAATCCACTTGGCACCAACCTGTGATACCATGGATGCTCCAACATTAGCGCAAATCTACTTAGACAATGTGTATCATGCAACATGGGATGCCATGTGTACTCATCTCCGACCGTGATCCTTGATTTATCGGGAAGTTTTGGCAAACATTCTTTTAGATACTCGGCACCAAGCTTGCTTTGTCCACAACCTATCATCCTCAAATTGATGGACAAACCAAACATGAAAATCATACATTGAAAGATATGCTCTGTAACTTTGTGAGTGTCCACCATACCAATTGGGATGAATGCCTTATAGCTACTGAATTTGCCTACAACAATTCCAAATAGGCAAGCACAAGATTTTCTCCTTTCTTTCTCAATTTTGGCCAAGATCCACTTGTTTGAAATTCTCTTCTTGCTCCCTCTCCATCTTAGGTTCCTCATACTTCAACATTCTTGAACACTATATCCCAATATCTCCAACAAGCCAAATCTCACCTCCTTGTTGCTTAGAATCATCAAAAGCAACATGTGGACCACCATCATTATGATATCACCTTTGAAGTTGGTGATAAAGTCATGTTATCCTCTAGTAACCTCCCTCTCTCCCTTGATACCCAAGTTTTGTAAACTTGCCCCTAATGGGATAAGACCCTTTGATGTCACCTAGATTGTCTCTCTTGTTGCCTATCGACTTGCCTTGCCTTGCCTTGTCATATGCGTATCCATTCTGTCTTTCATATTTCCAAGTTGAAACCCTTTGTTTCTAACCCCTCTTCCTTTTCCTCTCGAGTCCAACCTCCCCCTCCTCCTGTCCCTATCAATGATCATGAGGAGTATGAAGTTGATTGTATCCTTGCGTGTCACCATATTCAACAAGGCCGTCGACAACATACGGAGTACAAGGTCCTTTGGAAAGGGTATCCACTTCATGATGCCACATGGGAACCTCTTTCTCACCTCCAAAATGCACAAACAACCATCCAAGAGTTTGAAGCTTCATTGGCGATGAGGACATCACCAACTAGCGGTGGGAGAATATGTAACAATATGGAGTTTAGAGATGAAGTTAGTAGGGCTAATGAAGTAGCAAATAAGACAAATAGAATATTCTAGAAGTATCTAGGAAACTTCTTGGGAAGCTTCCTGGCTAGCTTAGCTTGCACCTCAAGTAAGTAGCTTCTAGAAGGAAGCTTCTAGAAGCTTCCAACTAGCTTAGCTTGCATGCCAAGTAGGCGACTTCTAGAAGGAAGCTTCTTGAGAAGCTTCTTAAGGGCCTTGTATGCTACCTATAAATACCAAAGCTGAAGCTCATGCTAGGCATTCGGAGTTTTCTCTCATTCCAGCATCCCATGTAAGCTTCCATTCTCCTATTTCTCTCCTTGGTCTTGGTCCTTTACACTTTCACTCTCCTACATACTATAAGCCTCAACATTAGAGAATGATGTCTCATCTTAGTGTCTAGTGCCTCTAACTCTCACTAAGAACATGCTCCTTCTCCAACCTCTCCATATGGACACTCTCCCTCTCCACACAATTTACCTCTCTCTCAAGTCACTCATCTTTCCTAGCTCCACAACATGTAAGGGCCTCTCGCTATCATGGCATTATGAAGGATGTGTCCCCTCTACCTCCATGTCCATTCTCTCAACTCCAACACCTAATTGGCTATCCTCTGTCCTATGTACACCACTCAAGGAAGGACATGGCTCCTCCACCTCCACCTCCATGTCCACATGCACATCATCACATACCTCTCCCACATGTTTATTAGTGCATCTCTTTCACATGTTCATCTCAAGCTCTCATCGGGTACTCCTCATCTCCTCTCATTGTATACTCCTTATCTCTCATAAGGAAATCAACATATACAACATGGAGATGATGCTCTTGGCATAAACAACACTAAAATTCATACATAGAACATGTGCCAAACAACTCTAAACATCATACTCAGGAAATGCACAAATGATTTAAACCATCACCAAAGCAATATATCTAAAAAATAAACAATAAGTATCAAAACGAGTGAACCTAAATTTCTCATGAAAATAACCTATACTCTCACTCACCATCATCCAATGCCTCATCTCCCTTGTATATGAAGTACTCTTGGTCTTGTTGAAGGCTCTCATATCTAACCTCATCCTCACTAGTAACATCACTCTCAAGGAAACAATATGTGAGAATATGCTCTACAAAAGTATGCTTGAATCTCCTATCATCCAAGTGGTGGCACTACCTATGTAACAAAACCAACTCAGGCTCAATAGCTGGCACTTTCAGATCTACCAAATCATAATCCTCATCACTAGACCTCACCATCTTAGTCTTCATATGAAGAATAAAATGTCCATGAACCACCTTTGTCACCCTTGAAGGAATAAACAACAAACACACTATTTGGAAAAAAAAGTCTCCATGTCAAATATGCACACAAATGTGCCAAGTATCTCCTAGCAACAAGATCTCACATTGGGAACAAATCCTAAACTAGAGGGTGCGGAATTGACCTCCTTTAAGGGGGTTGCTCTGCCTTCCTAGGCAAGGCAATTGCTTCCCTAGTCATACTACCTAAAATCATGAGAGGTCTCTCAAGAATATTTCCACAATGAATGTTCTTGTCCTATGTCCTAACAAACTCTGTGCATGCTAGAACTTGAAAAATACAAGCCACAATTATAACTAATTTTAACAAAATAGCCAATATGTGGGTCTACATAGGCACAAAAATTGTGGTATGCATAAACATCGGTATGCACATACAATAATATATATAGGAAGTGGTATGCATAGGCATTGGTATATGTAGGAACTCTGGTATGCATAGATGATAGAATGTGCAAAGAATTGAGAAGGTCATGCATGGTTTAACAATTCAAAACATATGCAAAACCCACATTGAACACATAATGAACACAATTTATGTAGATGTTGAATACACATTAGAAGTGAATTAAATGTGAATATGAATTAAAATCACATGTGGGATCAGGTACTCCATTGGGATGGAGTACCACTTGAAGGCCCAAAAAAACTAGGTCAGACTATTGGATGTTCTCCACTGAACGTCTAATACTAGTTTTATCCAACCTACACCAATTGATGAAAGTCATATTATCATAGAGAAAGGATCGAACTCAATCAGCCAAGGACACTACTTGGTGTCACCCATGTTACCCTTTTCAAACACATGGATATACTTTTCCATCCCAACAGCAATGGAATCAAGAATCAAAATCAAGAATTGTAAGAGATAGTAAGTCAAGGCTATGGAGACCTGCTTATCTAAAGCTTAGAGAAATATGCCCATTACATAGACTCTTCCTCTTGCACAGACTCTAATATCTAGATTGATGCACTTTTGTGTGATTCATAATATGCAGGCTCTAAAATTCTCCTCCTAAACCCTAAGACCCATTTAATGAGCTTCTATTAATGTCTATTGCCTTTTTACCACTTCTAGAGCCTGTGCATACAATTGTGACATTTCAATTTCCTCCAAACCCTTCCTAAACCTTCAAAGTGAACCTTGACTTCCTAAACCCTCAAATTGAACCTTAACTATGACCCTAACTCTAACTATATGAGGCTGTCCTGTAACAGCCATTTGTGCATGTGTGTGGTATTGTGATATTTAGCTTGGTATTACAAGTACTTGAGAGATATTATTTATATAGAAATAAAGGATGGTTCTACATGAGTCATGATTAGCTAAAGCTAATCATAGCTAAGATAGAGGGGACCTTACTTTAGAGAAAGTGGAGAAGATGAGCACCACTATTTTGGATTCTATTGTGTTGACTTGGTATTATTCCTAGGTGTTTGGCTTTGAGGAAAGAGTTGAGAACTCTTAGGCCCGCAAGCCTTTTTGTTTTGGATTCTTCTATAATCCAAGGATAGCCCATGTGAAGGAATCCTTGACTTAGTGGTTAGGTCAAGATAAGACCACATGCTTAGGAGAATATTCTCATGAGTATGGATATTCTTTTAGCTTTTTGACTTTAATTTTTTTTTAGCCTAATAACTTGAGTTACTCCAATATTTGGTAACTTTGTTGCATAATACAAGTATAGAAAGTAGGGGTGAGGAGGTACTCATCATCCTTTCATTTGCAACTATCTCTCTCTCATTGAGTTCTTTAGTGAGCAATGGTTTGAGTCTTGGAGTGTTAGCCTTGGAGGAGTATGATGGAGTTGGGGTTCTTTGCCCTCTTAGTCCATGGTATGCTACCAAATTAGCCATCCAAGGTTCATCTTGAGTGAGAGACAGGCGGGCTCACAGGTCCACTAACACTGTCTCCTACCTTGGGTTCAATCTTTAAGTCTTCCTCTATTGAATTGGTGACACCAAATCCTCCAGTCAACTTCACTTCTTTGAACGGACATTGATATCTTCTACTCCCACCCAATTTTAGCATAGTGAGCACATTCTTCTTGAATTGTCTTCATATAGGTTTGCTCATCTTTGTCTACATCTCAACAAAGGTCAAGATGGAAACGAGACACCATCCTATGTTTCTCCTCCAATTCAGCAAGTTCAATCCCAAATTAAAATGTGCCTCAAATGGTACAAAATAATGTGGAGGTGCATTCATTCTCCAATTCCCCATCATCTACCTTGTTCACCGGTGAAAACATCTGACCCAATCCACCTTCTTCTTGCAAACAATTGATGGAAGAACACCACCTATTACTTCATTCATTACATAAGTGGTATGCTCAAGTTTTAGCATTGCCATCAGAGCCCCAATGATACTTTGCCTCATCAGGTCCTTTTAGATATCTGCCTTGTATTCATTCTTGGATTCACAATTGCTAGATGTGATTTTTGCCATAAACCCTAGAAAACCCAAATTCCAATTCCAAACCAGAAATATAATGTGAAGCCTACTAAGGAATTTGATCATTGTGATCATCTCCAATCTTTGAATTGTTGGATTCTTCACCAAAGTGAAGGAATCTACTTACCACACTTCATTGGCATTGTGTGCTTTCTAACCCTTGATAGTTGAAAAATCAAACCTTCTCATAGACCAAAAATTCTAACTTCTTGAGAGGCATAAGATAAAGTCTTGACATTTCAAAACTTCCTTGACAAAGTCTTAATGTTATAGTATTCCGCTATGAGGTCATTCTT
The DNA here is from genome assembly GCA_948567375.1 of Lunularia cruciata. NCBI lineage: Eukaryota > Viridiplantae > Streptophyta > Marchantiopsida > Lunulariales > Lunulariaceae > Lunularia > Lunularia cruciata. Next base: position 48,851,210 of record OX419755.1, on the reverse strand, counting down.
TAGTCAATCTTTGATTGATACATAGATCATGTGTGTCTATTTTCTGTCACTCTCAACTTTCACCCCTTTGAAGTAGCCATTTTCTTTACCCATACTTTTTAGATTTATTAGGCTTGAGGAAAGTTTGTTACATTTTCTCCAGGTTGTGTTCATCACTCCAATGCAAAGAACCTTACTTTGGGTCTACCACCTTGTAAGTCTGACCCAAGGCCTTCGTCCCTTGACATGAAGTTGATTTCTTTGGGTCTTCTCCAAACACATGATTCATCTATCTTCTTCCTTATTTGGCTTCAATTCAGCTCCAACAATACACTTCTTCTTTAAAACTCATCAAAACAAAAACTATGGGTACCATAATGAGCATGAACCAGATGTCGTGCATATATACATTGCTACACAAGATACATCACTATCAACATCATACACATTAGAAGCACAACTCACACATAAGTCATACATAGACTCTAAAGTGCCACAATAATCAGATTGTTTACCACTCTCAACTCAACTCAACTCAACTCAGATCAGTACTTGATCTGTCACTCTATAAACTGCCAACAACTGGGCACTGATTACAGTCAAGCCACACCCACTCCAACATAGAGAATCAAGGTGACGCTTGCCGGCCTCTATCCACCATAGCCAGGAACTCGAAGACTCAACATCAGAGAAGTGAGCTCTCTAGAGCTGCACTTCAAAAGTATACCCCCTGGACTCGAGCTAGGTCTGAACCCTAACAGTCCTGCTGAAGGCACACTTGACGGTGCAAATGGTGCAAAGTGACGGTGGGCCCAACCGTGAAGTTAGTACCCCAACCACAGAATCTGACCGTCGGAAAGTAGTCTCTGAGAAATTGCTGAAATAACTCTAACTACTATCACTGGAACTCCAGTGTCCAAGCATCTAGATGCGACACTACAAATGGTGTGAGATAGATCTTTGTGGCAAGTGCAAAAAAATGTTATGATGGATGTGCTGGGGCGACATAAATTTGCAACCTGGATGAAACCTACTCTTAGTGTTAGGTTTGGAATCTTTTCTCTTATCTTTTATTGTGTCCAAATGACATATATGACTAGTATGTTATGATAAAATCCAATATTGTTCATTGATTTTTCACTTCTACATTATAATCTAATAGTCATTTACAAGAAAAATTCCACTTGTTCTATAAATTCAAACTAGCTAGATTTCATATGATCAATAGTGTAGTCCAATAACTTAAAAAATTAGCGTATTGTTAGATCAAAGTTCAAACTTAGGTTGTGATTAAGTATATCTCTAGACTTCTTACAAGATATTACATTTCTCCAACACAAAGTCTATATTGAACACTTCAAATCCATTGCTTCTTATGAAGTTTCCTTTAAATCCATATGTGCTTATTAATTTTTATCATGGAAAGCTATTGCTATAGCAAGAGTTTTGCTTATGAGAAAATGTAAACCTCTTGGAGATGGCAAAAAATTGATTTACAAAATAATGACGGCTAATAGTACATTCTCACTCCATACCTAAATCAGAATGTAGATTGTGAGAGCTCATTCTTGTCTATAGATGAAAATCATTAGAATTTATAAGTCCATAATCTATTGAGTAAAGTTCCTACAAATTTTCTTAATGAAAGTTATTTGAAAGTTAATGTAATTCATTATCTCAATTAGATATTCTATAGAGTTTGAAAATGGAAGTTGAGAGGTTCATAAAAGTCTCAATTCATTTAATTATGAACTTTCCTATTGTTATAATTGTAAATACTCCCTCAATAAGAAATCTATAACTCCTTGCTCATAAGTCAAATCTAGGCATCTAAGAGTTAATGGAAAACCTCAATCCATTAAATTACCCACTTCTTATCCTTATAATGATCAAAACTCTTTCAATCAGGAATCTATAACTCCTTGCTCATAATTCAAATCTAGGCACCTAAGACTTAATGGAAAATTTCTATGGTCCACTATAAGCACACAAAATCTAAGGCTAAATAGGCTATCTATAAGATATGGTTAAGGCTATACAATCTAGTAGATTTTGATGCAAATTCCAACATGAAACAAATAAATGTATTCCACATCTTGGACTCAAAACACTATAGTGCTCATATTTTTCCAAATTTTAAATTGTTTTCTCTTATATATATATATGGTAGGATAATTTCTTATTAGTGGCGTGCAACCTTCTAGGTGATTTTAATTTGGAGTTGTGTTTGCACACATAATGGTACAAAGGGAACAAGTACAAAGCTGAAGAGAATAATGCAAAAGGAGTCACGTCTAAAGTGTGGTTAGAGGCAAAGAACTCAAGTACAAAGGACCTTTGGACCCAAAGAATATACACCAAATTTAAATACGTCGCCTCTTTGATAAAGAACTGCCACCAAAGATTGTTTGCATTTACCAAAGTGCTTGCATATATCAAGTTCACTTATAGCAATTCCACTTTTTGCTAGCATTCTCAATTTCAAAGCCAAAGAGCAAGTAGCAAACCAAACCTTTGTAGTCTACGTAAATTTTCACCATCCTTTCTTGTTTTTCTTAAATTTTTTTATAATCTTTGCACGCAATAAGAAACATGGTGTTTGTCTAAAAACCCATGACAAAGATCCTTGAGGCTATCCTTTGTGCCTTGATAATGAACAAGTGGGAAATTTACTATAGGAGTGATTTGGTCTAGAGTTAACATCTCTCTTCTTACTTTAGAATTAAGAGATGAGTGATTTGGGATCATCCATGAGATGAAGAGGAGGAATGATAATACTACAAGAAATCTTTGAGGGAATCTTTTTGCTTGGATAAAGAAGATCTAGAAAAATTTTCTTGATCTTGATTCATGTCAACCAAGGAGTATGAGATTGAGTACAATTTGGGCCCATATACAATGAGTTGAATAACCAAATCCCTACATCCTTCAATAAAAATGGTCCACTAACAATGGCTAGAGGGTGGCAGTTATAAAGACCAAGCCTAAAAAGTGGTTGTGGATGCAATGATGAAAGTCATTTGACTCAAGCAAACAACCTACTTCAACAAAAATCAATCAATTTTCTTCAAATATATATATCAAGGGGAGCAAATCAATGAGAAAACATGTTCTATTTGTAGGCAAAGAGCATGTGCAAAGATTTTGAGGAAGATGGTAGAGCAACTTACTTAGCCCCATTTTCTATCCACTTCTACACACAACTTAACTTACTCATGAAAGGAGAGCACAAGAAGTTCCCCAACCACTACCACCCAACAAGGTACTTCACCTCATAGCATGAAGGTTGGTCCATCATAAAGAAGTATCAAGATGCAAATATGGAGTACAAGTAGACTAGAAACTTTGTACTAGTGGATGACAAAGGGATCACAACTACAATTAAGACAATGAAGAAGAAAAAAGCTCCATCAAGATGTTAGAACCTATTTAAGAGACCAAGAAAGAATCCTCATATCATAGATGTGTCTTTTGAGGAAGAAGCAAAAGACTTCAATGACAAGGATCAAGAAGAAGAGAAAGATTTGTTTACCTTGTAGGTATCTACATTAGGATCAAAAGACAAAGACCAGTACAAAAATGTGCAATCTGCCCTAAATCTAGAGGAGAAAAAATCAGACAAAGCTAATCAAGAAGACAAGTCAAAGACACCCAAGAAGAAACCCAAATTTGGGTCAAATAAATACCTAAATCCAATCAAGAAGTGGATGTTCCTTAAGGAGAACAAGAGCATGTTCTTGAAGGAGAACAAGTGGAGCCTAAGGAGAACCTTGCAAAATAAAAAGCTTGAAGGAAGGTGGACATCAAGTCCAAAGGCAAAGACCTTCTTAGTGGAGTATAGACAAAAGTGAGGGGAAGATAGGTGAAAAAATATAGAGTTTAGCAACAAAGTTTAGCAACAAAGTTTAGCAACAAAGTTAGTTAGGGCTAACAAAGTAGCAAATAGGACAAATTAGCCTAGAATATTCCAAATATGAAACTTCTAAGGAAGCTTCTTGACTAGCTTAGCTTTCACCCCAAGTAGGTAGCTTCTAGAGGGAAGCTTCTAGAAGCTTCCAACTGGCTTAGCTTGCATGCCAAGTAAGGAAGTTTCTTGACAAGCTTCGTGGTTGACTTGGCTTACATTCCAAGAAATACCAAAGCCAAAGGCCTTTTATACTCCATAAAAATACCAAAGCCAAAGCTCATGCTAGGTATTCAAAGTTTCCTTCATTCAAGTGTCCCAATGTGAGCTTCTATTCTCCTATTTCTCTCCTTGGTCTTGATCTTTTACATTTTTATAGAGTAGAAATAGGATGGATGGAATCTATGGACCACCAAATCTATTTCTGCCAAACCAATAGGATTTCTATGTATGGGTACTATCCAAACATGATTTCACATAGTTCATCACCTCACGCTTTGGGCAAGATGTTTTGAATACAATCACCTTGTTCAAGGAACCCTTGGTACTTCCGGTTGTAACTTATGTAGAATGATGGACATATTATATCTATATGTTTATAAATTGGATAGATTGGGGTTGGTGTGATAGAATAGTAACCATAGAAGCAATGCCCAAGGTTATCATTGCTATGCAACAACAAATTGAGCACCTTACTAAATTGTTGGATGAATAAGATCATTGATGACAAGAATATGTAGAGAGAGTACCAATTTGAGAAGGAGAAGACCAAATTTGATTTCCAAATCCTAAGGTTTTTGAAGGCAAGAATCTCTCGGGTGCAATGGAGGATTTGTGTTTGACTATGAATGTTATTTCAAGGCTATTAATCTTCAAGATGAACAAAAATTAATTCTCTTGGCTTCCAACTAATTGGATGGAGTAGCAAAGCTATGGTGACGATTCCAAGTGGAGCAAGCTAAATGGCAAATTATTGCACCAATCTTGACATGGGCAGAATTCAAGAGTGCAATAATTGGTTGATTCCAAGCTATAATTGCCACACGAGCTGCATGAGATAGGTTGGCAGAGTTGAAGTAGATTGGCTCTATAAGAAGTTATATCACATAATTCTAGAACACCATCATGCAAATTCAAAATATATTGGAAGGTGAAGCTTTAGATCAATTTGTGAGGTGCTTGAAATCATGAACCAAATTAGAGGTAACTATGCAAGAGACACAAAACTTGGAAGAAGCCATGTGGTTGGCCAAATGCTTTGATTCCTTGGTTGCAACAACATGGTCTTGACCTCAACCTCCAAGAAACCTACCAATACACTACACATAGGTGGAAGAGCCGGCATCAATGGAGATTGATGCCATTCAATGAAGACTACTTGGCATTGTAGATAGAGAAAAATTGCAATAGAATGGTGGTTGTTTCTACTGTCACCAAATTTGACATCACATCATTGAATATCCACTCAAGAATGGGTGATCTTGACAAGTCACCCAGATGGAGTTTTTGAGTAGAATGATCAAGGAAATGAGGAATCCTAGTAAGAGATTTTAAGCCACCTATTAAAAAATTGATTAGTTCCAATGGGATCAAAGACTCAACGTATGCAAGTTTGCTTCACTTGCAAGGTATGATATCTGATTGTGGTTGTGGGATTTTGGTTGATTTGGAAAGTTAAAAAAATTGATTGTCCATGCAATTAGCAAAGGAATTATATATTCATATCAAGCTAGTAATTGGAAGTAGATTGATGATGGCGGATGGTAGAAAGGGTTCTGCATTCCGTACCTTGCATCTTGGTACCTTCAAGATTGGGAAAGAGTATTTAGAGTGTATGAGGTTTGTAGTGGCACCTCTACACTATGATGTCATTCTAGGTCTACCTTGGCTTGAACGTCATAAGGTTGGATTGGATTTGATTACAAATTCAAGTACAACACCAATGTAGGAATTTTTGATTAGGTTGTTTGGCACCTCTGAGTAAGACACCTAAGAAAAGTCCGTCCCAAGATGGGAAGTTTGTCGAGAAGGTAGCCATAGAGTAAAATTTGAAGGGAGATGAGTCCAAGATGAGAAGTTTGTCAAGAAAGCAATCATGGGGCAAGCTTTGAAGGGAGATGAGTCCATAGATGGGAAGTTTGTCAGTGAACAACTATAGAGCAAGTTTTGAAGGAAGATAAGTCTATTTTTGTAGTGTGGATCAAGCCAATTGCACAAGGAGAATTTAAGGGGAGTCAAGAGCCTCATCAAACAATGGTTGATCAAATAGTTCAAGATTTTATGGACATATTTTTGGATGGTCTATCAAAAGGATTACTCTCCAATCATGGTATGCCCTTCAAGATTGAATTATTGCCAAGGAGTACTCCAATGAGTAGACCAATCTCTTGGCTCTCACCAAAGAAGTTGGAGGAGTTGCAAACAACACTTACAAAGTTGCTAGAGAAGAATTTCATACGACATAGTATATCTCCTTGGGGATCATTGGTACTATTTGTTACAAAGAAGTACTGAAGACTTCATTTTTGTATTGATTATTGGGGGCTCAATAAACAAACAATGAAGAATGTGTATCATTTGCCTTGAATTGATGACTTGATCAATTGAGTGGAGCATGATACTTCTCCAAGTTGGATCTTTGTAGTAGCTATTGGCAAATCTCCATTGATAGAGAGGATGTGAAAAAAACTACCTTTTGCACAAGGTATGAGCATTTTGAGTAGAGAATTTTATATTTTGGGTCATGAATGCTCTAGCAATCTTCATGGATAAGATGCATTGGATGTTGGATGGACTATTGGATTGATACGTGGTGGTGTTCTTGGATGACATTTTAATCTATAGCAAGATATAGGCAAAACATGTGAATCATGTGCGAGAAGTCCTAAGATGACTAAGATAATGGAAATTTTACTATAAGAAGTTGAAGTGTGCCTTTTGGTAGAAGGAGGTTACCTTCTTGGGTCACAAGATCTCATTAGAGGGGATCAAGATGGAAGAGGAGAAAATCAAGGCCATTACTGATTGGCCTACTCCAAAGGATGCTATAGAAGTATGGACATTTAATGGATTGGCCAATTTTTACCAATGGTTCATCCACTAATATGCCTATGTGGCCGCACCATTGATTGATCTCTTGGAGAAGAACTCAAGCTTTTAGTGGACCACCAAGCACAAAGAAGCATTGCAGAAGTTGAAACACATAATGTCTTCAAGACCCATTCTTCAACCATATGATCCTCAACTAACTTGTGTGGTTGATTTTGATGGTTCTTTGTGATTAGAGTCGTGTTGCAGTAAGAATTCCCAAATGGATTATATCTCATTGCCTTTGTGTCTCATTGACTAAATATAGCTAAAAGGAATTACTCTACTCAAGATCAAGAACAACTAGCAATGGTATATGCCACAAAGGAATGGAGGTATTATCTCTTGAGGAAACAAGTGATCATGTAAATTGATTACAAACCATTGTTGTAGCCATATACTTGGAACACATGAAGAGTCGACATAATCAATGGGAGGAGCAACTCCAATTTTTTAGCATTAAACTTAAATACAAACCAGGTTGGTTCTATGTCATCCTTGATGTCCTATCATGATGGCCTGATTTGAAGTCTCTTCCTCTCATCACGGCAACTATTACAACAATGTCAATCAACTCCAAGGTCCAAAATGAGTTAGGTCAACTCTAAAACAAGATCTCTTCTTCCAAATGGTACAAGGTCATCTTGCAACATGCAACAAGGAGTACAACACCTTCTTCTTCAAGGAAACCTTCTATTCCATGAAAATTGGATATATATTCTAGCCAAGAGTGATCTTTGACTTTGACTTGTGTGCCTTTAAGAAGCCTATGACTTACTAATTGTTGGTCACATGGGTGTGGACAAGACCTTGGGTACCCTCCAATGCCAATGTTGGTTGCCCAACATGACACAAGATGTTCAAGAGTTTGTTCAATCGTGTGAGAGCTGCCAACATAACAAGGCCAGCAACCAAAAACCAAGTGGACTCCTTCAACCACTACCCATTCCATATGCTTGATGGGAACACGTGAACAAGTGGATCTCATCACGTCCTTGCCCAAGTCAAAGCAAGGTCACCTAACAATTGTGGTGTTTATGGATAAGCTTAGTAAGCAAATCCATTTGGTGCCAACTTTTGATACTATGGATGCTCCATCATTGGCATAGATCTACTTTAACATTGTCTTCAAAGCATCATGAGATGCCTCATGTTCTCATCTCTAACTATGATCCTTGATTCACTGGGAAATTTTGGAAAGCACTTTTCTATATACTCGGCACCAAGCTTACTTTGTCCATGGACTATTGTAATACCAATAGCTAAACACATGATCTAGAGGTCAAATTTGGTTTGGTAACATTTGGAGGGATGCTATACATGATGGACTAAATAGTTCAGATAGAGGTATCACCAAAAGAGTACTACTAATAGGGCAAAAACCAAAACAGACTTGAAAACCTTAGAACTAACAGCTAGACATATGATCTAGGGGTGAAATTTGGTCTGATAATATCTGAAAGGATTTTATACATGATGGACTAATAGATCAGAAAGAGGTATCACCAAAAGGATACTTCTACTAATAAGGCATATATGCCTAAAATCATGAGATAATTTTGAGGACCTAAATGGATAAATTAGGCCTTGAAAATAGGCAAATCCATTTCCCAATGAAGAAATGGCTGGCCTTCCCTCCCCCAAGTTTATCTCATAAAGAGCTTTCCAATGGTATCTCACCTATACAATTTGGAGATTCCTACAAGAAGATTCCTTATAGATTCCTTTTGGTCAAAGTTGGTTTGACCAACCAAATAGGATCAGAACCAACATGTCACCCATGCATGAAACCAATCTAAGGGTAGAGCTTGCTTACAAGTCACCAATCCATGTATTTGATCCAAGGATAGAGCTTCCTTTGGAGGAGTCTCCTTTGCTATATAATACAATCAAGGTGCTCCTTTGGGGCATTGAGTGTAAAACTTGTGTTTTCTCTTCTATGTTTTACTACTATCCTTAGATTACACCTATCATCCTCAAATTGATGTACAAACTGAATGTGAAAATTGCACCTTGGAGGATATGCTTTGTGCCTTCATCAACATCCACCATACCAATTGGGATGAATGTCTTATAGTTCTGGAGTTTGCATACAATAATTCCAAACAGGAAAGCACCAAATTCTCTCCTTTCTTCCTTAATTTTGGCCAAGATCCACTTGTTCCAGATTCCCTTCTTGCTCCTTCTCCATCTAATGTCTCTCATACTTCCACCTTCTCACCACTATATCCCTATTCCTCCAACAAGCCAAATCTCATCTCCTTGTTACTCAAAATTGGCAGAAACAATATGCGGACCACCATCATTGTGATCTCACTTTTCAAGTTGGTGATAAGATCATGCTCTCCTCTAGTAACCTACCTCTCCCACTTGATACCCAAGGTCATAAACTTGCCTCTAATTGGATAGGACCCTTTGATGTCACCAAAATTATCTCTCTTGTTGCTTATTGACTTGCCTTGTCTTGCCTTGCCTTGTCATATGCATATCCACCCTATCTTTCACATTTCTAAGTTGAAACCCTTTGTTCCTAACCCATCCTCTTTTTCCTCTCATGTCCAACCTCTTCCACCTCCTCCTGTCCCTATCAATGATCATGAGGAGTGTCACGCCATTTGTAGTGTTGCATCTAGATTGCTCAGACAATGGAGTTGTAGTGATAGTAGTTAGAGGTATTTAAATAGTTTCCAGTAGACTACTTTTTGACGGTCAGATTTTGTGTTTGAGGTATTGACTTCATGATGGGGCCTCTTTGCACCATTTGCACCATCGAGTGTGCTGTCAAGGGAACCATTAGGGGGTTTCAAACCTAGCTCGAGTCCAGGGGTATACTTTCAAAATGCAGCTCTAGAGAGCTCACTTCTCTCATGTTGAGCCTTTGAGTTTTTGGCTATGGTGGATAGAGACCGGCGAGCATCACCTTGATTCTCTTAGCTAGAGTGAGTGTGACTTGACTGTAATATTGATAGTTGTTGGCAGTTTATAGAGTGAAAGATCAAGTACTAATTTGAGTTGATTTGAGAGTTGTAAACAATCTGATTACATCAGAGAAGTGAAGTCAGGGGAAATCGGGTGCAAGAATTGAGTGTTGGTGGTATCTCCAAGACTTGCTGATTGTTGGTAGCTCAATTGGAGCTCAAGTTTTCTCTAGTGTGCAGAAGCTCATTCAATTTATATAGATTTGGTAGTGAGATAGATGGTGTGCGGAAGGGCTAGCTAAATTTTGGACAAAAGGAAGCAATTTTTGAGCAGTGGTTGTGATTTTGAGCTCAAGAGGTCAAAGTAGGACCAATTTGTTGCGGGCTCAGAAAGTGAAATTGAATGTGGAGTTGGGAACCCACTCCCATGAATTTGTAATTTGGAAAAACCCATTCTTTCAATTTGGCTTGAGTGAAGAGTTAGCAAAGGATTTGGCGGTCAGCCAACTTTAGGATTTATATCAAATTTTGCATCAGGATTTTGCCGGAGTTTACGTCAGATTTTGGCCAAATTTGGAGGAGTTTTGCTGGTTAGCTAGTTGGTTGGTTTAGAGGCTTTGAGGCATAGGGATGTGGACTATGAGAGGCTACAAAGGGCCCGCAAGCCAGCTTACTAGCATGAAGCTAGCTAGTTTAGAGTAGATCTTGGTCATTTTTGGGCAAAATTTGCCCATCTTGCTAGATTGTATGCAATAGGGTTTGACCTCTTAATCTCTTGTTCCTAGATAGGTGCCCTAGCAAATTGGTCCACCCTCACTTGTTGTCCTAGAGATTGGCTCACTATTATCTATACACTTGTAGCTTTGGCTAGGAGAAGCAATTTGATTCCATTCTTGGTGATCCTGGTAGCTTAGGACGTAGATACAAACTCCTCTTATGTCAAATGCAAAATGGTGGTAGAGTTAATCTCGGTGTTGCTTTATGAGATGGAGGATTGTTGTTTAGATTTCTTGTGATTGGAACACCTCCATTCTCAACTTCCTATTTTTGCACCATGTTTGTGTGAGGTGCCTTGACTTTTGAGCGTTGGTGCTCTGGTGTGCTCTCGGTAGTGAGCTAGAGTGATGACAAATCAGACTACCTTTTTTTCTCTCCGGTGAGGTAGGAAGTGATGACCTGTAGACCGTTAGAGTGCGTGTTGTGATGGTAGGTTATATGTCATCCTTTCTCCTAGTGTAGTTATCTTAGTTAAAGTTACATTAGTGGGTGGTATTCCGAGGATATTGGCACTTGGTGGTGCTAAGTTGGTGTTGGCACTTGGTGGGATACTTGCGGTTGCGGTTTGCGGTTGCAGTTTGTGGTTCCAATTTGCGGTTACTTTGTCATGAAAGAGTTCTTTGGGGATTCCAAAGGAGTTAGCCATGTAGTACATAATGGATTTACTCGGAGCGGTGCTCGGTATCAGCTTGTATCTCAAGTCCTAATGAGGAAGGAGATTGACTTTGAGTTGGAGTTTGACAGATGAGCTAATTCAGTTGAGAGTGCACCTGGTGTGTTTGCACCATTGTTGTGGGACATGGATGAGATTTATGGGGCCTCCAAAGGCCCTAGGCGTTACTCTGGTACAATGAGTACCATTGAGTTGGATGAATTCATCCAAGAGTTTGATAGTTGGTGTGATCTGTAGTAGATGCAAAACCCAACTTTTTTTACACCCTTCATGGCATGGAAGAGGCTGTTTCAACATTTGGAGGTTCCGCCAATGGATGACTACCATGAGTTCACGAGAGCTCACTTGGAGGAGATTGAGTTATGGAGACAGTATTGGTCTCCGAACTATGTCTCCATCACTTTAGGCACGGTTGCCAAGGGTAGATTGGCTATACCCACAAGTTCTAGCTTGAGTAGCATTGGCGGAGCTAGTGGAGGTGCACTAGCTAGAGATAGTGCTACCATGAGTGGAGGTACCGCTGTAAGAGGTGGTGTGGTACCAAGATTTAACCCCATGGTGGAGTTCTTCTAGTGTTCAAGGCAAAACTACCAGGGAGTGTGGATTGAGAAGTTGAGGAGCTTGCAAGAGTTCCAATGGAAGGCTAGAAAGAGCCTATGCAAGGCATACACTCGCATGAGGTGGCTAATCAATTTCACTCAAGGAGTAACTAAGGCCTAGACAGTCCAATTTTGGTATGGGATACTAGACAAGGAGTTGCAACATAGAGTTTGTGATGCTATATTGTTATAAGCTACTACACCTACTTTGGTAGTGGTTTTGGTTTGGCTGAGCGTATTGAGCTGAACATGGTGGAGGGTGGTGACATCTGGATTTGGTAGGGAGACCTCATCCACAACTGTTACTTCTTCTAGAGTCTAGTAGAGTGCACCACGCCCAGTTGGTTTTTGAGGATTGGGTGGACAGCCCTGATCCTATGGAGCAAGTGGAGGGCCTATTGTAGTTAGACCCTTACCTTCATTTTTGCGTCAACAACAGCCAATGAGTAGTGGTGATGCTTGTTGGACTTGTGGTGGACCTCACCATAAGAGAGAGTGTACTCAAGGCAATGGGCCAGTGAGTAGTGGTGATGCTTGTTGGACTTGTGGTGGACCTCACCATAAGAGAGAGTGTACTCAAGGCAATGGACCTGATACCTCGGGTGCATCACAGCCAACACATAGGCAGTGTGAGCATTGCCACAAATTTGGTCACACTAGTGACTGGGGCTTTGACCTACACCTGGAGTTATGGAGTGGTAGGACTGCCATGGAAAGTAGTAGAGGAGTTCTAGTTCATGGAGGATGAGGTGGTAGAGGTGGTGGTAAAGGATCTACACCTACTAGAGGGGCGGTACATGCCCTTACTTTTGATACAACTATGGCTACTCGGGTTGAGCATTTGGAGTAGAGATTGGCTAGTATGGCCATTGCTCAAAGGAGATCAGATTTAGGTGTTGAGGCTCATATGTTGGTGATAGAGATGCTTTGGACTTCATGTGCAGGGCAACATAGGTGGATGCATCTATAACAATGACTAGGAGTGCAGTACATGCTTTAGAGCCTAGAGGAGCATCAATGGAGTTGGACCCCACAGAGAGGAGAGGTTTGGAGATAGGTCAGACTTCCCTAGTCTTCCATACTCTTTGAGGCATTGCAGATGACATCCATGGCTCCTAAACGTCCTAGTGCAAGTGTGGTTGGTGGTGATGGGATGCATGATGGACTACCTACTAGTCAACAACTTGCTACTATACAGACTGAGTTGAGCATGATGTTGGGAGTGGCTCAACTAATTATGTGTTGCCCTTTTTTTTCAGCCAATGATATGTTTACATTGGGAGTTGACGTAGCCCTAGTGTTTCGGTTGGCTGCCACGCTTTGTGAGAGTAGGGATGATGTGGTTCCTACTACTAGAGCAGAGGTTGTTGATAGTGGAGGTAACTTGGTTGAGGAGCATGGGATATGTTCAATGACAGTTTATGGTAGGAAGCAATGGCTAGATTGGAGGAGTTAGCTAGACCGGCTTTTGAGAGAGCGCGGTTCACACCTGGTGTTGTCCTATTGGATAACCAGAGGGGGATTTTCCATTTGGTGGGACCTTCAAGGAAGATCTATACACTACAAAGAGTCTTGTTAGACTCTGGTGCCTAGCCCCTTATGTTGGAGAAGGTTGCAGTAGTTGGTCTAGAGTTACAAAAGACCGATGTGGAGAGGTGTCCATTTTAGATCCAGACATCTCTAGGTGGTGGTTTGACATAGTACATCACACATGGGGAGCTTGTTGTCCAAGTTCAGCCTGGTCATCCGACTGATAGCTTGGTGGTGAGAGCTCAAGGTATTGTAACAATAGCTGAGTCATATGATGTGCTAGTTGGGGGAGTAGTGTTATACTCCATGGGTTTCAACTCTAACTATTGGGAAGAGACAACCTCTTATAGACCAGGTTGGCAGTCTGGTGAGGGACAGGTATGTCACCTACCAGTATGTTTTAGTAGTGGCACTCTTGGCTCACTATAGTCTTAGACCATGGCAACATCAATTTCAACTTTCAATGGTGCAGTTACTTGGCCTGGTGACTTGTTGGAGGGGAACGCATATATAGAGGATACTCCAATACTAGAGGAGATCACTCTAATTTGGAGTACAAGTGGGATTGTTCTATCCACCTTGGATGTTCCATTGTGGTGTTTAGAGGAGGCATTGCAATAGCATGCAAATCAATTGGTGCAACAGGCTTGGAGTGGAGCCTTCGTACCATCAAGAGATGAGTGTGAGGATGAGCCTTCAGAGTCAATTACTTTGACACCTCTGGATACCACACTCATTGGAAGTATCCTGTAGAGGGGATATGTCTATTGGAGTTGTTTGGTGGGATTAGCACCGGACTAGCTATGGTATTATAGGAAGGTATACAAGTACAAAGGTACTTGTATGTAGGGAGAGATGAGATTGCTAACCAAGTCTCTCTACATCATGTGGCAGACTTGGCCTCCCGGTACACTGAGTTATTACCGATGTCAGCAATCAGAGGTTACTAGAAGGCCCTACCAGCAGCCATTTCCTTATTGGGGGTGCATGATCTGGAGAGACATGGGCATGTTCACTTGGTGATTTCTGGATGGCCATGTCAAGGACATACACGTACTGGCCGAGGTTTGGGTCTTCAAGATCCTTGTTCTAGTGTTTTATGGGAGATGTTACAGATACTACGACATCTCTAGATTCATCAGTCTATTTCTCCAACTTACCTTTTGGAGAACATTCCTTTGATGTGTGATTCTTGCACCAAAGTGGTGGTGAGTACATACCAGGTCCATTCTTGGATGGGACCGGTTGTATTGTTAGATGCAGCTAGAGTAGGATCACGGGCTCATCGTCTTTTCTTTGGTGGACAAACCTCTTACCCAGAGAGGTTTTACAACGTGCTTATGATGGGATTCACCAACTTTACCACATCCTTATTGATGACATCTTGGATATTGGGTGTCAATCTCAAATGGTGGTAGTGGTTGATAGGTCACCTATGGTAGTGGTGAACCTAGTTGGACAGCCTAGAGTTGCATTTCCCACACTCATGAGTTTCCCATGCTCTCATGCTTATCAAGGGGGAAGACTTGGACTTGTTTGGCCTCATAGTTACAATAGTTAGTGGAGCTCAACGCTGATGAGAAAGAGCAGGCAATGGGTTTTTGCACCGGTATTACCATTGTTCCAGTAGTGTTAGAGGCATCCAAACATCAAGTGTTAGGTTAGGCTATGAACTTGAACTGTTTGACTTGGATTGTGAGCCTTGGCTTGGCCGAGCAGCGTAAGGATATGTAAGTAAGGATGCGCTTAATAAGCATCACCACTTGGACACTTGTGAGCCTTGTGCCTATCGAGATGATTCAAGCACATGCTAGGGGCGATGAATTGAGTAGACATAGTATTTTTGGGACATAGAAAATAGCTACTAGGGAGAGTGGTCTACTTGGAGTCCATCTAGGTGAGCATGTGCTACTTGGATTACACTCTTGGTCCACTTGGGATGCAGCTAGAGGACATGTAGAGCTTGCAGCCAAAGTGGAAGGAGTTTTTCACACATAGATTGGGACCTCTAGTGGTCAGAGGCATGACACTATTGCTCCCAAGGGCCAAGTGTAGTAACCAATCAGTACGTCTTCCACTCTTGCGATAGTTATAGAGGATACTTGAGAGCCAGATCTTGGACCCAAGCTTATTGGAGAGGAAAGACAAAGAGTTTGGAGGTTCTTAAGGAGCTACACAAGTTGTTTTGCCTTCAATATGAAAGATTTGGGTGCTCTAAAAGGACTTGGTATATGGATTGAGCTGACTATAGATACATCAGTTTTTTGATGTCTTTGTCGCTATAGTGGTATGGAGAGGACATTGATTTAGAGTAGGAGTAGAGACCTTTTTGAGGCTGGTTTGGTAGAGATCTCACATGGAGAGTATGCATCAACTACAATAATACCAACCAAGAAGAATATGCATGGCAACTACACAAATAGGCGGATAAGTGGAGATTACCATCATATTAACTGGTAGACCAAGACTGATTGGTATGCTATGCCTACACCAGAAGATATTTTTTGATACAATTGGGCATGCAAAGGTCTTCATTACTTTGGATCTTTGAGCAGGATATCATCAGTTGTCAATAAGGGAGGAGGATAAGTCCAAGACAACATTTTAGGCAATTGATCCTCACAGTAAGGATATGTTATATCAGTGGAGGTTCTTACCATTTGGGTTAAAGAACACTCTTGCCAAGTTCTAAAGGGTCATGGATAGGATCCTAGCTAGATTGGATTTTTCTCGGTGCTATATTGATGACATTTTGGTCTATAACACTACTATGGAAGAGCATGAGAGACAATTGTTGGAGGTGTTTGAGAGGTTGAGATCTCATGGACTCAAATTACACCCTAGGAAGTGTAGGTTCTTCCATGAGCAAGTTGAGTATTTGGGTCACACTATCTACCCTAGAGGACTTGGTGTTCAACAGACCAAAGTGGAGGCTATTGCATGTATTCCTTGGCCTACGGATGTGAGCAGAGTGTGAGCATTCCTTGGGTTGGCAAACTTTTATTGCCGTTATGTTAGAGGATTTAGTGCCATTGCCAAGGCCTTGACGAAGTTGACCAAGCTTTCACAAGAGTGGTGTTGGGGAGATGAGCAGGAGAGAGCTTTTGTAGAGCTCAAGGAGAGGTTGACATCTGCTCTATTTTGAGGAGACCAATCAGAGGATGACCATTTCAAGTTCATATTGATTGGAGTATGTTGGAGCTTAAAGCGGTGCTTACCCAACATGATGATGAGGAGAAGGAGTTTGTGGTGGCCTATGCTAGTCACTCCAAAAATTCAGCGGAGGCAAAGTATAGTTAATATGAGGGAGAGTGCTTGGCAACAATTTGGACAGTAGCACATTTTTGATGTTACTTATTTGGTAACCCCTTCACTCTCATCATTGATCATCAACCGTTGAAGTGGTTGATAGAGTCCAACAAGCTTTCAAAGAAGCTTGCATGATGGGCTCTGATTTTACAAGAGTACAATTTCATGGTTGTTCATAAACCTTGAGTGGCAAACTGTGATGCAGATAGGTTGAGTAGAAACCCATGTCTTGTGACCCGGCCTATCTCTCACTCAGGATGAACCTCTGATGGCTATTATGGTAGCGCACCATGGACTAAGAAGGCAAGGAACCCCAACTCCATCATACTCCTCCAAGGCTAACACTCCAAGACTCAAGACATTGCTCACTAGAGAACTCAATGAGAGAGAGATAGTTGCAAATGAAAGGATGATGAGTACCTCCTCACCCCTTGTTTATATACTTGTGAAATAGTTACGTACCAAAGTTAGTAATTACCGTAGTAACTCAAGTTACTAGACTAAAAGTCAAGTAAAGTCAAAAAGTTGAAGGGAATATCCATTCACATGGGCATATTCCCCTAAGCATGTGGTCTTATCTTGACCCAACCACTAAGTCAAGGATTCCTTCACATGGGCTATCCTTGGACTAAAGAAGAATCCAAAACAAAAAGGCTTGCGGGCCCAAGAGTTCTCAACTCTTTCCTCAAAGCCAAACACCTAGGAATAATACCAAGTCAACACACTAAAATCCAAAATGTGGTGCTCATCTTTTCTACTTCCTCTAAAGTAAGGTCCCATCTATCTTAGCTATGACTAAATTTAGCTAACCATGACTAATATAGAACCATCCTTTATCTCTATATAAATAATATCTCTTAAGTACTTGTAATATCAAGCTAAATATCACAATACCACACACATGCACAAATGGGTGTTACAGTCCCAACCAATAGGATCAGACTAGAGCACATTGGCATGGTGAGACAGATTAGGAGATGGTGCCAAGTTGGCATGCATCGGCCTTTTTGTGTATATTTTTTGAGGCTTTGGTGGTATCTCTCTCAACACATACAAGAGGAGTTATTGAGGTCATAGATCCAAAGAGTGAAGATATTGGTACAGTTTAGCAAGACATTCATGGTGACATCTTAGTGATGGATTATCTTTGCACTGGTCTTGTGAGTGGCATAGTTGGGGCCAAGGAGAGAGATCATGTCCTTCAGCAAGCCATACAATTTGGATTGGAGGGTAGATACCTTTTGCATGAATAAGGAGATGGTTGAGTGCGAGTAGTCTCACTTCCATCTCAGAGACCACAGTTGGTTCGTCATGCTCATGAGGAACTAGGACACTTTGGAGTAAAGCGTACATATAGCTTACTCTAGAGTCATTATTGGTGACAAGGTATGCCAATCAAGGTATAGCAATTTGTTACCAGATGTGTGGTTTGTGGCCAAGTTATAGCATCATTCAATGCTCATATGCCATAGTTACACCCATTACATATCATGGGATTGGGTTACCATTGGAGTTTGGACTTTGATGGACCTTTACCATTGACTGTGAGACATCATCAATATATTTTGGTGATGGTGGACCACTTCTCCAAGTGGATTCAGTTGGTGACATTTCTTGACAAGTCTAGTGAAGGGACAACTTACTCATTCCTAGATTGAGTTCTTAGTCAATTTGGTGCACTAGCTGAGGTTTTGACCGATTAGGGTACAAGGTTCTTGGAAGAGTTTCAGGTCTTGTGTGACAAGGCTTTGATTGATCATTGTACTACATCCCAAGATCACCTTGAGGCAGATGGCTTAGCAAAGAGAGTGGTTCAGACGATGAAGAGAGGATTTCAAAAGTATAGTTTGCAAAGAGGCCACTTGAGAGATTGGGATATCCAATTACCTTGGTAGGCCATGGGTTATCATTTCAGCCGGCAAGCCTCCTTAGCATCCTACTCTCCTTACTTCTTACTGTATGGACGAGATCCAGATTTACCTATAGCCATTTTTCAAGATGCTACAATAGTTTTGGAAATAGATGACCCAGATGTATGGATGAGTGCATGTTCTCAGTGGACAAAGATCTTTCGGAGAGTGATGCCAATGACCTTTAAGAACTTTGCAATTGCTAAACATAAAGATACTTTACACTATGCCACCATTTGAGGAAGAGGTTATAGACCCTCAATCCGTCAATTTCATCCAAGAGACTATGTATATCTACAACAGACAACACCAACAACACTTGATGTTTTGACAGGCCACACTATCTTGAGAGTGCGTGAGGTTTTGCCATCTGGAGTCCTTGTGTTAGAAGGACATGATGGTGTTGTTTGGAAGGATCATGTACATAATTATGCACCATGCCACCTCCCAAACATTGATGGTACTATGGACCCAAGCTTAGCAATTGTACATGCAGGCTTGAGGTGTATGTTATGTGGCTCTTCTGATGGAGATGCTACTATGTTAGTGTGTGATAGTTGTTCAAGAGGATGGTATATGGCATGTATGACTCCTCCCTTCATGGTGGTTCCTCAGGAATAGTGGTTATATCATACATGTACTTGACCTATAGCTAGTTCATTCTTTATATGGTATAGATTGCAGACATACGACTAACGATGGAGCTCCATAGCACCCGGCCTTTTGATCTTTGCCCATCATAGGGTATACCATATACTTGGAGTAGATGGCTATCTAGAGTTAGAGGGACCTAACCACCAGCTAAGGAGACAATTGTGGCACTTTAGAGTCTATGTATGACTTATGTGTGAGTTGTGCTTCTATAGTGTATGATGTTGACATCAATGTATGTTGTGTAGCAATGTATATATGCACGACAATTGTCATGCCATTTATAGTGTCGCATCTAGATTGCTCGGACTAGAGTTGTAGTGATAGTAATTAGAGGTATTCAGCAATTTCCCATAGACTACTATTGACGGTTAGATTTTGTGTTTGGGGTACTAATTTCACGGTGGGGCCCCCTGTTTGCACCATCAAGTGTACCATCAGTGGGACCGTTAGGATTTCAGACCTAGCTTGAGTCCAAGGGTATACTTTTGAAGTGCAGCTCTAGAGAGCTCACTTCTTTGATGTTGAGCCTTCGAGTTCTTGGCTATTGTGGTACCCACATTTTTCATTTTGGATGAGTTTTGAAAAACAAGTGCCTTGTTGAAACCAAATTGAAACCAAATGGAGAAGAAATGAGGGGAAACATATGTTTTGATCATGCCCAAGGGAGTCAACTTCATGTTGGAGGAAGAAGGACTCGGGTTGGATCAAATCCAAAAAAGCTTACTTTGTGTTAGAGGAAAAAAAACTTGGATCAAACTTTGAAGGACTGCAGAGCCAAAGGAGGAATGGAAGTTGCAGGTCAAGATAACTATAGAGGCCATATCTCAATGACAAAATGTCCAAATCATGTGTGTTATATCTAGTTGGAAGTGTCTTGTTTAGGGCTTTTTGTTGCTACTAAAATTGCAAAGTTTGGAGGTTTGTAGTAGAGGTTATAAGCACTTGAAGTTTTGGGAGTAGATGTATAGAGTAGTTAAGTGCCTTCAGGTTTATAGTGCTCCAAGTTAGAAGCTTCTTCTCCTCAAGACAAAGGTGACTAGATCCAAGGTTGTCGGACCTTGAAGTGTAGTGAATGTGACTTTGAGAGTCTTGCTAGAGGTATTAGAGGAAGTTAGAGTAGGGAAAAAAGAGATAATTAGGATACCCATGACTTCAATTTCAGTTTTGATTGAAGATAGGATACAATTAGAAGAGAAATATAAGTAGTGAATGAACTCAAAGTGCAGATCAAACAGTAAGTGTTGTTGGGTCAATTACATGAGCAATTAGGGGAAAGTGGGTTACAAATTGAAGGCCTAGATAGTGTACTCAATGCTTTCAATTACAATTCATGCAAAGGAATTGATAGTAGTTATACCCAAAGTAAGAAAGGTAGGAGTGCAAATGTCTTCAGATTTGACGCTTGACATTTTAGAGGAGAGTGGGTTAGGAGATAAAGAGTTAGATAGATTACCCATGAGTACAATTGTAGTTTAGAGTGAACAAGTGATAGAGATAGCAAAAGAATTAGTAGAATTAGATAGACTCGGAGTACAAGAGATGAAGGGGTATTCTTTGGGATTGGGAGCCAAAGTGGAAGTAGACATCAGATCGAAGTAGTAACAAATTTGAGATTTTAAAGGGTAGATATGAAGAGGTGGATTGTTATTTTAAATCTGTAGATTGTTAGAGGTTGTTAGGAAGCAATTTAGGGAGTAAGATAATTGTCAAAGTGCCTAACCTATTTAAGAGAATCTTTTGCTGTAAAAGATTGTTTAGTGCTTATAATTTTGAGAATAGATAAAGCATAGTGTTGTGAAGCAATGCTTGCTGTTTGAGTTTAACTCCGGGTATCAATGTTGTGTTTTCAATTGTGAGTGTTTGGAGAATTCTGAAGTGCAAGTCAATGAGTTTGTTGGATGTTGTATTCCACAGCCATGATCTTCATTTTGTATGTTTGATCCTGAGTGAAGTGCAATCAAAGCAATGCCTTGATATGTCTGAAAGGAATTGTAGTGTTGATAGTATTTTGCAATTGTGAGTGCAACGTAGTGTTGATGTGAAACAATTTTGATCAAGGAAGTTATGCCTTTAGTGGAGGGTGGAACACAATTCTGAGGCAAAGTCATTTTGTAGCAAAGTGCTATTTTTGGGAGAGACTGAATCATCACAATCAAGATTGTTTTGAAAGATTTGAAAGATTTGTGATTATGGGTGACAAATTGTTATGACAAGACTGCGAGTCAGTGCTTGTAACTCTCTTCTAGTTGTAGTTGCTACCTAAGAGATTAAAGATGTTATCAAGAAGAACTACATTTTTTTTTGTTTTGTACTTGACCATTTTTGACCAGTATCTATGTGAGAACAAACTTTATTTACCTGATTACCACAAAAGTGATATTTGTCGGGTTGTCAATAACTATGGTGGACAGAGACCGGTGAGCATTGTCATACTTTTCTTTTCTCTCTTTGGGAACACAAAGGATGCCTAGCTGTGGAGACTATAAATAAGAGGCTATAGGTAACACACGTGTTATCTAACCACCAAAACCCTCTTCTCTTGTAACTAGTATTTTTGTTATTGGGAAGGGTAGTGATGTGCAACCTAACCTATCATCAAAACACACACTCCTGGTCTATTGGTCATCACCTCCAACATTAACAAGGAGAAAAACACAGCACTCCTGGAAGGAAATAACCTAAGCGCAACGCTCACACACCAATCCAAACTCATTGGGCGTACAAACAGACATACAAGCACAAAGAGGATTTAATCACAAGAATACGACAAGAACTCTCTGTGCTTTTTGTCGGAAAAGAGCTTCAAAGACTTCTTGCTCTATCATCAAGTTCATTTCAAGCTGTACTCCAAGCCTCCTCCAATCTGAACTTCAGATCTTAACAATTTCTACTCCAAGTGGAGAATTCCTATGTTTTCTTGATGGGGAAAACTCTGTGCAGCTCATATAACCATTAATTTTTTTTTGTAGCTTGAATTCAAGAGTTCTACATTGAAATAGAAAGCCTTTGAAATAAGCTTTCCAATGACATAAAATAGGCTTCAATCGGATCACTATAGCTCCCTTGACAAGCTCTCAAAGTTGGCCATATGTTTCACAACTTTCACCCTAATTTTGAAATCCTTATTTTAGGGTTTTTCCCCTGGTTCTTGCCATCTTTCCCTTGATTTAGAAATCAGATGTACACTTGATCCTTAAAAAACACTCTGGAAATCTGAACTCTCAATCATAGTCACAAAAGTGAGAACTGACATTCAATTATGATTGAAGAAAGAAGTGCTACTCCGAGCTTACAACAATCTTTTAAGTAGACTTGTTGCATCAGATCTCACTCTCTATGAATCTAGATCTAACTAAATTTCCCAAAGTAGTTGGTCATGCTCTTCTTTAACACTCTAAAATTTTTGATAGCATAATCCAACTCCAATCCCTAGATATGGATCAATTCTTGAGCTAGGCTAACTTGTGAGCTCTACAGACCCAAGTATACTTGATCCAAGACTCTAAATTCTCTATTTGAATAATTCACATGAAACCTTCACACAAAGGGGAAAACCCTAACCAACAACAAGACTGGAAATTTTCATAAGGTATCTTGAACCACCACTTGGAGAGTGACCAAAACTCAAAACTTGATCACTAGCTCTTCTCTATCACCTTACATCTCAAGAGCTTCAACTTCAATCAACCATATTTAATTTGAGATTGACCCAAAACTAGAATTTCTTGTACTTAATACTTTAAGTACTTTGTATTCTCTCTAATCCTATTAACAGATAGTGAAAATGTCTCAAGAATCTCTCTCAATTGTCTACTTTGTGCTTTAGGGTATGAATTCTACCCCCCTTGATTCAATCAATGATATACCTATCAGAATCAACTCAAATTGTGTGATTTCTATCTTCTGATTGTAGCCTCTTATTTCCTCTTTCCAACCGTGGTCTCCACTCCTTGAATTCCCTCCCAAAACTCCTTTGATGGTCAAAAAACTCTAGACTCTCCTCTTGGGACCCAATCTCTTGCACATTTGTCCTTTAGTCTCTTTACTTTTTGACAAATAGACCCCACAACTCCACCTTGAAACTTATGAGCAAAAATTTAAGCGTTCCCCAACTATAGAAGCACATATATTGTCAAGTCCAAGACATGCTCATAAGTAAGCACCAAAAGGATGATAGGATCCGGGTTTCCCATCACCAACTCCACGAATATCGCCCCAAAACGTGTCACCAACCAGTCCCGTAAGCCATCACTGTGCAAAATCTGAAGTCTGATGAGAAAAAGATTTGGGAGTGGCAGATCAGGAGATGGGACATCTCATGCTCAAAGGCTTCCTCTAATGTTCAACCACTCATGCACTACTACAACTCTCACTCCTGATATCCTCTTCCCCCTTGAGACTCCTCGGCTAAAACACTCCCATGTCTCTCCACTTGCCCTCATCTTTATTCATTTGAGCACTCAAACATGATAAGATTGTAACCCATGTGGCCAATCAATACATGTACATAGATTTCTCACATGACAGCATCTCATCCGTTGGATCTAACATACAACCTACTCCACTAATGTGGAGATAAACTATGATAATTCACTTTTTTATGGGCTACGCAAACCACAACATGATAGCATCACGTGGATTCTTTTAACTAGAGTGAATGTGGCTTGATTGTAATCAATGCCCAATTGTTGGTAGTTTATAAGGTGATAGATCAAATACTGATCTGAGTTGAATTGATTCAAGAGTTGTAAACAATATGATTATTGTGGCACTTTAGAGTCTATCTATGACTTATGTGTGAGTTGTGCTTCTATAGTGTATGATGTTGATAGCAATATATGTTATGTAGCAATGTATATACGCACGACAGGAGTACAAAGTTGATTGTATTCTTACGCATCGTCACATTCAATGAGGCTACCAACAACATACAAAGTACAAGGTCCTTTGGAAAGACTATCCCTTTCATGATGCCACATGGGAACTCTTTCTCATCTCCAAAATGCACAAACAACCATCCAAGCATTTGAAGCTTCAATGGCAACAAGGATGCCACCAACTAGCAATGGAGGAATATGTAAAAATATGGAGTTTAGCAACAAAGTTAGTTAAGGCTAACAAAGTAGCAAATAAGACAAATTAGCCTAGAATATTCCAAAATCATCTAGGAAGCTTCTTGGGAAGCTTTTTGGCTAGCTTAGCTTGCACTCCAAGTAGGTAGCTTCTAGAAGCTTCCAACTAGCTTAGTTTTCATGCCAAATAAACAACTTCTAGAAGGAAGCTTCTTGAGAAGCTTCTTGGTTAACTTGGCTTACATTCCAACAAAGTGGCTTAAGGAAACTTTTTGAGAAGCTTTGCAAGGCCTTGTATACTCCATATAAATACCAAAACCGAAGCTCATGCTAGACATTCAAAGTTTCCCTCATTCAAGTGTCCCAATATGAGCTTCCATTCTCTTATTTCTCTCCTTGGTCTTGGTCTTTTATAAAAGGCTACCTAAGAGAAAAGAGTGCCAATAAAGGGCCAATTTTTTGATATATTCCATAGGTTTGGCCTTGTAGATGATGCAGCTTATTTTGCCTTAGTACCAAGAAGTCTACCCAAATGTGGTCAATTACACTTCACTTATCTGAACTTAGCACAAGGCAAACTACGCTAAGAGTGCAAAGGAGGATAAGTGGAGGGAAGAGTTGGAGAAGAGTAGGACCTTATAAAAAAAGGAGGCCAAAAGTAAAGAGATAGAATACTTCACTTGCAATAGTGTAACAATATGGAGTTTAGCGACGAAGTCAGTTGGGCTCACGAAGTAGCACATAAGACAAATTAGCCTAGAATATTCTGGAAGTATCTAGGAAGCTTCTTGGGAAGCTTCCCAATTAGCTTAGCTTGCATCTTAAGGAAGTAGCTTCTAGAAGGAAGCTTCTAGAAGCTTCCAACTAGCTTAGCTTGCACGCCAAGTAGGCGGCTTGTAGAAGGAAGCTTCTTGAGAAGCTTCCTAGTTAACTTGGCTTGCACTCTAAGAAAGCGGCTTGAGGAAGCTTCTTGAGAAGCTTCTCAAGTGCCTTGTATGCTACCTATAAATACCAAAGCCAAAGCTCATGCTAGGCATTCGGAGTTTTCCCTCATTCAAGTGTCCCAATGTGAGTTTCCATTCTCCTATTTCTCTCCTTGGATTCGGTCTTTTACATTGGTATCAGAGTGAGAATGGGATGGATGGAATTTATGGACCACCAAATCCACTTCCACCAAACCATTGGGACTTTCATGTCCAGATATTACCAAAGCATCGTTTCACACAATTCATCACCTCGTGCTTTGGGCAGGATTTTCTACATATGATTGCCGTGTCAGAGGAACCCTTGATACTTCCAGTTGTAACTTATGGAGAACGGTGGACGTGTTGTATCTATGTGTTAATCAACTAGATAAATTGAGTGTCATGGAATAGAGTAGTAGTGATGGCGGCAATACCGGATGTTATCTTTGCAATGCAATAACAAATCGAGCATCTTACTCGATTGTTGGATGAATGAGACCAGCAACGACGAGAACAGATAGACAGAGCGCCAATTCGAGATGGAGAAAATTGCATTCGATTTCCGAAACCCAAGGTGTTTGAAGGCAAGAATCTTCTAGGCACAATGGAGAATTTTATGTTTGATTGCAAACGTTACTTTGAAGCGACCAATCTTCAAGACGAGCGGAAACAAATTTTCTTGGCTTCTAGCCAATTGGATGGTGTGGCAAAACTTTGGTGGCGATTTTGAGTAGAAAGAGCTGAATGAAAAATTGTTACACCGATTTTGACATGGGCAGAATTCAAAGATGCAATACTTGGTCAATTTCAAACCAGAAATGCCACCTGAGCCGCACGAGATAAATTGGCGGAGTTGAGGCAGATTGGCTTAATGAGAAGCTACATCACACAATTTCAGAACATCATCATGCAAATTCTAGAACATCATCATGCAAATTCCAGATATCCAAGAAGGTGAAGTTTGGGATCGATTTGTGTGAGGACTGAAGTCACGAACCAAATCAGAGGTGACCATGCGAGAGCCACAAAATGTAAAAGAAGCTATGCAATTGGCTGAGTGTTTTGATTCCTTGGTTGCGACAAATTGGTCTCGACCTCGACTTGCACAAAGCCTACTAGTACACTACGCACGAGTGGATGAACTGGTACCAATGGAGATTGATGCTATCCAACAAAGACCACTTGGCACAGCAGATAAAGAAAGATTACAACAAAATGGAGGTTGCTTTTATTGTCGCCAAGTTGGGCATCGCATTGTTGAATGTCCACTTAGGAATGGGCGACCTCGACAAGTTGCCCAGATGGAGTTTGTGGAAAAGAATGATCAAGGAAACAAAGAATCCCTGTAGGAGATTTTGAGCCGCCTATTGGGAGCTTGATTAGTTCCAATGGGATTGAAGGCTCGACCTATGCAAGTTTGCTTTGCTTGCAAGGTACAATATCTAATCGGGGTTGTAGGATTTTGGTTGATTGTGGAAGTTTAGAGAATTGCATGTCTATGCAAGTAGCAAAGGAATTGGGTATTCCTATCAAGCCAGTGATTAGAAGTAGTTTGATGATGGCGGATGGTAGAAAAGGTTCTGCATTTTGCACCTCGCATCCTATTACCTTCAAGATTGGGAATGAGTATTTGGAGTGTATGAGGTTTGTAGTGGCACCTCTACACTATGATATCATTCTAGGTCTACCTTGGCTTGAACGTCATAAGGTTCAATTCAATTGGACCCGACGTCAAATTCAAGTACAACACCAAGGTAGGAATTTCCGATTAGGTTGTCTGGCACCTCTGAGTAAGACACCTAAGAATGGTCAGTCCCAAGATGGGAAGTTTGTTGAGAAGGTAGCCATAGAGCAAATCTGGAAGGGAGATGAGTCCCAAGATGGGAAGTTTGCTAGGGAGGCAACCATGGAGCAAGCTTGGAAAAGAGATGAGTCCCTAGAAGGGAAGTTTGTTAATGAAGCAGCCATAGAGCAAGCTTTGGAGGAAGATAAGTCTATATTCATGGTGTGGATCAAGCAGATTGCACAAGAACAATCTGAGGAGGGCCAAGTGCCGTATCAAGCAACGGTTGATTGCATAGTTCAAGAGTTTGCAAATGTGTTTTCGGATGATCTGCCAAAGGGATTACCCTCTGACCAAGGTATGCCCTTCAAGAGCAAGTTATTGCCAGGGAGTACTCCAGTGAGTAGACCAATCTATCGAATCTCACCAAAGGAGTTGGAGGAGACTATAACACCCATTTGTGCATGTGTGTAGTATTGTGATATTTAGCTTGATATTACAAGTACTTAAGAGATATTATTTATATAGAGATAAAGGATGGTTCTATATTAGTCATGGTTAGCTAAAGTTAGTCATAGCTAAGATAGATGGGACCTTACTTTAGAGGAAGTAGAAAAGATGAGCACCACTATTTTGGATTTTAGTGTGTTGACTTGGTATTATTCCTAGGTGTTTGGCTTTGAGGAAAGAGTTGAGAACTCTTGGGCCCGCAAGCATTTTTGTTTTGGATTCTTCTTTAGTCCAAGGATAGCCCATGTAAAGGAATCCTTGACTTAGTGGTTGGGTCAAGATAAGACCACATGCTTAGGGGAATATGCCCATGTGAATGGATATTCCTTTCTACTTTTTGACTTTACTTGACTTTTAGTCTAGTAACTTGAGTTACTATGGTAATTAGTAACTTTGGTACGTACTCATCATCCTTTCATTTGCAACCATCTCTCTCTCATTGAGTTCTCTAGTGAGCAATGTCTTGAGTCTTGGAGTGTTAGCCTTGGAGGAGTATGATGGAGTTGGGGTTCCTTGCCTTCTTAGTCTATGGTGCGCTACCATAATAGCCATCAGAGGTTCATCTTGAGTGAGAGACAGGCCGGCTCATAGAACAACACTTACTAAGTTGTTAGAGAAGGATTTCATACGACATAGTACCTCTCCGTGGGGAGCACCGGTACTATCTGTTCCAAAGAAGGATGGAGGACTTTGTTTCTATATTGATTATCGTGGGCTCAATAAGCAAACCGTGAAGAATGCATATCCCTTGCCTTGGATCGATGACCTGCTTGATCAATTAAGTGGAGCACGCTACTTTTCCAAGCTAGATCTTTGTAGTGGCTATTGGCAAATTCCTATTGAAGGAGAAGACGTGCAAAAGACTGCCTTTCGCACAAGGTATGGACCTTTTGAGTGGAGAGTTCTACCTTTCGGACTCACTAATGCTCCAGCGGTCTTCATGGATCAGATGCATTGGGTGTTGGAAGGACTATTGGATCAGTCCATTGTAGTGTTCTTAGATGATATCTTAATCTATAGTAGGACAGAGGCAGAACACAGGAATCATGTGCGAGAAGTCCTTAGACGACTACGACAGTGGAAATTTACTGCAAGAAGTCAAAGTGTGCTTTTTGGCAGAAGGAGGTTACCTTCTTGGGTCATAAGATCTCATCAGAGGGGATCAAGATGGAAGAAGAGAAGATCAAGGCCATTACTGATTGACTTATCCCAAAGGATGCTACCAAAGTACGAGCATTCAATGGATTGGCCAGTTTTTACCGATGGTTCATCCACTATTATGCTCATGTGGTTGCAGCATTGATTGACCTCTTGGGAAAGAACTTGAGCTTCCAATGGACCACCAAGCATGAAGAAGCATTCCAGAAGTTAAAGCATATGGTGTCTTCAAGACCCATTCTTCAACCATATGATCCTCAACTACCTTGTGTGGTTGATTTTGATGCTTCTAACTTTGCAATTGGAGTTGTGTTGCAACAAGAACTTCCAGATGGACTACATCCTATTGCCTTTGTGTCTTGCCGACTAAATAAAGCTGAAAGAAATTACTCTACTCGAGATCGGGAACAACTTGCAATGGTATATGCCTCCAAGGCTCATAACTATGCCCAAGGTATGGAGGCATTATCTCTTGGGGAAACAAGTGATCATGCAAACTGATCACAAGCCATTGTTGCAGACCTTACACCTAGAGCACATGAAGAGTCAACATCATCGATGGGAAGAGCAACTCCAATTGTTTGACATCAAACTTGAGTACAAACAAGGTCGGTTCCATATCATCCCTGATGCTCTATCACAACAACCTGATTTGAAGTCTCTTCCTCTCATCACGGCAGCAATTACAACGGTGTCAATTGATCCCAAGATTCATAACGAGTTTCGGTTAGCTCTACAGCAAGATCCTTTCTTCCAAATGGTACATGGTTGGCTAAAAACAGGTGACAAGGAGTACAACACCTTCTCCTTCAAGGAAGGCCTTCTATTCCATGCGGACCGGATCTATGTTCCAGCCAAAGGTGATCTTCGACTTGTGCGCCTTCAAGAAGCCCATGATTTACCCATTGCTGGTCACATGGGTGTGGACAAGACCTTGGGTACTCTCCAACGTCAATGGTGGTGGCCCAACATGACACATGATGTTCAAGAATTTGTCCGATCGTGTGAGAGCTGCCAACGTAACAAGGCCAGCAACCAGAAGCTGGGTGGACTCCTTCAACCGCTTGCCGTTCCATCAGCTCGTTGGGAGCATGTGAGCTTGGATCTCATCACATCCTTGCCAAAGACAAAACAAGGACACACCGCCATCATGGTATTTGTGGATAAGCTTAGTAAGAAAATCCACTTGGCACCAACCTGTGATACCATGGATGCTCCAACCTTAGCACAAATCTACTTTGACAATGTCTTCAAGCATCATGGAATGCCACGCGTACTCATCTCCGACCATGATCCTTGCTTTACCGGGAAACTTTAGCAAGCACTCTTTTAGATACTCAGCACCAAGCTTGCTTTGTCCACGGCCTATCATCCTCAAACTGATGGACAAACCAAACGTGCAAATCGCACATTGGAGGATATGTTGCGTGCCTTTGTCAATGTACACCATACCAATTGGGATGAATGTCTTGCCGCTGCCGAATTTGCCTACAACAATTCCAAACAAGCAAGCACCGGATTCTCTCCTTTCTGTCTCAATTTTGGCCAAGATCCGCTTGTTCCAGATTCTCTTCTTGCTCCCCCTCCATCTCAGGTTCCTCATACTTCTACATTCTTGACCACTATATCCCAATCTCTCCAACAAGCCAAGTCTCACCTCCTTGTTGCTCAGAATCGCCAAAAAAAATATGCAGACCACCATTGTCGCAATCTCACCTTTGAAGTTGGTGATAAAGTCATGTTATCCTCTAGTAACCTCCCTCTCCCACTTGATACCCAAGTTTGTAACTTGCTCCTAATTGGATAGGACCCTTAGATATCACCCAAATTGTCTCTCCGGTTGCTTATCGTCTTGCCTTGCCTTGTCACATGCGTATCCATCATGTCTTTCATGTTTCCAAGTTGAAACCCTTTGTTCCTAACCCCTCTTCCTTTTCCTCTTGAGTCCAATCTCCCCCTCTTCCGATCCCTATCAATGATCATGAGGAGTACGAAGTTGATTGTATCCTTGCACATCGCCACATTCAACGAGGCCGTCGCCAACATACGGAGTACAAGGTCCTTTGGAAAGGGTATCCCCTTCATGATGCCACTTGGGAACCTCTTTCTCACCTCCAAAATGCACAGACGGCCATCCAAGAATTTGAAGCTTCACTGGCGACGAGGACGTCACCAACTAGCGGTGGGGGAATATGTAACAATATGGAGTTTAGCGACAAAGTCAGTTGGGCTCACGAAGTAGCACATAAGACAAATTAGCCTAGAATATTCTGGAAGTATCTAGGAAGCTTCTTGGGAAGCTTCCCGGTTAGCTTAGCTTGCATCTTAAGGAAGTAGCTTCTAGAAGGAAGCTTTTAGAAGCTTCCAACTAGCTTAGCTTGCACGCCAAGTAGCGGCTTCTAGAAGGAAGCTTCTTGAGAAGCTTCCTAGTTAACTTGGCTTGCACTCTAAGAAAGCGGCTTGAGGAAGCTTCTTGAGAAGCTTCTCAAGGGCCTTGTATGCTACCTATAAATACCAAAGCCAAAGCTCATGCTATGCATTCGGAGTTTTCCCTCATTCAAGTGTCCCAATGTGAGTTTCCATTCTCCTATTTCTCTCCTCGGATTTGGTCTTTTACAAATAGACTATAAACAATACAAAGAGGAAATTTTGAAGTTCTATGGAGATTTGAGAACCCTTTGGTTTGAGCATAAACATAAGCAAAAAGGGTACAAAGAGCAATCAAAGGTAAGAGACAAAGAAGTGGTAAGTACTCATGGAGATTGGAGACTACCAAGATAAGGATGGTCAACTTGGAAGTGAAAATGTTTGGATACTAGAAGGAGATGGCCCTTTAGTTTGAGAAGCTAGCTGAAGATTTGAAGAAGGAAGTGGAGGCATTGAAAAATCACTCAAAGGAAGAGAAAGAAAAGATACTCAAGCAGATGGAAGAAGCTCAAGAATAGTTTGTGGCCATGTAAGAGGAAGCATCTCAAGAAAAATTAATAAAGTAAAAGTTGCATGAGTTGAAGTTGCAGGTCCAAAAGTTGGAAGGGAAGACTATGAGTCGGCCTGTCTCTCACTCAAGATGAACCTCTGGTGGCTATTATGGTAGCACACCATAGAATAAGAAGGCAAGGAACCCCAACTCCATCATACTTCTCCAAGGCTAACACTCCAAGACTCAAACCATTGTTCACTAGAGAATTCAATGAGAGAGAGATAGTTGCAAATGAAAGGATGATGAGTACTTCCTCACCCTTAGTTTATATACTTGTAAAATAGTTATGCATCAAAGTTACTAATTATTGGAATAACTCAAGTTATTAGGATAAAAGTCAAATAAAGTCTAAAGTCTAAAAGAATATCTATACTCATGGGAATATTCTCCTAAGCATGTGGTCAAATCTTGACCTAACCACTAAGTGAAAGATTCTTTCACATGGGCTATCCTTCGACTATAGAAAATTCTAAAACAAAAAGGCTTGTGTGTAATACCAAGGGTTAGCCATATGATCTAGATGTGAAATTTGGTTTGGTAACTTCTAGAATGATGTTATACATGATGGTCAAAATAGATCAGATAGAAGTATCACCAAAAGAGTACTTCTACTAATAAGGCAGAAACCGAAATAGACTTGAGAACCTTAGAACCAATAGCTAGACATATGATTTAAAGGTGAGAATTGGTTTGGTAACATCTGGAAGGATGTTACACATGATGGACTAAACAGATCAGAAAGAGGTATCACCAAAAGGGGACTTCTACTAATAGAGTAGGAACGGAAATATGCCTGAAATCTTTGAAGGCAATTTTGGAGGCCTAAACGGATGAATTAGGCCTCGAAAATGTGCAGATTCCCCCCCTCCCTCCCGCCAATGGAGGAAGGGCTAGCCTTCCCTCCCCCTGCTTTGTCTCGTCAAGAGCTTTCCAATGGTACCTTACGTGATTCTGAGATTCCTACAAGATTCCCTAAAAGATTCCCTCCGGTCAAAGCTTGTTTGACCAACCAGATAGGACCTAGACCCGACAGGTCACCCATCCAAGTAAGTAATCCAAGGGTGGAGCTTGCTGACATGTCACCTATCTGTGTCCCTAATCCTATGGTGGAGCTTCCTTGGAGGAGATCCTCTTTGTCTATATAATAAAGAGAAGGTGCTCCCTTGGGGCATCAAATGTTTGAGTGTGCAATTTGTGTTTTCTCTCTTCTCTTGTACTCGGAGTATTACAATGGTATCAGAGCAAGTGTTCTAGTCCAAGAGAGTGGATCACCCCTCTTGGAATAGCACAAACTACTGAAACTAAGTAATTTGAGGTAGAGAACATAGAGTAATCGCTAGACTTAGGAAGGGCTTTAGAGAGCGGATGGGATTGATGCACCGGGGGGACAATTTCCCGCACCTAGCTTTCCATTTTCAAACCCATTCCACATCAAGGTTATGTACATCCAGCATGAGCAGATGAGGGTATCGCTAGTTTATCACTTTGGTGCAGAATTCATGGATAGAGTGATGAACTCACCAAACCCGGTGATTTTACCTGTGGTGATATATGACAGAGAGTTGGATTTGACGATCTACATTCTATTATGATAATATGGATATGAATGTCCCAAATCCTCTCCCTTTCAACACTCAAGTAGAAATCCGTTATGTAGTGAGGCCAAAAGTGATGTTTAGAGATTTTGTGGTTAAGAATTTTGGTGAGGAGTATTATCAACGAGGGATAGCTTCTGAGGTCCCAATGGTAGTTCCGATAGTTCGTGCACTTCCAGAGTGATTATATTGACTATGTATTGAAGTAGACTTTAGCAATTGGGTGTTGCAAGAACCATGGATCCGTAGTTGCAAGAGCTGGTGCAAGGAATGCAAGGGATGCTGAATGAATTTTGAGAGATTAAGATGACCATGGAGACATTACAAAGTCAAGTGCAGATCCTCAAGAATGATCAAGCCACGCAAGGAGAAGAGCCGCCTCAAAACCCAATACCTACAACTGAAGTACTTGGAGAGGCACCCGTGCCTACGAGCACTATCAATGATGAAGCCACATTGCTACTTTGGATGAAGAAGACCTGCAACATCGAGCCTTACAAGGAGCAGTGTACGATGGGAGTAGTGGAAAATTGGATCTTGAGAATGAATCAATATTTCCGATTGTTCTCAATAGAGATCACAAAGCATGCTGCAAGCGTGTTTGCATGTGGGTACCTGACCAATAAAGCGCTCACATGGTATGATGCTTGGGAACTATCCATGCTGGCCAAGAAAAGAGAGATCACATGGACAACAATGCAAGAAGGACTGCTGAAGAATTTCCAATTGGTGGATTCTGTGCAGATGGCTCAAACCTGACTATGTGGATTGAGACAGAAGAATAGCCTACAAGAGTATGTGGAGGCATTTCTGGATCTACAAGTTGCAATTACTGACATGAGTCTAGTAGAGGCTCTCGACAATTTCAAACAAGGGTTGAAAGAGCGGATTTGCCAATAAGTCATGGTGCAAAACCCTTGCACGGTATTTGAAACCATTGCTTGTGCGCAGAGAATAGCAGGAGCATTAGGTGGAGGTGAAGGAGTAGTTCCACCTCAACATTATTGGGCAAAAATGCCACACATGGGTGGACCAATACCGATGGAATTGGGCAACCTTCGATTCCGGGATCGAGGAGCACGTCCACTTCAAGGGGAGCGGGGACGGGTAGAAGAACAAAGAGATGGAGTCCCACGAAGAGAAGGGACTCAAGGAGAACAATGCCATTGTTACAATTGTGGCCGTATTGGGCACATATCTACCAATTGTTGCACTCGTTTCCCTAGAGGCCCTCGGCCTTTGTACAGGCAATCTTTGAACAACATGGAGAGGCACATTGAAGAGGAGGAGGTGGAAACCACTTTGGAAAACAAAGATTGCCAATAAATGTACCTCGCAACCTTACTGGCTCAATAAGGAAGCAGAGAAGAAAGAGAAGGAATAAGAATAATGCACAAAGATCCCAAAAGGCAACCTCACAATTGATTGTTGTGAATGGAATCCTAGAAGGTAATCAAGTGAGAGTATTAATAGATCCGGGAGCAACAAAGAATTTCTTGTCTTGCTTTGTCACAATAAGATTGGGAATGGATCTAGAGAGAGATGGAAGTGAAGAAGTAGAGTTACCAAATGGGCAAACAGAGAGGATTGAATCATTACCTAGACGGGTAACCCTCTCTGTAGGAGAATATCAAGAAGCAATTGAGTGGCGAGTGATACAGTTAGCCCGTTATGATGCAATTTTAGGCATGCCATGGATGAAGCAGTACAACCCAATGGTGGATTGGAGGAAGAAAGTAGTGAGAACCCACCAATGGTCAATAATTGGGGTTAAATAAAAATCACACAAGCAAAAACTGCCTCTATATGTCGTAGGGACAACAACTGTCTGTAAGACCGATAAATGTTTTATGGGTCTAATAAGAGAAGTCCAGAGTGCACAACTCGCTGGACAAATTCTTGAGAAATTGAAAGATGTGGTGGATGAGTTTCAAGATGTCTTTCCCGATGATCTACCCTCAGGATTACCACCTAAAAGGCGAGTAGATCACAAAATAGAGACACTCTCGGGGAAGACACCTCCTTGTAAGGCCCCATATTGCCTATCACCTCATGAGTTGGAGGAGTGTAAGACTCAAATTGAGGAGATGCTACAGAAAGGGTTCATCCAACCTAGCGTATCACCATATGGGTCCCCTGTCTTGTTTGTGAAGAAGAAGGATGGTACAATGCACATGTGCATTGACTATCAGGGTCTCAATCAGCAAACAGTGAAGAACAAATACCCCTTACCTCACATGGATGACCTGTTTGATCAACTCCATGGAGCGAGATACTTCACCAAACTGGACTTGCAGAGCGGTTATAATCAAATCCGAATTGCAGAGGAGGATGTGTACAAAACTGCCTTTTGAACCAAGTATAGCCACTTTGAGTATCTTGTGATGCCTTTTGGCCTCACCAATGCGCCTGCCACTTTCATGAGCCTAATGAATGACATATTTCGTCCATACTTGGATAAGTCTGTTATCATCTTCTTGGATGATATCTTAGTATATAGTAGCACAATGACAGAACACAAACAACATCTACGAGAGGTCCTCCAGATTCTAAGACAAAATCAATTGTACACCAAAATCTCAAAGTGTGAGTTTGGCAAGTCTGAAGTAGACTACTTAGGGCATAGAGTAAGTGCAGAGGGCATTCAAGTATTGGTAGATAAAATAGAGGTCATTCAAAAATGGAGTGCCCCAAAAGATCAAACTCAACTTAAGAGCTTCTTGGGGTTGACGGGATTCTATTGTAGATTTGTCAAGGACTTCTCTAAGGTTGCACAGCCTTTAACGGCACTACTTGGCAAGTGGAAGAAGTGGACATGGAGAACCGCACAAGAGTTGGCCTTTCAAGAATTGAAGGCCACCTTGCTACATGCACCAATCTTGAAGTGGTATGACCCAAAACGTCCAATCAAGTTGGCTACAGATGCATCAAGCATAGCAATAGGAGCAGTCTTACGACAAGAGTGGCATGACGGATGGCATCCAATTGCATATTTCTCTCAAAAGTTGTTACCGGCAGAGCGCAACTACCACACCACAGAACGAGAAGAACTGGCCATCGTTCTAGCAACCAAGCATTGGAAGCACTACTTGGGAAAGAAGGCATTTGTAGTAGAGATAGACCACAAACCTCTAGTCTACCTCGAGACGCAGAAGGATCTATCTCGTTGCCAAATTTGGTAGGCAGAGTGGCAAAAACGCTTCAACATGACAATCACCTACGTGGAAGGTAAGAAACAACTGGCAGATGCATTCACCCGTATGCCAATGGCCAACAACTTGGTGGTAGAGGTTAAGATTAACCCTGAATTCTGGCAAGAGATTCTAGCTGCTACAAAAACTGATCCACTTATTGTAGAAGCACAATCGTCCAAAGGTGTCACCAGCACCCAAGGACTCACCTTTTGGGATGGCAGATTATGGATCCCAAATGTCCCAAGCTTACGCACCACCATTCTAGCGGAATGTTATGATTCAGCCATTGCAGCTCATGTTGGAGTAGACAAGACCTTGGATGCAGTCAAGCGCTATTACTATTGGCCCAAGATGAGCAACGACATGATGGACTATGTGCGTAGCTGCCTACTTTGTCAACAGAACAAAGCTTCTAATCAAGCTCTTGCAGGGCTCCTTCAACCTCTCTCCACTCCTACCCAACATTGGGAACAAGTGAGTATGGATCTCATCCGCAAATTACCCAAGACCACCTCAGGGTTTGACTCCATTGTGGTCTTTGTGGGCCGGCTCAGCAAAATGATTCATGTACGCCCTACCACCAAGGTGGTGATTGCTCCACAACTAGCTCAACTATACTTAGATGTAGTCTTTGCTCACCATGGCTTGTCTAGAGTACTCATCACCGATAGAGGTACCCAATTCACCAGTTTGTTTTGGCGAACACTCTTTGGTTTCTTCAAAACCAAGTTGGCCATGTCTACAGCTTACCACCCACAAATAGATGGCCAAACAGAGCGGGCTAATCGCACAATTGAAGACATGTTATGCGGCTTCACCTTAGAAGAGCAAGAGAGGTGGGACATCCTACTACCGTTGGTGGAATTTGCTTACAACAATTCAGTGAATGCCTCCACCCAGGTCACTCCGTTCTTCTTCATGTATGGTGAGCATCCCTTCACACCTTCTAGCTTGATGAAGATCCGTCCAGTGACTACAAAGGTTGATGCAGTCAACACATTTGTTTCTAGAATCCAACAAGGTGTGGAGAGCGCCAAGCACAGGTTACAGATTGCGCAAAATTGACAAAAGTAGTATGTTGATGCACACCGTAGGCACATGGAGTTCAATGTTGGGGATCAAATGTGGCTATTGACAACTAACCTCACATTAGTTGGATCTCGTAAGTTCAGACCTTGTTTTATTGGGCCTTTCTCGATTATTTGTCGCATCGGCGCTATGGCCT
Organism: Lunularia cruciata; assembly: GCA_948567375.1. Taxonomy (NCBI): domain Eukaryota; kingdom Viridiplantae; phylum Streptophyta; class Marchantiopsida; order Lunulariales; family Lunulariaceae; genus Lunularia; species Lunularia cruciata. The sequence continues at coordinate 48,813,388 of OX419755.1, read as the reverse complement.
ATCACCTTGAGCTACCACCACACATGAACATCCATCCAATGTTCCATGTCTCCCTACTACGTAGATATGCTCCCCGATCAAGCCAAGGTCCTTCCACACAGGACATTCGATCTTGTCCGACACTCATTGATGGCATAGAGGAATATGAAGTGGAGCTAATTCTCCAAAAACGCATGTGTGGTCCTCGCCATCCGCGGGTGGAATATCTAGTACAATGGAAAGGTTACCCCCTCTATGAAGCAACCTAGGAACCCACTGCCAATTTGGCACATGCACCGGTGTTGGTGCAAGCATTTGAGCAACAATTGCGCAACAAGGACGTTGCGTCTTAAAAGGAGTGAGGTCTGTAATACCAAGGGTTAGCCATATGATCTAGATGTGAAATTTGGTTTGGTAACTTCTAGAATGATGTTATACATGATGGTCAAAATAGATCAGATAGAAGTATCACCAAAAGAGTACTTCTACTAATAAGGCAGAAACCAAAATATACTTGAGAACCTTAGAACCAATAGCTAGACATATGATTTAAAGGTGAGAATTGGTTTGGTAACATCTGGAAGGATGTTTCACATGATGGACTAAACAGATCAGAAAGAGGTATCACCAAAAGGGGACTTCTACTAATAGAGTAGGAATCGAAATATGCTTGAAATCTTTGAAGGCAATTTTGGAGGCCTAAACGGATGAATTAGGCCTCAAAAATGTGCAGATTCCCCCCCCCCCCCCCTTATGGAGGTAAGGCTGGCCTTCCCTCCCCCTGCTTGGTCTCATCAAGAGCTTTCCAATGGTACCTTACGTGATTCTGAGATTCCTATAGGAAGATTCCCTAAAATATTCCCTCTGATCAAAGCTTGTTTGACCAACCAGATAGGACCTAGACCCGACAAGTCACCCATCCAAGTAAGTAATCCAAGGGTGGAGCTTGCTGACATGTCACCTATCTGTGTCCCTAATCCTATGGTGGAGCTTCCTTGGAGGAGATCCTCTTTGTTTATATAATAAAGAGAAGGTGCTCCCTTGGGGCATCAAATGTTTGAGTGTGCAATTTGTGTTTTCTCTCTTCTCTTGTCCTCGGAGTATTACATTGTGGGTCCAAGAGTTCTCAACGCTTTCCACAAAGCCAAACACATAGGAATAATACCAGGTCAATACATTAGAATCCAAGATAGAAGTGCTCATCTTTTCTATTTCCTCTAAAGTAAAGTCTCTCTCTTTTAGTTATGACTAAATTTAGCTAATCATGACTAAGGTAGAAGTATCCTTTATCTCTATATAAATAATATCTCTCAAGTGCTTTTATTGTGATATTTAGTTTGGTATCATAATAGCACATACATGCATAAATGGATGTTACATTTACTCCAGACTAAGATTTCACTTTGCACTCGGAATGAAGGTCTCTCTACCTTCTATTATACATCTTCAACTTATCAAAGTGTCTTCTTTCCAACTCCTTGAGATCATAGGTGTAATTGCCTCACAACTTCTCCACTATGAAAGGTCCAAAGTACTTAGGCAAAAACTACTTTTGTACTCTCTAGAATCAAATGGAATCAAACAACATTACTCAGTCACCTTCTTCTTGCCTTGTCTCTTATCATAGCTCTCCTTTTGTTTCCTTTGGGCTTGCTTCACTCAAACCATAAAAATTGCTCTTGCATCTTCCAATTCCATGGGTTGATCCTTCATTGATTTCTCTACATCACCTCCTTGTGCTTTCTTCAATCTCTCATGAATGAATTGGAAGGTAGAAAGATCAAAGTGAATAACTAAGGTAGACTCAATACCATACACTAAATGAAATGAAGAATATATGGTGGAAGTCTTCATGGTTGTCCTATATTCCCACAAAATTTCATGAATCCTCTTGTCCAATAATGTTTAGCCCTCTCCATTTTTCATCTTTGGCCTATACCACCCATTTGTGCATGTATGTGATATTGTGATATTTTTTTTGGTATTATAAATACTTGAGAGATATAATTTATATTGAGATAAAGGATGGTTCTACATTAGTCATGATTAGCTAAAGTTAGTCATAGATAAAATAGAGAGACTTTACTTTAGAGGAAATAGAAAAGACGAGCACGACTATTTTGGATTCTAATGTATATTGACTTGGTATTATTCTTAGGTTTTGGCTTTGAAGAAAGAATTGAGAACTCTTGGACCCACAAGCCTTCTTGTTTTAGATTCTTCTATAGTCCAAAGATAGCCATGTGAAAGAATCCTTGACTTAGTGGTTAGACCAAGATAAGACCATATGCTTAGGAGAATATTCCCATGAGTATGGATATTCCTTTAGACTTTTTACTTTATTTGACTTTTAGCCTAGTAACTTGAGTTACTCTGGTAATTAGTAACTTTGGTGCATAACTATTTCACAAGTATATAAACTAAGGGTGAGGATGTACTCATCATTTTTTCATTTGAAACTATCTCTCTCCCATTGAGTTCTCTAGTGAGAAATGGTTTGAATCTTGGAGGAGTATGATGGATTTGGAGTTCCTTGCCTTCTTAGTCCATGATGTACTACCATAATATTCATCATAGGTTCATCTTGAGTGAAAGAGAGTCCGGCTCATAGGCCAACATCATGCACAAGGTCTGATTAGTTTTGTCTACCAAGCCATTGGAATTTGGCTTATAGGATGTAGTTATTCTATGTGTGATAAAAATGTTGTAGCATGGCTGTAGTGATGCTCCCAGTAAACTATCCTCCTTTATTAGAAACCAACTTCAAAGGGGACCCAAACCTAATGATAATGTATTCATAAAGAAACCTACCAACTTCATTTTCATTCTTGTCCCTCAATAGTCTAGCCTCAACCCACTTGTTAAGGTAATCAGTTAGTATCACAACGTACCGATTGTTCCTTGGGGTTCTATTGAGAGGACCTACAAAGTCAAATCCCTACTTCTCAAAAGATCATAGGAATGGAATTGACCTAAGAGGGGAAGTGGAAGTTGAATTTCTAGCAAAAGCTTGACAAACATGACAAGTTTTACAATAGTCAAGACAATCCTTGAAAATCTCTCTCCAATAGTAACTTGCATCTAGAATCTCAAAAGTAGTCATCTTTCCTACAAAGTATCTCCCACACACTAAACCTTCATAAAACTCCTTTATGAGTAGGATAGACTCCTCCTTACCCATTGCTCTTTGAAGTAGACCATCTGCTCCTTGGTGAAATAGAATATCCTCCACCATTGTGTAAGGTCTAGATCTTGTTGCAAGGGCCTTCTTCTCCCTAGCATGCATCCCTTCTGAATAATCACCTCTTGTAACAAAGTCCACAATCTCCTTGTACTCCATTGGAACCTCTTGAGTGATTGAGATTGTCATGAGCTCCTCACCCAAGAAGGAATCATCGACTGATTCAACTCCATCATGATTATAGGCGATAGATAACAAATCAACATTTGCATATTTCTTCCTTGGCCTATCCTCAATGGTGTAGTCATACTCAGGCAAGAGTTTCATCCACCTTGCTAGCCATCCTTCCAAATTAGGCTTGTTGAAGATGTACCTCAAAGCTGTGTGATCCATGACAATGGTGAATTACCCTCCAATCAAGTAGTGTTTGTAAACTTCTTGAGACCAAATATCATTGCCAACCCTTCTTTCTTTGTGAGAGAGTAGTTCTTTTCTGTTGAAATTATCTATCTACTAGCATAAGCTATTAGATGATCATATCCATCTTGGTCTAATTGACTTCAACTACATTGGAAGCATTAGTGTAGAGGATGAAAGGCTTACTCCAATCAAGTTTAGCAAGAATTAGAGCTACAACAAGGGATTGCTTGAGCTCTTCAAAAGCTTTGAGAGCCTCTTTGTCCTCCAAAATCACCATGTATTCTACACCCTTCTTCATATAGATGGCCGATCCATAAGCCTTGTTGGAAAATGAAAAGATAAACCTCCTATAGCAACTATAGCAATGAAAGACATAACAAAGTCCAAAATATAGCAAGTAGAGGAGAGATAGAGAGAAGAAGCAAGTCAGACCATTTTCATATACATTCCTTTTTGAATTGATTAATGGATTACAGTTAGTTCCAATTGGCTATGTTTGCTACACTAACAAGGGTTGCAATGAGGTTATTGGCTCCAATCTATATGACAACAAATGTGATTGATTTCCAAGGTATCGCACCAACCAATGTTCTTTGGAGAGTAATAGAGATCTATATATATAGTGTAGCAAACATAGCCAATTGGAACTAAATGTAATCCATATATCATGTCAAAAAGGAATGTATACACTATATGGTATGAAAATGGTATGACTTGCTTCTTCTGTCTATCTCTCCTCTACTTGCTATATTTTGGACTTTGTTATGTCTTTCATTGCTATAGTTGCCACATGCTACTCAACCTTGAAAGAGGCTCTAGTTGCTCTCCAAGCCCACACTCATTGTAATAATATGGAGTTAGTAGAAGATAATGAGCTAGAAACATCAGCTAATTATAACTAAAAGAGGTAGAACTAGTATAATCTAGGAATGCTAAGAATGTTCTAGAAGCATCTAGGAATCTTCTTGGCAAGAAGCTTCTAAGAACCTCCAAAGTTTGAATAGCTTACATGTTAAGTAAACAACTAGCTTAGCCAAGTAAATGGCTAGCTTGGCTTGCACTCCAAGAAACATAAATTCTAGAAGGAGTCTTGTACTTAACTTCCTATAAATACCAAAGCCTAAGCTCATACTAGGCATTCACAATTCCCCCCAAGCAAGATTTTCCAATGTGATCTTCCATTCTATTATTCTCTTTGTGTCTCTTACATTGGTATTACTATTAGAGTGTGAATGGAATCTATGGATTGGGATTTTGGTATCCATGTACTACCAAAGCACCATTTCTAACAATTCATCACTTCTTGCTTTGGCCAAGATTTTCTGAATATGGTCATCTTGTGTGATTAACCATTGATCCTTTCCATTGTAACTTATGGAAAGTGGTGTGCATGTTACATCTATGTGTTAACCTAGATAATTGCAAGTAGGTAGTGCGGTAGAGTGATAGTCATGGTGGTACTATTTGAAGTTATCATGTTATGCAACAACATATCAAAGATCTTACTTGATTGTTGGAAGAGAAAGATAATGATGATCAACAAGAGCAATTGGAGAGAGTAGCATTTTAAGAGAGAAAATTGAGTTTGATTTCCAAAACCAAATGTACTTGGAGGCAAGAATATGCCCAATACAATAGAGAATTTTGTGTTTGATTATGAATGTTATTTTGAAGGAACAAATCTTTTAGATGATTGGAGACAAATTTTCTTGGTTCAAGTCAATTAGATGGAGCATCAAAACTACGGTGGAAATTTTGGGTGGAGTATACTCAATGACAATTTGTTGCTCTAATTTTGACATGGGACGATTTCAAGGGTGTAGTCATTGGGAGATTCAAAGCCATGAGTGTTACACAATCTGCATTAAATTGACTTGCAAAATTCAAAAAATTTATGAGAGACTACATTTCTTAATTCCAAAACACTCTGATGTTGATTTTGGATTCCAAAGTAGCATAATCTATGAATGTTAAGAATATTTTAGAAGCATCTAGGAGGCTTCTGGGCAAGAAGCTTCTAAGAACTTACTAAAGTTTGAGTAGCTTGTATGCCAAGTAGACTATTAGCTTTATTTTTATGACAAGTAAATGGCTAGCTTGGCTTGCATTCCAAAAGAGACCTGTTCTAGAAGGAATCTTCCTTGGAAGCTTCTTTGGAGTCTTGTAATTAGCTTCCTTATGAATACCAAAACACAAACTCATACTATACATTAGGAGTTCTCCTCAAACAAGAGATCCCAATTCTATTCTATTATATTCTCCTATTACACTTCTCAGTCTTTTACACTCATTTGCTATTTCTCCCTCCTTGTAACTTTGGCACTTGCATCTATTCTTGACTTGTTTCCTCTCCTTTGCTTGCTGTACTCCAAAGTTCATTCATTATATGTCTCATTGCCCAAGCTTAGGCACGCAACTCAACCCTAGAAGAAGCTCAGGCGGCTCTCCACACCCACACTCATTCTCTCTCATTTGCTCTGTCTTTCGCTCTTTTCTCTCTCCTTGCAACTCTAGTGCTTCCTCTCTTTACTTCTCTTTACTTCTCTTCTGCTTGCTAACTCTTGTAAAAGCTTGTTGGATAAACTGTTGCTTTGTACCATACAATACGTTATGAGTGTGATCTATCGATGAACCAAAACTATAGATCTATTTAATCACGTGCTCTATAGTTTGCAGGCTAACGAGAGGTGCAGTTAGTGTACCAAAAGTTTTCAAGTTTGGTTGCTCCCGTATTTAGATAGCCCAATAGTATATAGACCATTCGATTTGCTTTGTGTAGCACTTATATCTCAGGTATAGTTAAAAAAGAATGCTCAAGAAAGTACTATTGGTGCTTAGCCCATTTTGCCACTCTTCTTTGCATAGCATAATCATCGTAGCTATAATAAGAAAGATCTTTCAAATTACTAATGGGGATTAGCCCCATTTTACCTCTTCTGTTTTATCCCTGTCTGTTTTACCCTAGGTGTTCCCATCCTTCTTGTGATCCTACGCCATCGCCTTTTAGCTGCGAAAGAACAGAAAGACGACGAAAGAGGAGCTTAAGCCTAAACATGAGTAATTTACCACAAGGTTTATCTTATATGAGGTGGCAGGCGACGTAGTGCGTGCCGAGCGGTATGATCGTCAGAAGTAGAAGCAGTAATCTAACCATCTTCTTACTACTTCATTCGATCTCTTGCCTGAACGATGTCGTCTTTCATTGGACAAGCTAAGTTTACAACGCTGACCAAAACAAATTCCCGAGGGTGGACCTAAAGAGAGCGAGAAGAAGACCGAGCAAGAAAAACTTCTATCGTCTTGTGGTGCCAAATGTGCGCAATTTAGTGCTGGTCAGTAAATAGAAGAAGGAGAAAAGAAGCTGAAAGTCAAAAATTCTGAGGTTTGGGACCTTGTTTGCTAAATTTCACTCCTGCACCTACAGTCCATCGCGTCGAAGGGTACTTACCGAGTGGACGCAGCTTGATACATCCTACATACATATTTGATACAGCTTGGCCAATTAAATGATATTCTATGACAAAAATATCAAATTACACTCCGTAATAATCTCTCAGTGGAATCCGGCACGCTAGGATCGTCCAAGTTCGACACAAGGACGCATAGCCCTCCCTCACTTATGGATGATGTGTACCAAAAGCGTCTACAATGCACCTAAATTTCCTCTATGCCATGTTGTTGCTGTCATAGAAATACTTTCTTTAATAGTTTTCCCCAGCATATCAGAGGCTTTCCGGTGAGAGTATAAGCTTTAATTGCCAATTTAACAGGTGCTGAACTACTTAAATTTGCATAACTTTTTGGCGATTAAGTAATCAGTCATGGCTAACTAGCATTGTTTACATGACTCGCATATACCTAGTGAATTTCGATCAAGCATCTGCTTACTCACCCAACCATTTGAATTGCCTGAAGACATGAGACTGCAAATCCGATTATCTCTAGATCCAGAATATCTGATGACTTACGCTGATTGCAGATGCATTCTATAATGAATTATCATTGTATGAACTACTGTTACAGTTGTTTTGAGCTCAGAACGGAATCCACCACTGTTCCCTATAAAGGGTAAACATAAGTTAATCTGGAAATAGTATTGCAAGGCAGCCGGAGCTGCATCGGAAGATCTCGTAGCATGGCCAGGGCACCTGCCTGCTGTGCATATTATCGGGAGTTTACATACGTATGCGTCTCCGCCCAGATCGATGATGGGCGGAGCTCCAACAGTTCCTGATACCACCGGGATATATCAATATTACTGAAGCTGTAGCTGTAGCACATGTTCATTATACTGGAAGTTGATCATCTCTCATCGTGTCCTTAAGTTTAAAAACCTATAGGTCTCCTTTATTTCTCTACCCTTCTAAGTCTTCTCGCGGATGCATATAATGTGCATCACGATTAAATTGCAACCGCAGGACTAGGCGTGGAGGAGGTAGTCTACACTTGTCAGACTCAGCAGGGAGCGTTCTTAAGAGGTGTTCAAAAGCATGCTTGTGGGGTCCTGAAGTGTTCTAGATACCACAATTGCTACATATACAGAATCGGCCTCTCATGATCAGGAGACATGCTATCCGGCTTAGATCAAATTCAAAATCTTTTACTTTTGTAGGTTTGATTCCTACAGTATAAGAATGTACTCATACTATTCAAGCTGGATTTGATTTGGTACATATTGATACTCCAGCTCACTCTGCTCGAGACCGAAGTCTCGCATCACAGAATGAAGTCTAACCAGTATTTGGTTTCACGAATGCAGCCCAAATTATCCAATTTTGTGACAACGTTCGAACTACCGTAGGTTTGGTTTCACGGAAGCGAATATCTCATTATGCACGTGATTCTTCGCAGATTTTATTTCTAAGGATCCAAAGAATTTGAACAGAATTTACAGATCTACTCAGAACACGGGGTGCCTGCACCCTACTGTAATCAAGTATGGACGATGGACAAGAAGATCGAAGAAACAGGATTTAGCGCCTGCGTCAAGCAACGTAGGCATGAAAAGCGAGAACACCATGTACATGATTTGGAAGAGGTTGAGAAGGCATGGTTTATGAAAGTTGTATCTTACTGGAAAATTGTGAATTCGTGGATGAGGTTTCAACACCCAGTCGTTGTAGCTGGGCGTTTGGATTCGTCTTGAATCTCCTCTAACTGGTCAGGATGATGGCCATCATTTTAGCTCCGCGGACGATATTTGGCCACGCACGTAGAGCATAAATTGTTAAGTTTATGGCCCTATACAAGCTATAGCAAAGTCGTATAGTCAGAGTTGTCCATAAATTCGCTTCGTACTCAGACCTAGTGAATGATTCCGTAGATAACGAGGGGCATAAGTGCACATGTGAGTTTCCCCCATAAGCGCGACCTCGACATCAATACCCTGGCCAGAATCAGCATATCCCATCGATGTTACCATCCAGATGAATTGAAGGATACAGACGTGCTGCACTACATATCGTAGGACGGAGACAGACGTTTTGTTGAGGGGATCACCACAAAGAAGGCCAAGAGCTAACTTCATCGATGGTTACCTTCTCAACTGGGGTTCTTATCACCTGATTTGTGGAAAGATCTGAGGAACCGGAAAATGATCTACTAAGCGAGTTGCACAGCGGAGTAGCTGAGCATGGTTATGTGAGTGAGGTTACATGAACCAAATGTAGTTCCCTGCAAAGGCTCTCGCTCGTTTTCTGAACTTGCTTTCGAGTGATAGTTTTGGCTGAGTGATCAAAATGGTTGCGTCTACATAACATTAGAGTACTGTACTGAAACGGACTGACGCTTACTTGCGCCAGTAGAAATCTGACTACGGAAATACGAGCCTATGATCAATCATGATAATAATGTGGGAAAACAGGTCCGTGATATATAGATTCGAGATAAGAAACTTCAAGATCTAGGCTCTACATATAAACCTCATTATTTGGTCAGCATTTGGTCATGTCTGACTATGAGGACGACTTCTCGACAATTTTTATGACGAATTGAATGGTACTAGACTAGATTCTGCTTCAACTGATCATCTAAATGAACGGTTCAAACTTTGCAGAGTTGGATACACTTATGCTTGTAAGCAATCTGGTTTTGGAGTAAAGTCTTCACGCTGCCTGAAGTCTTCCCCAGAGCCGAAGGTGGTGTATGTATGCAAGGCCTGCGATGACTGGAAGCAAGGGATTTGGACAGAGTATAATAGCAGCGCAGCATTTCAACCAGGCTCCGAACGCACTGTGCAGGGTTATGCCAGCTGTTTAAAACTACACTAACCCGTAGAGTACTGCAATGATTGCTTTACACGTTGAACCGCAGAACTCTATCTCGGACCTAGAAGCTACATTCGTCAACTTCCATTCCCGTCTCCTCTACGCAAATACGAGTTCGATTACAACCAATATTCCCTACAGATTGTGATCTGTGGAGTTAGACGGCAAAGGGCCAGTCCCGGCCGAACTACTCAGCTACTACATTCATATCCCCGACTGGTCAACCGAGAAGCAGAAGGCGGTAGTTTGCAACGGCACTGCGGTTTGTGATATTGCTCCCGGATACTCCACCGTATCCTACGAGCCAGCAATTCTACAAATTTCCCTACAGGGATGGACTTTCGGATTGAGCGTACACTGTGAGATATGAGAAAGACGCAAACCCATCAAGCCGTACAGGGAAGAGACAAGGGGGTTAAATGGGTAAAATGGGGCATAGTGAGAGCGTACACTGTGATATATGGTAGATGACCTTGGATTACACCTGGAGACCAATCCAGTGTCGAATCGGAGTCGCACGCTTGAAAGTTTAAGTGGGTATTTTGAATGCAAAGAGGTTGATTCGACGCAGAGCATCTGGAATTACTTCAGTGGAGAGAGGTGTAAATCACCACATTTCCGACCTTCCGCCACCAGCGGCGTATTGGTACAAAGACTTTCCCTACAAGTGTAGTACACTCAAGGGTATCTCAAGTATGGTAACGAGATCTTACACGATTTGGGTGCGATTTACGAGATACAATGTCTCCGAATGCATACCAGATGGGTGTTGGCTGCCGGGAAGATACAAGAACAAAATTATAGATGATTGGAAAAGTCACAAATTCAGTGATGAGAAGGTCGAAGTTAGTAAGGAAATGCTCGCATGCTGGCGTTCTCATCAAGATTCATATGGGTCGTTGGGGCTTACCATAGTTGGAACCGTTAGTTGTAGCGATGGAATCCTGGCTTCCAATCCTTTGCTGCTTATAATGGTGTAGTACCAGATCCCAATGGGCAGAAAGCGCTTGGCTATACTAATTCTTGAGTCTACTGCCAAAGAACGACATGAAAGCTCTGCAAATCCATGACACTAGCCGAAACGCAGATTGGATTACTACTTCCCAGATTGTCAAAAACGACTACAACTTGCGCTGGACTGGTGAATGTTTTAAGAGTTAGATATATTGCACGTACTTCAGACGGTGTCCAGAGTTTCGGGTCTTTATTGAGCTGTGTTTTAAAAACATTCGGAGAGCGGTAGTGATTCTTGAGTGTTGACAGCTATGTACAGCAAGTTCTGCACTTGCAACGGTGTAATACATATTCTCTCCTTTGAATAGATCAATAGCAAGTACAAAATTCTAAGTTACGTTTAGTCCATGATCTAGATGAAGGAAGTATTCCACCCAATTGTTTGATTCAAGCCTACATGTCATAACTTATTCACTGCGCATTATGTGAACATGCAGCAACAATCGCGAGCTTGAATAAAGAATAGCAGAATCTATATCGACAAGAACAGTTCAACGAATACTCACCGATCAACTCGCGTGCGCTAAGATCATCTCAGGTCAGATGAATGAAGTCAATCATCAAATTACGGTTGGCGTCTTTTTTATCACTTTTTATCACTCACGTTTACGTGGTCCGTCTTCAGAGAAAACTGCTTGACAAATTATCAAATTGAATGCGGCTAAATTCTGAGACCGCCAAGTCTATGGCGAAAATATCCAGATGATCTAACTAATTGCTGCTTGGTTGTTTTACGAATAGCTTTTTATAGATTAGCAGACCATTAGCATGAAAAATCGGCTTAGCGTACACTCAAATTGCGAGTCAGCTCGTCTGACGATTTGCAATTCAGCACTGGTAACAATACTCGGGCATGGAACGTACCGGGTACCCTTAGTGGTCACAACATGATTATAACTAGCCAGGTGCCCATGCGTTGAATGGGATGCCCATTGATGAATGCCCATTAATTCAAGCGTTGGTGGGATGCTGATGCATGCACGCACTAGTACTCACGGGGTCTACTCCGACTTTTAGCGAGTGTGAGAAGCCGGGTAAACCATGTGCGATTGTCAAAAATCATACTCGAATGCTTACTTCTACACACATCCGAGCCTAAACTAAATTTCTCTCGGACGGTAATATTTATCAAGTCGCTGGATGGAGCCCTCTATCTCCCGCCGGCCTTTCCCTGGACCCCCCATCTTATGTTATTAGTGTACCACTGTTTGAACTGCAGCTTACGGGCTTGAAACTTCGGCAATTGGCCTGCTATATACATAATCTGTCTTCAAAATTCTACGTACGTCTGCGCACAGGTGGATAATAGTCACATGTGACTGGAAGTGTATGTGGCTGTCTGTAGCATCTGCTTACGATGCTGAAAGCGACCAACTTTATATGTGGCGTAACTTGCATGTTTCGATCAATGGTGTACTAGTCAGAAACTATGATTCGCATGAGATGTCTTCTACTATGACAGCAGATTATTCATATGTAGAATTCGTGGTTGTTTAATATATACAACATAAAACATAAAACGGTTACAGCATAAAACGGTTGTGATGGGTGTCACTGAGAGAAAGCATGCATTCTACATGGAAGAAGACAGAATAAAGTTTCTATGAGATTGTTGGCGATTTTCTGAAATAGAGCAGGATGATCCACACAGCTGTTCCTCTGTCAGCAGACATGTGACGATAGAATTTGATACGCCACAGAGTGAGATGCGACGTGTGTTATGCAGCTCCGTTGCATAACAACGTGAAACTAGTTGTAGACAAACAATACTGATAACTGGAACAGGGGAACAAAAGAAGAGATTGCACAAAGGAAGAAGGTTTCTAATGAGAAATATATATATTGGGAATGCTTGATATCATTGTCAGTAATTTTACATGTCCAGCGATCATACCCATTGATCGCTGCTAGGGCAGATACTGTGAAGGTAACGCCGCTCAGCCAGTGGGAGATCGTTCATGTCAACTGAAACAGATAATCACTGTGTTCATATGCTGAAAGATCAGGCTATACTAGCTAAAGCCATACATACGCTCCTTCAAAGGAAAGAGAACAGCGCGAAAATATTGTATCAGGCGAGTCATGAGAAATGACACTTAAAATAGATTCTGCAGTGATATGATGCCGATCAAAATCCTATCCTACAAATTGAGCCGCTATCTGACTTGCAGGAAGTACCACATAAGCCCGAACGACTTCTGCTTTTATATGTACATAAAGCTGGAAAATGAGCTTCGAGAGTAATGAGTCAGAACGAAGTAAATTATTTCACTGAAACTAGGTCTTGCCTACACGAGGTTTACGACTGGGCCGAGCAGTCACTGCTGCCTCAATTGAAGCAGGCAAATTCTCCTTCCCGTTACCGGCAGCAATGTCATTGAGCGAAGCAGTCTTCTTGTTTGTCGACTTTGCCTTAGTGGGTTTGATCTCTATCTTCTCCTCCACAACAGCAACAATCTCATTGAGGGTCTCAACAGATTTCACCTTCAAAGGCGGTCTAGCTGCCGTGCGAGGCTTGGACGCCTTGACAGCTTTGGCGGAAATTTCCGACTTTTGCAGTTCGGGGACTTCTCCCGATGGTTGAGCGGAGGGCACGATTTTCACGGTAGCAAACTTCTCCGCTAATTCACCAATGCTCACCTCGTCCACAGCGGAAACATTGCTGCTCTTGTTGTGATTGCAACCCACGCACATTGTGCATGTGCGCGGCTTGATAGCTCTCGAAGAAGTGCGGAGAACTGGCGCCACGGCAGCTACTTTCATGGTTTGCTTGACAGCAGGAGCGGCTGGTTTTGTGGTCCCTACAATCACAGGAGAAGGCGCTTCTTCAATTACCGGTTCAACGATTACCGGGATTTCCTTCGGGATTTCGGCGATCGGCGCTGCTGTCGCGTCTGCAGCTGTTGTAGTCTGGTTGACTCGCTCGAGGGCCTCGACCAGTTCCTGCTTGCTTCCTTTGCCAGGAAGACCCTCTTTCTTGCACAGCTGCTGGAGCTTCTTGACGGTAAAGCTGCGGTAATCCATTGCTCAACTGACGAAAATTTAACTCCAAAACTTCAGCGATAATCCACACAAGCAGAAAGACCCGACTAGAGGAAATTACCAAGTTAGTTCGGTTGTTACGATAGAGATCGGAAGATATTGCTTGCGTGAGGGCTAAATGCATTTGCACTCCCTGGACAGTTCTTTATAGTTTCTAAGCGAAAGGAGCCACTAAACAGGCGGGAAACTGCGAGCTTTCAAATAGGGGTCTCCAACGGTAACAATATACGACGGAGTTCCAACGGTAATATTCTCCAGATTCAGCAGCAGAAAATTCTTTGTGAACTATCCGCGGGTGATGAAGGCCGAAGTGAAGGACGTGATCGTGCAGCCTTGAGGACGATTTGGCCCAATTTCAGCTGCTGATCACAGTCTGCAGGGTTTGTTTCAGTCCTGCGAATCTAACTATCTTCGAAGGAAATAGAATTTCACAGGATGAGATGGAGGGGTGTTTGTCTTACGTGCATGGCTTCTTTCTTTCGCCCATGCAATGCTTCGACAGTCCTGTAGACAAGAGCCCAATTTCTACTGTCCCAGGGGTTAGAATGCTCCGCAAAATAAACAATATTACCGTAATTTTGTTCCAAACGAGTTGGAGTCTCGCGTGGAATCGAACGGTTTCCTCGGTGTTTGGTTTAGACAGAGTCGAAGTCTTAGCTAACTGCCGACAAGCTCGTATTATGATTTGGATTTCCTTCGTTTGCAATGGTAATCATTTATATCTCTTCTAATTTTCATTTCTGACCTGGAGAACATGAAGAATGTGAAAGATCCTGCGTGTTTAGTCTGGAAGCCCAGCGAATCCACCTCTTGTTGACATTTCTCCCACTCACATTCACAATTGAGTAAATTTTAACGTAGAAAAGACAGGGGATGTCGTGAGAAGTTCTGAACAGCTTTCATGGGCCAATTAGGCTTCGCTAAGTGGGAACTCCTTGCCGTCGTTGAATGTGATCCTTTGGCACATGCGCAACTTCAAATTTCAAATTTCAAGTGAGTGAATTGGAGACGTCCACAACGTCCTCCACTGCTCATAATTCAAAGCACCTGATGTTCATGTCAAGACCTGCAACTTACCACGTAAAGTGTGAGAGAACTAGGCGTTAAGACCATTTATAATATCCTCGGAGTAATCGTCTTCAATATTTCTATCGCCGGTGCCGGATAATCCCGGGACCAGTGGCGGATCTCGCCGCGACCCGGCACAATGTGATTCTTTCCTCCGAAACTGAATTCACTTCGCATGCTTCCTTGCATTCATTCCATCAGCAAATCACCATATAAATTGTCACCCCATATAAATTGGACCTTAGTGAAGCCAATTACAACGCAAGCTGACGTGCTCCCACCGTGCGACAAGATCAATACTAAGACCGTGTTCACTGGACTGTTAAACTTCTCCAGAGTGTTTTCTTCTAATCGTATGGAGAACATGCTCTAGATCATCCCTAGGATTTACCGCTATCTACCAATAATCATTTCTTTAGTTTGTCATTTCTGCAATTTGAGTAAGATACGAAGTATTAACCGAATCAGGTTTGTCCGCAACTGAAACGCAAATTCTTAATCTGAAATCTCAGCTCTCCTTCCGAATTCATTGCGCGAGTGCAGCATAGATCATCTGTCCACACATACAGGCTGAGCAAAATGCGTACATATGATGCACAAGTTCTGCAGTGTAGCATAGCATTCCTTACCTGTGTGTGCATACAGCTTGACGGGACTGCTTTGCATCACAAGCAGAAATATTGGATGAACAGCCGATAATACTTACGATACACGCGAAATCCTTTTCCTCGAGCAATCCTTTTTGAGGGTGACCTGGACTACAAAGAGTCATTGTGGCTGCTTAGATTCGGAGATTATCTCAAGGATAATACCTTCACCAGATCGGGATCCTTGCACATCTGTAGGTGGGAGGAAGATTGGGGTTGCATTGCTAAAAAGTAGTCAGTTTTACTCGGATGTTGCCACGTACTTATTCTATGAATGAGAGCCCGAGTATCATGGAGAAGAAGCCTAGCAAGAGATAAGCTACATGTCTAGAAATTCTGGGCACCTTGTTTGCTATGTCGCCAATTTACTTCGATGACTAATCTCCAGAAATTCCGCAGGGCTCTGTGGAGCCTTGGACTGCTGCTGCCTGCGGATCGCCTCCTCGTCTTGTGACCTTCAGCTCTGATTACTAAACCACCGTTTATTTCGAACATTTAGCTCTGGGTTCGTATACGGAGGCCGTTGGACTTTCTGAATCAAACTTGTTCAGTAACTGGCAAGACGATGCAGAACTTGTCGCTACTTGGTGCTTATTGAGTAAAGATGTAGAGAGAGATACTAGAGCAGACTTACGGGCCAATATTGTTTCAAATTCTGAATGTGACACCTACGCAGTAAACTTTTTTGCGAGGATAGAAACTCATTCACTAGCGCAGGGTATAAAGTGGAGAAACATAATCACATGATTTGACTACAAGCGGCAATGTCACTTGGCGACATTTAGACTTGGCGGCATTTCTGTTCCTGACAATGTAATCTACAACTAGAGTTGTGAGGAGGGCCTTCCACTAGACTTTAGTCCATTTAAGAACTCTCATTCTAGCAATTACGGTGAATCTATCCACTTTGACCAGGACCTACTTCTACTTCTTGGGCTCAACAACTTCTTTTCTTTTATGGTCATCTAAGATCATCTTAATTCCTAAAGAAAATTCATCCCTTCTATTTCCCTGTCGGCACTCGTTGTAAGTTGAACTACTCAACTACTGACCTGCATCTGCTGTAATTTCCGAGATTTGCTGATCTTTCGATTTCAGGGAGTCAAAAACTTTTCAAACACAACAGAAAGCGTCGTGATTAAAGTATACGCCTTCTGAGAAACTACTCTGTTGCCACCTTTGAAAGGGTGAAGGATTTACTCTAGCTGCTAGTACACCTTGCTGGATGCACTCAAAGATTTGGCCGGCCTTCTTCACTGCAGTGCGCAGTGAAGAAGGGAACAAACATGCTTATTAGATTCCATAAGAATCTTAAAAGCGACTGTGATCAAACAACACAGCATTTAACTGTTTCCTTGAAGATCATGTCATTCAGAAATGCAGTAACTGTTCATCCTAACAGCAAGCAGGCAAGTATGAAGATTCGGCATGTTTTGAGGACAAGAATATTGATTGGGTTTTCGCTGATTTCCCGGTGGGTGAGTGGGCTGCGCCGGCCTAGGAGGTGGTGCAATACTAAGGCGATGCTGGCGACTCCCAGACAGCAAGCTGCCTGATTGGAGTCACACCCGAAAAGAAATTAGATTGAACATCTTGAAGGTTCATCGACCTCGTTTCAAATATTAAACTGATAAAAACAGATACTGCACTTCACCTTAGCCGAATGTCGAGATTGCCGAAGGCTGAGAAAAGCATGCTTCTCTCATCAAACTCGAGAGAATCTGAGTCTCATTTACTGTCAGATTTTGCTCTTCGCCTACGGGTTATATGACCTTCCGTCTGACAGGGACCTCCAAGTGTCGCGTAGGGATAAGAGGGCCTCCAAACCTGTTCGCGATGAAATAGTATACTTACTTAGTCAACGCGTTTTGCATGTGATCACATGTTTCTCAGCATAGGATTTGAACGCCGTAGTGAAATATGTAGTGCGCTCTAGTATCACTATCGGCCTTTAAGCATGAGAAGTTTCTCGATTAAGTCTTAATGTTGATTCTCGCGTCGGATGAGGCTCAATCCGTGCGGTGTTGCCAATTGGTCAAAACATGCGTGAAACGTTTTACGACATGCTCACATCCCCTCTTTTGCATGTGTCGTGTTCTTTGTATCGTAGGGGAGTGTCGGCCACCACAAAATGCCTGTATTATACTTCTCCACCGTCCTAGTACTCTTATTGAGTTAAATAATTATTGGTAGGAGTACCTCACACACCCTGGTTCTATCGACTCACTTTTTATGTCCCGTCTTCTCTGCAATATATGATGAGATGAGTTGGTAGAGAAGATCGGATTGACTGCATCTGCTCTATCCTTGATGGAAGAACCTCAAAATAGCTGCAAATCATCGATTGACAACTATTTCAGTTTGCTAGAAATTTTAAAAGACTCGGACTTAAGTTTTAAAAACCCAGTTTCGGGGAATTGGTAGCAACTCACCATCCTACAAGTAAGACGACTCGTCCATCATTACTAGAAAAGATGCGCAGAGATATCTACACTACATGATCAGGCGCATGAACTTCTTTTTACCGAGCTTCCATTCGAGGAAAAAGATATGTGTGATTGTGCTTTTGGGTGGTAAAACGTGTTAATTTGGCTGGAATAGGAGAACAATGAGATGAGACAACCTTGTATCCTGTAAAGATCAGTACATGAGATACGATCATATCTCATCTAGATCTACAGCAGTGTGTCCATATTCCATTTTTCAACAGTCTAAGATTTGAGATATGGTCAATACCTTGAAAGTTCAACCTCAACTAGATACTCTTTGTTCTCAGATAACAAAGGCCGCAAATCATACACCAACTACAGCTTGGGTTTGTACAAACTAATGTTGCTTTAACTATGCTGACATTTTGAACTATGTTGACATTCCATTTTTAAGATACAGTGACGCACAAGGATTCTCGATGAGCCGCATTTTAGGACAAGTGTTAACCCAGACTTGTAAGATTAGCATCGCAATGTAAGTCACGTGACGCTAAAAATGAATTCAACAAATTATCAGAACCATTCTTTGCAAGTTACAGTGTTGAAGGACAACCCTGCCATCCTCGTAAGTCAGGTCATGGACAAAGAAAGCAGACCTAGCATTGTATTTCCCACAAAGCTTCGAATTGGCCATTGCAAGTTTACTTCTAGCCAATGATCCCTGTAAGCCTTTAGAAGTGATAGAATCAACGTTGCCTGGAGGATTCGATATGGGCAGTAGACTAGTAGAAAAAGGCGACCACATAGAACACATGAAGGATCCCATCAAGCAGCACAAGAGAGAGACAAAAGAGGTAGACTAGTAGAACAGGTATAAGCTTTTGGAAGCGGCAATCCCGATGTGTGAGATGTATGCATCCAATCCAATGCAAGCATAACTTCCTCGCGCAGAAGAAAGATCATCTAGCGTTATGGCTGTGTCCCAATAACGTCCAATTCACAAAGCCTACATGGTCCTGCTCTCTTAGTCGGATTCATTCCACGTTAGCTCCTGATCCACCTCTTCCTTGTATGTCACATCATGGTGGGGTTGTATTTGTATTCTTTCTCTCTTTCTTAACAATGAAATGATAGCAACTTGAGCTTTTGAGAACAGCGTAGCTTTTTAAAGATAATGCGAAGAGGAAAAGAGAGATACAGAGAGCCACAGTCGGGACCACAAACACATTCCCCCCTACATCTGGAAAGAAATCACAGTGGATGGTCTTGGAGAACTCCTAGTTTGCGGGACGCGGACCTATCGGTCAGCGAAGGAATTTGAGGCGCTAATGTGTTTTTCTCGTGAGTGCTCGACCTGCAGATTAAATCTAAGAAACTCTGACAAACAAGGTTGAAACAAGCGTAAGGAAGGGACTCGACGGTCCAATGGACAACGTCCTCGTTGGAAAGTTGGACAAGGCATAAATGCTTGCGCAAGTGGGAGAAAGAGTCGTAAAGCTGCTCGTAGCAAAGCGGGGACGTGCGGACGAAGTAGGGGAAAGACAAAAGGCTTCTCTTCTATTGGTCTACAAACTATCTTTAGTACTTAAAACCAAGCAAAGCCTTTGATTGGCAGTTTCTCAGAGCCGAAGGAAAGTGGATTGTTATAGTTAGGGTTTGTGGTTTCGGACACAACGATAAGCAGTCTCGGAGGTCTAAATTCCCTATGAAGGGAAGAGATGTCACACGTGGACAACTCATAATGGTCCGGAACCCTCTACATGGTGAAGGAAAACATACAAGCCGTTAAGTCAGTTATTTGCATGACGGATATCGGTAATCAAAAACTTGAACTTTAAAACTTTTGGAGTCACGGCGGGATGACCGGTCAACTGCAAAATTAAGTTGCTATCTCTTCACGTCGTTGATTGCTTCCTTCGTTTGTTCGTTACACTGGAGTCTGCAGTCTGGAGAAGACCAGACCATTCATGTCAACTGATAAGGCTATGTGTGCTGTAGTGTACTCAAGGTGCACGAATCACACAGAAACATCCATCCATTTGCGTGGGAGACGTCTTGACGTACGTAGTTATCCACAACAGGAAATGGCCAATCTGTGTATATGGAGTTTGTTTTGTCAACTATATGTTCAGCTATCTTGTCACCACACCTCGTTAAGGGGGTTCACAACTCAAGGTGTGTAGATAAGATAAGTGCCTCTACACTACTGGTGAGAGGCTTGGGATTTTGATCGCATCCATCCACGTTAGGTATCAATCACGATCATCGACTCATTGTGTCTACGTAGTCGGATCAAGACCCTATCGCTCTATATAGCAAAGGTGGGTTCAAGCTCAAAATGTCCAAGAATAGGACCGAAAGTTCATGTCAGTATGGATGAAGATGAGCCGTTGGGTCTCCACCACAAGGACCAAGAGGAAACAGTCCTTGTCGGGCACTCGCCTAAAGTGAAGGGCGAATTCCATCCTACAGTTCAATGCTTGCAGTGTTGCACATGGTGTACTTCTCTGCTTCCCTTTCCCCTTTTCCTGCGATCAAAAGAACAGGACTCTTCTTCTTCCCTTCAGCCTGTACTGTAAACGGAAAATGTACTTGACTTCTGTGAGAGGGATAACATTTTCCTACTCAATTGCTAGAACTTCTCAAGCTCGTAGAGAATGAAGGAGTTGTAATCAATTCTCGAACATTCTATATATCGGTGTTACTTGTAGAACAAGCTACAAGAGAAGACACCGTTCTGACTTCAAACATCTACTGCACTGAGAGCATCTTGAATACACTACAATTACTTGCACAAAACCTTTCGCAACCCACCTTTGATTTCCTAGGAAAGTCAAAGGTCGAAAACTTAGTTGACCATGATAATTGTACGAGACATATTTAACAAAAGGAGGATACTGCATGGCTGAGTCTCTAAATAAATATTACCCCGAGTAAGTTTTCAGCCACAAGTTGATGTCTGAATGCTGGAAATGCACCAAACCCAAAAGCTGAAGGCGATAAGAAATTGTACTCGTAGGTGGAAATATGAGCTAAAATGGAATCATGTCACTCTCTAAATAAATATTACCCCGAGTCATCTTCGTAATCACGGGTGGATATGGTGCTGTCAGCTTGAAAGCTCACTATGAATTCTCAAAGTCTACCTTATTGTAGAGCTGCTACTCTACAAAAAGGTGGACCTGGTTTAAAGGTCTAGAAGTCGATAACACCCGCAAAGGTGGGTAAGTTCAAAGAACCATGGGACCGGTAAATACAGAAGGTACGATTGGGCAAGGGAAAAGTCCTTACTGAAATCTCGTCAAACGTCCTTTCTCTTTCCCTATCGAATTATATCAGAAAGTCCACAGTAATTCTCGATCTCAGAAGGTTGCAACCCAGGCTCTTCCACGTGAATCTCCGAATTTTGGGAGCACCGTAGCAAATCGTCGCGTTGTTGTTTGTGTCATTGTGCAGTCACCTAGAGAATACTTGTCGGTGTTGGATTCTTCCTTTCGAGCTAGTCGAGGCGATATTTTAGTTCTGGCAGTTGAAACTGGAGATACTCGGACGCATTATTAAAGCTCATTCCGAATACATTTATATGATTCCCGTTCGATTTTACGTGTTCGACATGTAGATAAAGCGAAAAGTCATTTCCTTTATAAAGACTGAAAACTAAATATCTTAGAATGCCATCAACTGGGTCCAAGTTGGTGAGATCGATGAATACCGAATCTGACGGCCCTCTATATACTGCTTGTCGCATTGAACGGGAGGACCTGCATATATAGTACACAGGATCTGCCCACTAAGTCAGTTCTGACGATTTTCACAAATTCTTGTCCATGGGAAGCCGATACGTCGACTTCTCCATACCGGTATATATCATATGCACGTATGCTGCAGGCAGTCCTCGAGTCGATGTACACAAATCTACGAAGAGCACAATGCATGAATATGCTTCTCTGATCAACGATGTAAGTAGCTCCGACAAATAAATGTAACCGCCATACATATAGGCAAGAAGAATAATTTCACACTAACATTTTCTCAAAAGCGAAGTGATTCAATGACACTTTCCAGAAAGTCATAACAGACCTACCTGTATTTTTCGCGATCATAACTTTTCTTGCTTCTCCAATCAGGGGGACGCTTGTCGACGATCTGAAGGAGGGCTCGTCGAGACTGGAACGATATATAAATGTACCGAGGTAAAAGTAAGCATGACGGACAAACCACGTTAGCCTTTGCTTGAAGGGAGCTCGTACCGGTCGAGTTAGCATTTGGAAAAAGCAGAAGGTTTCCATCAGGAAGGTAAAAGTGCAAGTGCTCGTTTCTAACTCCGTTCTACGAATACTGCCGTAGATTACAATGTGTTATGAAGCGTTGCATGCAAATGAAGACTTAAAACACGTGAAATGAGCAACTTGCAAAGTCATGATCGTCATGACGTAAATACCAAATCCAACCGACCAAATTCTATTTGTGCATAATAATTTCTAAGAGAATCATATGACGTGTTCAAGGGTAATTTACGTGTAGTGATCCAATAGTGATTCCATAGACTGCTTTAAGGCTAGCTTCCAAAATGAAGTATAGCCGTAAGGAAATAGATAGTAGTGATGTCCTGAGGTAACCCCTAATTAAATGACAATTTAAGATCATGGATAGAAGAAAATTATTTTTAAGGTTTTTAAGATCTGATGATTTGGCACTACACAAACTTTGGATTTCCTTCCGTTTGTGTAAGAGGTTCAAATCATAGATTTTCATTCTCATTTGAGTTATCTTTTGCCGATCAATCGCAGACATCTTTAAAATAGCCTATACTAGTGCTCGCCAAGAATTATGAAGAGAAATTACAACGTCCACGCATTATTTGGAATAACTCAGGAAAGAGGATACATGACAAGGGTCCGACCATCACAATGAGAGGAGTTACAATCATTTGAGATAAGAGAAAGGTGTTGTTGGAGGTCAGATGTCATGGTCGTGAGCTCTATAAATAAATAAATAAATAAATATAGATTTGTATACAGCTCATATTACATATTACATGGAATTGTGAATAGATGCTTAAGAGATCTTAATCTTGGATCAACAACTTACTAGCATTGATGTGGATTGACCATATAACATATAATTCATTGTTTATGAGTGGAATGAGTGTACTGATGTGGTGGTTCAGTGTCTACTTACTACAGAAATTGAGGATACGGGTTGGAAATGGCTAAAATTTAGCCTTTCCAACAGGTAATGTCACAATGAAGACAATCTATTTTTTATTTAGCCTTTTGTGCAGCGTCATTCCCAAAAGAGTGTAATGTTATCCAAAAAAATCACACTACAAAATGTTACACAATCTATTCTCGTATGTGCTAAAGTGTCAAATCCAGTGCATTCTTGAGGTGTGGTGGGTTCATTCGGAATGAAGGTCACTTCATTCTAGGGCCACTCCATTCACCAACTGCCTGTCCGAACTGCAAACTGCCAAGGTGAGATTCATAAGAGCCACAATCCACACAGCACCCCTGTCACAAGTTGTAAGAAAAGCATTCCCCTGCAATACTGCACAAAGGAAGACTGACAACTTTGCAAACTAAACGGAGTGGAAATGGTTCCAGAATTTACATCCCTCTAGAGACTACGACCATGATGTCATGTTCTATCCTTCCCATGAGGCACGAGGTCACAAGAGTCAGCAACTATTTGTGCTACTCAATCCTATGTTGGAGTGTTACTGGATGAGACGCCAAGGTTGTGCAAGCCTATTCCCACATCACTCTTGACTTTGGCCAAACTCCTAGAGAGCCACTCTCTAGTCCCATACAAATACATTGTTGCACTCTAGTACCTAGGTTTGGCCTTCAAGATTTGTCACTCCTAAACAAGTTAAGCATACAATCATTCATTCAGAAGGCAGACTTATACGCATGCACCAACTCATGAGTCTTGATGATATAAACTTTGTATTTTACTTGCAAAAGAAGGATGCACCAAATGGACCCATTGAACATCAAGCTTAAGCCTTTTATACATTTCCTACTTGGCTGTGGAAAGATCCAATGGCTACAATGCATGGAATTCCTAAGTACATCTAAACTGCTCAATCTTGATCACATCTTATCTTGACTATAAATCTAACGGTAGGTAGCTATGGATGTAATCAACTTAGTCATGGGTCATCTACCTCAAGCATGCAAATACTATGTACCAGATTATCTTCATCTACAAACTTCCTAAGGCTATGAAAATGAAGATGTTGTATGTATGTACAAAATGAAGTCCTCTTGTTAGGCTACAAAAATGACCACAACCATCTTTGTATGAAGAGACCCCATCATTATTCTTCAGCATGTTGGACTTGAGTTGAACTCTTAGTTCCCAAGCACATGCAAACAAGGTCTGCAAGCTCCTTCCAATAAGTCTCCATGATTTTTTTGAAGTTGGACCAGGTCTCCTTGAACTTGGCATCAGTGTGGTTTTGGAGCTTCTTAGACAATAATTTGAGTTGCTTGTTTGATGTAATACCAAGAGCTAGCCACATGATCTAGATGTGAAATTTGGTTTGGTAACATCTAGAATGATGTTATACATGATGGTCTAAATAGATCAGATAGAAGTATCACCAAAAGAGTACTTGTACTAATAGAGTAGAAACCAAAATAGACTTGAGAACCTTAGAACCAATAACTAAACATATGATTTAAAGGTGAGAATTGGTTTGGTAACATCTGGAGGGATGTTACACATGATGGACTAAACAAATCAGAAAGAGATATCACCAAAAAGGGACTTCTACTAGTAGAGTAGGAACTAAAATATGCCTAAAATCTTTGAAGGCAATTTTGGAGGCCTAATGGATTAATTAGGCCTCAAAAATGTGTAGATTCCCCCCCCCCCCCCCCCCCCAACCCGCCTACTAGAGGAAAGGCTTGCCTTCCTTCCACACTGGTTTGTCTCATCGAGAGCTTTCCAATGGTACCTTACGTGATTCTGAGACTCCTATAGGAAGATTCCCTTTGGTCAAAGCTTGTTTGACCAACCAGATAGGACCTAGACCGACATGTCACCCATCCAAGTAAGTAATCCAAGGGTGGAGCTTGCTGACATGTAACCTATCTGTGTGCCTAATCCTATGGTGGAGCTTTCTTGGAGGAGATCCTCTTTGTCTATATAATAAAGAGAAGGTGCTCCTTTGGGGCACCAAATGTTGAGTGTGTAATATGTGTTTTCTCTCTTCTCTTGTCCTCGGAGTATTACATTGAAAACTACTTTCTCTAGTATGTAGATTTGAGTGCACAAGTCCTTTGCCTTTGTTCATTGGGAGGTTTCATTGTCCATGTGTTCCAACTAATAGTACTTGGGTGGTCGTATGACCAATAGTGGTGAGGAGCTTGGATCATTTGTTGGCTAGCTTGGTTCTTTTGGCACTCAACTCTTTGGTTATCTCTTGACAAATCTGCTTGTCTTGCTCCAACCCCTTTTCTTGTTGTAGTTTTAGGTTGGTAGATAGGTTGGAGATGTGGAGGTCAATCAACTATTTCAAATTGTTGCATTGAGTCTCCATTGCCTTTACTTCCACCTAGGTCATTTCTAACTTGCTTTGTAGCACTACAAATTTTTCTACCTGATTTTGTATTTCTTCCTTGTGCAAAGTACTTTGGTGGAAAACTTGCAGGCTATAAATATCAACCTCCTTCTTTAGGCTATAGATTAATTTCTCATCTTCCTCCTGCCATTTTAGTTCCTCCCTTTGGAAATCCTCTAAGTGTTTCTTCTTTTCCTTGTCATTCTTATTTTTTTGATTTTGGACCAAGTGATGCAAGTGGTGGATGAGGGCTATTGGCTCCTTTATGTTTAGATCCAACTTTTGACATATTAACAAAGGCTCTTCAATTCTTCCATCATAGGCGTTGTTGTGTGAATGGTGTATGTTGCAATAAGCCAAGGTATAGAATCCATCCTTGCACTATTGTCTTTGTAGGGCCTTCTTTGTTTTGGGCACAAGATTCTTGTCATGGCTTGAGATGGTCATTTCCTTTATTTTGCAATCCATGATCACTTCCACATTATTGCAAGCTTTGTTATTGTTGGTTGGGGAAGGGATGTTGGCAATGACATCATGTTTGTTTGCTTGTCGTTCATATCTTGGGGACAATAAGGTTTGTTTCTTGAGTTTTTTCAAACCTTGGCATGATGTCCTCACCTTGTTGTCATTTTTGCACTTCACAAAATCTGTCACTTGGTGAGTTTGTTTTGTTTGTATCTATTTCATTTTGTAACATTTTTGCTTTTGCCTTATTAGGAGCCAACAATTGGAACAGGTTTTGCAGTTGGTAGTTTCCCCTTCTTTGTAGGAAGACATTCATTGTTGTTAATTGGGAATTTAATTGTGCTTTGTCATTTGGACCTTCTCCTCCTTCATTCATTGAGGGTGATGAAATTTACATGAAGGATTCTTCACTCCTCAACTTTGTACTCCAAGTAGCACCAGCAACTCATTCATTAGCCGGTCCCTTTCCTTGTGATAGACAAGCCTTACAAGTCAACTTAAATGGCATGGTTTTACTCTTGCTATCTATTGATGATGGTTCTAGCTCCTGGGGTTGGTTTTGTTTCTTGGAAGCTTGAACCTTTTCTCGGGCCACTAGATTCTTTTGTCAAATTGTAATAGAGTTGTATATCTCCACTACTCACATGAGCTTCCTGGTTTGTGCATACTTTTTGTCTGACATGTGGTACTTGGTGATCTCCTTTGGCAAGTCAAGGTCTTTGTTGAAGTAAGCTAGATGATGCAGGTGAGATGGGAACTTCTCCTTCTCCTTCTCCTTATCCATTAATAAGTAAATACCAGCGTAGAAATGAATAATAAAGGGGACCAAAATAGTGGTGGAACCTTTTTTCATGTCTTCTAGTAGCTTGATGACTTGTTTACAAAACATCCTTACCCAACTAACCGGCTTCTACTCATGTACAAGCTAGAAGAAGATAGCCTCATTTTGATTGATGTAGCTCATTTGTTTTGAACTTAATAACCATATTGTTGTTTTGGTAATAGTGCATTGGGCTAGATCTTTCATATCTTCATCTTATACCTATTTGTGGATTTCCTTCCAACAAACAAGTCATTGATTCTTTGCTTTAATCATTTGTTGGGTCTTTTGGTAGGGTATTGATATGAGCTTCTCCAAATAGAGAGTAATCAACACCCAATACCTACTATTAGTGGTCCTCTATCCACAACATGGGACATCTTTATAGTGAATTTCCACTCAAATTCTTTGCATTATCATAAATTTCTTGGAACATGGCCCCATTAATGAGACCTCAATCCCACAGCAAGAAATCTATCTTTCTTTTCTTGATGTGGTTGGTTTGATAGTATAATCTCCACTCATAACCTCAAGAGGTTTCCTCAAGATTTTCACTGCCTCACCTCTCTTCACTTTGATCCCACCTCAAGAATTCATCCCATCATGCCTAAATATTTGATTTTGCATAACAATGTAATTCCCATTATGTTTTGCAACTCCATGTCCCAAGCTCCTGACAATGCTAACAAAATTTGGTAGTTTGTTATGGAAATTGCTTGTGCAATGTCATAAGAGATGGTGGTCACAAAGAGAGAAATGCAAGAAATAAGAAAGGAAAGTGAAAATGAAAATGAAAATTGTAGAAAGATTCACCTTGTGCATTGGAGTTTGCCTTTTTTAGTCCTATCAAGATGGGGTCTATCCTTCTTCCATTGTGGTAGTTAATGAAGGGTTTGTTGCACATAATTCTCCATTGCGCATGTGAGATTGGGTGTGGAATGGTCACCAATGGTTCTTTGGCAATACACATGTCTTTCCATATGTTCTTGAAATGGTGGCAAAAATTGGAAGAGTTTCATGTTTGTTGGAAAGTTGTCATAGTACACATCACTCCATAGAAACTTGTGCAGTTGGAGATTCCTTGTAGTGTAGTGGCTTGTTTCATTGGGGAATCCTTGTCATAAAGCATTATGGAATGGAAACAAAATGGGTTTGACTACAAAATGAGTCTGGTCCCATTCTCGTTGGGTGGCCATGTGGAGTCTATTTTGTGTAAGCACCCCATATCATTGTATCGTAGAGATATGAACTCTTATGAATCTGCACTTCCTGCAGATGATGTTTCCAAAGGTCTGGTTTGGACTATTTATATAGAAAAACAACAAAAAGCAACAAAAAACCAAGGCTCTTTACAAAGTGCGTTGTGATATATTCCTTCCTCAAATGTGAGCATCCCCACAAACAACTCTTTTTTTTAGTGATACTTACAAAGCCACCATCTCTTAACCCTAGTGGCAAAAACATTACCATCTAGGTTGGATAGTTGTAACAACCTGTTCTTGTATACAATATCCACCTTGTAGTGCCCATCCATCATAGGTGTAACTTCCTTGGAAAAAGGCGATGCCTACTATCATATAGGAGTACAAGATCACGAATGGTTACTATGATGTGCCTTATTTGTTTGTCTTGGAGTTCCTAACATTTTTGTTGTTGGTGCAGCTCATTTTCTTCTTCTTCCATGATTGTTAGTTGCTGTAAACATGTCTCTTGGCTATCTTCCTTGGACATGCCATGCCATTTTATGATCTTGGCTAAATTCTTGCAAAAGTAGTATCCACCTAGCTATTCTTCCAAACAAATCAGGCTTTTTGACCAAATGTTGAAGGGCATAGTGATCCACATGGAAGAAAATTTTGTTACCAAGTAGGTAATAGCAAAAAATTTTACATGTATATACCATTCCTAGGGCCTTCCTTTTCTTAGTCTTGTAGTTGTTTTTGCCTTGGGATAGTTGCCTAATATACTATGCCAATGCGTAGTATATTGGGGAGTTCTTCTTCTTGTCAACTTTTTGACTAAGAAGGATCCCAATGGCCATTAAGGGCATATCCACATTTACATGCAATTATTGCTTCCAGTTGGGCATCACTGATGATTTTTTCAGCTTCTCCTTAAGACCCATGAAGGCCTCTTGTTGAGCCATCATCTAGTTGTACTCTTTTGCTTTCTTGAGCAATTTTGTGAGTGGAGTTGCCAAGATCACGTAGTTGGCTATGAACCTTTGGCAATAGCCCACATGACCCAAGAAAGCTCTCAGTTTCCTCATATTTTTTGGCACAATGAGGGCCCAAATTACTCTCACTTTTTTTGGTATTTACCTTGACTCCTCTTCTTGACACACAATGCACTAATAAGATACCTTTTGTCATTAGGAAAAAGCATTTTTTTTGTATGTAAGGAAAGCTTGGCTGAACAACACCATTCAAAGGTTTTGCAAAAAAAGAAGGTGATCATTTTGGCTATTGACGATGCAAAAATCATCAATGAAAATCTCTAGGAACCTCCACAAGTAGTCTTTGAAGATGGTGGTCATCATGCATTGGAAGGTTGGGGGGCATTACACAAACCAAACGGTATACAATTATAGGCATAAGTGCCTCAATCAATGGTGAAAGTGGTCTTGTCCTTATCCTCTTCTCTGATTTTGACTTGATTGTATCTTTAAAATCCATCTAGGAAGTTTTAACATTCATGCCCAACTACTTGGTCCAAAATAGTATTAGTGAAAGGCAATGGGTAATATTCTTTTTTTATTCCAATTTTGAGCTTTCAAAAGTCTTGGCACACACAAATCTTACCACCTTCTTCTTTGGTACCACCATGATCAAGGATACCTATTTGTTGTTGAGTTGCGGAAAACAATCTTGGCATGCAAGTACTTGTCAATTTTTTCTTTCACGAGTAACAAGTACATTGGGTTTAAAAAATATTGTCATCACCGGATGGGCACCATCCATATTTCTAAATCAATACTATGCTTGCCAAACTATTGATGAGTGCCATGCACTTTTTGATCTTCCAAGAAAACATGTCTTGAAACTCCACAAATAACAAAGCATATGCCTCATATTCACTTTGACTTACAACCTTGGAAATGTTCAATGATTTGCCTTCAACAATCACCATGTCTTGACAATCATTGGGGTTAATGATACCTTCTACAAGGTTCATTAGGCTTACTCCCAAAAATGCCAATTTATCATTGCAACATTTGGATGAAATGTTCCTTTCTACTTCCTTGTCAATTTTATAACACTCCAAGTAGTTTACATTGGGGTTAATGTTACCTTCTACAAGGCTCACTAGGCTTACTCCCAACAATGCCAAATAATCATTGCAACATTTGGATGAAATGCTCCCTTCTACTTCCTTGTCAATTTCGTAGCACTCCAAGTAGTTTACAACATATTTGTTAGAGGTTTCCAAATTGTTCTTCATAGATTTTTTGTGTACTCTTCCTCAAGGGAAAGGGTCTCTCCTACCTAGATGCATGACCTTTTTCCAACATACTATCACAAATTGTGGTTGCTTTCACCCGATATCCTAAAACTTCATTTTGTGCTAGTGCCAATCAACTTCCACTTGAGTACAATACAGCAAGAGCCAACCTATGAGTACAAGGTACTCCATCTTTGTCACCGAATGGAAGATGATGTAGTCAAGCTAGAATGTTACTCCACTCACAATAGTTGGGTCATTGGTCAACATTCCCAAGGGTAACCACCTTGTTTGATTAGCAAATTAGAGTATGTGTGGAGTAGGCTCAAAGGTTATAAAACCTAAGTTGTGGGCCATCCCTTCCATCATAACATTGATCCTCAATGCCAAGTTGATAGGCACTGAGGGGATTATGCAGCCATTGAATTTTGTTTCTACTCTTGGGAGCCTAAATCCTCCCATTTTATCCTATAGATGATAGAGAGGTTGAATTGTTGCCGTTGGTGTACTTGCTAGAGGGCTAAGGCTAGCTTTTTATGTATAGCTTATTGTCCTCCCATAATTGTTTTAATGTCATGTCCACCTTTGAAGACCCCAAATCAATGATGACATCATATTGAGTTATTCCCAACAATGAGTTGGCTTTGTGTTGTCTTGCTTCTAGTGCTTGTTTATGAAGGCATGGTCTTAGGGTATCCAAATTTTGAGATGATGATTTGTTGAAAAATTTATAGTGACATGGGGTAGGCACCATGGGTATCCTAACCTTGTCTATTGGTATGGGTACAAATTTATTTGGTTTGTATACCATGATTGATGTCTCTTCTACACACCACCAATTCTTCCTTCATTTGATCTTGGCAAAGACTTGTGACTCCTTTTTGGATAGAATCTTCTAAGAGAATCCTCCTTTCCATTTTGGTTGGGGTGTCCATTTTGGAATTGGTTGTGGTGGTAACGGCCTCCTTGCAACAAGCTGAGTGTCTACATGATTCACCTCCAAGTTGGGCCAACCTTCCTTGTCCAGCAAGTGCAAGTCACCTTCCTTAGGATCTTCAAAAGTAATATGGTGTATTTGGGTATCATCACTTGACTTGGGAGGCATGTTCACATGTCATACCAATGGCTTTGAGATCAGTGGTTGAGGGCAATTGGCTTGCACATGCCCTTACCCCTTGTAGTTTCCACACAATGGGATGTAGGGGATTGGCTGTAACAATATGGAGTTTAGTGACAAAGTAAATAGGGCTAACAAAGTAGCAAATAAGAAAAATTAGCCTAAAATATTCCAAAAGTATCTAGGAAACTTCTTGGGAAGCTTCCTGGCTAGCTTAGCTTGCACTCCAAGTAGGTAGCTTTTAGAATGAAGCTTCTAGAAGCTTTTAACTAACTTACCTTGCACGCCAAGTAAGTAGCTCCTAGAAGATAACTTCTTGAGAAGCTTCCCAATTAACTTGGCTTGCACTCCAAGAAAGTGGCTCAAGGAAACTTCTTGAGAAGCTTCTTAAGAGCCTTGTATGATCCCTATAAATACAAGAGCCAAAGCTCATGCTAGACATTTGGAGTTTTCTCACATTCAAGTGTCCCAATGTGAGTTTCCATTCTCCTATTTCTCTCCTCGGTCTTTGTCTTTTACATTGGTATTAGAGTAGTAATGATATGGATGAAATTTATGGACCACCAAATCCACTTCTACCAAACCATTGGGATTTTTGTGTCCAAGTACTACCCAAGCATCATTTCACACAATTTATCACCTCATACTTTGGACAAGATTTTATGCATATGATCACCATATTTGAGGAACCCTTGGTGCTTCAGATTGTAACTATGGAGAATGGTGGATATGCTGCTTTTATATTTTAATAAATTAGATAGATTAGGGATGACATGATAGAGTAACAACCATGGTGGCAATGCCTGATGTTATCCTTGCTATGTAGCAACAAATTAAGCACCTTACTCGATTGTTGGATGAACAAGATCTTCAACAACAAGAGCACGTAGAGAGAGTACCAATTTGATAAGGAGAAGATCAAATCCGATTCCCTAAACCCAAGGTATTTGAAGGCAAGAATCTCTTGGGTGTAGTGGAGAATTTTGTATTTGGTTGTGAATGTTATTTTGAAGCTACCAATCTGCAAGATGAGCAAAAATAGATTCTCTTGGCTTCTAGCCAATTGGATGGAGTAGCAAAGCTATGGTGGAGATTCCAAGTGGAGCGAGCAAAACAAAAAAAATTTTCACCAACCTTGACGTGGGTAGGATTCAAGAGTGCAATAATTACTCGGTTCCAAGCTATAAATGTCACACAAGCTGCACGGAATAGGTTGGCAGAGTTGAAACAGATTGGCCTTGTAAGAAGCTACATCACGCAATTCCAGAACACCATCATGCAAATTCCAAATATAGTAGAAGGTGAAGCTTTGGATCAATTTGTAAGGGGCTTGATGTCAAGAACCAAATTAGAAGTAATCATGCAAGAGCCACAACAATTGGAGGAAGCCATGCGGTGGGCCGACCATTTTGATTCCTTGGTTGCAACAACTTGGTCTTGACTTCGACCTCCACAAAACCTACCAATACACTACACACTTATGGAGGAGCTGGTATCAATGGAGACCACTTGGCATTGTAGATAAAGAGAAACTATGACAAAATTGTGGTTGTTTTTATTATTGCCAATTGAGACATTGTATCGTTGCATGTCCACTCAAGAATGAGCAACCTCGACAAGTTGCCTAGATGGAGTTTGTGGAGTGGAGTGGAGAGGTCAGGGAAACAAGTTGGAGATTTCAAGCCGTCTATTAGGAACTTGATTAGTTCCAATGGGATTGAAGGCTCGACCTATGCAATTTTGCTTCACTTACAAGGTACAATATTTAATCAATGTTGTAGGATTTTGGTTGATTGTGAAAGTTCAAAGAATTGCATGTCTATGCAAGTAGCAAAGGATTTGGGTATTCCTATCAAACTAGTAATTAGAAGTAGATTAATGATGGCAGATGGTAGAAAGAGTTCTACATTCCTTACCTTGTATCCTGTTACCTTCAAGATAGGGAAGGAGTATCTAGAGTGTATGAGGTTTGTAGTGGCAACCCTACACTATGATGTTATTCTAGGACTACCTTGGCTTGAACGTCATAAGGTTCAATTTGATTGGACCCGATGACAAATTCAAGTACATCACCAAGGTAGGAATTTCAGATTAGGTTGTCTGGCATATTTGAGTAAGACACCTAAAAATAGTCAGTCCTAGGATGGGAAGTTTGCCAAGAAGATAGCCATAGAGCAAGCCTTGAAGGAGGATGAGTCCCATGATAGGAATTTTACTAGGAAAGCAGCCATAGAGCAAGCTTTGAAGAAAGATGAATCCCTAGATAGTAAGTTTGTTAGTGAAGCAGCCATAGAGCAAGCTTTGGAGGAAGATAAGTATGTTTTTGCGGTGTGGATCAAGCCGATTGCACAAGGAAAATCTGGGGAGGCCCAATAGCCTCATCAAGTAATGGTTGATCAAATAGTTCAGGAGTTTGCAAATGTGTTTCTAGATGATCTACCGAAGGGATTACCCTCCGATCGTGGTATGCCCTTCAAGATTGAGTTATTACCAAGAAGTACTCTAGTGAGTAGACCAATCTATTGGCTCTCACCAAAGGAGTTGGAGAAGTTGCAGAAAACACTTATGGAGTTGTTGTAGAAGGACTTCATACAACATAGTACCTCTCCTTAGGGAGCACCAATACCATTTGTTCCAAAGAAGAAGGATGGAGGACTTCAATTCTATATTGATTACCGTAGGCTCAATAGACAAATAATGAAGAATGCATATCCCTTACCTTGGATTGATAACTTGCTTGATCAACTGAGTAGAGCATGATACTTTTCCAAGTTGGATCTTTGCAGTGGTTATTGGCAAATCCTCATTGATAGGGAGGATGTGCAAAAGACTGCATTTTGCACCAGGTATGGGCATTTTGAGCGGAGAGTTCTACCTTTTGGGCTCACTAATGCTCTAGTAGCCTTCATGGATCAAATGCATTGAGAGTTGGATGGACTATTGGATCGGTACATGGTGGTATTCTTTGATGATATCTTAATCTATAGCAAGACAGAGGCACAACACGTGAATCATATGCAAGAAGTCCTAAGATGACTACAACAATGATAA
The DNA here is from genome assembly GCA_948567375.1 of Lunularia cruciata. Lineage (NCBI taxonomy): Eukaryota > Viridiplantae > Streptophyta > Marchantiopsida > Lunulariales > Lunulariaceae > Lunularia > Lunularia cruciata. The sequence goes on along the minus strand of OX419755.1, from coordinate 48,778,875 downwards.
TTTTATTGCAAGAAGTCGAAGTGTGCCTTTTGGCAGAAGGAATTCACCTTCTTGGGTGACAAGATCTCATTGGAATGGATCAAGATGGAAGAAGAGAAAATCAAGGCCATTATTGATTGGCCTACTCCAAAGGATACTACAAAAGTATGGGCATTTAACGGGTTAGCTAGTTTTTACCGATGGTTCATCCATTATTATGTTCATGTGGTTGCACCATTAACTGACCTCTTGGGGAAGAACTCGAGCTTCTAGTGGACCACCAAGCATGAAGAAGCATTCCAAAAGCTGAAACATATGGTGTCTTCAAGACCCATCCTTCAACCATATGATCCTCAACTACCTTGTGTGGTTGATTTTGATGCTTCTAACTTTGCAATTGGAGCAATGTTGCAATAGGAATTCCCTGATGGACTACATCCCATTGCCTTTGTATCTTGTTGATTAAATATAGCTAAAACAAATTACTCTTCTCAAGATCGGGAACAACTTGGAATGGTATATGCCACCAAGGTATGGATGCATTATCTCTTGGGGAGAGAAGTGATCATGCAAACTGATCATAAACCATTGTTGCAGACCTTACACTTGGAACACATGAAGAGTTGACATCATCGATGGGAGGAGCAACTCCAATTGTTTGATATCAAACTTGAGTACAAACTAGGTTGGTTCTATGTCATTCCTGATGCTCTATCAAAACAACCTGATTTGGAGTCTCTTCCTCTCATCACGACGGCAATTACAACGTTGGCAATTGACTCCAAGGTCCAAAATAAATTTTGGTCAGCTTTATAACAAGATCTCTTCTTCCAAATCGTACATGGTTGTCTTACAACACGTGACAAGGAGTACAACACCTTCTCCTTCAAGGAAGGACTTCTATTCCATGAGGATCGGATCTATGTTCCAGCCAAAGGTGATCTCCAACTTGTGCATCTTCAAGAAGCCCATGATTACCAATAGTTGGTCACATGGGTGTGGACAAGACCTTAGGTACACTCCAATGCCAATGGTGGTGGCCCAACATGACACAAGATGTTTGAGAGTTTGTCCTATCACGGTGTGGAAGCTTCCAATGCAACAAGGCCATCAACCAAAAGCCAAGTGGACTTATTGCCAACCACTCCTTATTCCATCCAATCAATGGGAACATGTAGGCTTGGATCTCATCATGTCCTTGCCTAAGACAAAGCAAAGATACACAACAATTGTGGTGTTTGTGGATAAGCTTAGTAAGCAAATCCACTTAGCACCAACCTTGATACTGTGGATGCTCCAACCTTAGCACAAATCTACTTTGACAATGTCTTCAAGCATCATGAGATGCCATGTGTACTCATCTCTATCCATGATCCGCAATTCATTGGGAAGTTTTGGCAAGTACTCTTCCAGATACTCGGCACCAAGCTTGCTTTGTCCACGGCCTATCATCCTCAAATTGTTGGAAAAACCAAACATGCAAATTGTACCTTGGAAGATATGTTGTGTGTCTTTGTCAATGTCCACCATACCAATTGGGATGAATGTCTTGCAGCTACAAAATTTGCCTACAATAATTCCAAACAAGTAAGCACCAGATTTTCTCCTTTCTTTCTCAATTTTGGCCAAGATCCGCTTGTTCCACATTCCTTTCTTGCTCCTCCTCCATATCAAGTCCCTCATACGTCAACCTTCTTGACCACCATCTCCCAATCTCTCCAACAAGCCAAATCTTACCTCCTTGTTGCCCAAAATTGTCAGAAACAATATGCGGACCACCATCGTTGTGATCTCACCTTTGAAGCCGCTGATAAAGTCATGTTATCCTCTAGTATCCTACCCCTCCCACTTGATACCAAGTTTCTAAACTTGCCCCTAATTGGATAGGACCTTTCGATGTCACCCAGATTGTCTCTCCTATTGCTTATCTACTTGCCTTGCCTTGTCATATGCACCTTCATCCTATCTTTTATGTTTCCAAGTTGAAACCCTTTATTCCTAACCCCTCTTATTTTTCCTCTTGATTCCAACCTCCTCTTCCTTCTATCTCTATCAATGATCATGAGGAGTACAAAGTTGATTGTATCCTTGCATGTCGCCACATTCAACAAGGCCATCAACAACATATAGAGTACAAGGTCCTTTGGAAAGGGTATCCCCTTCATGATGCCACATGGGAACCTCTTTCTCATCTCCAAAATGCACAACTGGTCATCCAGGAGTTTGAAGCTTCATTGGCAACGAGGACGTCACCAACTAGCGGTGGAGGAATATGTAATAGTATGGAGTTTAGCAATGAAGTTAGTAGGGCTAATGAAGTAGCAAATAAGACAAATTAACCTAAAATATTCCAAAAGTATCTATGAAGCTTCTTGGGAAGCTTTCCGGCTAGTTTAGCTTGCACTCCAAGTAGGTAGCTCTTAGAAGGAAGCTTCTAGAAGCTTCCAACTAACTTAGCTTGCACACCAAGTAAGCAGCTCCTAGAAGGAAGCTTCTTGAGAAGCTTTCAAGAGCATTGTATGATCTCTACAAATACAAGAGCCAAAGCTCATGCTAGGCATTTGGAGTTTTTCCACATTCAAGTGTCCCAATGTGAGTTTCAATTCTCCTATTTCTCTCCTCGGTCTCGGCCTTTTACATTGGCCTACAAAGCTTGGAGTCCCAATGTCCCTAGCCCCCACAATTGTAACACAAACCTAGCATAATGCCCTACCATGAGAGCATCATCCTTTCAAAGGTATACTCCTTAGGTGTGAAACAAGGAATGGCATAAGTTGGTTTATTGCCATCTTTAGGAGGACATTTGGTGTCATGAATACTTGGTCCTCATCCATCCCATAGTATGCCTACTCATCCTATGCTTGCATCCACTCTACTTGATATACTAATGAGGAAGGGTGGTTACCCATGCACTCCATGTTGGCGTGACCTTGTCTTCCCATAGGTCATGCACCAAATATTGGGTCAAGCATACAAGGGAGATTTGCATCTTTTCTTTCTACCAACCAAGTGGACCTTGAAATCAAAAACTCCTAGACAAGTTCCTCCAACTTCATGCTCAATTGTGTTGACGTCTTAGGGAGAGTTCTTGTTGATTGGCAATGGTGCTCTTTCCACTCCTTGCATTAGTCCTTTTTATCATCTGATGGCAATGGTGCTCTTTCCACTCCTTGCATTAGTCCTTTTTATCATCTGAGGACAAAGATTCAAATGAAGAGGTCATATTGTGATACTCCAAGGACAAGAGAACTCTTCAAGAGAGATACAAGGGAGAAAACACAGATTTCACACTCAATCCTTTGATGCCTCAAAGGAGCACCTTCTCTTTACTATATAGCCAAAGAGGATCTCCTCTGAGGAAGCTCCACCAAAGGATTAAGTATATGGATAAGTGACCTGTCAACAAGCTACACCCTTAGATTACTTGCTTGGATGGGTGACATGTTGGTCTTGGTCCCATTTGGTTGGTCAAATAGGCTTTGATTGGAAGGAATCTTCTTGTAGGAATCTCATAATCACGTGAGTGAAGTACCATTGGAAAGCTCTTGGTGAGACAAACCAGGTAGGAAGGAAGGTCAAACTTTTCTTTGTTGGAGGGAAGACCACACATTATTGAGGCCTAATTCATTCATTTAGGCCTCCAAAATTGCCTTTGAAGTTTTCAGGCCTATTTTAGCTTCTGCCTTATTAGTAGAAGTACTCTTTTGGTGATATCTCTATCTGATCTACGTAGTCCATCATGTATAACACCTTCTAGATGTTACCAAACCAAATTTCATCGCTAGATCATCTTTCTAGCTAGTGGTATTACAAACCTCCCACCTCTTAAGACACAACGTCCTCGTTGCTAAGCTATTGCTCAAAATATTTCACTAACACACGTGCGTTGGTCAAGTTGGCTATTGGCTCTTATGTCATCCCATACAAGGGTTACCCTTTCCAATGCACTAGGTATTCCACACGTGGATGGCAAGTACACCGGATGTGCTTCTAGAGAATGCATTTGACTTCATACTCCTTTGTGTCATCAACTAAGGTTGGACAAGGTCAAATTTCTTAAATGGAAGAGAAGTGGGGCGATTGTGGAGCATATTAACATAATAAGGAAACATGAAATACTAGGTGGATCTTCATATGTGATAGAGAAAGGTCCAATAAAATGAGGTTTGAGTTTATGAGGACCAACTAACTTGAAGTTGGTTGTTGATAGCCACACTTGATCTCCCACATTGAACTCCATATATTGGCGGTGTGCATTTGTATACTGCTTCTGTCAATTTTGTGCAATCTTCAACCTGTGTTTGGCATGCTCCACCCCCTATTAGATTATAGAAACAAAAGTGTTGACAATGTCAACCTTCATAGCCACCGGATGGACCTCAAGCTTGAAGGTGTGAAAGGATGCTCTCCATACATGAAAAAGAATGGTGTGACTTGTGTGGAGGCATTCACTGAATTGTTGTAAGAAAATTCTACCAATGGGAGTAAGGTGTCCCAACTCTCTTGCTCATCCAAAGTAAAGCCCCAAAGCATGTCCTCAATAGTGCAAATTTTCCTCTCTATTTATCCATCAATTTTTGGATGGTAAGTTGGGAACATAGCTATTTTGGTTGGCGTTTTATATCTAACAACCCAAAGAGTGTTCTCAAAAAAAAACTAGTGAATTGAGTGTCTCTATCTATGATGAGCACTTGATACAAGCCATGATGGGAAAAGACTGCATCTAAGTACAATTGAGCTAGTTGTAGGGTAGTCACATCCTTGGTGGTAGGACATACATGAATCATTTTGCTAAGTCAGTCAACAAAGACTACAATGGAATCAAATCCAAAGGTGGTCTTGGGCAATGCACAAACCAAATTCATGCTTGCTTGTTCCCAATGTTGTGTAGGAATGGGGAAAAGCTGGAAGAGTCATGTGGGAGCTTGATTAGAAGCCTTATTTTGTTGACAAAGTAGGCAACTCCAAACATATTCAATTACATTGTTGCTCATTTTAGGCCAATAGTAATGATGTTTGACTACATCCAAGGTCTTGTCCATTCTGACGTGACCTGCAATGGCAGAATCATGACATTTTGCTAGGATGGTGGTTCTTAGATTCGTATCATCTAGGATCCACAACCTACCATCACAAAAGGTGATTCCTTGGGTGTTGGTGATGCCTTTGGTGATTGAGCAGCTATAATCTATGGATCAGTTTTTGTAACATCAAGAATCTTAGGCCAAAATACAAGGTTCATCTTGATTTCCACCACCAAATTGTTTGCCATTGGCATTTGGGTAAATGTATTTTCAAGTTGTTTCTTGCCTTCCACATATTTGATTGTCATGTTGAATTTTTGTTTGCACTCTGCACATCAAAGTTGCCGATGAGAAAGATCCTTTTGTGTCTCAAGGTAGACTAGAGGTTTGTGGTCCATCTCTATCACAAATGCCTTCTCACATAGATAGTGCTTCCAATACTTGGTTGTAAGGACAATGGCCAACTCTTGTTGTTTGATGGTGTGATAGTTGCATTTTTCCAGTAGCAACTTATGAGAGAAATACGCAATTAAGTGTCATCTATCCTACCATCCTTATTGTAGGATTGCTCCTATTGCTACACTTGATGCATTTGTAGCCATCTTGATTGGACGTTTTTGGTCATACCATTTCAAAATTGGTGCATGTAGTAATGCTTCTTTCAACTCCTAAAAGGCCAATTCTTGTGCAATTCTCCATATCCACCTCTTCCCCTTGCCCAATAGTGTTGTTAAAGGTTGTGCAATCTTGGAGAAGTCCTTGACAAATCGACAATAATCCCAAGAAACTCTTGAGTTGAGTTTAATCTTCTAGAGCACTCCATTTTTTAATGACCTCTATTTTATCTATTCACACTTTGATACCCTCTGCACTTACTTTATGCCCTAAATAGTCTACTTTGGATTTGCCAAACTCGCACTTTGAGATTTTGGCATACAATTGATTTTGTTGTAGAATCTAAAGGACTTTGTGCAAATGTTGCTTGTGCTTTGTTAGCATCCTACTGTAGACTAAGATGTCATCAAGAAAAATGACAATTGATTTATCCAAGTACATACAAAATATATCATTCATCAAACTCATGAAAGTGGTTGGAGCATTTGTGAGGCCAAATGGCATCACCAAGTACTCAAAGTGACCTTACCTTGTTTGAAAGGCTATTTTTTGTATGTCTTTTTTTTCAATCCTGATTTGGTTGTAACCGCTCCGCAAATCAAGTTTGGTGAAGTGCCTTGCCCCATTGAGTTGATCAAACAAGTCATCCATGCGAGGTAATGGATATTTTTTCTTCACCATTTGTTGATTGAGTCCCCAATAGTCATTGCACATGCGTATTTTCTGTCCTTCTTCTTCACAAACACTATAGGAGCCCCATATAGTGATATGTTGGGTTGGATAAACCCCTTTTGCAACATATCCTCAATTTGAGCCTTACACTCCTCCCACTCATGAGGTGATAGTCAATATAGGGCCTCAAGGAGGTTTCTTCCCAAGATGTATCTCAATTTTATGATCTACTCTCCTTTTTGGTGGTAAACCTATGGGTAATTCATCTGAAAAGACAACTTGGAACTCATTGACTACATCTTTCAATTTCTTAGGAATTTGTCCATTGTGTTGGGCACTCTGGACTTCTCTTATTAAACCCATGAAACATCTATCTATCTTACCAATAGATGTGGTCTTTATGACATACAGAGGCAACTCTTTCCTTTTGTGATCTTCCTTGAATCCCAAAGATCTTCCATTGACTAATTTTCACTGCTTTCTTTCTACAATCCACCATCGGGTTGTAGTGCTCCATCCACGACATACCTAAGATCGCATCATAATGAGCTAGTTGTATCACTTGCCACTTGATTGCTTCTCAATACCCTCCTACAAAGAGTATTACCTTTCTAGGTAATGACTCAATCCTCTCTATATGACCATTAGGTAACTTTACTTTGTCCTTCTCATCCTTCTCTAGCTCCATCTCCAACCTTATTGCAACAAAGCAAGACAAGAATTTCTTTGTTGCCCTTGGGTCTATCAACACTCTCATCGGATTGCCTTTTAGCACTCTATTTATAGCAATTGATTTTGCAGTTATCTTCCTCCTTCTTTGCACACTTGTCCTCTTCCTCCCCCCGCTTTTACTCTTCTTCACCAAGCCAAAAAGGTTGTAAGGTGCATTTACTGGTGATCTTTATTTTCTGATGCAATTTCCATATCTTCCTATTCAATTCATCTATCCATGTGGTTCAAACGTTTCTTGTATGGAAGCCAAGGGCCTCTAAGATGACAAGCACAACAATTGATGGCTATGTGCTCAATTTGGATACAATTGTAACATCATCATTGTTTTGCTTGAGCCCCTTCTCCCCCTGGGACTCCTTCTCTCCTTTCTTCAACTTGTCTATGTTCTCCTTGGAGAGGTCTTGCTCCTCTATCTTGGAACCAAATGTTGCCCAATTCCATAGGTGTTGGTCCACTAAAATTGTGTATCTCAGTCCAAAAGTTTTGCATTGGTGGTATTGCTTCACCTACTCCAAGCGTCCTTGCTTTTCTTTTGGTGCAAGCAATGTCTTCAAATATAGTACAAGGATTTTGCACCATTACCTAATGGTAAATCCGCTCTTTTAATCTTCTCTTGAAATTATAAAGAGCTTTGGTTGGACTCATATTGGTTATCACAACCTGTAGATCTAAAAATGCCTCCATGTACTCTTGTATGTTTTCTTCTACTTTAACACCCAGAGTCAAGTTTGGGCCATTTGCACGGAATCCACATATTGGAAATTCTTGCGTAACCCTTCTTGCATGGCTGTCCAAGTGACCTCTCTTCCTTCTCCCAACAATGATCGTTCCCAAGCGTCATACCATGTTAGGGCCTTATCGGTCAAGTATCCACATGCAAACACACTTGCTGAATGATCAATGATTTCCATTATGAACAATTGAAGGTATTGATTCATTCATGAAATCCAATTTTCTACTACTCCCATGGAACGTTGTCCCTTGTAAGGCTTGATGTTGCATGTCTTTTTTATTCATAATAACAATGTTACTTGGTTGTTGATTGGAATCAGTGTCATCGGTATCCATAACTCTCTAGGTACTTAGATTTCTAGTGCTTGCTATTGAGATGGATCCTCTACTTGCATTAATTGATCCTTCTTGATAGCACATACTTGATTTTGCAATTCCTTTATGGTCATCTTGATTTCTTGAAACTCGTTCAACATCCGTTGCATTCCTTGCATCAACTCTTGCAACTACGGATCCATGATTCCTACCCGCAACCAATGTTCAATTGCTACTTCCTATTTCAATAGAGTTAGAATGATCACTCCCTACTTCCTACTTCAATAGAGTTAAAATGATCATTTGGGAGGGTGCACAAACTATGGGGATTGCCATGGCAACCTCAGAGGCTATCACTTGTTCATAATATTCCTCACCAAAATTACAGACTACAAAATCCCTAAACATCACTTTTGGTCTAACTACATAACAGATTTCTACTTGCATGTTGAAAGGATGAGGATTTGGTACATTCAGATCCATAATATCATAATAGAATGTAGATTGTCAAATCTCACTCTCTATCGTTACCACCACAAGTAGAATCATCGGGTTTTGTGAATTCATCAATTTGTTTATGAATTCTACTCCAAAGTGATAAACTAAAAATACAGTCTTTTTCTCACACTGGATGTACATAATCTTGATGGTTCAAGAACAAGAAGCTAGGTGCATGAAATTGTCCTCCCGGTGCATCCATCCTGTTCGCTCTCTAAAGCCTTTCTCAAGTCTAACAATTGCATTATGTTCTCTACCTCAAATTACTCAGTTTCAGTAGCTTGTGCTCTTCTAAGAGGGGTGATCCACTCTCATGGATTAAGATGCCTGCTCTCATACCATTGGAATACTCCAAGGACAAGAGAATTCTTCAAGAGAGGTACAAGAGAGAAAACACATTGATTTCACACTCAATCCTCCAATGCCCCAAAGGAGCATCTTCTCTTTATTATATAGCCAAAGAGGACCTCCTTTAAGGAAGCTCCACACTTAGATTACTTTCTTGGATGGGTGACATGTCGGTCTTGGTTCCATCTGGTTGGTCAAACAGGCTTTGACTGGAGGGAATCTTTTAGGGAATCTTCCTATAGGAATCTCAAAATCACGTGGGTGAGTAACCATTGGGGAGCTCTTGGTGAGACAAACTAGGTAGGAGGGAAGTCCAGCCTTTCATCCACTAGAAGCTGGGATCTGCACATTTCTGAGGCCTAATTCATCCATTTAGGCCTCCAAAATTGCCTCCAAAGTTTTCAGGCCTATTTTGGCTTTTGCCCTATTAGTAGAAGTACTCTTTTGGTGATATCTCTATCTGATCTATTTAGTTCATCATGTGTAACATCCTTTTAGATGTTACCAAACCAAGTTTCATCTCTAGATCATCTATCTAGCCATTGGTATTACACATACTAGATGTGTTTGACAAGGATGACCACACTCTTTATTTGGATACCTTCTTCTCTCCTTTGCACTTTTCCCACAAACCATTTGCTAAGGCAGGTGTAGATGGGTGGATTTCATACAACTTGGCTGACTTCAATACTTTTGCCAACATGTCATGTTCCCATTTCTTGGCACCCAAGAACCAAGCTACCAATTGTGTGTCCGAGTAACCTAAAGTGGCATCCCTATGAGATACTCAACTCACTAGACTTTATAGATATCTTTTGTGTAGTCCTTCAACTTCTGCTTGAGTTTTTGTTTGAGATTATTGAGTGTTGCAAATACATTGGCTTCATATCCAACTCATGAAAATAATTTTAGAACTATTCTTGGAGTGTGGGCCAATCTGCACAATTTATTATAAGGTCCTAGCTTACATGGGTATACATACTAGTTTCAAGCTTTCTTTGGAGGTAGACATGGGAATTTCCAAAGTTGATCAACATTTGCATCTTCTTGATTTACAATTGAAATGGTCTCACACTCTCTAAGGATCATCCTCCTTGTCCTGTCCTTTAAATTTTTGTTAGTTTTGGTGACTAGAAGGCATGATTTTCCCTGAGTGGAAGTGGATTGCAAAGGTGCACAACCTTGATTGTGGGTGATAGAACTGATTGTTTGTTGGTTCAAAGATATTTTCAAGTACTACACCACAAGAGACCTTTCTTTCTCCTTCTTTTGATGTATCTTCCAAGTCTTCAATGAGAAAATCCCCAAAAGGTTTAGAGAAAAAGGCTTGTGAGAGATTCTCCCACTGGTCTCAGTGTATTGGAGGACTGCCCATACAAAGAAACTTTGAAACGGTTAGCTTAGGACTAGTATAGTGCAATGGGTGGTTGATGTTCTTTAGCCCTAGTTCCCTTTTGTTTTTGGAAAGGCATCAGGTGACAAGGTCAGTCCTACCATCAATCTTTCTCTCAAGAATGTCAGATTTTTCTTGAGGTTTTCTAGATGGGGTAGCACTTTCTTCTCTCTCTCTCTCTCTCTCTCTCTCTCTCTCTCTCTCTCTCTCTCTCTCTCTCTCTCTCTCTCTCTCTCTCTCTCTCTCTCTCTCTCTCTCTCTCTCTCTCTCTCTCTCTCTCTCTCTCTCTCTCTCTCTCTCTCTCTTTGTGTTGGTGTCTCAACCAGAATCTCCATTCACAAGAGGTTTGTATGTCATGTAGTAGTTGGTCCCCTAAAAATATGCAAAGCCTCATTTTATCTCACTTTTAGACACTCCAAGGAGTGTATTCTCAACATTAGTGCTAAAATGTGGTAATTCAATGTTGATTGACAACAATATGATTGATAAGAACAAGTTGTTCTCTCAAGGATACGGGTTAGAAATGGCTAAAAGAAGATAGATAGGGTTACAATAAAGACAATCTATTATTTTTATTTCGCCTCTTGGGTAGCATCATTCCCAGAAGAGTGTAATGTCATCCAAACAAGTGACATTGTGAAATGTTATGCAATCTATTCTCCTATATGCAAAACTGTTGAATCTAGGAGATTCTTGAGGTGGGTGGGTTTGTTTGGAATGAGGTTTACTTTTTTTTGGGGCCACTTTGTTCACCAATCATTGCCCATCCAAGCCATAGACTGCCAAGGTGAGATCCCCCAAGAAAAAGGAAACGGGAAAATATTCTCATACCTCTATTGGCAAGCACAAAGTGTTGTCCAATTCCAATGTGGCATGGTGCTCAGCACCATCTCCCAAGAAAGATTCTTGGGGGCAGGTGTCCAACATTGTAAGAGCCACAATTTATAGAACACCCTTGCCACAAGTAGTACAAAAAGCATTCCCCTACAATATAGCACAAAGGAAGACTGACAACTTTGTGAACTAAACCAGGTGGAAATGGTTGCAGAATTTACATTCCTTTGAAGACTACAACCATGATGACATGTTCTGTCCTTTGTAAAAGGCATAAGGTCACAAGAGGCATAAAAAAATTTTGCTATTCAATCCTATCTCAAAGTGTTACTAGATGAGATGCCAAGGCTGTGCAAGCCTATTCCCATAATTGTTCCTAACTCCTACGGCCAAACTCCTAGAAAGCCACTCTCTAGTCCCACAAAAATGCATTTTTCCACTCCAGTGCTTAGGTTTGTCCTTCAAGATTTGTCACTCCCAAACAAGTTAAGCATACAATCATTCATTTAAAGGGTAGACTAATACATATACAAAGACTCATGAGTCTTGATGGCATAAAAATTTTATTTTACTTGCAAAATAAGGATAGACAAAATGGACCAGGTGAAAATTAGGCCTAAGCCTTTTATACATTTCCTACTTGGCCATAGAAAGATCCAATGGCTATAATGCATGGAAATTTCCTAAATGCATCTAAACTACTCAATCTTGATCATATCTTATCCTAACCCTAAACCTAAAGGTAGGTAGCCATAAATGTAATCAACTCAATCAAAGATCATCTACCTCAAGTAGGCTAATACTATGTTCTGGTTTGGCCCAATTACCTATGTACAAATTATGTATATATACAAACTTCCTAAAGTTACAAAACAAAATATGTTGTTGGTATGTACAAAACAAAGTCTTCTCATTGGCTGACAAAAATGACCACAACTATCTTTGTAAGAAGAGGCTCCTGTCATTGTTTTCTGGCAAGAGAGGCAAGTGGGACTTGAGTCAAACTCTTAGCTCCTAAGCATATGAAAAAAAGGTCCCCAAGCTCCTTTCAATAACTCTGCATGATCCATTGAAGCTAAATTGGGTCTCCTTGAACTTGGTATTAGTGTGGTTCTAGAGCTGTATGAGAACTTGAGTTCCTTGTTTGAGTATGACTTACTCAATAGCACATTGATTTGAGTGCACAAGTTCTTTACCTTTGTTTGTTGGGAGGTTTCATTGGCCATGTGTTCCAACTGAATTAGTAGTTGAGTGGTCATATGACCAAAAATGGTGAGGAGCCCACATCATTTGTTGTCTAGCTTGGTTCTTTTGGTGCTCAACTCTTTTGTCATCTCTTGACAACTCTGCCACTTGTCTTCCTCCAACACCTTTTCTTATTGTCATTTCAGGTTGGTAGATAGGTTGGAGATACAAAGGTCAATCAACTCTTTCAAATTGTTGTACTGAGTCTCAACTACCTTTGCTTCTACCTAGGTCATTTCTAACTTGTTTTGTAGCACTATGAGTTTGTCTTCTTGATTTATAATTCTTCCTTGTGTTGATTTCTTTGGTAGAACCCTTGTAGGCTATAATTTTCAACCTCCTTTAGGCCATCAATTAATTTTTTGTAATCCTTATGGCATTTTAGTTCCCCCATTTGGAACTCCTCTATGCACTTCTTGTTTTCCTTGTCCCCTGTTTTTGTCCAAGTTTAGACCAAGTGATGGAACTACTCTAGGCACTTCTTTTTTTCCTTGTCCTTCTTGTTTGTCCAAGTTTAGACCAAGTGATGCAAGTGGTAGATGAGGGTCATTTGGCTCCTTTATGTTTGGATCTAACTTTTGGTATATCTACAAAATCTCTCTAATGCTTCCATCACTAGTGCAATTGTGTGAACAATGTATGCTACTATAAGCCAAGGCAAAGAGTTTCCATCCTTGCCTAGTGTTCTTTGTAGGGTCTTCTTTGTTTTAGGCATAGGATTCTTATCATGGCCCAAGATGGTCATTTCCTTTGTTTTGCAAGCTGGGGCCACTTTCTTGTTTTGCTTGCTTTGTTATAATTGGTTGGGAGTAGGGCATTGGTGATGATATCATCTCCATCTGCTTATCTTTCACATCTTGGGAAAAACAGAGTTTGTTTCTTGAGTTTCATTGAACCTTGATGTGATATCTCTGCCTTGTTGTCATTCATACCCTTGACAAAATCTATCACTAGGTGAGTTTGTTTTGTTTGTATCCATTTCATTTTGTAACAAGACACTTCTTTCTTTTTAGGAGCCAAAGTAAACAACAAAGCTATAGTTAGGACAAGTTTTGTAGCTAGCATCTTTGCTTTCTCTATAGGAAGCAATTCATTGTTGTGAAGTGGGTGTGACAATTGTGCTTTGTCATTTGGGCCTTCTTCTTCTTGTCCCCTATGGGAGATTAAATCACATGAAGGATTCCTCACTCCCCATCTTTGTACTTTGAGTAGCACCCATAACTTGTTTTCAAGCTTGCCCCTTTCCTTGCAATGGACATCCCTATTGAGTCAACTTTAACAATGCGGCTTTACTCTCACTAGCTTTTGACAAGATTTTGTTTCTTGGAAGCTTGAACCTTTGCTTGGACCACCAAAGTCTTTTGTTGAACTGTAATAGAGTTTTTTGTCTCATTACTTGTATAAACTTCCCGGTTTGGGTATATTCTTTGTCTGCTTTGTGGTACTTGGTAACCTCCTTTGGCAAGTTGGGATCTCTGCTAAAGCAAGTTTAATGATGCAAGTGTGATAGGAACTTCTCCTTCTCCTTGTTTGTTAACATGTTCATACTGATATAGACATGAAAATATAGGGGGCCACAATAGTGGCATAACCTTCTATCATGTCTTTTGGCAGCTTGATGACTCACGCACAAAACATCCCTCCTCAACTAATTTGCTTATGTTTGTGTACAAGCTAGAAGAAGATAGCATGGTTTTGATTGACTTAATTCATTTGTTTTGAACAAAACAACTGCATTACCATTTTGGTGTTAGTGTGCCAAGCCGGGTCCTTCATATCTTTAATCTTATACCCACTATGGATTTCCCTCCCATGAACAAGTAATCAATTCTTTGCTTTAATCACTTGTTGGGTTTGCCATGCAGTGCATTGATCTGAACATTCACAAATAGAGAGCAATTTGAGCCCAACACCCATTGCTAGTGGGACTCAATCAACATCATGGGAACATCCTCATAACAACTTCCTACTCATATTCTTGGTATTATCCCAGATTTTCTACTACATGGCCCCATCTGCAAGACATCAATCCCGTAGTAAGAAATCCTTCTTTCTTTCCTTGATGCAGTTGGTTCAATAATATAATCCTTCCCCACTCAGAAATCAAGATGTTTACTCAAGATTTCCACTGCCTTACCTCTCTTCACTTCAATCCCTCCTTCAAGAATCTGTCACACCATGACTGAATATTTGAAATGCTCCTAATAATGTTGAAAATATTTGGCAGTTTGCTTTGGAAATTGCTTGCACAATGTCATATGAGATGGCGGTTACAAAAATGAAAGAAAAGTGGAAAGTGAAAATTGAACTACAAAAAGGTTTCCCTCCTGCAGAAGTTGGCCTTTTTGTAGTCACATCAGAGTGGGGTCTATCCTTCTTCCATCAAGGCAGTTGGTGAAGGGTCACAATCATCCATTGCATGCATGAGATTGAAAGTGGAATGATCACCCAATGGTTCTTTGGCAACACATGCATCCTTTTGGGCGTTCTTGAAATGGTGGTGAAATTTGTGGAGTTTTGTATTTGTCTAAAAGTTGTTGTGGCCCCCATTGTTCCATAAAAACTTGTGAAGTAGGGGTCTCTTCATAGTGTAGTGGCTCATTCTTTGGGGAATCCTTGTTATAAAGCCTTATGGAATGGAAAAAAAATGGGTCTGACTACAATGTGAGTTTGGTCTCATTCTTGTTGGGCGGCCATTTTGTTTAGGCATCCCACATCTTTGTATTGCAAGAATATGACCTCCTATGAATCAACAACTTCCTACAAATGACACTTCAAAAGGTTTTGTTTGGACTACTTATATTTTTAAAGAACAACAAAAAGCAACAAAAAATTAGGGCTCATAACAAAGTGGGTCGTGATAACCAACTCCGGTATGAATTCAATTGGGTGATTTCTCTTGATAGATTTAATGACAAAAGGAAATGAAAATATGTTACAAAAGATCAAATTTACATGGAGTTAGTACTATTCCATAGTTCTCTTTTTTATCAATTCAATGTCACTAGTTTAAGTAATGTTAAAAGATAACAATATGTCACCATTACCATGATGAAATATTTAAAAGTCAACTGCTCAAAAAGGTTCAATGGGTGCTTAGGTTTAGTCAACAGATTGTTTTTCTCTTTGGTATAGAGTATTTCATTATTGGATGATAAAATATATTACAAAAAAATAAGATAATATTCCAATTTTTCCATATGAAATTTTGTGTATTGAATTAGATAAGGGTTAATTTAATTTGCAACAGATAAGTTATCCTCTTTCCAAAAAATGTATTATAGGTTAAGTTGTCTACTAACAAGTCAACTGGAAATAACTTAACGTAACTAGTCATCACTTTGATATGATTTAATCCATGCAGTAGTATTTAGAGTTTTTTGCACTTATACTTGATAGATCACGATTGAATTTATGTTTATGGGAGATATTTGGTACTTTTTTTTAACTTACACATGATAGCATGGAAAAAAATCCTAGAAATATGTAGTTTATATAAGAATAATATAAGAAGATGTTATTCATTGCATAGCTAAGACATCAATTATATAACTAAAAATCTAAAGAATGTTTTTTTCAATGAATTAGTAGTCTTTGCATATAATTTCCTACTTTTTATATATATAGCAAGAGAAGGAGAAGAAAATGGGAACTTATTTAGAAAGTGATCTTCACTTTCAAAAAACCTCCAGTGAGCTTATGGTCTAGAGGTGTAAGAAGAAATTATACAAGGATTTTATCACATTGTATATAAATTGTTGAATTGAGCTAAATAAACTACTAAGTTGAGTTCAAGAAAAAAATATCATATCAAATAAGATAAGATAAGAGAAGTAAATATTTGGATCAACTAAGTGAGTGAAAGTTCACTTTCAAGAGGTATTTTGAAGATTAATACGAATGAATGTGACTTTTGTATAAAGGTATACCTTCAAATGTCTCACAGATAGGAGAGAAGTATAAGAGAAAAAAAACTAGATTCAATTGAATATTGATATTGGAGGAAGATATTGATGTTGTTGGCTTTTAAATAAACATGAAGATTTAGTATGCAAAATATAACAAGAATTCTCCATTCAATATTCTATATGGAATTGATATATATTCAAGGAAGTCTTTTCTACAAAATTATTTCATTATGTATAAAATTAGTTAAGCTTACTAATAGACAAATATAAAGTTATAGTTAATGATGGAGCCTTTTACCTTGGGGCGAGATAGAAAGTTGGTGAGGGAGAGACTAAACTTGTAGTCTTTTAATTACTCTTATCTTGAAGCAAAATGATATATGATAAGTTACTTTATATTGATAAGCGCTATGGATATAAGTTAGATATTATCAAGACTAGAATAGAAGTGGTACAAGTTTCTTAGGATGGATTATTGATCCAAACCCATCTAGTGCTCTGACATTCCTATTTACTATTTACCTTCCTAGTGCTCATGTATCTTTTTTATTTTTTAGGTTAGAAATTTGAGAGACTTGTTGAGATTGAAGATGGGATACACGAAGGCTGTACTCCTTCACCACTCAAACATACTACTTGAGATATAAAGCGTGAAAAATAAGGGTATTTTAGGAGAAAAGGATGAGTTTAAGAAACATTGGTCGAGAATGATGCATTGTAATCTCAATTTGTTCCTTGTCATCTAGGGAAAGAGTATATTTCTCTAGAGTTACTCTAGATGACAAAGAACAAAGACGCTTGGATGCTCACAAACATGACAAACATTACAGTATTCTCTTCTAATAATGACAGTCAATATAGCTCAACTTGACAAAGAGGTTTGAAGTACATCTTATAGAGCAAAAGACACCTTCTTTTATGTGTGTTGACTTGGAGTAGAAGAGTTCATAGCCTTGTATGTTACATATTTTGAGGTGATGATTTGAATAAATAAAGCCAAAACTAACATGCTTTTTTTTTAATCTATGTGGCATGTTATTTTTGAGGAAATAGAGAAGCATATCTTTTATATCTCAACTAAGAAGATGAGCTATAAAGA
The DNA here is from genome assembly GCA_948567375.1 of Lunularia cruciata. NCBI lineage: Eukaryota > Viridiplantae > Streptophyta > Marchantiopsida > Lunulariales > Lunulariaceae > Lunularia > Lunularia cruciata. The sequence goes on along the minus strand of OX419755.1, from coordinate 48,761,481 downwards.
TATGGAAAGAAAAGATTTGATGAAGCTATAATCTTTATTCTAGTTGAATGGTATGATAATTTGTGATCTTTCGATAGTCCATATCATATATCTCCTATTTGCTTAACAATATGAATGATGTGTCTTCCTTCCATCTTTACTACCATATGATGCTCCTTTGAAATAATCGTTGATCTTCTGATCCTTGTACTAGACAAATGGAGAGTTGATGATACTACTTAAATGGACTTCATTATAGAAAGCAGTATGATGGAAGTCCTGATCGACATAGAGGAGATATCCTTATGAAGGGTTTAGCCTCGTTTCTTGGACCTCTTTAGTAGTTTTTCATAAGGGATCTATAATGTTATCTTATAGCATAGTGTTGATTCTTCATTTATATGTATGATAGTATGATTTTGCAATCAAGTGTCTTGGTGAAGTTGCTAATGAGGTGGTTTAAATATAATTTTTTATTTTTTTAAATATATAAAACTTTTTACTTTTTCATAATTTTATTATTTATGAATTATATACAAATATATGAAAAAGTTTATTATTTAAATTTGCATATGAATTATGTATCAATGCACACCAATTTGTCAAAAAAACTACTAATCCATACAAATAAGCACTAACATATATTAAACACTAACATTTTACCTTTTTTGTCTCTCCCTTGTATGGCTTGATGGGGTTTTCCACTCCTTCATTTTTTCTACGTGGTCTTCTTTCTCTATTAAACTTGGCCTAAATATCATCTTATCCACTTCAAAAAGCCATACATTCTTTTGCAAGAGCGGATTTTCTATATATGGTAGACCAAAAGATGGCATGTCTATCATATAATTTTCATTTTCAAAAAAATCAACTAAAATTGTAGAAATCTTAAACTTTGTATAATATTCTATAGAGAATGTAATTTTTTAGGTAATTTACCTTATAAAATTCTAAACATTGTAGCTCAATGTGGGTATTAGGTATGAGTATAGTTTCAAGTAGCTTAGGTGGAAGATAAAGTACAACATAATTTCAATATTTCAAGACAAGATATTAAACTATAAATTATCACCACACTCAAATAAACCTTTTTGTCCATCTCATATTATCTCTTCAAGTCCTCTCAAGTGCAAAAGATGTACAATATCAACTCAAGCATATCATAATGAGCACCAAAATACAAATATGCATTTTAAGGGATTTGGGTTTCTATTATAAGTTCAACGCCCTACTCCAATAATAATTTCTCCAAGTGAAACTCATAGTCTCCTTTTCTTTAATATCGAATTGTAAATAGAACATTCTCTTATCTTTCAGGTAGACCTTGACAATGGAACAAAAAATATAAACCAGCTTGTCTCTCACTCAAATTGAACTCCATAATAATCCTCCAAGGCTAAACTATAAAGCAACTCCAAGACTCAAGATATTACTGTTTAGTGAGCTCAATAAGATGATAAAAACAATAAAAGGATGAGAATTGCCTCTTTCTCATCCCTAGATTATATAGTAATGATGTTCTTACCTAAAACGTTCATTATGACCATAATAGCTAAAGTTACAAAGTAAAAAGTCTTCAAATATCAAAATTCTCTAAGAGAATATCAAAGCTTATACCAATAATCCCATAAGAATGTAATAATATTTTTATATAACAAATTAGTCAAGGATTCCTCATATGAATTATTCTTGGACTATAAAAAGGTCCATAGTAAAGTTATTAAAAGTGCTTGTGAATTCAAGAGATCTCAATTCTTTACTCAAAGCTAAATATTTGGGATTAATACAAAGTCAATATACTAAAATTCAAATTAGAAGCACTCATGCTTGCAAGATGGTTATATCTCTATCTTGACTACATCTAACCTTGACTACCTTAGAATCTTTGTTAAACTCTATAAAAACCATATAATTAACTACTCAATGCAAAACTAAACTCTTATATGCTCATAGTGATGCTAAGAATCTTTATGTGGCAGTGGCAAATATCCAAGTCATACGAAGTTTTCAAAGTCATAAACACTTTGAGTGGATGGTCCTTTCTTTTTTTTGTCACTAAGAACCTTATTTTATGAGTGGATTAGATTTATTAAGTGATTGATAGCTTATTAGATAAATATAATATGATGATATTAGTTGATATTTTCATCTATAATAAGAAGGAAGAGAAAATGTCATGCTCATATCGGTATTAATGCAATTTTTACACAAGTAAAAGTTCTCTTTTAAGAAATCTAAAAGTTACACAATGTAAGAAATCTAGTACTCATACTAAGAATATTCTTTTATCTAGAGATTGCATTTTGGGAGTTTTGTTTAATAATTTGAGGTTATTTTTGAGGATCATAGAGTTAAGTATTAAGATGGAGGAGAAAAAGATCAAGATATCATAGATTGACTTACTCAAAGGGATCTTAGTGATCATTAAGAATTTAGTGAGTTTGTTAGATTTTTACAATTTATACATTACTAGGCAGGTATTGCAATACCATTTGTTGACCTCCTAAGCAAGGATGTCAAACTACAAGGAGGAATTTATTTTAACAAAAAACTCAAGGACTTATTGTAAACATTTTTAATTCCATCGACATATACTCTTAAGTTAAGATCATTAAATTACATTAGTTTTGATTTTGATTTCAGATGTATTTTGACACTTCTAGCTTTGCTATTGAAGCATTGTTATGCTATGAGAAGAAACTGAGAATGATTTACCTAGTTTTTTTATCTATGCACATGAAAATTTACCAAGATAAAAAAATTTCCATATAATTATGAATAATTAATAATTATATATGTTAATAGGATTTGTCATAAGCTATGTAAAAGCTTCACTTAGAGCTCATGAAGAGCAAAAATCATTATTAAAGAAACATCCACGTATATGATATAAGATAGATTTAAACTTAATCAAATTTCTATTTTTAATTTCTTTTTCTTGTTTATCTAGCTTTACAATAACTTCCAGATTTTACAATAATGTCTAAAACTAGTTTTGTCTAACCAAAGGAGTACTATAAGTCAAATTTACTGGGAAAAGTAGATCTATTTTTCTTCTTATATTCTTAACCAACTTGCACAACTTACAAATAATTCTTATACTTTTTTTCACCATTAAGAATAGATTTTTTGACAAAGAAATCAATTTTATTTTCTACATGATCCTTCGCTTTGTTGGCAAAATTACAAGAAGTATATGATCTTGGAGTTGTTAAAACTACTCCTCTTTCTCAATGTTTGTGATAGTGGTTAAACATTGCTCAAGATAATAGTGGATTTGTTCATTCTTGCAATAGTCATCAAAAGAACAAGGTTTCAAATCAAAAACCAATTGTTCTTCTCCAACCATGGCTTATGTCAATCTCATATTAGGAGAATTTGAGCTTAAACTTCATTGTACTTTTCCTATTATTACTCAAGGTTACATTGTAATTATTGTTTTTAGGATAAATTTAGTAAGGAAATCTAATAGCTCTTATCATTAACATTATTGATGCACATCTATTGTTCAAGCTCTACTTTTAATTTTGTGTAATGAAATATAAAAGTAAATAATCAAAAGTAAAATTTTCTATTTGATTGCAATACTGATTTCACAAGCACATTTTGGTTAGATTATTTAAAATTTGAGGCAAATAAATTAGCCATATTTACTGCTTACCACCTTTTAAAAGATTATTTGATTAGATGTGCTAAAAATAGCTTAAAACACATAGTTTGTGTGTATCCATAAACATGCATACTCTACTTCTAACCACAAAAGGGTATGTACAACAACTCCAAGCAAGCAAGTACCTAATTTTCCACTTCTTTTCTAGTTATGGTCTAGTTCATAGGTAGGATAACTTTTCATTGATAGCATGTTCAGTCCCATATGTTCCAAATGTTCTTGGTACTTTCACCTTCTTTTATACATTATCTTCTTGTAAAATGTTATAAGAAGCTAATTTTCATTTCTCTTATTGCCAAAAGATTCTAAAATTGCTATTATATTTTAAAAATAATATGTAGATACATACTATTGTGATTTAAAATTTCTAATTTTGTAATAAAGTTATGCTATATTTCTCCCTTTTTATGACAAGATTATATATTACTCCTAATATGGTTGGTCCCTTCTTTATTCCCAAAATTGTAACTCTTGTTCTTTATAAAGTTGACATTCACTATGTATTTGTATTCATTTATTCTTTCTTATGATTTCAAGCACACCTTCTTTTCTTGACAAAATTCAATCCTTCAATTATAACCATTACTTATGAGGACCATAAAGAGTACGAAGTTGATCAAACCCTTACCATGTATTTAGTTACCTAGGACAATCACTAATGTGTGTAGTACAAAGTTCTATAAAATTGCTACATGCTTCACAATGAGCTTCTTCATCATCTTCATAATTCTCCAAGATTCTATTAGAGAGTTTGAAGTTAGAGTACATGATCAAGATATCATTGACTAGCATAAGAAGGATGTATAATAGTACTTAAATCTAATATATTCATTTAGTAGAATTTTGCCTTGTAAGGTACTAGAAACTTCTAAAGTACAAAGTAAAGAGAAATATTTTAGTAGAAAGTACATCAAAAGTTCAATAAAAGATCATTTAGAGTATATTTAATAAAATTCCTAAGGATTGAATAAGATAATAAGGTACCAAGAATCTTATAATAGACCAGTGCAATAATATGTTCATGAACTTTTAAATGGTTTGAATTATTTGGCTAGGAAGTTGAAGGAAACATTTACAAAGAAGCATCTTATGTACACTTGAAGCAAGCCTATATACACATAGCAAGACCTTGAACCATCTTTGATATTTAAGTACATACTATTCAATTTTGGCTATTTTTTCTTTTTGTTTCCCTTGTTTATTCGCTTGGACTTTTGTCTTTGTTTAGATGTTACTTGCAGCAAATGCTTCAAAAAAATCTAAGTAATCATATTTTAAAACCCAAATTTTTTACTTAGACCTAGTGTTGAACTATGGTACCTTGGAGCATGACTTGTGATCCTTGAGCTACCAATCACAAGCTAGACCTAGTTGGAAACTATAAGTAATTGAAACATTAGATACATGAGTCATTGTATGAGGATTTTGAACTAGGAAATCCTCCTATTGTAAGTCTTGATCAATTGGTTCAAAGTACAACAAAGCAAAAACTAAGTAGATTCTACATTGGTTGATGTTTCACTTCAAAATGTTAAATCTTCCGGGCTTCATAGTATTAACGTCATGAACCATTGAATTTGGGAAACACTATTCCCACGACACTTTTTGCTATTTCTGCCATGACATTGTAAATTAATCACTTTTAAACTTATCTCAATGCTGGAGTTGCGGATTAAATGTGGTGGAAATAAGGAAAACTGTGGTGGAGTAGTACTTCCCTTGAATTTAAGCTTCTCCTATATACATTTTGGCATTAAAGGAAGTAGAGATACAATATTGACTCTCCTCTTCAGAGGTGTATCCATACTATGTTCCAAAGGAAATAACTCCATTTCATTTTTTATTATCCTTAACAAAGGTGGCTATCTAAATTTGCCCCACCATTTCCTTCTTACTTCTTTATGAAGTACCAAAGGATGATCATAATCCCCTAGTATTTAAGACTTACATTATCAACATAAGGAGACAAGAAGAAAAACATGAGCATATAATCCAGTTTACTAAGATGAGTACAAAAATGAGTTATATTGTCATCAATCGTTTTCCATCCTTGTTACAATTCCCTATTACAGTTTTTGGTAAAATAGATGAGTACACAAATGGGTTAATCTTGTCATCAATAGTTTTCCATCCTTTGTACAATTCCCTTTATAGTTTTTTTCTTCACTAGACCTCCATTATACATCTGCTTCTACACTTGTGAATTAATTATGATTCAATGTATTAAAAGAATTCTAGATATAAAATTTTTCTTTTAATGATCTCATGAAATCCTTTGTTTCAATAAAGATGTTGTATTTAACTAAATGCAATACTCTTTTGTAGACATTTCTTGCATGTGCTTTATGATTTTGGTTAGATTCCTAATGCTTATAAAAATGTAAGATCTGAGCATAATGATATAAAACTATCCCAAATCTATCATTGTTGATCTTTTTCTTGATTTGTATGCTTAGTAAAGTAAAAGAAGTAGAAGAGTTACATGACACCGTATCACTGCTTTTAAAATTCATCATTTGCATCTTAAAGAGATTGCTTGCCAATATAGTGTCAATAAGGAGCTCTTAAGATAAATCCATGGCTATTCCTATCTTTGAATCTAAAATTAAGATTGGAATAAGTATGAATATACAAATTAAATGAAACTCAATGTCAAATATACACATAAGAAAATTTCCAAAGTTGGCATACCTACAATTTTAATTCTTGAAATATTAAGAACCAATATGAAGACAAAGCAAGTTTAAGAGAAAAATTTTAAAGTTCCAAGTGAATTTTGATAGCATGAGATAGCTTCTGATCCATTCACTTCAATTATATTGACAATATTAGAGATTTACTAGTGATCAGTCTTCCGTGTAAACATAATAAAAAACGTTCCTTCTATATATCTCTCTCCATGTCAATTTATCCATAAAAGTGCTTACAAATTGATCCCTCTTCCCGTAGTAATCTTGCAATGTATGCCATTCAAATGTCAATTATACCATAAAGGAATAGATTTTGTCACAAAGTAAGGAGATGCTGGACATCATGAAAACTTTTTGGCTTCACGGGGTTCACCACCGCGATATTACATCTTTGTGACATGTCAAGTTGTTTTGAGATTCTAGCTATATATATATATATAAAAGAGGATGAATAGCAGTGCAGTCATAGCGTCAGCTCCACCGTTTCAGTGGAATGATATTTCGAGTATATTTAGATGGGTTATATCGTTGGAACAAGGTGGTGTCATAACCTTTTGTCAGGTTCCATAGTCGGTTGGAGGAGATTTTATATTGAATTGAACGATAGAAAAGACGTCTCTGCCTGATAAGATTATTGAACAAAGGTATAGAATATGATTGAGAGCTGGAACTGTTCTATGCAGGTCAGAAGGTTGAAGTTGAAGGTATGCCCGCCGTACTTCTACTCTATTATAATAAAAGCAAGTAAAATATATGCAAGAAAATTAGTAATAGAAAATCGATTACTAAATATTGATCACTCTATAGTCTAGTAAGGAAAACATAGGCTACTTACTTTTCATGGATAGATAGATCATGGCACATCTGAAATTTACAAACAGAAAACAACGTGATTATAGAATGTGAAGATTATTCATCCTTTTAAGAGCGCAGTAGACGGTATAGAGCCACGAGGCACTCTGGAGGAGTCGCAGTTCTAATCATGTCATCTCAAATGATTATCTAATCTCTCCCTCATTTAAACTTAAGTCTGAAATGTTGCGATTAAGACTCACTTAGTTAACTCGATCGATTATACCCAATTTGTTACTGAATAGCATCAATCTCTATGCAGCTGCGAAGTGGCATAGCATTGGTCCCGCAGTGATAGGGTCTAGCACAAGATGGTCAGATTACCAATCATAAACATGTGATGCTAAGACAGGTGAGACAAAGCTTGTCTTTTTGGTTTAAGCTTGTGTGATCTGGAATACGATGGGATATGATCATACGAGCGATTGATGTTGTCTAATTGATGTGATACACCTCCCTTTGTTTAGCAGTAGAGGTGCTAACCGTGAAAAAGTGTCCAAAGATGCCGGCGGGATTCAATTGGGCATTTACGGATTCAGTAGCGATTCCATATTACGGGTGTGTGCGCACCTGACTCATAGAATTTACGGAATTCAGTCAATTTTCGTAAAATGTTGTATTCCTGTGTTAAATACACTTTCCGATTTCTCGGAAGTCGTCTTCACGGGCTCATTCAGTGTAAGTGGATGTGAGTCGTAAATTTTGCGGATATGACTTCACTTCCATAGCAATTCCGGGAACATGCGATGAATGCTTTTCATTTCATTTCATTTCACTACATTTTTGTTTGTCACCTACGGAGTATCTCTTTACAGCTTGGACATGAGGGCGAACCAGGTCTCCGGAGTGTGTTCAGAATAGGAGCAGCTGTAACAAAGCACGGACAAGCTAGCTCCTGGAAACTCTATTTCCTTTTTATGTGAACAGGTACTTCTCCTTGTCCTGGCCTTGCGGAGTTTTTAGCAACTACCTCGTCAACTGTGGCTGTTATAAGACAATAATAGCTTTGGCCTTGAATAAAACGTTGAGCTGCATTGAGCTACCCTACAACTTAGAAGCTAGCTACACTACGCTGCATGTTTATTTATCTTCCTCTCGAGTAATTCCTAAGAACGAAAGTCAAGACAAATAAAATCCAACCTGGATTAACTACGTTATCTTTCCAGAATTATTGAGGATTGAGAAGAGTGTTTGTTGTCCTGGTACTAATACTAATACTAAATCTCATTCATTTTCAAGTATGTGGTTTGAAAATTCCATTCACTGTGTTTCAGCTCCACTTCTTCTCCGAACCCTTTATGGGGAATAGAATCTTTGGGAGTCTTGTGATTCGAAGCTTTTATATGATTATTTCACCCCTCTGAGTTCCCATAATTTTTGAATTCATGTCGGACTCACAGGTGCTACGTCAAGTTGAAGTAGCATGATATTAATACTATAATACTCGAGTCCACAATAATACTCGTTCATTTGCGATTCAATAAAGGTATCAGGTATAACAGATAACAGATATATTAAAACGAACAACTATGTTTAGATCGTTAGTTTCTAGAAATATCCAGAACCACCTCCGCTACACTTGGTTTGACTTTGACCTTCATAAGAGGTGGAGGCACAATTATAAAGCCGCTTTAAACTTAAGGTAAAGCAGCTCCCTGAATTGCATAGAATCCCATGTAGATACTTTTCTCGTCGTGAAATCAACAATATATGCGTTTGGCCTGGTCAATATATTTGTGCGCAACAGAGGCCGTGGTCGGTAATTATATGGAGACACGGTTGCAGCTACAGTTTATGCCGAGGGGGACGAAAGTTTGTACTTGCAGTAGTAGTTTGGGGTCGCAGCGGGTAGAACTCGGCTACGAAGGTGGAGGCAGGTGGCACTAAGCGAGGTTGAGCCGGGGGGGGGGCCGCTAAACTAGCAGCAGGGACAGCCTTTGGCGACGGCCTCATCATATCGTCGTCGTCGTCGTCGTCGGAGGTCCGGAGAACGGGAACTGCAGTGTGCGGTGAAGTCAGAAAGATCAATCTACGAGCGCCGTAACGCGGCATCCGATGTTCCCTGCCACGACATTCAGGCCACGTGATGCCGCCTGGACATCCGTCGGTAGTCACGTCGGTCGTCTACGGAAATTGACTTCATCGTACCCTGTGACCGTTCATCCATTTCCTCCAAAGCGACTCCGTCGGAACGCTTAATTGGTCATCCAGTTTCCTCAACGAGACCGCGGCCTCAGGTCACCAGTCAAAGAAAACTGGATATTTTATTGTTTATGCACTACAACGGAAGGAGCAAATCTCGTCGAGCCAATGCACGGGAGAGCACAGGCTAACGAGATTGTTTCCAAATGGTATTCATCTACCGTGGGGTTGCTTGTTACTTTAAATAACGGGTCGGTTGATTCTGAACGCCTTTGAGTGAAGTCTAAACTGATGTTACCTCCTTGGTCGGTCGGTAGGAGGTCGCAGTTAATGGTCTCGCGGTGCCCGGTTTGGTAAACTCTTGTCTTCGTCCGTCGCAACCGGCCGTTGTGTGGAATAGCAGCGTAGCCGGGGGTGATAACAGAGAGGAGGGGCAGGAGAACGGTACAGGTACAGAGAAGGACGGCAGAGAACGGTACAGGAGAGGGAGAGAGATTGCAGGAAGACCAGACAGGAAAAGAGAAACGAAAGGTGAGAGGAGACGACGACGTCAAATACAGGAAGTACGCAGAAGAAAAAGAAATTAGGGAAAGGGGAAGAAGCGGAAGGAGAGATGGACGAGAGCGCACCTGTGTTCCGCTTCAACTTCGCTGCTGCTGCTGCTACTACGGTGGCTACTTGGCCTGCAGCAGGAGGAGAAGAGGAAGAAGAAGCACAGGAGAAGCTGAAGCAGCAGGTGTGGGTCGCACAGCCAATCTGTTTGTCTTGACGCTAGATCCGCCTTAGTTCCAAGAGTTGCCTGCATCGTTTCTTTGCATCATATAGTCAGTTCTCCCCAGCCTGCTCTGCTGTGGTCTGGTATGAAGGAAGAGTTCAAGAGCTTGTAACAGCTGCTTCTCTGCCTACATACGGAAGGAATTCTTTCAAAAGCCTATTGCCTGCCTGTCTGTCTCCTCATTCGTAATGAGTATTGCTTAGTCTTAGATCCAACCTCCCTTCCTTCCTGTCCCTCTTCCTTGGTCAAGAGTAAGAATACACTTTTTTTCCTGCCTGCTTTCCTGTCTGAGTGCCTATATAGACCTGGGTAAAAAATTCCTTGTTTCACCCTGCCCCCTCTTTGTCTCCTACCACCGGCAGAGTTTCGTCATCAACGTGATATCCCCTTTCTTCGCTGGATCAGTTGTTTGTGTTCTACTTCTGGTACCTACATAGCCTGAGCAGAAGCATGAGGTTATGCTCGAGGCCCGATCAAGATAGATAACTTGTGCTCTTCAGTGCTCCACAACCCTGCTACATCTGAGTCTGTTCATTTGCACAATTCAGGAGCCTGACTTTCCCTCTGAATTGTTGTAGACTTCTACTCTGTTAGACTGCTCCCGGCTTCAATTCAACACCAAATCCTTATCCAAGACTTCGTTTTTAAAGCGCTGCCGTGTTTTTGCTAGCAAGTGTGCTCCATTGTTCCGTCCACAGGGGTCTTGTATAGCTGTCGTTTTCAGGTCTGAGTGCTGGGAAGATACAGGCTAAGCGTCATTCAGTCGGAGTTCACGCAGCACGTCGCAATTGGTTGTCACACAAAGTCTTCCTTGAGTATCTCAGAGGTCGGAGGGAATGAGGGCCCCCTCAGTATTTGCATGCCTTCCTGGCTTGACCCCCCAGTGTTTGCTCCAGAATTTCGATAAGCATAACTCTCTGCTCGGGTACGATGACGATGGTGCGCTGCCTCCAGCGCCCCCACCTCAAGAAGTCTTTCCAAGTGAGGTGAGTTTGATTCAGTGCTTGTCCTTAAGTTACAGCCGACGTTTTAGATTCATCAATCTTTAACGATTACGACCGGAGCGTGTATTTGACATACAACTCCACACAGGGCAGTGTTGTTGCACATTCGCTCAGCTCTTACGAAGGCTGATCTATAGACTACTTTGATGATCCACTACTAACCATGCCATGAATTACTCCTGCCTTACGGTGGTTCATGACTTGGTATCGATGGATGAAATCTAATCCGGGAATGATCAATGTAGGTTTGGCTTGTAGTGGGACTGTCTACTTAGTTCATAAATTCCCCGGGTTAGATCATGAGCTTATTTTACGAACTGACAGTAAGGATTGTCCGAGTCTGACGGATCATAGCGGAGTTACCTTCTTAGACTAGCAGGAGTTTGTGTCTCGTAGGACAGGGGCAGGTCCTTGAGTTTAGAAGCAGGCCATGCCTGTCGCCGAATTCAAGTATTTTCCTGCGAGAAGGATGACCAGCTTTGTGAAGTTTTCACACACGATTGATTGCATGGTTTCTAAACATCAGAGCTTGTGAATCCAACGCGATCCTGATTTGCCGTTGAGGCCGTTATCTGCTTCGAATTCGTATTTAGAATGTAGCGTGGTTTAGTATAGGAGTGTAAATCATATTTTGGTAGATAGGGGAAGGCATGGAGGAGACTACACTGAACCTGACATCTGCTTAGAAAGCATGTATGAGTTAGAAATTATAAGTTTTGAATGTGTGGAGAAAAAATTCGAAATCCGATACTGAAGTGGTTCTTTTAACGAAGAATCGTGATGTCACTTTCATGGACGGCGAAGTGACCATAAGAACTAACACTGAAGGTGTGGACTGTATCAGGTCGACTTGTTCAAGCCTTTTACGACAGATCCTGTTGTTTTCCAGGGCGGATTTACAATGGTGAAGGTGAGAGTTGGTTCATATTGCTCGATGATAACTAATCAAACTGAACTGAATGTGCAGTGGATGCCAGCTGTGTATGCAGCCTTTCACTGATGTTTGGAAACTATTTGATAGTAGATTTCAAGCTTTAAGCTTGTAACAAAATGAAGCAGGAAGGAGACGTTTTCTTAACTTATCACAATTGTTCGTTTTGGTTGTTCGATTGACAGGTCTGTAACTGAGTAAATGATCGAAACTTCCTCCTCACAAATGTTCTTATTTATTGACAGGGCCGAGTGAGCACGTCAGATATATTTGGCGTGGGAAAGACGGATCTTGTTCCGGGGAAATATGAAGGTACTTTAAGTCTTCCTTTTCACCGCTTGCATAGGATCCTTGGCTCTAGGTATATAATGCCTTCACATGGATGTTCAAACCGTATTTAGCACTGTCGTGAAGCTTACTCATCTCCGTATCCAGCCAATTAGGTCACGTCAATAACGTCGTTACTCTTCTTGTCTTGCAGGTGGATTGAAACTTTGGGAATGCACAATCGATTTAGTCAATACCCTGCGCCGTGAAATCAAGGACGGGCAGCTGTCATTTCGTGGAAAGCGTGTACTCGAGGTACATGGACGCCTCATCTGAATAATTTTCTAGCTTGATATCAGGAGCTGAGGGTGATCGCGCTCACTGGGTAAAATTAAATGCGTCATCTGATTCATGTCATGTTGTGTGCGATCAGCTTGGATGCGGACATGGTTTACCAGGTATCCTCGCCTGCCTGAAGGTGAGAATCTTTGCACCAGAGTCATAGTTTCAAGGCATTACTTCGAAGGCTAGAACTTACAAGTAACTCTCTAATCGTACCGAACTTCTCTTAGGCAAGGAGAGTTCCTCTCACTATCTTTGCCCTTTCTCATCTACCGTATGTCTTTCTATTTCCAGGGTGCATCAACAGTCCATTTTCAGGACTTCAACGCAGAGGTTTTGAGGCACCTCACAATACCGAATGTTGCAGCAAATCTTCAGCAACACCAAGCTCGAACGAAGTTTACTCCTGGAGTTCTGTCAAAGACATTATCTGGTGAATTAACACCGGATGTCCACTACTATGCCGGGGACTGGGGTGATGTATATGAACTATTGTCGACGGTAGGTATTCCAGACATTAGTGACTGTAGTAGCGAAGAGGATTCCGCCCGAGTGTCTACTGCCGGAAATGTGGAGCAAGAGAATGGTTTTGACAACCAGAATGGTGGCACTTACAACTTTGGAGCCAGAACCTTAACATCGCGCTCACGGAGGCTGTCCCGAAGTAGTCGAGCTTGTGAACGGGGAAGTGACGACGCCGCACTCGAAGGTGGTTATGACATCATATTGATGTCGGAGACTGTATATTCGTTGGTATCGCTGCCGAAGCTTTACGACCTTATTAAGAAGGTACTTTTCCTGTCTTATCTTACGTAAGTTCGACCTTGTCAAGGGGGACCTGCTACTGCAGTTTCTGCTGGTTGTGGGTATTGTTTAAGCTGCTTATATCAGACTCAAGGGCTCGATTTCTCGTGTGTATAGCACTTAGCTAGCTCATATGCGTCCCTTTTTTAACTTAAACCTTGTAAGATTTGCTGGTGAACACTCCCTTAACATCGATATGGCACTCGGGTGCAGTGCTTAAAGCCACCGTACGGAGCTCTTTATGTCGCTGCGAAGAAACATTACTTTGGTGTGGGAGGTGGAACACGACAGTTCAAGTGCCTGGTAGAAGAAGATGGTACGTTCAAGTCTCTCCTAGTGGCCTGCTTCTAGTAAGTATCTTGCAAGTCGTTTCTAAAAACGCCAACTGACATTTCACTCTTTGCCACTCTCAGGAGTTCTTGGAGCCCACCTTGTCACAGACTTTGCTGATGGCTCGTCAAACGTGAGAGAAATATGGAAGTTCTTCTACAGGTCTTGAGCAAACGACAATGAACGAGTCCAACTTTGGCAGCAAATATGGGCATGCCTGTAGGTTGGCTGTATACAAATTTACGGCGGAATGGGATTAGTTCTGATCAATAAGATTTGGTTCGGACTCATGACGCCATTCAGTGTACATTCTTCAATAATACATTCTTTCAATCATTTTTGAGCGAGTGCTACCAAGACCTTCGTCATTCAAACCACTCCCCACTACGGTATGGGAGTAATCTTGTCAGCAAAGCTGCACAAGCACGGAGATTTTTTAAGCTTCTCTGACGTGTCACGAGCAAGGTTCTAGGTTAAAAGGCCTCACTTTTTGTAGTTTAGTGCATCAGAAACACCAGGGTTACTATAAAACCAGGGACTCTGAACCCTTCGCGGGAGGATCATTGTAGCCTTGCTGGATTATTATTCATGAAGGCCTCATGTACATTGGAGTTCACTCTTATATCATTCAGTGGTTGTATGTGAACATGATCCACGATCACTTTCTGTAGTTTACCTATAATTTTCGTACCTCGTATCTTGGACAACTTTGATCGTCCGAATACTGCTTAAAGTTGTCCATATATGCTGAACTACCCTCTCACTCAGTTATGTCACCGGAGAGGTGTCTTGCTCGGATGGATGACAACATTGATGGACACGCTCATGTTTGTAAAATAGTCGAGTCGAGTACGCTCCGGGTCAGCTAGGGGTGTCGAAAGTGAATCAAGTGAGAGTTCAGTGTATATATTGTGAAGTACAATAAAGCTGTTTGGTTATTGAGCTTCGAGAAAAGCTCTTCAGCCTGTTGCAAATTAAATTTGTAGCAACATCTCGAAAGGGTTTTTTGTTTACGATATCGGATGCATCGATTTAGTTCTCGTTATTGGGATTAGTTGTTCCCCCTTTAGCCGCCAGCATCGGAATATAAAATTTCGCCGAATCCCTTGAACCAGTTCACTTAAAGTGTGGTGAGGGACGTAGAGCAGATAGTTCTTGGCTTCACGAGGATCTAACAACATTCCAATCGGCCTAAATTCCTAGCCTCGAGATTTCTAATAGACCATAGCCTCTGCACATCCACACTACTTGGTATTACCTGCAGAAGATGGTGTAGCATGCGTCGGACTTTTGTGAATTTTTACTCTTTGCAACACAATCCTAATTCATTGAGCTCTACTTAACGCAAATTTCGCTAGATCGCGTAAATGTCTTCCCACACCGTTCATACAAAATATCCAGAGATGTGACGCCTGCTCCTCAACAGGTAATTTTGATATGTCGTTGACATTCCAGATTAATGCAAAAAGACTTGATGAAAGTGATAGCTAAAGTACTCGTTATCTCATATTTTATCGAAACTGAAATTCACATTTTAACAACTTCTCTATTTTGGTCTTAGCAAATTACTTGGATCTATCTATTGCATCCGACCCATTCCACGTCCAGATTCATCATGAGAGGGCGTCCTGCAGTGGAATGTGTAACACGATTAAGTATTCAGAAAGTGCTCTGGAAGAGCATACTTGAGGTATGTGGACGATAACGTCGTGTCCAGTCGTAAAACTCTATGGTTTTTCTTTAAACCCAACTTTCCCTTCTCATGATGGTGTGAACACTCGCCCAGGGCAACGCAACTGCTATGGTGGAAGGAAAGGTATCCCAGTGGCGCCGAATACGGGTTCACGTCACCTTTGAGTGCAGTGAACGAGGAATCGAGCCATCACTTAGTGAGTCATTTCGTGCTTCTATGCACACTCCTCCCGATTTAGACGGAATGGTTAGCAGGTCAACGCAATATACGGTTTAGAAGACAGTAATTCAAAAGGAAATTGTAGAACCTGTGTAGCAGGAGGAGAGATTTACAGTTGGTGGGAGCAGTAAATTGGAAGTTCACGGGAAAATCTGCGGAGCTCAAGTTATGGCAGAAGCGCCCAAAGTAGCAGCAGATGGAACTCCCGCCCCTCCGGTCAAGCCACCAAAACCGGTTCCACGGAGAGAATCACAAAGACACAGGGACAGGAAGGCGAGGGACAGCATTGTAAGCTGCGAAACCTCCTCCCCTGCGAGAACTTTTCAACTGTACGTAAACCTAGAATCTAGACATGTAGAATTGTAAGGGAGAAACCAATAATCGCCAATTTCAAAGTTCATTGTGTTTAAGACTTTGCGATAACGTCGGTGGCTGCAGTCGGAGTTGGAAGAGACCATCAAGCGTATTGGATCTCATAGAGGTAGACTCTTACTGTACAGACTACTCCTTTCCTGCAACTATGAAGTAAATATTATCATAAGGCTCTAGAACGGTTACTGGCGGATTTCTTCGTTCATTTCTTCACAGGATTGTTCCCCAAGCATTTGCGGTCTGTAGGCAACTTTCATGGAGGATCATCTGAACCACACCACTAGAGATTGTAAACGGATGGAGTTATTTGTGTCAGTTCCTCTGCTTCCGGGAGATGCATCTTAAATTGAGACTAATTTCATGCAAACATTCTTCCCGTCCTTCTAAAGCCCACCTTCCATAGCCTTGGTGACTGAAATTTGCTTCCCCAGATATCCAGGTATAATCGGTGTATTGATTGCTAATGGAGATGGTCTTCCTGTCAAGAGTACGCTGGATGACCAGACAACACTCAAGGTAGATTGGACCTCAAGCATATAACATTACCACCTCAGATAGCACACCTTAATGACAATGGAACGAAACCTCAACAAGTATATCTTGGGATGTTCCTCCCCCGTCCTCTCGTTCATCTTTTCGGCTAAATGATGCAGTATGCTGCGTTGATAACACCCCTGGCGAACCGAGCAAAGACCATAACCAAAACTCACGATGCCAAGGTAGGGACCAATTCTTCTCGCAACCATCTGCGAGGCAATAAAAGAACAACCTAGATCATCCTGAACAGACGGAAACGTATATTGAATTGCTCTAGATTTCATATCCGGTTCATTTCCTGAGTGTTGCTGCACAACCAATTCAGTGTCACGGCTTCTTCTTCGATTTACGCTTACTTATGTGTGTTCCGATTCAGTTATCAATCTTCTCCTCTCTGTTCACAGGACGAGCTGATACTTCTCCGCTTTCGAACAAGAACGAACGAGATCATCGTGACATCTGACAAGGACTTTTACCTCATTGTTGCCCAGAAAACCAGTTTCCTCGACTGACTTCCAGCTCTTGATCCTTTTCAGTCAACAACTTCTTGTTTATGGTCACATTGCAACCTTTGATCCTTTACAGTCAACAACTTCTTGTTTATGGTCACATTGGAAGCTTCCAACGAGCAGTATTGCTGTTAGAAAACACAGTCCTGAGTACCTCTCGCAATAGCACATCATAAACCCCTTTAAGCAAATAATGTAAGGACAACAGGAAATAACGTGGTTCACTTCCTGTCCCGGAAGCTACCTCCACGGCTGAAACAGGCTCACCCCCAACTCTTTATTACTCGCTGCACATTATATACACATATAACAGGGATAGTTCCTCATCACTGTCATTCGGGCTGAACTCCTGAATACTGACTTGCTGGACTTCTTGAATATTGACCATTCACGGTATCTAGTCACTTTGCCATAGTAGTGGCTGAATATATCTAGATAAGGCCTGTCCCGCACCTCGCTGTTTTCATCATTCACGTTTGCTCTTGCTTGTCATAGTCTTCAATAATCAATCAAGTCACTGATAACAAGCCAAACATAACAATTGCAACTTTTCTACATCTTGCAAAAGAAGAATATGTAGGCAGTCTGCATTCTCACTGTTCAGTCGATCGGTATCTTCACATATCCAAATTAGTATCTCGAGAGGACAGAAAGTCAAACCAGCCAATCTGTACACCACAGAGAGACAAGATCGTTCGAAATTGTCGTCGTGACCACTTTACCGGTGGGGTGCTGCATGACAGCGCCACCACATTCCGTGCTACTCAAACGAGGAATTAGAGTCCTTATTCCTTGTTTGTGTGGAGCCGAAAGAGCAACCAGACGAAGAGGAGTACTCAGAGTGTTGATCTGAGTTTAGGCAGTAGATTAACACACAAAAATCTGATTAACAAGCATAAATTTGATTACCCTTTGATATCGACACGAGTGTCCAGTAAGCTAGTTTACGGGGTTATTGGATTATGATTAAGAAATGTCGCTTATCATGACCAACGGAAACAAAAGATCAAATATCTTTACGGGAAAATATCTTATATCTTTAATTGTACCAATTTGATTCTCTTGTAACCGATGATTGGCCAAAGTTGTATATGAGAATGACAGTTTGAATTGATGTATTTGAAAGACGTAGGTTCATCCAAGACTTCAAAACTGGACCCAGAACTGATTCGAAGCCAATTGTCTAACTCCGTGTCTGATTTACACTTTCCTCTTTTTACGTAGT
Source organism: Lunularia cruciata (assembly GCA_948567375.1). NCBI lineage: Eukaryota > Viridiplantae > Streptophyta > Marchantiopsida > Lunulariales > Lunulariaceae > Lunularia > Lunularia cruciata. Next base: position 48,743,140 of record OX419755.1, on the reverse strand, counting down.
CTATATCAAGTGAAGTCCAGTCTAAACCTCCTGATTTCTGTAGTGATTTATGACTGATACCTTATCACTCTATTCAAAATATGAGAACCTATGAGCACCACCGAACTACGTCATTTCTTGGTATCAATTACATGACTTTAATGTACTGTTTCTCCTTTCTATCAAATCTCTATCGATGTTCGAGACAGGCAGACGGTTTAAGGCTCCGAGCGTGAAGCTCCCCCACTATCGTATTACTTGGAAGTATGAACGGGACACGCATAAGAGAACAAGAAGGATTGGAAGACTCTATCAAACCCAGCAAGGAGAAAACTGTTCTACTGCATCTAGAAGGTATCGTTTTAGTTTAGATGGTACTCTGAGCTCAAAAGGAATGCACTTAAGAAACGATAGAGTTTCTAGAAATCACTGCACCTGGAACGTATCATTTTTAGCTTGGATGGTCCTCTGAGCTGTAAAGGAGTATACGTATGAAACGATAGAGTTGCAGCAATCTATATGCAGTAGAACAGATTTCTCGTTGTTGGTTTTATAGAGTCTTTCCATCCTTTTCTTTCTCCTATCTGTTCTATTGCATATGGAAGGTATCATTTTAGTTTAGTAGATGGTTCTCAGACCTCTAAAGGAATGCACTAATGAAACGATAGATAGAGTTGCTATCGCTGCACCGTTTAGTTTAGATGGTCCTCTGAGCTCTAAAGGAGTGTACTTATGAAACGGTAAAGCTGCTTTCATATATATGTGGACTTGTATTGAGTGGATCATATGATGTCACTCAATGGAATGAGCGGATCAATTGGCGTATGGAATCTAACCTCTAGAGGAGATCTGGATGAGATTTAGAGAGTTTCAACACAAAGTGTAATTCGTCAAAAGCAGCAGGAGTATCTGGTGAATGAATTGATAGAAGTCGAATCTTGAAATAAAGAAGAATTCCCAAAACTACTTTAGAAGCCGATAACTGTAAACTTTGGTTAACGGGGAAAAGCTCTCGATAGGCCTTGTTGTGAACTGTGTACCGATCTTTCATAGATCATCTCCAATCACTGCAGGTTCGATAGTGAGAAAGATTTCTCGACAGAGTGAGAAATTATTGAAAATGCCCTTCTCAAATCAGGACCAACTTTTGACAAATTTGCCACCTACTTGACTTTCAATTGATAAATATATGGCAGAAATACTAAAGTAACGAAACGAAATAGCTTCTGTACCTCCAGTAGTCGACGAAACCAGTGATGATCATAACATCAACTTCACTAAGTAAGGTCCATGATGCTTCCACCAGTGAAGAACTATTACATGTGGCTCCATATCTCCCAAAAGTACATTAGTCGATAAGTGCCGAAAGTTTACAGATTAGAATCGGTAGTACCAAAATCTCATATTGGGAATTAAAGAGAGAGGACATCATGTACAATCATTTACGTCTCTCCATTTCTCTCGTTTCGTTTTTACTTGGTTGATTCCTTTGCCTGATTTTTAAAGTTCCAAAGTTGCGGACCCGATTAGCATGCCAAGATGAAAGGATTAATCTTAATTTCATATGTACCATGTCAAGGAGGGGATGCCACTTGGCAGATGTCAGAACAAGCTGAGGGCATATGTGGCCATGTCAAAACAAGCTAAGGGGTTTGCGGGGCCATGTCCTTGGTGCTGAGAGGGAATTTTCAAAATTAGAGTCTTCCTCATCGAGAGAGGAGAGCTTAGCGTAAGTGTTTCTCGAGGGAATTTTCATAATTAAAATCTTCCTCATCAAGAGTAGAGCTTAGCGTAAGTGTATCTCGAGAGTGAATTTTCAAAATCAAAATTATTCTCTAGAAATTGAGAATGAAAACTCCAGAGATGAGATTAAAATAAGCTGAAGGGTTTAAGCGGCCTTACGGTGGGAATTTTCAAAATCACATTAGTCCTCATCAAGAGCTTAGATCTTGAGAGAGGGAATTTCAATATCAAAATTCTCCTGTCGAACAAGAGAGCTTAGGTGTTTCTAGTCAAGAAATGCTAGAGATAGAGAGGTAAATAGGTGTGCAAGGAAATGCTATTGACTAGATCTGTGCAAGGTGAGAGAGGCACCGTGGATTGAAAAGAGAGATGGAATGAGCAAGAGAGGTGAAGAAAGAGGTGATGGGATGGATAGAAAATGAGGGAAAATGAAGGATTGTAAATTGATTAGAATGAAGGCATCCCATTGACTGCAGTGAGTGAGGTTGCCAAGAGTATATGAAGTTAATTTTGGGCTGCCGCATTTATAATTGGGGGATTTGCAAATTTGAGGCATTGGGCCTTGGATGCAATGTGGTGGGTTCATTCATTTGGTTATTCATTTGCAATGGATATGAATACCATGGAACACGTAGCCTCCTCTTGTGAAAATTTGTTTACGATCCTAGACTCTCACTCTCTTGAATCTCTTGACCCTCTACAAGAAGTGTTATACAAGAATAGAGTTTCACAAAAGCTTCAATTTCTTGACCCTTTATCATTAGAATTTTCAAAGAGTTATATGTAACCACCTCCTTGTGATTGTAGTGAAGTAGTTAGCAATGTTGTTGATTCTCACAAACTCCTTGTCTTGCAATCTGTGTTGAATTACTCTCTAAAATCCACCTCTTTCTCCCTCTACAACTCTTTCTCAATCTAGAACCCTTGTAGCTTTGGGAAAATCTATAAGTACTTTAGATTCAACCAGAGCTACTAGTCTTTGTTGTTCCAACACCATGTAAATTCCAAGATCTTCTTAACATGGTGATATCTTCAAGACTTTCCAAGCAGGAAAAAAGAGTGTCCACGAGGCCATCATTATCACAATTTGGAACTCCTTGTTTAGCGTTACATGATGATAGATTTAGAATGGTATTACACCATTATCATCAGCTTATTGATTATCTTGAGGACCCATAATCATTTCAAGCAGATTGTTGGAGGTACATGTAAGAAGCTTGTGCCACATACCTTATCAAGTTGAGAAGAGGCTTTTTTGAATCAATGAATGGAGAGAGATTGAACAAGAAGTAAGCCCATATCATGGCATCATACAAATTAGCTCGGAATTGGAAAGACAAATGAACAAGAGAAGGCTTGACAAACAAGGAGCAAAGATGAGGATTAAAAACTATTGAGGACAAGCTTAACAATATCTGTCTACACTATGCAAGAATGGATAGGTTGTTAGATAGTAGAGCAATATTGCTCTGCCTGCTCTTGTAACTTTAGGAGTAGAGAATGATTTTGCAAAGATGATATTGGAAGAAGATTCTTCTTCCTATGTCATGTGTGAACTCCAAGTGCATCCAATTCACTATCATGCTGCCCAAGCCATGTATGCTTTAAGAAGGTTTGTTGAAGGTTTGCATTCTAATGCTTTTCCAATTTTTCTTGAACCTAACACACACAAATCAGAGTATGTTCCTTATGTACCATACTTTCAAGACGTTAGAGTTGAGCACTTGTACAAGAAGAGTAGAACAAAGCCCATGCACAAAGAGAGTAGAACTGAATAGGAGGAGGAACATAAACAAAGGCACAAGGAGGAAATCACAACCCCATCACATCCAGATCCAGAGTATCAATCTCTACCATGTGTGAACTCACAAGCAACTAAAGGAGATCAAGAAAGAGAAGGAGAGCTCAATGGAGAGAATTATGCAGTTGGGTGAGAGAGTGAATCTAGGAAGAGAAGAAAGATCTCTTGAGTGAAGACTCTAGCTCATCTAGAGTGGCTACATTTGCACATGAGATCAAGAAAGAGAAGGAGAGCTCAATGGAGAGAATGATGCAATTGGCCGAGAGAGTGAATCTAGGAAGAGAAGAAAGATCTTTTGAGTGAAAAATCCTAGCTCATCCAAAGTGGCTACATTTGCACATGAGATCAAGAAAGAGAAGGAGAGCTCAATGGAGAGAATGATGCAATTGGCCGAGAGAGTGAATCTAGGAAGAGAAGAAAGATCTTTTGAGTGAAAAATCCTAGCTCATCCAAAGTGGCTACATTTGCACATGAGATCAAGAAAGAGAAGGAGAGCTCAATGGAGAGAATGATGCAATTGGTTGAGAGAGTGAATCTAGGAAGAGAAGAAAGATCTCTTGGGTGAAGACTCCTACCTCATCTAGAGTGGCTACATTTGTACATGAGCTTTCATGTGTTACAAAATTGAAAACATAAAATTTTTGAAGCTAGGAAGAGATGCAAGCTTACAAAAATTGAATCTCAAAGACTTGCCAAGATGGAGAAGTTGAGAATCAAAGAAAGGGGTATTAAGTCAAAAAGGTTTCAAAAGGCAATTATAGAGTTAGAAAAAGTAGGGAATACCTTAAAAGAAATTACGAGCATCATGAGCCTCACAAGCATGGCTCCAACCTTGGATGAGATCCCATCCCATATAGACAATAGTGGAAGTCCATCCCATATAGAGAATAGTGAGTGATGAATGATCAGTAAATGTGTGAGTTTCAGGACCAAGTGAAATTTTTTTGCACTTGTATTACCTATATACTATATAAGGAGATTGAGTCCACTTGAATATATAATCTTTTGCTCAATCTTCTCCTTGGTGCATCTACTTTGTTGATCTTTTGCTTGGTGTATCTACTTTGTTGATTTGCTTTGTTAAGGGAAATTTTTTTATTCTTGTATTTTTAGTCTAGTGCTTGCATGTTTGCTTGGTTAAGGGAATGTTTGTATTCAAGTGTATTTAGGTTATAGTTTAAACTGTAATGCATTACTTGGTTTATAGTTTATTATTTGGTTAGTGGGTTAATAATGCAAGGATAGAGCATTCTTAACCCTTTAGTTCAAGATTTTGTTTGAGGATTTGAGGCTGATTCTTCATGCACCAGGTTTGAATGTGACTTTTCACCCTCCTCACCAATATAATCACACTCTCCCAATATTCACCCTGGTGAGACTTCCAACAGGCACTTCATCCTCCCAAGACTTTGGCAAGCATTGAAACTAAACAAAGACAATAGAAGAAACACTACATCACTTTTTCTCAGGGTTTGCACATTGATCAGTGGATATCTGGAGGGTTTGCATGTGGCAAAGATTGGAAGAGTTTGTGCATTTCAAAGATAGGAAAGAGATAGGTACAGATCCGCAAGTAAGGGTTCAGTTTTTGAAACTCGGTTCAAGCATTTAACCCAAACATTCAAACATTTTTGATCTGCTAGAGGTGGTTGGTGGTGGAGCATGTACTCATAAGGAGGGAGAGTAGAAAGAAGAGACAATTGCAAGTAGAAGAAAACCTACAAAAACAAAAAATTTAACAAGGAGAAAAACTAAAATTTTGAGAACAAACCAAAAATAGAAACACATGGTAATGCAAGGATACAAGAAAGTAGTGGTTGAGGATGGGGAGTAGAGTGAAGGAAAAAAAACTGAAGGACCCTGGTTGGTGAAATTCAATACCCAGATTTATTACATGCCCTATGTGAAATGGTGTTAGATGGAGAACACAAATCAGGGAAGCAATAGAAAGAATACAAGAGATTGATTTGGATGCACTAGAATTGAAACTCACTCTGAGATGGAGTATCAACGGCCCCATGTAACTTAATTATATAAAAAAAATTCTTTGTTTTTCAGTTCTTGCTTCTTGCATGCACAAACATCTAGATGTGCAAACCACTCCGTTGTGCAAACCTCTTGGCCGCACAAACCACCCAATGTGTGGTTTGCACAGCCAAGTGCTTTGCATGGCCAAGTTGTTTGCATAGTGGAGTGAATGATTTGAGAACATGAAACATGAACTCCTATAAAACACTTTTTCTATTGACAGTTTTTTAAATATATCTAGGATCCATTAGTTGACCATCTCATGTAGTAAATTGTAAGCACACATGGGTGAGAACATGCAAAGAAAGTTAAGTAAGTTTGGCTAGACAAGTTCTTGTGCGACAATGTATAGGTTGGTTTGTGTACAAAATTTGCTTGAACATGGAACAAGGATACTCGTAGTGGAAGTATTAGAGGGTGAGAGCTTGTTCTCAATATTGAGATGATACATGAGACTTTTTTTTGAATAGGGGGAGCACTCCAAGGAGAAAGACTTCCTCCAAGTTTGGTTGATGATTGGTTTCCTCTTAGAGACCACACTGCCAAGAGATATTTAGCACAAAAATGTGCATACCCTACATTCAAGCCTTTCTTTCAGATGCTATGTTCTATTTTCATTCCCTCTAAGTGTCCCAAAGTAGTACATGGGAATGTCATTTTGACAATGAAGAGCAAGATGGAGTGCTCTACCTCTATATTTTATGATTGGGTGGAGCTTATTTTATTTGCTATTGAGGGAGAGCTAGTTGTGGTTTGTAGGAAGCTTCACCGTAGGGACAAGATGCTTTTGTCTAACTCATGTAGGGTAGGTCCTTACACACTTGTTTATGGAGAGAGGTATGGTTGGAGAGGAAGAGCTTGTATATGGCCCACAAGAGACCAAGGAGGTTTATGGCATTGAGTGTGAAGATGAAGGAAAAGAGGCACTTGATGACTTTGACTATTACAAGAGTGAGTGAAATTGACTTGAATAGAGCACTATATCTCTATCAAAATAATTTATTTATTTATTTGTGTATTTATGATGGAGCATGATAGACTTGATGACTATTTCATGGATATGATTTTGATATGAGCTTGGATGAAATTGATAGACTTGACTTGATACAAGAAACTTGATAGTCTTTGCTTGAACTAGGTTCATAGACACAATCATGATCATGTGTATATAGGTCATTCTTCTTCTTTTGAGACCACCTCCCTTCTATATTCTCCTCATGAGGTGACACCTACATTTGAGGCCCATGAGAGCAATCCCCATGCTTGTCACCCCATTGAGGTGCTCCCATGGAATTTGAGCCTCCTAATCTACCTAAAAAGACTCATATGTATACATCTCTAGAGGAACATATAATTGAGAGAGAAGAGCAAATTTTGTCTTTAGGAACATAAAATAATGGAGTATGAGTTTAGCACTTGGGAGAGTAGACTAGGAGAGAGGGAGGAGCAAATGAGGCTCTATGAGCATATTCTTACAAAAAGAGAGACAAGACTAGTCCAGCGGGAGATGCACTTATCTATCAAGGAAAGTTCTATTCATGAGAAGTTAGCACACTTAATTAGTGTAGTTAGAGGGAAGGAGAGCAAAGAGAAAGCACACACACATAGATTTGCCAAGCTGGACCACCTTGTTTGTGATAGAGTTGAGAGGATTGATAAGTTGGATAGACTTATAAGAGAGTGAATTGATGGACAAGGGGTAAAAATTTCAAGAGATGTTTTATATGAGAGAATTTGTTATTACTATGGATCTATTGGAGAGTACACAAAGGGTTCTACATGGGATGAAGACTTTGTGAGATTCTCTTGGGCTTGTGTATGAGGATGCTCATTGGGAGGCAATAGAGTAGCTAGAGGTAGAGCAGCTTTGATCCCCTTGGAGGTTTCCTCACATTGATGTGTATACTCAAATAGAGCATTTACATGATGGCATGGCAGCATGGTAGTTTCCTCACACTGATGTGTGTACTTAGACCAAGCATGTACACTACCGTGGGCAATTTCCTTGCATAAATATGGGTACTCAAACAAAGCATCTACATGATGGCATGATAGCATGATAATTTCCTCACATTGATGTGTGTACTCAAATCAAGCATGTATACTTCCTTGGGCAATTATCTCACATAGATATGGGTACTCAAACAGAGCATGTACATGATGGGGTTGGGAGATACACTTGTGCAAGTCAAACTTTGTTGACTCTCAAAGGTGGGCCAAGGAAGGAGCCTTATCTATGTATTGGGGAGGACATTATGCCATGGAGACCTCACACAAGTGATGATCTTGCCACCCCTTTGTGCTTTAAAAGTAAATACCTTGGTGGCTTTAGGAGAGGAAGCAATTTTTGCATGATGAGATATTGAGGCTCATAGAGCTTAGACAAAGGATGAGCATATCTAGAGTATTTATCTGGCATGTAATTTTCCACACCAATTTGAGGAGGAGGATTCTAGTATTGGACTACATTGTTTGGTTGAATTTAGAGATCATAATAGTCTTATATTACCTCCATTCTTGGAGTGGTGTGCAAAGACTAGTATGAGAGGATGGCGCTATTATAGGGCAAGCAGTACTTCATGTTATATCTCACATCTAGGACTTAAGAAGTTCATGGAGTATCATATCACACATTTTGAGGTGATTCTTTGGACTAACGGTCCAAAGAAGGAGGTGGAGGCCATATTGCAATCTTTGTGGGATCAAGGTTTGATCCCCAAAAGGAGTACATACAGGTTCACATCTCATGATTTGTCTTTTAGACAAGGATGGATATATTGATGAGTATAGAGTATTCATTATTACTTCTTACAAGACATTTACATTCTTAGAATTATCTCTTAGAGATATTATTATTGTAGATAGTGATTCTCTTCCTTATATTAGAAACCACCCTCATGAAGCTATACATCCTCCTAGATTATACCCATTGATATACTTAGTGCTTCATGCACCTCTTTAGTAGATAGACTTGTAGTTGCTCTAGATAGATTTAGAGTCTCTACACATGCTGCTATTAGGTTTCTAGAGGAGAAGTGGGCCTTTGGCCATTTTAGAGACTAAAATATTGATCCTTATGACCTTCTTGGACAAGCCTTTCATGAACTAGAGATGCATCCTTGTGAGAGGAGATGGATGTGGTACTATAGTCCTTTCTTTATACAACACACTTTGTATTTCAGATTTCATGATGCAGTAGAGCATGTTGTATAAAGATCATATACCATGTAGGTTACCCCTTGTTATATACTCCTTGCACACCACCTACTTGGTATTGTTCTTGATGAGTTTCACTTTTTTTTATAGTGGTGAGTTTCATTTTGTTTCGCATAGTTGTTTCACCAACTAAATAATGAAATGTCATCCACTACTTAGCTGATCTTTTCTCATGCATCAATTCTGATCTATTCTCAAATTTTGCTATCCTATCATATCATAAATGTTTATCGTGAATGTCTACAATGAGGAGTTGTTCATTTGATCAATATTCATGAACTTAGAATAAAATATAAAACATGCAAATTCAGGTGAGGAGTTTTCCATTTAATCAATATATCCATGAAATGAGAGTAAAACTTGCCAATTCAGGTGGCATCATATACCAGACCAGTTTGATGTATCAGTAAAAAAAGGACCTTTAATTAATAGAACTTAACAATGAAGAAGTTTCCAAAAAGTGTCTCAAAACAAAACGTGTGTAGCAACACTTCTTGAGATACTCTAAGGGCACCATATATTTCCATGTATACTTTGTGCCAAATTAAAAGTCATTAATATTCACATAGATGTCATGTATGCCGTGCAACTCACCATCCGTATGCTGCACAAACCGCCTTAATGCCATGTAAACTGCATGCCTTTGGGCAAACAATTTAAGCATAATTGGGAAGTGGTTTGCACGAGGCAGTTTTCAGTTTGTAATAGCTTGTGCAACTAGTTTGCGTGGTGCAACCTGTGTCCTTTCCCATGGACATCAATTTTTGGTGACAAGCTGATTGTCATGTGCTTTCCTTATCATATACACATCCACACAAATACATACATTTTATATATATATAACTATATCCTACAACAATAGAGAAAAAAATATTCATCATGTAACCATGCTTACTGTTTTGTGCACTAGAACTAGCTGAGTTATTTTCTTCTACACTAGCTGGACAAGTAATACTTGAATGAGTAGAATGTGTTGGAACTAGGTGATTTCCTTGTCTTATGCACTAATTGGATAACTGCAAACAATGAGTGTATCATATAGAACCATATAAGAAAAAAACCTAATCATACAAACCACAAACCAATATCATAGTATCATTCACATAACTACAAACCAATATCATAGTATTATTCAAATAGTATTTCAGAACCATATCACAATATTCAGAATAGAACCTCCAAACTATAACATAGGAACTCCATACAACCAAGAACCCAACCATATCATTCATAACCATAGGAACTCCGTGAAAAATGATAGATTCATAGAACTCCATCTCTAGACTGAAAAATTCTCAAATTTAACAAAAGTGGTATAGTACATTATGTCAAAGTCTTATTAGACTATGTATCCTTATGGAAGTAAAAGTCCATGGTTACACTAAATGTCCAAGAATATGATGTATTGAACTGTGTCAAAGTCTCTTATACTCTTGAGAAGTTCTCAATATGAAGGCTCATGGGTTCAAAAACCCAACAAGTCTATTACAAGAAAGGCCTCATAACATGTGATCTAATATCCTCTATATTGAAACTTTTTCTTTGTCTATCTTCTTCCAATAAATCTTCAGCTATAGCGGGACTGTTTGCCTCTGAAATTTCTATGAGTTCTTCTTCATCCTCCCATAGGTCTCTTCTATTTATCAAAAGAGTTATGAAAAATAATGCATACACTAATCTACCTTAACAAATATCTATTTCTATATTTATTACTCTTCAATTGAGCTCTCAATTCATGCAATGAATGACATCTACCTTTCAAAATCCAAATGCAATGCTCAATGAGCATGCAAGTGCAAGCTACACATTTGTTGAAGTCTATTTGATTGAGATTGATTTGAAATTTGAAAGAGAAGGTACCAAATGACTCATGTGCACATAGGCAAAATCACCAAGAGGAAACTGATGTGGACCAAAAGACTCATTGGCTCCTCTTGTATTCAAATTGCTCCATAGGGTTTACATTTTTTGCATATGCCATAGGCCAAGCATTCTTGCATATTTGATTCAAATGCAGATGTGAGATAAAATACTAAATTCATGAACTTATGAAGGAACTATGGAGCATGCAAGAATCCTAGCAATCTAATGTTGATAGAATCTGGTGAACACCAAGACAAGATACACACTAAAATCTACCATACCAAGTGAATCCTTACCACCAAAGAATTATATTATTCTCCTCATGTTGTTGCGGATTACTTGTCCATTGATGGAGTAAGATCCTTTCCTACTAACGTAGGTTTCATCATCAATTTTTGGTTGTGAAGACAATGAGGAAAGGGTTCTATCAACCAATCCCACACAGTTAGTGAATCCTTTTGCTCCAAACACTTGTGAGACCATTTCTCTTTCCTCCATATTAGGCCACACAACCTCTTTTGCTAGATTTTCTATAATTACAACAGTAATTACTCTCTCAATGAATTGTATAGTGGACCTAACATTGATACCCCACAAGTTGGTGCCTCGAGTTATGCATACTCCATTCCGATTATGACCAAATCTATCCAAGGTAACAACAAGCTGGACCCACATGGGGTCTACTCCCTTCTCCAATTTTTCTCCTTGAACACCTCATGATCTTTAACTAGATTAAACAATGTGTATAATGAATTTACGTCCATCCTTATCAATTGTTTAGAAGGAACTAGATCTAGATTCTAGAAAAGCATAATAATAGGTTTGCTAGGGTAATCTGCAATGGTTTGATCCACTAACTAGCAAGGGTTATGGGCAAAGTCCCACCACCTTAACAATAATGCACATTGTTCAATGTGAGCACAATTGTAATCTTCATCCATATAATCAAAATCTCTAAACCCATCCTTAATGTCAATGTCAAATTCAACCTCACTTTGCCACATTGACAAATAGGCATGCATCACCTTTTTTCTCATTTTTCAACTCTTGCCTTGTGCTCATATAGGGCATATTGAGTAAAAATGGTCTCCATAACACCACCTTCTAAAAAAATCTATATGTACTCCAAAACAAAAGCTCAAAACCCTTTACCACCATGTACTCTTGTAATACCAATAGCTAGATAGATGATCTAGAGATGAAATTTGGTTTGGTAACATCTGGAAGGATATTATACGCAATGGACTAAGTAGATAAACTAGAGGTATCACCAAAAGAGTACTTCTACTAATAGGCCAAAAATCGGAACATGCTTGGAAACTTTAGAATCAATAGCTAGGCATATGATCTAGAGGTGAAACTTAGGGTGTTGACATCTAAAAGGATGTTACAAATGATGGATAACATAGATCAGATAGAGGTATAACCAAAAGAGCACTTCTACTAATAGGGTAGAAGCCAAAATAGGCTTGTAAACTTCAGATGCAATTTTGGAGGTCTAAACGGATGAATTAGACCTCAAAAATTTGCTTGAGTCCTACTCAATGGAGGAAAGGCTGGCCTAATCCTATGGTAGAGCTTCATTGGAGGATATCTCCTTGGATATATAATAAAGAGAAGTTGTTACTTTGGGCCATCAGAGGATTGAGTGTGAAATCTATGTTTTCTCTCTTGTATCTCTCTTGACAAGTTCTCTTGTCCTTGGAGTATTACAACTCTTATGTAGTTTCTCATATCCTCTAGCATGTACTCTTATCATGTATATTCTTTGCTCCCATAGCATGTACTCTCTGCAAAGTGTAAATTCTTTGTGCATTGGTAACATCCATAAAGATCAAAGATCCAACTTATCCACTAATAGAGATTATTTTTCCTAGTCTTATGTACTATCTTGCCTTTTACTTCTCAATACTACTAGATATATATTTAGTGTGTGAATTTTCCTAACATGAGACTATAGAGAACCCATTGATTTTTCCTTCTCTACCCCTATTGTAAATTGATTTTCCTTCTCCATCCCTTTGCTAATGACAAAAGCCATATGCATACAATAAATAAAACCCATGATTTTTTTCTAGATTTTTTCTTGTTTCTAATTCCTCTCAATACTACTAGACTTATATTAAGTTGAATTTTCCTACATGAAACTATCAAGAACCCATTGATTTTTCTTCTCTACACCTATTGCAAATTGATTTTCCTTCTTTATCCCTTTGCTAATGACAAAAGCCATAAACAAACAATACAATAGAGTCCATGATTTTATTTCTAGACTGTTTTTAATTTCTAGTTCCTCACAACAATGTTTCTAATTTCTAATTTCTTAGTATCAAATCATTTCTAAGGAAAAAACCAAAAAAATAATTTACTTTTGATATTTTTGTATTCTACCTTTGATTTTCCTTGACCTCTTTTCTTTCCTTTGCGCTCTACCTTTCCTCTTTTTTTTTCTCTTAGCTCAACCTTTGTTCTTTCCTCAACCTCTGCTCTGATGTGACTCCTACTCCTACTACCTACTACCTACTAGCACATGTTTATCTATGTGAACTCTCTTTTTTTCCTCAACCTTCGTCTGACCTGCAACACCCATTTGTGCATGTGTGTGGTATTGGGATATTTAGCTTGGTATTACAAGTACTTGAGATTATTATTTATATAGAGATAAAGGATGGTTCTACATTAGTCATGATTAGCTAAAGTTAGTCATAGCTAAGATAGAGAAGACCTTACTTTAGAGGAAGTAGAAAAGATGAGCACCACTATTTTGGATTCTAGTGTGTTGACTTGGTATTATTCCTAGGTGTTTGGCTTTGAGGAAAGAGTTGAGAACTCTTGAGCCCGCAAGCCTTTTTGTTTTGGATTCTTCTATAGTCCAAGGATAGCCCATATGAAGGAATCCTTGACTTAGTGGTTAGGTCAAGATAAGACCACATGCTAAGGGGAATATGCCCATGTGAATAAATATTCCTTTCTACTTTTAAACTTTACTTGACTTTTAGTCTAGTAACTTGAGTTACTATGATAATTAGTAACTTTAGTGCGTAACTATTTCACAAGTATATAAAAAAGGGGTGAGGAGGTACTCATCATCCTTTCATTTGCAAATATCTCTCTCTCATTGAGTTCTCTAGTGAGCAATGTCTTGAGTCTTGGAGTGTAAGCCTTGGAGGAGTATGATGGAGTTGGGGTTCCTTGCCTTCTTAGTCCATGGTGCGCTACCATAATAGCTATTAGAGGTTCATCCTTAGTGATAGACAAGCCAGCTCACGGACCTCACTCTACTAACCTACATGAACTCTTATTCCTATCAAACAGGACCTAGCTAGGCTAGACTCTTGCTAAGGACATGGACAACCCATCTACACTATTGAATTTTGTATAGGACTCATAAGAACATGGACTCATGGACCAAGGAAATCCATGTGGATTAAACTCAAATGTGAACCATTAAATTTGGAGAGTATTACCTGATTTTCAAACTTTTATCTCTTTGCATTGCATCATGATCTTTCTCTTGGCCTCACAATCTTGGATTTGCTTCAAAATAACACTCTCTTCAAGCTTCACTTCAAGCTTGGAGTTGCAAGAGGCAATGTACATGAGGGATGAGGATCTTGTCTTTGACTCACGCAACACTCTCTTCCAAGCTTGGAGTTGCATGAGGCAAAGTGCTTCTAGATCTCTACCTCATTGCATACTCCCTTCCAAGGTTTGGAGTTGCACAAGGCAATGTGTCTCACTCCACACTCTCTTCTAGCTTGGACTTGCACAAGGCTTACCGGTCTCAACCTCACTCCACACTCACTTCCAATTTGGAATTGCATGAGGCAATGTGCAACATGTCTCACTATCTCTTTCTCATGCAACACTCTTTTCTATCAAACCCAAGACTCAACATCTTTCTCATTTGGTTTATTTTTAGTTAGGAGTTTCTTCTTAGAATTGGATCCCTTATAATTGGATCTCTTTACCACCTCCCTACCAAATCTACATATCTCATCTAATTGAGTATCTCTCTCTCTATACAAACTACTCATTTTAATGTGTAGATTCCACTCCAATTTGATCTCTTCATATCACTGCCTTCTTTTTTCCCTCACGTGCTACAATGAGAGATATGAGACAAGGAGACTTCCCACTCCAAATCATTCATGTCATAGAGCATTCATTTCTATAATTGGAGTCCCCTTGAAGCTACTAAGCTATTAGTTCTCTTGGTTCTCTTGACATAACTAGCCACTATCTACCTTGAGTTTTGTACACCACAAGAGAACTTGTTCTAACTCAAAATTGTAAAATGTGAAAGAGAATTTCTTATCACTTGAGTTCTCTTGTTTGGAGGATTCCCTATCAAGTTCCAAACTCATTTCAAATCCAAAATTCTCTCTCTTTGGCCATGTCATCATTCTTTGTAATGTTCCAAGGACAAGAGAAACCCCAAGAGAAATGCAAGAGAAGAAACACAAGAGAAACACAATTCTTTATTCTTCATGCACCAAAGGATGTGCTAAAGGACACCTTGTCTTTATTATATAGCAAAGATGATCCACTCAAAGGGATATACATCCTTGGATCAGATATATAGATTGGTGACAAGTCAACAAGCTCCACCCTTAGTTACTTGTATGGATTGGATATATTGATCATTGTTCTATTTGGTTGGTCAAATAAGTTTAAGAGAATCGTTGAGGAATCTTCATATATGAAACTCAAAATAACATGGGTGAGGTATTGTTACAAAGCTCTTGATGAGACAAACAAAGGGGGAAATGAAATTCTTTTCCCTTAAGGATAGCTAGATCTTTCACTTTTCAAGGCCTAATCCATCCATTTAGGCTTCCATTTTGGCTCTAAAGTTTTCATGGTGTTTTTGCCCTCTGTCTTGTTAGTAGAAGTAATCTTTTAGTGCCACCTCTTTATGTTCTACTTAGGCCATCATATATAACATCCCTCAAGATATTACCAAGCCAATTTACATCTCTAAAGAATCTATCTAGCTAATGGTATTACAAACCTCCTCCTTTTCAAGATGCAATGTCCTCATTGCGGAGCTATTGCTCAAAAGATTGCACTAACATACCAACACATTGGTCAAGTTAACTATGAGCTCCCATATTGTTTCATAAAATAGGTACCCTTTCCAATGTACAAGATATTTCACATGTAGATGGCGGGTAATGTGGATGCATTTTTGGAGAATGCATTCAACTTTGTATTCCTCCAAACCATCAATGAGTGTCAAAGAAGGTCTAACTTCTTATATGGAAGGAAAGTGGGTGTAATATTCCAAGGACAAGAGAACCTCCAAGAGAAACACAAGAGAGAAAACAAAAAGCTTCACACTAAATACTCTGATGTTCCAAAGGAACACCTTGTCTTTATTATATAGCAAAGAAGATCCACTCAAAAGAAGCTCTACCCTTGGATCAAATACATGGATTGGTGACATGTCAGCAAGCTCCACCCTTAGATTAGTTGCCTTGATAGGCAACATGTTAGTCCTTGTCCTATCTGGTTGATCAAATGGATTTGCCAGAGGGGATCTCTAAAGAATCTTTGTGTAGGAAGCTCAGAATTGTATGGGTGAGGTATTATTAGAAGGCTCTTGATGAGACAAAACGGGGGAGGAAAAGGTGTGATACAAATAGCTAGACATATGATCTAGAGGTGAAATTTGGTTTGGTAACATCTAATAGAATGTTATACATGATGTACTAAATAGATCAAATAGAGGTATCACCAAAAGAGTACTTCTACTAATAGGGCAAAAACCAAAACACACTTGAAAACCTTAGAACCAATAGCTAGCCACATGATCTAGAGATGAAATTTGGTTTGGTAATAACATCTGAAAGGATGTTATACATGATGGGCTAAATAGATAAAAAAAAAAATATCACCAAAAGGGTATTTCTACTAATAGGGTAGAAATAAAAAATGTCTCAAAGAGCTGTCCAACGATACTCATCCATACAATTTGGAGATTCTTACAAGAAGATTCTCTAAATAATCCCTCTTTTCAACACTAGTTTGACCAACCAAATAGAACCAAATCCAACATGTCACCCATGCATGCATCTAATTTGAGAGCGGAGATCAATGGCATGTCACAAATCCATGTATCTGATCCAAGCATTATGCTTCCGTTGAGTGTCTCTGCTTTGCTATATAATAAAGCCAAGGTACTCCTTTGAAGCATTGGAGTCTGAGTGTGAAACTTTTGTCATCTCTTCTTTGTTTCTTTACTATCCTTGGAACATTATAGAAGGCAAGCCATTTTCCCTAAAGGATTGGATTTCCTCTATTTTCAAGGCCTAATTCATCCGTTTGGGCCTACAAAATTGGCTCTAAAGTTTTCATGGTGTTTTTGTCTCTTGCCTTATTAGTGGAAGTACTCATTTGGTAACACTTCTACCTGATCTACTTATTCTATCATATATAATATCCTTCTAGATGTTACCAAGCTAATTTCCACCTTTAGATAATATGTCTAGCTATTGGTATTATAGTGGGGTGGTCAGGATACATATTTATGTAGCAAGGAAATATGGAACATTGGATGAATCTTCATGTGTGGTGGTAGCTCAAGGTGATAGGCCACTATGCCAATTTGATGGAGGATGAGAAAAGGGCCAATAAAATAAGGTCCAAGCTTATGAGGGCCAACTAACATACTTATGTAGCAAGGAAACATGGAACACTAGATGAATCTTCATGTGTGGCGGTAGCTCAAGGTTATAGCCCACTTTGCCAATTTAATGGATGATGAGAAAAGGGTCAATAAAACAAGGTCAAAGCTTATAAGGCCCAACTAACATGAGTTTGGTTGTGGACAACCACACTTGTTCTCCAATGCTAAACTTCATGTGCCAACAATGTGCATCTGCAAATTTTTTTGTCAATTTTAGGCTATCTACAACTTGTGCTTGGCATTCTCCACACCATGTTGGATTCTAGAAAAAAAAATTTTGACAATGTTGAATTTTGTAGCCATTGGGCAGATCTTTACTAAGCTTGAAGGTGTGAAAGTGTGTTCTCTATATATGAGGAAGAATGGTGTAACATATGTAGATGCATTCATTGAATTATTATAAGCAAATTCCACCAGTGGAAGTAAGGTGTTCCATCTTTCTTGTTCCTCTAAGGTGAAGCCTTGGATCATGTCTTTGATAGTGCAATTGGCCCACTTTGTTTTTCCATTGGTTTGTAGATGGTATGCCATGGATATGGTAGGTTTGGTTTTGGAGATGCAAAAGAGTGTTCTCCAAAACAAACTAGTGAATTGAGTGCTCCAATTGGTGATGAGCACTTGAGATAGACTATAATCAGAGAAGACCAAAATTATGTATAATTGTGGAGCAATCATGTTCTTGGCTGTAGGAGATACATGAATCATTTTATTAAGTTAATCTACAAAGATTATAATGGAGTCAAAACTTGAGGTGATCTTGGGCAATTCACAAACAAGATCCATGATGACTTGCTCCTAATGTTGTGTAGGAGTAGTGAAGGGTTGAAGAAGTCTTGTGGGAGCCTCGTCATAGACTTTATTTTGTTGATAGAGTAGGTAGCTTTGAACATACTCCATCACATCATTACTCATCTTGGGCCAATAATAATAGCATTTGACTGCATCTAAGGTCTTGTCTACTCCAACGTGACTTGCAATGGCAAAATCATGATATTTTGTTAGGATGGTGGTTCTTTGGTTGAGAGAATTTGGTATCTATAACTTGCTATCACAAAAAATGAGTCTGTGGGTATTAGTTATGCCTTTGGGTGATTGAAATCCTATAATCTATGGGTCAATCTTTGTAGCAATAAGAATCTTTGGACAGAATTTTTGGTTCATCTTGACCTCTATAACCAGATTGTTCATCATAGGCACTTAGAGTGAATGCATCTATAAGTTGCTTCTTACCTCTACATATGTGATTGTCATGTTGAACCATTGTCTTCACTCAACTCAACGAATCTATTGATAGGATAGATCTTTTGTGTCTTGAGGTAAACTAGAGGTTTGTGGTTTATCTTCACTACAAATGCCTCCTTGCCAAGATAGTGTTTCCAATGCTTAGTTGCAGGGACAATAGCCAACTCTTCTTGTTTCGTGGTGTGATAGTTGCATTCTATTAGTGATAGCTTTTGGGAGAAATATGCAATTGGGTGCCATCTATCATTCCATTCTTATTATAAGATGCTCTTATTGCAACACTTGATGCATCTATAGCCAACTTGATTGGACATTTTAGGTCATAGCATTTCAAGATTGGTGCATGTAGTAATGCATCTTTAAATTTTTTAAAGGTCAATTCCTATGCGGTTCCATATATCCACTTCTTTCCCTTGCCAAGTAGTGCCATTAGGGATTTTGAAGCCTTAGTGAGTCCTTAACAAATTGACAATATAACCCAATCAATCCCAGGAAACTCTTGAGTTGAGTCTGATCTTATGGAGCCCAATTTTTGAATAACATATATTTTATCTATTAATACTTAGATGCCCCAAGTAATCTACTTTAGACTTGCCAAACTCACACTTTGAGACTTTGCTATACAATTGGTTTAGTCATAGAATCTAGAAGACTTCTTGTAGATATTGCTTGTGCTCCTTCATTGTCCTAATGTAGACTAAGATGTCATCAAGGAAAATGATAATAGACTTACCCAAATATGGATAAAATATGTCATTCATTAAACTTATGAAAGTGGCCTATGCATTGGTGAGGCAGAATAGCATCACTAGGTACTCAAAGTGACCATACCTTGTTTGAAAAGTAGCTTTCTGTATGTTTTCCTCCACAATGTGGATTTGGTTATAACCATTCCATAGATCAAGTTTGGTGAAGTGTTTTGCATTGTTGAGTTAATCAAACATATCATTTATGCAAGGTAATGGGTATATGTTCTTCATTCATTGCTTGTTGATTTAGGCACTAGTAGTCAATGCACATGTAGATTGTACCATCCTTCTTCTTCATAAACAAGACAAGAGCCTGAATATGGTGATACCTTTGGGTTTGATAAACCTTTTTTGTAGTATATCCTTGATTTGAGCCTTGCACTCCTCCAACTTATGGGATGATAGTTGATATAGTGCCTTATAAGGAAGTGTCTTCCCAAGAAGTATCTTGATCTTATGATCTACTCTCTTTTTTGGTGATAATTATAAGAGTAAATCATCAACAAAGAGATCTTGAAACTTATGGACAAAAATTTTCAAATTCTCAAGAATTTTTCCATTGAGTTGTGCACTATGGACTTCTGTAATTAGATCTTGAAACATCTATCTATCTTATTGATAGCTATTATCCCTATGACATAGAGAGACAATTATTGTCTTTAAAATCTTTCACTATCTCCAATTATCTTCCATTGGCTAGTTCTCATTAATTTGTTTCTCCAATCTACCATGGGGTTGTAGTTCTATGGTATGCTTACAATCACATCATAACAAGCTAACCATATTACTTACCACTCAATTTCTTCCCCCTACTCTCTTATAGAAAGTGTTACCTTTCTAAGTAACGGCTCAATCTTCTTTGTCTGACCATAAGGTAACTCTACTACTTCATTCTCATCCTTTTCTAGTTCCATCCCTGACCTTATTGCAACCAACAAAAAACAAGAAATTCTCTATTGCTCTGAGGTCTATCAATACTCTCACTAGGAATCCATTTACAACAATCAATTATTTTTTTGTCTTACTCAACCTTTGCACACTTATCCTCTTTCTTGCCTTGCTTTTTCTCTTCTCCATTGAGCCAATAAGGCCATGAGGTACATTTATCATGTTTTGATATGATTTCAATATTTTCCTCTATGATTCATCTCTCCAAGTTGTTCAAAGGTTGCTTGTATGGAGTCCAAGATCCTTTAGGAAGGTTAAAGTATAGTGTTTCAACCTGCCAGTGTTGTGTTGGAACTATCTCTTCACCTCCTCCAAGAGCTCTTGCTATTCTCTTAGCACATGCAATGGCTTTAAAAATGGTGTGAGGATTTTGTACCATTACTTCTTGGTAAATTTTCTCTTTAAACCCCGTTTGAAATTATCAAGCGCTTCTACTAGAAATTATCAAGCGCTTCAATTGGTTATTGCAATCTACATATCAATAAATACCTCTATGTATTCTTGTTTGTTGTTCTTCTCTTCAACCTCCATAGTGGGGTTAGAGCCATCTACACAAAATCCATAGATTAGAAATTCTTTAGTAGCACTTCTTGCATCATCTTCCAATTGATCTCTCTTCATTTTGCCAACATTGATTGGTCCCAAGCATCATACCATATGAGGGCTTTATCGGTCAGGTACTCACATGCAAACATGCTTGCGGAATGATTGGTGATCTCAATTGTGAATTGAAACTATCAATTCATTCTTGAGATCCAATTTTCCACTACTCTTATGGAATAGTATCTCTTGTAAAGCTCAATATTTCATGTCTTCTTCATCCATAGTAACAATGTAGCTTCATTGTTGATTGGGGTTAGTGTCATTGGCATGAATGACTCTCTATTTACTTTGGCCATTGTAATTGGATTTTGGGATGATTTCCCTTCTTACATTACATGATCATTTCTAAAGGTACATACTTGACCTTGTAATGCTTCTATTGTCATCTTGATCTCTTGAAACTTGTCTTGCATCCCTTGCATCAGATCTTGCAACTTCAGCTCCACAATTTGTACAAATGGCAAATGCTCAATTGCTACTTCCTATTTCCATAAAGAGTTCGTATGATCACTCGGGAGGGAGCACAAATGATTGGGACTACCATTGGGACCTCAGAGGCTATCACTCATTGATAATATTCCTCACCAAAATTGTGGACTATGAAATCCCTAAACATCACTTTTGGTCTAACTATATAATGGATTTCTACTTGAGTATTTAAAGGGAAAAGATCTAGCATATTTAGATCCATTGCATCATAACATAATGTAGATTGTCAAATCCCACTCCTTATTTTATATAACTGTTGGTAGATTCATTGGGTTTGGCAAGGTTATTACTATGTCCATGAAATCCACTCCAAAATGGTAAACTAGATATACTCTTACTTACTCCGGCTAGATGTACATAATCTTGATGCAGAACGGATTCAAAAACAAAAGGTGAGGTGTAGGAAATTGTTCTCCAAGAGCATCTATCCCATCCTCTCTCTAAAACACCTCCAATCTATTGATTGCAATTCTTTTTCTCCCCTTGAACTACTCAATCTCAATAGCACGTGTTCCTCCAAGAAGGATGATCCACTCACTTGGATTAAAACACCTACTATAATACCATTGTATATTCCAAGGACAAGAGAAACCCCAAGAAAAACACAAGGCTTCATTCCTCAATACCTTGATGAGCAAAGGAACACCTAGTCTTTATTATATAGCAAAGAGGATCCACTCAAAGGGAGATACTCCCTTGGATCAGATACATGGATTTGTGATATGTCATCAAGTTCAACCCTTAGAGTAGTTGCATGGATTGATGAAATTTCAATCCTTATCTTATTTGGTTGGTCAAACAAGTTTGACCAAAGGGAGTCTTTGGAGAATCTTCTTGAATCAAGCTTAAAACAACATGGGTGAGATACTCTTAGAAAGCTCTCTATAAGATAAAAAAGAAAAAGAAAAAAAGGGAGGTGGAAACAATAACTCTTCACTTAAAGAGTGAAATCATTTATTTTTCAATGCCTAATTCATCTGTTTAGGCCTCTAAAATTGGCTCTAAAGTTTTCAAGGTGTTTTTGACCTCTACACTATTAGTGTAAGTACTCTTTTGGTGATACCTCTATTTGATCTACTTATACTATCATATAACATCCGTCAAGATATTAACAAACAAATTTTCACCTCTAGATAATTTGTCTAGCTTATAGTACTACATTGTCCCATTGATAGATCACCATGCCACACAAGCCACCTCTAACAACCATTAATAACTAAGTGAACATGATTAATAGTACAAAGATCATAAGGTTCTACCATAAAACTCCACATGTCACCTTTTAGATCTCCTATAGGTAACTTATTGCAATGGACCACTCTCTTAGCAATCTCAAATATCTTTCACCCGACACCTTGTAGTAAATTTGCAAATCTCCCATGTTTATTTTTATAAGATATTTACAAAAGGTGAAATAGCTATTCTTGAACCATCCTGATGTGTTTAAGGAGGGATAAATTCATAGACTATGGGTTTCAATTCTCTATTAATATCAGTCCATATCATGAAGTCTTTGTGGATTCAACATACAATCCATATCTAATCCGCATTGTATGGATTATGTATATTGATCAACTCATATCAACCAATAAAATGGATAAGTGTTATATTCATGGACAAAATGCATACTCAAGATATTTCCATGGAACAACTATAACAATACCTATAAATAAAATCAAGATTTGAAACCTCTATTATCAATAACTAAATCCTATTTCATTATTATAGGATAATCAACTTCTAGTTCTTCACACCTCTAGTTCATTCAAACCAATATATAATTTCAAAGGACTGTGCAATGAAAGGCAGAATGCAAGACAATACTAATTTTTTCCTACTATATGATTTCATTAGGTTTTTATATCCAAAAAAATTTATTTGGTTAAATTAATCACAACAGTATTGCTATAGAGTTTATATATTGTGACTTGTGGATTTATGAGATTATCAAACTATTTAAGATGAAAGTCTTTATTATTGCTTATTATTTCCTTTTTTTTTTGAATATGTCATGAGAGTATGTGTGAAATTTCCCATGTGCTAAGGGGCTTCTATTCTCATTTCATGTTTCATATGCATATCTACAGATTTGGATATATTAATATTCTCTACATGAGGCCTTGTTACTAAATTGGATGTTGGTTTTGACACCTCACTTTTTTTAGTGACAACAAGTAAAATAAAATAAAAATTTTAAAGATAAGAAAATGGAATACAATTCTAATATTAAGTTTGAAAATAAAATCGATATCATGACTAGATAGATCACATTTTGGTAGATTTCTACCTCTTTTATTCTATATCAATATATGTATAACAAGATGTGGTTAAGGACATAAACATGTATATAAGCTCAATATATTTACATACTTTTTTTGTATCAATCTATGTATAACAAGATGTGGTTAATGATATAGACACGCATATAAGCTCAATACATTTACATAAGTAAGAGTTTGATTGAAGGTGCATCTTTTAATGCAATTCTAGTGTCAATTGTATATTGGACACATATTTTCTATCTAATATTTCAATACATTACAAATGTGAGGGGAAATTATAATTATATCAGAAATATGTGCATTCTATATAAGTATTCCTATCACAATGTTCATATATAAAGCCTAATAGATATAGTAAACAAGATACCAAAGAGCCAATTTGATACAATTGTAATATAACCTAGGGAATAATGCTCTTCATCTGTTTGGTATTAAATTCCATGAGACGATTTTAAAATTAAGTAATATAGATAAACAGAATATGACTCTTTGATAGATCTCATTCCCTTCACAACAATTGACAAAATTCTGTTTTTCTTTATTCTACATCAATCTGACGAAGAATTTTTAAGGATATAGATATGGTACCGGAAAACTTTACCTGGAGAGATGTTTTCTAGTCATAAAACATCCCACCACAATGGTAACGGGTCTCATATAAATATATGTCCCGTCAAATGTTATGTTATGTTATGATGGAAAATTTACACTCCTGAAGAAATGTCTAAAAGAATTTCATGGAATTCAGATCAATGTCTTGAAATTTTTAACATTAATCATTTGGTTTTTTACATCTTTTAAAATTAATTTATCCATCAGTTTAATTTGTATCAGTTTTTAAGCTCCTTAATGTAATATTTATGATAGTCTATGACTTCCATAACAGCATTATAATTAAAATCTCCTAATTTTATTCTTTTAGTTTAGTTAAGGGCTTTTCACTTTTGTTCAGGTGAACTTGTAAAATTATTACCATGATATTCTTCGGGAGTCATCATAATGTTTCAAAAGAAGAAATAGAGAAAGGAAAAAAAGTTCTAACATATTTAGTAAGTTTATTTTCAGAAGTTGAAAGCTTTATAAGAAGTTAAACATCTCCTTTAAGCAAAGAATTTATGTT
Source organism: Lunularia cruciata (assembly GCA_948567375.1). NCBI lineage: Eukaryota > Viridiplantae > Streptophyta > Marchantiopsida > Lunulariales > Lunulariaceae > Lunularia > Lunularia cruciata. Next base: position 48,718,386 of record OX419755.1, on the reverse strand, counting down.
TGTACCATTATTTATGTAGAATACCATTTTCTAAACTTAAATTATATTAGATCCAATGATAGTGAGTATTTATAAAATACTTTTTTTAGCAAAAGTATCAATCTAAATTAGCCCATCTTAACACATATATTGTTCTTATATGTGCAGTTTATACATGGAAGCTTCAGCATATATTCATCTACATTCATAAGAATGTTATAAAATAAAAAAAATTCTATGTTTTTTAGTCTATGAATAATAATAATTAAAAATTAAAAATTTGAAGTTGAAAATTTTGAAAATTTACAACATTTAAGATTAGAGGAAAATTTAGTACACATTAAGATATTCCAATAAGTGAATTATAAACAAAACCATAAATTTATTTAAACTAATTATGATAATTAATTTAAAGGAATTTTATTTCTACCTTTTTTATAAAAAATAAATAAATTTGAAATATATATAAATTTTCAGTAATAGAAGATGATTTCACATGTAGAGGGGGATGTGTGTATATTTTTAACTCAAAAATATATATAGTTTATCAAGTTCTATTTTGTAGGATGGTGACACTTCTATATCTTCATACAAAATTAAGCATTTTACTTGGTGGGTCTGGAACTCTTTTGTACACCTTTCCTTTCCTTTCCCACACAAGTCCCTTTCCACTCAACATCAATTCTCCATTGGCAACCATTTATATGAATATAGAATAATATATAGTCTATTTTACCTAATGATAAGTGAAAGGCAACCACGTAGAACACAAAAAGGATGCAAAGACCGCATCAAGTAGTACAAGTGAGAGACAAAAGAGGTAAAATGGAGCTTTGCTCCAATAGTATAGATATAGATATAATCTGCCCTACCGCACCTAAGATATCTATGTTATGCAAGTTGTGAGGTCTACAAACTACTTGAGCATTTGAAGAAGCATCACCTAGTGTGATTACTCTCCAATGGATTGCAGCAGCCAATGCTCTTTAAAGAGCAACTAACACAAATTGTCTAAAGTATGCTATAAAGTATGAGTGTGAGAGTGGTCTAATATGATACGCTCTTGCGCACTCCTTGACAAATGTGTCAAATATCGTATCTAGTGCTCTTTTTAACTCCAAAGCTAGAGGAATAAAGAGGTGACCTTGTTGCCTACCCCACATACTTGGAGACCTTGTGTGATGCTACTCTGCTTGCCGCCCATCCAAGAAGTTAAGTAATCACTCCTTCCAAAATAACATCATGCATAGGATCTATAACCATAACATCCGCCACTATCACCTAATCATCTCGGACTAAGTATAAGTCTACTCTGACACATGTCATGTGCAAAGCATACAAATGCTCCTCCAAGCAAAGCATCCACTCTCTTATACCATAACAAACACTATATCCTTGATGGCATCATGAGTAGCTATCCTCTGTCCTCCAAAAAGACATTGTGTGATATGGACCGTTGTTGCATCTAGTATAGAACCACATTCACAAGTAACAAAGTTATAGATGGGTAGACCAAACCTAAGCGGAACCTCATCATTGTAGAGAAGGTGGTTGGTATGAGTCAAAATGCCCTAATGCAAAATTGAGCTAGGATCCAAGAGCCTACACCCTTGGTGGAGCAAGAGAAAAGATGTGCTCTAGTGGCATGAGGAATGGATGAGTCAACTAAGAGAGAATGTAATGTATGTTGATATTATTGCTCCATCAAGAAAGACTACAAACCTCTAGTCCAATTTGATGGTAGTGAAGCAAAGGAAGGAATGCCCACCCATGCCCATGGGGATAGACCATCTCTTGTCTACCACAACACCTAGAGAGAAAAGGATCCCTCTTCCACCTTGGCCATATATGTCTCCAAAATTGACCTATTAACAACCACACAATGGGAAGAAAGTAAAGGTAATGAGAAAGCCCAACTACCCAAAAATGTTATAGGTGTCATCTTCTCTATTGGTAATAGTCCTAAACCTCTACATGAGATCAGTAGAGATGTTTTTCTACATTCCAAATCCCCCTTCACCCACTCAAATGTCTTTGGTCCAATGATATCACCAAAGACTCCCATAATCCTCCTATCAAAAGCTCTCAAACGTGATAGGAAAGTCAAGGAAGGGAGAACCATGCAGAGAAGGAAAGGCGGTAAATGTGCAATACTAGAGGAGAGTATACCAAATGCCACCTACTGATCTCCTACTAGAGGAAGGTCATCCACATGGAGAATATCCTTTACAAGAGCAACATCCAAGAAGCATGTGACAAAATCCCTAGATCCTACTTGCACTCTAAGAACATGTAGTCCATTTGTAGATATGACTCACTCCTCTAGAAGCTCAAGGTGGAGAGAGATACATGAAGGAGACCATGCTTTGCACTTTGACATCTTGACTCTCAAGCCTATAAGATGTAGCTTGGTAGTCCAATGGTCAAAGGCTTGCTTAATCTTATCTATGGTGCCCACAATGTATGTATCATCTACCAAGGAGAGAAATACACAACTTGGCATGGCCAAAGTAATAGATAAGAGAGCTTTGAAGTGAGCAAACAAAGGTCCTCCTGAAGGATCTCTTTGTTGTGTATCAATAATTGACTCCAAGACAGTGACTCTTTCCTATGATGAACCATGCTCAGAAGTAAAGGGAAGCAAGAGAGCCATGGAATGACCGTCCAAAAGGAATGAAACTCACCTAGGATCCACCGGCCTCTCTAAGCTCCCTAAAGATGGATGCTTGAGAGATGATATTAAAAGCATTCTCAACATCCGTCTATAGGACAACACACTTTGCATGGATATCTAAGAGTGCCCTGATGCCTAGAGATATAGCCTCACAACCTCCAAGTATAGCTACTCCAAACTAATGTTTACTAAGGTGCTCTTGGGATTGAGATCTATGTTGAATGACAATGGTGCGGCTAACCAAGCGCAAAAAGATCTCTCCAATAACAATTGGTCTAATAATCCTTGTGTCCTTCTCCATCACATGAAGTTGACAAGCATCTAACACCAGAGTAATTGACATGGGAATATCTCTCCTTGCTACTGCTATAGCCACTTGAAATAGCTTGATAAATCCACTAGAAGGATCATTTGCCTTAAAGCAATCTCTAAGATGCTCATGCCATCCTTGGCAAGCCTCTTGAGGAGAAGCAAGGAGCAATGCACAAAACTTGTGCAAAAAGCAACCTATCAAGATATAAAGGCTTCTCAAGTTTATATTCTAAGACCTCTAATGTTACTCCCTCTCCTACCATAAGATATAGTGAACATAGGGAAGAGATAGTTTCATCAATGGGACTAGCTATAGAAAAAGGGTGTAGCATTCATGCTCCTCTACTAAACTCTCTCGCTTGACCCAATATCCTACACTGTTGCAATTGAGTGGATTTTGTGGTATCATGTGGCAAAACCTATTTCCTAAAACATGCAGCCCTAATAGACTCCTCCTATAGGGCAACCCAATCTCTTGCTTGAATCAACAAAATCTAGCAGCCACCTCTCTATGCCCCACACATCCCCCTCTAGCATAATGAAGGCACCATCAAGGGAGTAAGAGGAACAAGAACCATGCTAAATTGTCCAAAGGATCAAGTGCCAAATAATCAAGTGGTAGGCAAAAAGCCTATCTAGCCTCATCATGGAAGTATGGGGCAGCTTATGGAATAGATATGGATATGGAAAACTAGTCTCAAATAACTCTAAGATACAACCCACCTAAGATGCTAACTACTCCCATGAGTTGATTGGTATATATGGAACAATCAACGAAGAGATAGAAGAAGCATGCATAATCTCGAGTGTTACTTTAGTCGATGTGGTGACTTGCCTCATGTGAGCATCCCAAGTGGTCCAATCATAGTCCTTGTGCATCCTTCCCGCATGGGTCTTTACCCCTTGCAAGGTAAAGCATTGGTGACACATCTGGCATGGTGTATCCCGAGCCGCTCTAGGCAACCCCACACGGGGAAGTATAGCCATGGCTAGCACAAGAATAACAATCGTAACATACAATGCTCCTCTCCATATCTCCCCATACTTGCAAAACCACAACCCTTCACATCCCAACTCCAATGAGTAAATGTTATCTCTCCAAACCCTAAAAACTAAAAACTCTCATAACTTTCAATTCTCATTTCAACAAATTTCAAACTAAGTTTTTATTGAACTCAAGCATGAATACCAAGAGATTAGAAATGAAAATCCAGATCCATCACTTGCAATGTGAATAATGGTACCAATGGAGCCAAAATTGAAAAACAAAGAGAGTAGACTACTCACTCATGTGAGGTATATAAGTGAGCTCTCCAAACTTTGATAATATATTTTTTCTCATTTTCCATTTCTCCGTTGCTCCTCTCTCTCTAGGTGAAAGGTGTTTACCTTTTTCACCTTTTTTGAACTACATGAAGTATATATCATTAGCGGTATTGAATAGTTGAAACTGAATGTACTTACCAATAATATGAGAAATCTTTGATCAATATCAGAATTGATACTATTTTTTAACTCAAGATAGGTAAGTATCTAAAAAGAAAAAATGAGTACACATTAATCACATTAATGACGTAAAATCGAGGCACTCGAGTCTCATATTAATGAAGAAAACTATTTCCACATCATTTAAATCTGGAGAACTTAGGATCATTTCTCGGCTCAATATTCATAGAAAATAAAGAAATAAAGAACAAGATTACTATACTAGGTTTATCCACCCGTTTAAGTAAATATACCTGAGTAGGTTTCAACCTGTAACGTCTTTCAAAATGACCTCTCTTTAGGAAACAATGTTTACTCCACACTCCAAGTAGTCATACTTCCGAGGTTTTAATGTGCAATCATCTTTCAAGGTGTCCCTATGAACATATTTAATGAAATGAAAAACATTTATATATTTGAAACATTTTTACAATTGAAATTGTAATTTGAAAATTTGTAATTCCAAACATAATGAAATGAAAAACATTTTTTTCCTAAAGAGAGGTCATTTTGAAAGTGTCATTATAAATTTTCAATCAATTGAAAAATCAATCAATTTCACTCTCATCTACAAAATCAATCATGAAAATTTTCAATCTCATTTACAAAATGAAAAATTGTAATTTGAAATTCAAACATATTGAAATTTTTTCATAGAAAACACATTTTAAATTTAAATTAATATTTTTTCATAGAAAACACATTTTAAATTTAAATTAATATTTTTTCTTTTTTCGAAAACATATTTAATTAGTACTCGACATATAAGTGAAATTACAAGAACAGGAGGATTCAGCCTGGGACCTTGACAAAAGGTACGAGGTAAAAACGGCGCGCATCCGGTGCCCGGTAGGAGAGGAAAGCTCTTTTCCGTAACGCCGCATCCCGGTGGCATCTCCACGTGGCAGACGCTGGATCGCTTAGCGCCGACCTAGTGGTTCCGGTAAATCTGGGGAGCGCGGTCGGTGAAAATGCGCATCAGAATAGATTTTACCGCAGTCAACGAGTGCCGCCTTCTTGGCTGGCGGCTGCCAAAGTTGGAGGGAGACTTGAGGAGTAAGAAGTACGAGAGGGAAGAAAAGCATGTCCTGCGGAAGGAATGATAATTAGGAGCAGAGAGGTAGCGGATCGCATCAACATCATACAGTTCTGTAGGCGTGTTGCAGAAAGAATGATATAGTGGATGTTGATCGATGATTGACTACAAACTCTGTACAGTGTCGAGGAAGAACGCAAGTGTGAAAGAGATGGAGGAACGGCGCGCTTGCTTCGCTTTGCAGTGAGACGAAGAAGAAGGAGAATGGGAAGGAGAGGAGAGGAGAGCGATACGAACGTCCATGTTATAAGTTTTCCCGCAATGAGGCGGCTGTTTGTTTTGGTGGACGGAGGTTTTTAGGCAGTCACTCGATCGTCGTGTGTAGAGATCGAGAGGCTGGAAGGAGTGTGAGTCTCTGGAGGTGTTACTGGAGGGAGACCAGGATAGAAGAGATGGATAGTTGTCAGCTTGGTGTAACTGGAAGGGATGTTACGAGCAATTTGCAAGCCTTTTGAATGGATGGGAATCTACCATGTGTCTTGGATGGACTGGAAACAGCTGGTTATGAATTCGATTCGACAGTATGAAGGACGGGGACAATGGGACTGGTGAAACAATGTTTGGAGTACGAGGGCGAGTATAAGATGGAGTGGCATCCGATTCGTATCAGATGGAAGAGTTCTCTCTACAATTTGTAGAATTGGCAGAGAGGATGAAGCGGGGTGCATACCCTTGTAGATCCACCTTTAGGCGTGGAACTCTGTATTGTCTTTTGAATGGTCTGCTGATTGTGTTGCTCGCGAGTGTTTCGGGTGTGGTGGCAGAAGAACAGCATCAGCGTATTTCGGGTAGGTTTTACGCCACGACTGATTCTCAAGCATTTCGAAGTATAGTGGTAGAATCCGGCGGGGTTCATTAGGGATTGCATCTTGTTGATTCCCATTCGCTTGTCGACAGAAGAGGAACTGCTATCCTGAAATGAGCACCAAGTTAAAGGGAATCCTGAAGTGGTTCGAGTTGATGAGAAATGTCGGACGTTTCTGATATCTGGTTGCCCCCTGATTCCGACATACACATTGGCACTGTCAGCGAAGAATGCGGTCAATGAGAGTGATGGTAAACGTACGATTTATGCTGACCACGTCCTAACAAAGTAGTCATTCGTGTCAAGGACAAAAGCCTGGATGGAGCAGAGACCAATCATACGCCAGTCTCCTTCCTACGGATTAATGAGCTATGCATGATATTCACTCGATCAATGAGGCACTTATGCCTGTTGCCTCGACATAAAATCTTGTTTGGGAGTGCAGACGGATATAGAATACTTTGAACTGCTGCACCTTCATTGATTGCTTTATCCACTGGGAAGTTAGCTCGAGACACAAGAGTGGCGTAGGAGGTTGTGTGCACTATCTTCTCTATCTTTCTCCCTCGCCTGGGATTAATCATGTCCGTAACCTAGGGTTCCCCATACCAAAGTCAAAGTCACTTTCCCGGTTATCCTCGTTAGGCGTACAAACTGATCTGCACCTACTTGTTACATGTCGTTTGCATGCAAATACTTTCGTATTGCTTGCAAGAAGACTAGCTCACGAGAAATATCATCCTAAATATCCTGAGCCACTTTTTACCTACCAGTGGAGGACTTCCCATTGGGCTTGATGTGCAAGAAATATAAGGTTACAGTGTGTGCACGGTTTGTGTAGTCCTTATGTACTCCTGTTAACATCATTTGACCGGATGCTATATATGTGTGTCATGCGTCACATATGCTCTTTGTTGTAGTACTGTAGTTCTCCGTAAAATTCCTATACTTGAGCCATCGAATCCTCTCAGCGGAACCGTGGTAGAAATCTCGGTTATGAAGTGCAATCTCTCCAGTGCTATTTGGCACATATGGTTTCTTTTTGCATCCAAACAGTCTAGGATCACGAAGACTGAGGCCCTTAAATGTTGTCTTATGGGTGGATTTGTTCGTGATCAGAAGTGTGACTGCGAGAATGCTTAAGGAGGATGTTGTGCGTCCCTGATTTGTCTATATCTGACTCGGTATATGCTCGTGTCCTTGTGCTTCTTTATGGAACTTCTGTTTCTTAGTCAGTGTTTTGGTTCGATCTTCTGATCGACAGAAGTAAGATAGATTTCTTGCTAAGATTGATTTTTTGGAGCGGACCGCCGTATGTAATGATACAGTTTGTCTTAGATTAATGAGCAATCACTACATATCCTGTCAGCAATCAGTGTACTTACTAATTTGAACTGAATAGTACATCTCAGCCGTACCGTCCATCCAAAATCACAGACCACCTACTGACAGTTTCAACATTAAGGCGTTCAACAGCATCGAAGTGATCCTAAAATGCCAGTGTACTTTCAGAGAAAATATGCATAGTCGGCCCTGGAGCTGAATGGGTTAAGTATAGACTTCTCGTACTCAGGATTGCTTTTCGCGACTCGAAACCTTTGACAAAAGCTGACAAATTCCCTATATTTCTGCAGGTATCGCAGGCGATGTTCTTGAAGATGATCCAGTGGGGAGGCTTAAGGTTTTTGTTTACGACTTGCCTGCCAAGTACAATACCAAGGTGGTTCAGAAGGACTCGCGCTGTCTCACCCACATGTTTGCTACAGAAATCTTTTTGCACAGGTTCCTCCTTGAGAGCCCAGTACGCACGCTCAACCCCGAGGAGGCTGACTGGTTCTATACCCCAGTGTATACCACATGTGACTTGACTTCAAATGGCTTGCCTCTCCCTTTCAAATCCCCCCGCATGATGCGGAGTGCAATTCAGTATATTTCTTTAAAATGGCCATATTGGAATCGCACCGAAGGAGCGGACCATTTCTTCACTGTTCCTCACGATTTTGGAGCTTGCTTCCATTACCAGGTACCAAACGAAACCTGTCTGCCCACATACAAGTGGACGCTTGTCACATATGCTACAATCCAGTACTAGTGTTCTAGATATCAAGGACTTTCATGCAACTGATCCACTTTGTGGGATAATCGATAGAGCATCTAGGATATGATAATATAAATATGGTTTCACACAGTGTGATTACAAATAGTTATATCCAATCTGAATGGTCATGTGGAATCCACTTCTTTCCTTAGTCCGATTCAAAATATTATGACATCTGTAGACACGGAAGGTTCCCGGTGTACTGAGACAAATTTGTATCTCAAGTTGAGCTTTACTGGTCCGACTATCCACTTATAGGTCTCATCCTAACTTCAATGCCCATGGTCATTTATCATGAGCATGGAGTTTGAGTTTTGAAGTGGCTGTTTGCTTGACTTGTCAATATTGGTTGGTGGACAGGAAGAGCAAGCGATCCAGAGAGGTATTTTGCATGTTTTGTCACGAGCGACACTGGTACAAACTTTTGGCCAGAGATACCATGTATGTTTGAAGGAAGGATCAATCGTCGTCCCACCTTATGCTCCTCCTTCGAGAATGCAGTCACGGTTCATACCCCCAAGTATTCCCCGCTCAATATTCGTGTATTTCAGGGGTCTTTTCTATGATCCTGGAAATGATCCAGAAGGTGGCTACTACTCGCGGTAAGAAACTGCATAGTTTGGCCTTTTGGATAGTAATAGTAGCTGTCCTGATAAGCTTATGGTTACCATCAGGAAGGAATGTTAGTGGATATTCCTTTTTTCTTGCACCGATTTACAAACGCACACAGAGCGGGCCTTATGGGTGCAGTCCTGATCTCGTTCTGATACATCATCTGGATGTGGACGCAGGGGCGCAAGGGCGGCAGTATGGGAGAACTTCAAAAACAATTTATTGTTTGATATTTCAGCAGAGCACCCTGCTACCTATTACGAGGATATGCAAAGGTCCATATTTTGTCTCTGTCCACTGGGTTGGGCCCCTTGGAGCCCTCGCCTTGTTGAAGGAGTCATATTCGGCTGCATACCGGTCATCATTGCGGACGACATTGTCTTGCCATTCGCCGATGCCATCCCTTGGGAGAAGATCGGGGTTTTTGTTGATGAAAAAGATGTACCTATGTTGGACACGATTTTGACATCTATCTCACCTGAACAGGTTCTAGAGAAACAGAGACTTTTGGCAAATCCGGCAATGAAACAGGCTATGCTTTTTCCCCAGCCTGCACAACCAGGAGATGCTTTCCATCAGATTTTGAATGGGCTTGCTCGGAAGCTGCCTCATGACCTCGGTATTTATCAAGAATTTACCACCCAAGAAGCATTGAATTGGACAGAGGGTCCTCCTGGTGATCTGCACCCGTGGTTTGGAGACAAGGCATCGTAAACTGAAGTCTTTCATCAGCAGCTACTCTTGCCCCGGTATGAAACGCGTTTGAAAGTCATTTCTGATATCCTCAAATTCTTGCTCGTGCCACAACCTGTCTAGAGTGTTCTGGCGAGGTTCCTCTTAGAGAAAACTTGTACGCACTCGCTAAAGATAGGCGAGTTGTGGAAACAACGGTTTTCCTCGTTGAGTCGGTATTTCATCAATGTTGCTGTTGGGAAGAGTTCTCTGCTGGCGCTACTGGCTCTGCTATTTATTGTTGATAAACCATGACTGCCGCCACTAGACCCTCAGGTGCAGCCGTGTACAAATATTCTTCCGGCGCGTGGTTAAGGGTTGTATATCGCATCTTGTATTTCTATCTTCTGACCAATTGGAATAACAGTGCCTCCCGACTTGTTGGCCACATTTGCGATCTTAGTCGCAGCTCATTCTATAGTTTTACCCCTCACTTGAAGCTTCGATGAGAGCAGCCTGGTTAGTTGAAGTCATGTCTTGGATGTAGAGACCCGACAATTTTTGTTCAAGAAGCTTTTCTAGTCATTTGCTTTGACTTCGATGAACATTCAGTTTCCATGACGTAAGTCGTGTGAGTATCTGCATATGTGAAATAAATCTCGGGTTCCATATTCCTCCCAGCTGGGGACTGTACAAAACCTGGCACTCTCACATTAGGAAGAGTTGGCATCCCACGGCGTTTCTGGCGTCTACAAGTTCTTTGGATCGCTTGGTAACGCCTACATGGGATCGCGTATACGTAGACGGCTCTGGTGAAGTCGTTAGTGGCCACGAGGACGCCACATACTGTTAGGTCACATCTCCTTGCTGTCAAAATGACCAGACATATTAAGTGGTGGACAGTACATGACCCAAGTGTTTGTGACTAGCATTCGATATGAATATCGTTTTTGGTCCCGTACACAGAATGCTATGAGAGATAGACAGCACCTTAGTTGTTGCGAGGATGCATCGTCTTCGTCAGTCTCCAACTTGGGCTTCCAACATAGTTCACGGAGGGATATATCACAGAAGATACAGACAATGCCTTATGTCTCTCTTCACAAACTTGTGGGCCGGCCAAAGTACTTTAAGCTCTCCTTGGACTGTCATGTGCGTCATGCTGAGTCTAAGATATGCAGGGGTCCGCAGTTCCACATCTGTGACGGCTTGGAGGAGAACGAACGCCCACGCGCGGATACAGTATTGCCAGCCTTTTGGAGATTTTTATCTTTTCGTCTTCAAACAGGAATTTCGTCGGGATGCCTGCTACTGTTCCATCGCATTTAGGTGAGGCTCTGATAAATATCAAGTCAGTGATTCCTTACACTTATACGTTCAGACCCGGACTTTGCTCCACAGACGTATTCGCCTATATATACATACATCCTGATCTTTTCGCTTCGCTCTCGTTACCCTGTTACAGTTCGACAGGTTTCTGCAGCCACACTATCCTATAGCTCTCGCATTGTTCCACTCCTCCATACCCCAGCTAATTCCCTCCCTATTATTTTTCCTTCGCTCTTTGCCTGATTCATGGGACCTCTTGTGTATACAGTGTTCCTACCCGACTCCAGCCCACGTTTTTCATTTTTATCGTTCACGCACTGCTTACTGGCAGTCTTTTACATAGCGTTACCTATTTCTCGCAGTGGTTTGCATAGAGTTCTCAATTGCGTGGTGGTTTACTTGTCTGTTAGCCATATGTTATTCTCAATTTGTTTCAATTATGCCTTTGCTTCAAGTTACATTCGATACATTCTATCTTATGGATTTCTCACTATTCGAGCATTGTCAATTATGTACATCTTGCTTACATCGATCATTTGCCCCTCATGAGTTCTGGATAACCCATTCCCAGAATGGCATCTGTTCTCGTATACCTATATATCCTGATCTTTACTCTCCCTTTATTCTTGCTCAAAGCCCATCTGATTTTCAAGCGGATGTTCAGCTTACCCCTGCTTTGAACTAGACCAATCGAACATGAGAGCTTAACGACACATGGCTGTATCTGTATCATTGTTATCACATCGATACCTGTATCACTCTGTAACATCAACAGAGTGATACAGGGGTGAGCAAGGTTTGTTTCTAGTAGTGGAGAAACAGTGAAAAAAAATTTGGCTGAAATATACACACAATGTCGACGTGGTCCTGGCAATTCTCAACTCTGCAACTGGTGGAGAAGTCCTCTCCCTCATGAAATCCTACACTGCAGCAGCATTGTAAGCTTATCTGCCGATCATCGGATCGCCGGACAAATAATGGAGAATACAACGGACAATCCATGTCAACGGACAATCCAAGTGCCCATGATAATGATAGGGGAGATAAGAGAATGATGACGAACAGGATTTAATTCGATTTGACAAGTCGAACAATAAAAAAGCCGTATCAGTTGCTAAATGAATTCTGATTGGCAAGTTGAATGGTGTTATACAGGACCTCACTGAGAGGACGCAATCTTTAATTCGATTCGACAAGTCGAACAATAAAAAAGCCGTCTCAGTTGGTGGATGATTGTGATTGGCAAGTTGAATGGAAATCTACAGGATCTCACTGAGAGGACGCAACCTGCTGATTCGCAAATGTTCGAATTCAAGGACCGACCTGCATTTACAACCACCCGGCGCTCCGATGCTCCCATGCATTTCCTAGCTAAATTTCAAGCCCTTACCAATCTAAACCGCATCTCAAACTATGGCCACGTTCGAAAAAGTATAAGTCATTCCTTGACTATTCTGAGCACATTCTTCGGGCCAAAATTCTAAGAATGCGAATCCATAGTGGACACTGAAAGCAGGATATGTTACACTCGAGGCACTTCTAAAGTGCTTCATGCTGAGAAACCTTTCTTGGGGGTAGAAGAAGTTGCTGTCGCGGTGAGGACCGATGGATCAGCCAACTTTTGACCTGCTCTCTCCTTCACATAAGCGGCAATTTCCCTAAACTTGGGAACGCAGCGAAGGTCCACAAGAGTGCCATCTTTCAATTCAATCACTAGATCGCCCCATTCTCCAATGAAGCGTGGTACAAATCTCACATCCTTGATCACCTCGTAAGAGAAGTCTTTACGATCATCCCCGAGCAACCCCGACGTAATTGTGACGCGCAGATTTGTGAATCTGTACCGCAGGAAAAGTCCGCGGAAGACTGCGGCCAATGTCAATGGCAGCCACACCAGAGTGAGCCCAAAGATCAGATTCGCCACCAGGTCCCCGTAGTGAGTGCCTCCATCGAAGAACACCTCCTCGGTTTCCGTCACCGGGCTTCGAGCAAAGCTCCTCACGACTCTGGAGAATTCCCTAATTTCAACAACGGGGGACAAATTCCCTGAAAACGGTCGAGAAACTGGAATTTTACACAGAGGATTTTGTCGAGGAGACGACAACGCCAATCTCGACGAGACAATGCGGCAGCGCTTCTGCTGCGGGGAAGCTGAGACACCTTTGGGGATTTCACTTGAGCAGCTGACTGTCAGGGAAGGAGCGAAGACGACCACAGAGGGAGAACATGCTCTGGTGGCCATCTGTCCTCGTGTTAATGCTTCGTCTAGCCGCTGATGTTCGATTTCTTCAGTTTCGAACCTCCCAATCTCTGTCTTCCTAAGTTCAATTTCTCGAAACTACTGCCTCCATCGAAACTAGACTGCGATAGTGGTTGTTCTGCTTCTGCCATAGCTGGACGCGCTTCGTGGATAACAAGATTGCGTGGCAACGTGTAGACATGAGAACCCTGCTCTTTTTCCTGCCCTTCTTTTGCGGACACCACCAACAGAGTGAATCCTCCTTACCTGGTTGACATCGTACGTGGTTGACATTGCACTTGAGGTCTCTCTCCCTTGCGAGAGAAAGAAAGGCCTTCGGTAATTTCGCCTTTTGACACATCATCATTAGTTTGGCCTCAGGAAAGGTAAATTTGAATCATCTGAATACTTCACTGTATTTCTCATTTGACATAGCTCACCGTGATGGCGAGTACAATCCATGGGAGAATAATGTGAAGAAGTATTACTTATACTTCTGAACATTTGAAGAAGAATCATTAGCCCTAAACCCTAGCTCACAGCAATTGTTCTTGTACGAATTTATGAAGTGGAGAACAATCCCATTAGATAATACTTCTTTGAAGCTTCATGTGATGAAGAATCACAGGTCGGGTCCTCTGGTTGAGAGTTTCGATGATACTTTTTCAAAGCATCACCTCCATATGCTCTAGTGATATTGCTTCGAAGGAAGATCACTTTCATAAGCTTTAGTGATAATTAGACTCCTCGATTTCCTTGGTTTTGATAGTTTAAGTGTAGTGGGGCAGATTTCGCATCTTGATGTTTAGTTTTGCTTTATGTTTATTCGGGCCTTGACAAGGTCCTTTTATATGCTTTTTTATCCTAAATGTGTTGTATCTTCTTTTCTAACATTTTATAAAAGAGATATTGAATAGTATATTGATTATTGATAGTATGTTTGCCTTGGAGTTATATGGAGTGATGGAGTTGGTGTTTGACACATTTATCAAGGAGTATATTAGAACATATCATATGAGATATGAGGGGTAACACTTTCACTCTCATCCTTTGTAACATATTTTAGATAAGTTGTGCACACTACTTACTCTATAGAGAATATTGGCTAGTTCAATCCATAAATGGAGTAATTTTAATAGTCCAAAGACAAAATAATATGAAATTGAAATCCTTAAAACTCAAATGCTCTAAAAAATTTGATTTTACTATATAGCAGAAAATATATCTTCATTCTTAGACTAGATACGTAGTAGATTGATGTCATGTCAACTCTAGTTTTATTTAGTTTACCAAACAAGTTTGATTTTAGGAATATTTATGTAGAAAATTCACAATAGAATATAAATAGTAGTGTTAGAAAAATCTAAATGAAACAAACTAAGTGTTTGAAAGTAAACTCCCCAAAACTTATTCTCCAAAAGGAATAAAATTATATTTTTTGAGGCCTAATATTCTTTCATTTAGGTAGTCACAAATATTTGTAACGTCAAAGCTAGTTTTCTTAGACATTGGAGTGGTAGTGTTGGTAGTCATAGTTATTTTGATAATTGCACATTGACTACTTGATGGTAGCCAGATTTCATGTTAGAGCTACTGATCACATGGTAGGACCCACCGTCACATGCACTATTCATATTGTCAAATGTGCCGTTGGGGTTGGAGACCTAGGTTGAGCAAAGAGGTACATTTTCAAAGTACAGCTCCAAAGAGCTTACTTCTTTGATGTTGAGCTTTCAAGTTCTTGGCTATAGTGGATAAAGGCCGGTGAACGTCAACTAGAGTCTCTTAGCTAGAGTGGGTGTGGCTTGACTATAATCAATGCTTTATTATTTGTAGATTATTGAGTGGAAGATCAATTTCAAATCCATTTTGAGCATGATTCAAGTGGAAGAGTGACTTGATTACATCAAAGAAGTAAGAGTTAGGGGGAAATTGGGTGTAAGAACTAAGGGTGTTGGTAGTATCTCCAAGCTTGGTGGATCGTTGGTTCATTCAATCATGGTCATAGATTTCCTTGAGAGTGGTCATGTGTAAAAGCATTGTTTGAGTTTATGTAGATTTGGCAATGGAGCATACGGTGTGTAGAGGCGCTATCCAAATTTCTCAAAATTGAGGTCAATTTTTGAGTCAATGGATGTAAATTTGAAAGCAAGAGAGTGAAATTGGAGGCCTTGGTGTTGCGAATTGGACTTGAGAAGCACAATTAGAGGCAAATTTAGGAACCAATCCTCTCAAATTAGGGACTTGGAGATCCACATCTTCTCAATTTGGTTTGAGTTGATAATTACGAAGGACTTGGCAATCAACAAATTGTAAATAGGTGCTTCAAATTGGTAGAGGTTGTCCAGATTTGAAGGTCAAGTTGGTGAAGGTTGGCCAAATTTTGAGAGGGTTTAAATTGGCAAGAAGAAACACCTTGTTTGGTTGAATCTTGTCAAATGAGACTAAACCTTGACATTTAGAGGCTTTGATGCATAAGGTTGTGGGCTAGAGAGGCTATGAATGCCTAAAAGGGCCAACAAGCTAGCTTGTTAATATAAGTCTAGCTAGTTTAGATGAGTTTTTGGTCATTGTTTGGCCCACACTTCTAGATTATATATAGCAAGGTTTGGTTCCTAGACTAGTGCCATAACCAATTGATCCATACTCACTTCTTGTCCTAGTTATTGGTTGATTGATACCTATACATATATAGCTTTGGCTAGGAGAGGCAGTTTGATCCCATACTTAGTGGTCCTTGTAGCTTAGGAGTAGATAGACCGTCTTATTATGTCAAATGCCAAATGGTAAAAAAGTTAGTCTAGTGTTGATTTATGAGATAGAGAGTTTTTAAAGATTTCTTATGATTGGACCCCTCCATTTTTTGCTTCTTATTTTGGCATCATGTTTGTGTGAGGTGCCTTGACTTTAGAGCATTGGTACTTTGGTGTACTCTCAATAGTGAGGCTTGAGTGATGACTAGTCAAACTACTTATGTTTTGGTCTGGTGAGTAAAGAAGTGATGACATGCAAACCGTGAGAGTGCATATTATGATGGTAACAAGTTGTCATTTCTCCTAGTGTAATTATCACAATTAGAGTTATATTAGTGAGTGGTATTCAATTGGTGTTGATTCTTGGTGTGGTACTTGTGATGGTTACAATTGTGGTTTGAGTTTTCATGACTGAGTTTTTTGGGCATTCCCAAGGAGATGTTGTTGTAATACTTAGTGGGTTTACATGGAATGGCACTTGATAATAGCATGTGTCTCAAGTCTCAATGAGAGAGGAGATTTACTCTATTTTGGAATTTGATATAGGAGTTGATTCACTTAATAGTGCACTTGGTTTGTCCACACCATTGTTGTGTGACATGGAATGGACAAGATTTCAAGGGCCTCCAAAAGCACCAGGTGCTACTCTGGTATAGTGGATATGATTGAGTTAGATAACTTCATCCAGGAGTTTGAAAGCTAGTGTGATCTACAATAGATACGGGTCCCAACTTTGTTCACATCCTTTAGTGTTCTAGCACTTAGAGAGTCAGCCAATGGATGGCTACCATGAGTTCATGAAAGCTCACTTGGAGGAGATTGAGCTATGGAGATAATATTGATCTCCACACTCATCTCCATCACTTTAGGCTTGGTTTCTAAGGATAAATTGACAATACCCATAAGTTCTTGCTCTAGTATCTAGTGGAGGTGCACTAGTTGGAGATGGTGCTACTATGAGTGGAAATGTCATTGCAAGAGGTGGTCTAGTATCAAGATTTAACCCATGGTGGAGTTCTTCTAATTTTTGAGGTAAAACAACCATGGAGTGCGGACTAACAAGCTGAGGAGCTTGCAAGAGTACAAATGGAAGGTTGGAGAGAGCCTATGCAAGGTATACACTCACATGAGAGGGCTGATTAGTTTAACTCAAGGAGTTACTAAGGCTCAAGCAGTCCAATTTTGGTGTGGGATCTTGGATTTAAAGTTGTGACCTAGAGTCCATGATGCTATATTTTTACAAGCTACTTCACCTAATTTGGTGGTGGTCTTTAGTTTAGCTAAGCATATTGAGCTCAACATGGTAGAGGAGAGAGTGGTGACATCTGAATTTGGTTTAGAGACCTCATCCTTCTTCTAGAGTGCAATAAAGTGCTCCACATTGTGTTGGCTTCCAAGAGTAGAGTGGACAACCTAGATCTTATGGAGCAAGTGAGGAGCCTAGTGCAATTAGAACCTTACCTTCATTTTTGGGTCAGCAATAGCTAATGAGTGATGGTGTTACTTGTTGGACTTGTGGTGGACTTCACTACAAGAGGGAGTGCACTCAAGATAGTGGACATGATACCTTGGTGCATCACAACCAACACAAAGATAGTGTGACCATTGCCATCAATTTGGTCACACCAATGATTGATGCTTTTACCTTCACCTATAGTTATGGAGTGGTAGGGCTACCATGGCATGTGGTAGAGGAGTTGTAGGTCATGGAAGACAATGTGGTAGAGGTGATGGAAGAGAACCTATGATTGGTAGGAGCTAAATACTTGCCCTTGCTTTTGACATAGCCATGGCTACTTAGATTGAGCAATTAGAGCAAAAATTGGCTAGCATGGCCATAGCTTAAAGAAGATCAGATTTGGGTGCTAAGGCTTCCACCTCTTATGTTGGTGATAGAAATGTCCAATAATTTATGTATAGAGTAGCACAAGTAGATGTATCTATCATGATGATGAGTGCAATATGTGCTCTCAAGCCTAAAGGAGCATTAGTGGAGTTGGACCCACAAAGAGGAGAGGCAGGTAGATAGGTTAGACTTCCCTAGTCTTTCACACTCTTTGAGGCACTATAGATGACATCCATAGCTCCTAGACTTCCTAGTCCACGTATAGTAGGTGGTGATGGAGCACATGATAGACTAGATACTAGTCAACCACCTACTATTACATAGATTGAGTCTAGCACGATGTTGGCGGTAGCTTAGTTCATTGTAAGTTTCCCTTTGTGCTCAGCTAATGACATGTTTATATTGAGAGTTGACCCAGCTCTAGTGTTTTGGTTGGTTGCCACACTTTGTAAGAGAAGGGATGATGTGCTTCTTATTTCTAGAATAGAGGTGGTTGATATTGGAGTTGACTTGGTTGAGGAGCATGGGAACCGTTCAACAACCAATGGTTTATGGCAATCAATAGCACTAGTAGCTAGGTTGGAGGAGTTACCAGCTAGACTTGCCTTTGAGCAAGCTTAGTTCATGCTTGGAGTTGTCCTATTGGACAGCCAGAGTGGGATTTTTTATTTGGTGGGACCTTAAAGGAAGGTCTGTACACCATAAAGGTTCTTATTAGACTCTGGTGCACAACCCTTTATGTTAGGGAAGGTTGTAATCATTGGGCTTGAGCTATAGAAGATTGATATGGAGAGGTGTCTATTTCAAATCCAAATATCTCTAGTGGGCTCTTCTACACAATACATCACATGTAGGAAGCTCATTGTCTAGATTCAGCCTAGTCATGTGACTAATAGCTCTATGGTAAGAGCTCACATTATTTTGATAATAGCAAAGTCATATGATGTCCTAATTGGTGGAATAGTGTTATACCCCATGGGTTTCAATGTTGAATTTTGGGAGGGGAAAAATTCCTCTAGGCCAAGTTGGCAATCATGTGATGGATGGGTATGTTGCCTACAAGTGCACTTTAGTAATGGCAGTCTTGGCTCATTACAATTAGGGACCATGGCATTAGTTTCAACTTTCATTGGTTTTGTTACTTGGCCGAGTGACTTATTGGAGAAGAACGCTCATGCAAGGGATACCCTAGTACCAAAGAAGATCACTTGGATTTGGAGTCCAAGTGGGATTGTTCAATCCACCTTGTATGTTTTATTGTGGAGTTTTAAGGAGAGATTGCAACAACATGTGGATCAATTGGTGTAGCAAGCTTGGAGTGAAACCTTTGTACCACCAAGTGTAATATCAATAGCTAGATATATGGTCTAGAGGTGAAATTTGTTTTGGTAACATCTTGAAGAATTTAATACATGATGGACTAAATAGATCAGATAGAGGTATCACCAAAATAGATTTGAAAACCTTAGAACCAATAGTTAGACATATGATCTAGAGGTGAAATTTGGAACATGTGTAACATTTGGAAGGATGTTACACATGATGCATTAAATAGATCCAAAAGGGTATCACCAAAAAGGTACTTCTATTAATAGAGCAGAAACCAAACTATGCTTGAAATCTTTAGAGGCAATTTTGAGGACCTAAACCGATGAATTAAGCCTCAAAAATGTGCATATGTGGTCCTTGGAGAAGACAAGGTTGGTCTTCCCTCCCCCTTGTTTGTCTTATCAAGAGCTTTCCAATAGTACCTCATCCATGTAATTCTAAGATTCCATAAAGATTCCTTTTGGTCAACATTGGTTTGACCAACCAAACATGACCAGATCCAACATGTCATCCATGCATGCATCTAATCTAAGGGCGTAGATCAATGACATATCACCAATCCATATATCTGATCTAAGGATTATGCTTCCGGTGAGTGTGTCTACTTTGCTATATAATAAAATCAAGGTGCTCCTTTGTGGTATAAGAGCTTGAGTGTGAACTTGTGCTTTCTCCTCTGTGTTTCTCTACTATCCTTGGGACATTACACTAGGAGACCAATGTGAGGATGAGCTTCCAAGGTCTATTACCTTGTCACCTTTAGATACCACACTCATTCCTTGGCAATATCCAATAATGGGAGCATGCTTATTGGAGTTGTTTGGCGGGATTGGCACTAGACTAACTACAATACTATAGGCAAGTATAAGGGTTCAAAGGTACTTGTACGTGGAGAGAGATGAGATTTTTAGGCAAGTTTCTCTACATTATGTGACAACACTTGGCATATTGTTATCTTGACTTATTATCAATGTTAATAATCAAGGATTACTAGAAGATCCTACTAGTAGACATTTCCTTGATGGGGGGTAAAATTTGAAGAGACATGGTTCTATTCATTTGGTGATTTTTGGATGGCCATGTTAAGAACATACTTGTGTTGGCTAAGGTCAAGGCCTACAAAGGTCCCCATTTTGGTATGTTTTGGGAGATGTTATGTATATTGTCATATCTCTAGGTTCATTAGTCCATTTTTCCAACCTACATTTTGGAGAACATCCCTTTGATGGGTGATTCTTATACATGGTTGGTGGGAAGTACACATCAAGTCTATTCTTGGATGGAACATACCATGTTGTTGGATGCAGCCAAAGTGAGATCACAAGCTCATCATCTTTATCTTTGGTGGACAAACCTCTTACCTATAGAAGTTCTACAAAGTGCTTATGATGGGATTCATTGACTAGACCACCTTATTATTGATGATATTTTGGATGCTAGGTGCCAATCTTAAATTGTGGTAGTAGTTGATAGGCCATCTATAGTAGTGGTGAACCTTGTTACATAACCTAGAGCCATTTTACCTACACTTATGAGTTTCCCAACTCCCATGAGAAGGAGGTCTTGGACTTGTTTGGGACTCACAATTATAGTAGTTGGTGGAGCCCAACACCAATGAAAAGGAGAAAGTGATAGGTTTTTGTACTATTATTACCATTGTCATAGTAGTGTTAGAGGCATCACGTGTTAGGTCAGGCTATGGACCTGAATTATTTGACCTAGATTGTGAGCCTTGGCTTGGTAGAGGAGCGTAGGATGTGCTTGATAAGCATCATCACTCGGATGCTTGTTGTTGTGCATATATACATTGCTACACAACATACATTGCTGTCAACATTATACACTATAGAAGCACAACTCACACATAAGTCATACATAGACTCTAAAGTGCCACAATAATCAGATTGCTTACCACTCTCAACTCAAATCAGTACTTGATCTGTCACTCTATAAACTGCCAACAATTGGGCACTGATTACAGTCAAGCCACACCCACTCAAGCATAGAGAATCTAGGTGACGCTTGCCGGCCTCTGTCCACCATAGCCAAGAACTCGAAGGTTCAACATCATAGAAGTGAGCTCTCTAGAGCTCACTTCAAAACTATACCTCATGGACTCAAGCTAGCTATGAAACCCTAACGGTCTCGCTGACGGCACACTTGATAGTGCAAATGGTGCAAAGTGACGGTAGGCCCTACCGTGAAGTCAGTACCCCAAACACAAAATCTGACTGTCGGAAAGTAGTCTCTGAGAAACTGCTGAAATAACTCTAACTACTATCACTAGAACTCCAGAGTCTGAGCATCTAGATGCAGCACTACAAATGGCGTGACAGCTGTTGTGCGAATATACATCGCTACACAACATACATCGCTGTCAACATTATACACTATAGAAGCACAACTCACACATAAGTCATACATAGACTCTAAAGTGCCACAATTGCCTCCCTAGCTTGGCGGTTAGGTCCCTCTAACTCCAGATAGCCATCTACTCTAAGTATATGGTATACCCTATAATGGGCAAAGATCAGGAAGCCGGGTGCTATGGAGCCCCATCGTTAGTCACCTGTCTGCAATCTATACCATATAAAGAGTGAACTAGATATTGGTCAAATACATCTAGGACATAACCACTATCCTTGAGGAACCACCATGAGGGGAAGAGTCATACATGCCATATGCCATATGCCATCCTCTCAAACAGCTATCACACACTTACATAGTAATAGCTCCACCAGAAGAGCTACATAACATACACCTCAAGCTTGCACGTACAAGTGCCAAACTTGGGTCCATAGTACCATCAATGTTTGGGAGGTGGCATGGTGCACAATTGTACACATGATCCTTCCAAACAACACCATTACGTCCTTCTAACACAAGGACTCCAGATAGAAAAACCTCACGCACTCAAGATAGTGCGGCCTGTCGAAACATCAAGTATTGTCGGTGTTGTCTGCTATAGATATACATAGTCTCCTGGATGAAATTGACGGATTGAGGATCTATAACCTCCTCCTTGAATGGTAGCATAGCATAAAGTATCTATATGCTAAGCAATTGCCAAGTTCTCAAAGACCATTGGCATCACTCTCCAAAAGATCTCTGCTCGCTGAGAACATGCGCTCATCCATACATCAAGGTCATTTAAGTCCAAAACTACAGTAGCATCTCGACAAATGGCTACAGGTAAATCTGGATCTTGTCCATAGAGTAGAAAGTACGTAGAGAAGGATGCTAAGGAGGCTTGCCGGCTGAACCAATAGCCCATGGCCAACCAAGGTAATTGGAGAGCCCAATCTCCCAAGTGGCCTCTCTGCAAACCATACTTTTGCAATCCTCTCTTCACCGTCTGAACCACTCTCCTTGCTAAGCCATCTACCTCAAGATGAGCTTGAGATGTAGTACGATGATCAATCAAAGCCTTGTCACACAAGACCTGAAACTCCCCCAAGAACTCTATACCCTGATCAGTCAAAACCTCAACTGGTGCACCAAAATGACTAAGAACTCAATCTAGGAACGAGTAAGTTGTCCCTTCACTAGACTTGTCAGGAAGTGCCACCAACTCAATCCACTTGGAGAAGTGCTCCACCATCACCAAAACATACCAATGATGTCTCACAGTCAATAGTAAAGGTCTAGCAAAGTCCAAACTCCAATGGTAACCCAATCCCGTGATAGGTAATGGGTGTAACTGTGGCGTAGGAGCATTGAATGATGCTCTAACTCGGTCACAAACCACACATCTGGCAACAAACTGCTGTACCTCGGTCTGCATACCACGCCACCAATAATGACTCTGGAGTAAGCTATATGTACGCTTTACTCTAAAATGTCCTAGCTCCTCATGAGCACGACGGACCAACTGTGGTCTCTGAGATGGAAGTGGTACTACTTGCACTCTACCATCCTCCCATACACGCAAAAGGTGTCTACCCTCGAATCTGAACTGTCTGGCTCGCTGAAGAACATGGTTTCTCTCCTTGGCCCCAACTGTGCCACCCACAACACCAATGCGAAGATAGTCCATCACTAAGATATCATCATGAATGTCTCGCTGAATTGTACCAATATCTTCACTCTCTGGATGTGTGACCTCAATAACTCCTCCTGTGCGTCGAGAGAGATACCATCAAAGCCTCTGCAAATATACACAAAAAGGCCGATGCATGCCAACCTAGCACCATCTCCTCATCTGTCTCGCCATGCCAACGTACTCCGGTCTGATCCTGCTGGCTGGGACATAGGTTTCTACTCAACCCATCTGCATCATGGTTCACCACTCCAGGTCTGTGAACAACCGTGAAATCATACTCCTATAAAATTAGAGCCCATCGTGCAAGCTTCCTTGAAAGCTTGTCGGACTTCATCAACCACTTTAGTGGCTAATGATCAGTGATGATAGTGAAGGGGTTACTAAATAGGTAACATCGGAAATGTGCTACTGCCCAAACTACTGCCAAGCACTCTCCCTCATATGAACTATACTTTGCCTCCGCTGAATTTTTAGAGCGACTAGTATAGGCCACCACAAACTCCTTCCCCTCATCATCATGTTGGGTGAGTACCGCTCCTAGCCCCAACATACTCCAATCAGTGTGAACCTAAAATGGTCATCCCCTGATCGGTCTCCTCAAAATAGGAGCAAATGTCAACCTCTCCTTGAGCTCTACACAAGCTCTCTCCTACTTATCTCCCCAACACCACTCCTGTGTAAGCTTGGTAAGCTTCGTCAAGGCCTTGGCAATGGCACTAAATCCTCTAACATAGCGGCAATAGAAGTTTTCCAACCCAAGGAATGCTCGCACTCTGCTCACATCCGTAGGCCAAGGAATACGTGCAATAGCCTCCACCTTGGTCTACTGAACACCAAGTCCTCCGAGGTAGATAGTATGACCCAAATACTCAACCTGCTCATGGAAGAACCTACAGTTCCCAGGATGTAATTTGAGTCCATGAGATCTCAACCTCTCAAACACCTCCAACAACTATCTCTCATGCTCCTCCATAGTAGTACTATAGACCAAAATGTCATCAATATAACACCGAGCAAAATTCAATCCAGCTAGGATCCTATCCATGATCCTCTAGAACTCAGCAGGAGCATTCTTTAACCCAAAAGGTAAGAACCTCCATTGATATAACACATCCTTACCGTGAGGATCAATAGCCCAAAATGTTGTCTTGGACTTATCCTCCTCCCTGATTGGCAACTGATGATATCTCGCTCAAAGATCCAAAGTACTGAAGATCTTTGCATGCCCAATTGCATCAAAAATCTCCTCCATTGTAGGCATGGCATACCAATCAGCCCTGGTCTGTCGGTTGATAGGACGGTAATCTCCACACATCCGCTTATCTGTATAGTTGCCATGCATATCCTTCTTGGATGGCATCACTATTGTTGATGCATACTCTCCATGTGAAATCTCCACCAAACCAGCCTCAAAAAGGTCACTACTCCGACTTTGAATCAATGTCCTCTCCATATCACTATATCGATAAGGATATTGGAAAATTGGTGTGTCACTAGTCAGCTCAATCCGTATACCAGGTCCCTTTAGAGCACGCAAATCCTTCATACTAAAGGCAAAACAACTTGTGTGACTCCTCAAGAACCTCCAAACCCTCCATCTTTCCTCTCTAGTAAGCTTGGGTCCAAGATCTGGCTCCCAAGTATCCTCTGTAACTATAGTAGGAGTGGAAGATGTATTGACTAGCTACTATACTGGGCCCTTGGGAGCAATAGTGTCATGCTCCCAACCACTAGAGGTCCCAACCTCTGTGTGAAAAACTCCCTCTACTATGGCTGCAAGCTCCACACATCCTCTAGCTGCATCCCATGTGGACCAAGGGTGTAATCCAAGTAGCCCACGCTCACCTGGATGGACTCCAAGTAGACCACTCTCCCTAGTAGCTACTAGATGTGTCCCAAGAATACCATGTCCACTTAGTCCATCGCCCCCAACATATGCCTGAATCATCTCGATAGGCATAGGGCTCACAAGTGTCCGAGTGGTGATGCTATCAAGCACATCCTACGCTACTCTGCCAAGCCAAGGCTTACAATCCAGGTCAAATAGTTCAGGTCCATAGCCTGACCTAACACCTGACGCCTGGATGCCTCTGACACTACTGGCACAGCGATAATACCGGTACAAAAACCCATCGCCCACTCTTTCTCATCAGCGTTGGGCTCCACCAACTACTGTAACTGTGAGTCCCAAACAAGTCCAGGTCCTCCTTCTCAAAAAGCATGAGAGCTTAGGAAACTCATGAGTGTGGGAAATGCAACTCTAGGTTGTCCAACTAGGTTCTGTAACACCCATTTGTGCATGTGTGTGGTATTGTGATATTTAGCTTGGTATTACAAGTACTTAAGAGATATTATTTATAGAGATAAAGGATGGTTCTATATTAGTCATGGTTAGCTAAAGTTAGTCATAGCTAAGATAGAAGGGACCTTATTTTAGAGGAAGTAGAAAAGATGAGCACCACTATTTTGGATTTTAGTGTGTTGACTTGGTATTATTCCTAGGTGTTTGGCTTTGAGGAAAGAGTTGAGAACTCTTGGGCCCACAAGCCTTTTTGTTTTGGATTCTTCTTTAGTCCAAGGATAGCCCATGTGAAGGAATCCTTGACTTAGTGGTTGGGTCAAGATAAGACCACATGCTTAGGGGAATATGCCTATGTGAATGGATATTCCTTTCTACTTTTTGACTTTACTTGACTGTTAGTCTAATAACTTGAGTTACTACGGTAATTAGTAACTTTGGTACGTAACTATTTCACAAGTATATAAACAAGGGGTGAGGAGGTACTCATCATCCTTTCATTTGCAACTATCTCTCTCTCATTGAGTTCTCTAGTGAGCAATGTCTTGAGTCTTGGAGTATTAGCCTTGGAGGAGTATGATGGAGTTTGGGTTCCTTGCCTTCTTAGTCCATGGTGTGCTACCATAATAGCCATCAGAGGTTCATCCTGAATGAGAGATAGGCCGGCTCAAAGGTCAACTCCCAATGTAAACATATCACTGGCCAAAAACAAAGGACGCCGCATAATTAGTTGAGCCGCCTCCAACATCATGCTAGACTCAATCTGTGTAGTAGCAGGTGGTTAACTAGTAGGTAGTCCATCATGCACTCCATCACCACCTACCACACTTGCACTAGGATGTCTAGGAACCATGGACGTCGTCTGCAATGCCTCCGATAGCATGAAAGACTAGGGAAGTCTGACCTGTCTCCCAACCTCTCCTCTCTATGGGTCCAACTCCACTGATGCTCCTCTAGGCTCTGGAGCATGTACTGCACTCCTAGTCACTGTTGCAAATACATCCACTTGTGCTGCTCTGCACATGAAATCCAAAGCATCTCTATCACCAGCATATGAGGTGGAAGCCTCAACACTCGAATCTGATCTCCTCTGAGCAATAGCCATACTAGCCAATCTCTGCTCCAACTGCTCAATCCGAGTAGCCATAGCTCTATCAAAAGTAAGGGCAGGTACTGCACCTCTACTAGGTGTAGATCCTCTACCACCACCTCGTCCTCCATGAACTAGAGCTCCTCTACTACATGCCATAGCAGCCCTACCACTCCGTAACTCCGGGTGTAGGTTAAAACATTGGTCACTAGTGTGACCAAATTTGTGGCAGGTCACAGCCATCACATTGCCTTTGTGCTGGCTATGATGCACCAGGAGTATCAGGTCTGCTGCCTTGAGTACACTCTCTCCTATGGTGAGGTCCACCACAAGTCCAACAAGCAACACCACCACTCACTGGCTGCTACTGACTCAAAAATGAGGGTAAGGGTCTAACTCCACTAGGCCCTCCACTCGCTCCATAGGATCTGAGCTGTCCACCCTGTCCTCAAAAACCAATTGGGCATGGTGCACTCTGCTGCACTCTAGAAGAAGTCACAGCCGTGGATGAGGTCTCCCTACCAAATCCAAATGTCACCACTCTCTCTTCCACCATATTGAGCTCAATATGCTAAGCCAAACCAAAGACTATTGCCAAAGTGGGCAAAGTAGCCTACAACAACGTAGCATCACAAACTATACTTTGCAACTCCTTGTCCAATATCCCATACCAAAACTGGACTACTTGGGCCTCAATAACTCCTTGAGTGAAACTGATCAGCCGCCTCATGCGAGTGTATGCCTCACGTAGGCTCTCTCTAGCCTTCCGTTGGAACTCTTGCAAGCTCCTCAGCTTGTCAATCCGCACTCCCTGGTAGTTCTACCTCAAACACAAGAAGAACTCCACCATGGGGTTAAACCTTGATACCACCCCACCCCCTGCAGCGGTACCTCCACTCGTAGTAGCACTATCTCCAGCTAGTGCACCTCCACTAGCTCCACCAACACTACTCAAGCTAGAACTCGTAGGTACAACCAATCTACTCTTGGCCACCAAACCTGAAGTGATAGAGACATAGTTCTGAGACCAATACTATCTCCATAACTTGATCTCCTCCAAATGAGCTCTCTTGAACTCATAGTAGTCATCCATTGGTGGACCCTCTAAGTGCTAAAACAATCCTTTCGATGCCATGAAGGGTGTGAACAAAGTCGGGTTCCACATCTGCTATAGATCACACCAACTATTGAACTCCTGTATGAAGTCATCCAACTCAATGATACCCACTATACCAGAGTAACGCCTAGGGCCTTTGGAGGCCCCATAGATCTCATCCATGTCCCACAACAATGGTGTGGACACACCAAGTGCACTCTCAACTGAATCAACTCCTATGTCAAACTCCAACCCAGAGTCAATCTCCTCCCTCATTGGGACCTGAGATACAGGCTGATATCAAGTGCCACTCCGAGTAAACCCACAATGTATTATAGGGCTATCTCCTCTGGAATCCCCAAAGAACTCCGTAGTGACCAAGTAACCGCAACAACAAACCCAAACCACCAACTGCAACCGCAAGTGCCAACACCACCACGTGCGAATACCAACTAAACACCACCCACTAATGTAACTCTAACCGAGATAACTACACTAGGGGAAAGGGCAACCTGTAACTTGCCATCATAACACGCACACTCATGGTCTGCATGTCATCACTTCTTGCCTCACCGGAGAGAAACAAAGGTAGTCTGATTGGTCATCACTCCAACCTCGCCACCGAGAGCACACTAGAGCACCAACACTCAAAAGTCAGGGCACCTCACACAAATGTGGTGCACAAACAGGAAGTAGAGAATGGAGGAGGTCCAATCACAAGAAATCTAAATGAAAACCCTCCATCTCATAACATAACACGGGATTGACTTTGCCACCATTTGGCATTTGACATAAGAGAAGTTCATACTTAAGTCCTAAGCTACCAGGATCACCAAGAATGGGATCAAACTGCCTCTCCTAGCCAAAGCTACATGTGTATAGATAACAATGGCACACTCACTATGACAACAAGTGAGGGTGGACCAGTTGGCTAGGGCACTAGTCTAGGAACAAGAGATCTAGAGGTCAAACTCTATTGCTCACAATCTAGCAGGAAAGGCAGATTTTGCCAACCAATGACCAAGATCTACTCTAAACTAGCTAGCCTCACACCAACAAGCTGGCTTGCTGGCCTGTCTGGCCCTTTGTAGCCTCTCATAGCCCACAACTCTATGCCTCGAAGCCTCTAAATGCCAAATGAGGCCTTTCTTCTTGCCACTTTGAACCTCCTCCAAAATTGGCAAAACTTCTCCAAACTAGCAAAACTCCTCAAAATCTGGCCAAAATCTGACGTAAATCCCAACCAAAATCTGACTTAAAATCTGACATAAACCCTAAAGTTGGTTGTCCGCCAAATCCCCTGCTAACTTTCCACTTGAGCCAAATTGACAACACGGGTTTTTCCGAATCACAAATTCAGGAGAATAGCTTTCCAACTCCACCTTCAATTTGACTTTTTGAGCCCAACTCACAGCAAATTGGTCTTGCCTTCACCTCTTGAGCTCAAAATCACAACCATTGCTTGAAATTTGCTCCTTCTTTGCTTGAAATTTGGCCAACGCTTCCGCACACCGTCTGCCTTACTGCCACATCTGCATCAATTGAATGAGCTTCTGCACACTAGGGAAACACTAAACTTGAATCAAGCTACCAACGATCCACCAAGCTTGGAGATACCACCAACACTCAAAGTTCATGCACGTAATTTCCCCCTGACTTCACCTCTCTGATGTAATCAAATTGCTTACCACTCTCAACTCAGCTCAACTCAGATCAGTACTTGATCTGTCACTCTATAGACTGCCAACAACTGGGCACTGATTACAGTCAAGCCACACCACTCAAGCATAGGGAATCTAGGTGACGCTTGCCGGCCTCTGTCCACCATAGCCAAGAACTTGAAGGCTCAACATCAGAGAAGTGAGCTCTTTGGAGCTCACTTCAAAACTATAACCCCTAGACTCAAGCTAGCTGTGAAACCCTAACAGTCCTGCTGATGGCACACTTGATGGTACAAACGGTGCAAAGTGACGGTGGGCCCCACCGTGAAGTCAGTACCCCAAACACAAAATCTGACCGTTGGAAAGTAGTCTCTGAGAAACTACTGAAATAACTCTAACTACTATCATTGGAACTCCAGTGTCCGAGCATCTAGATGCGGCACTACAAATGGCGTGACATTGTGAGCTTTGTGCATATTGAGATGATTCATGTTGGCACATGTTGGAGGTAATGGGCCAAGTGGATATAGTATTCTTGGTACACAATTGGTGGCTACTAGTGAGATTGATCTACTTGAGGTCCATCCAAGTGAGTGTGGTCTACTTAAGTTACACCTTGGCCTACTGGGGATATAGCTAGAGGATGTATGGTGCTTGTATCCAAAGTAGAGGGAGTTTTTTGCACTAAGGTTGGGACTCTAATGGTTGGGAGCATGACATTGTTGCTCCTAAAGGCTTGGTGTAGTAGCCAATTGATACATCTTCCACTCCTACATCAATTACAGAGGATACTTGGGAGTTGAACATTGGACCCAAGTTTACAAGAAGGAAAAGAAGAAGAGTTTGGAGGTTCTTGAGGAGCTACACGAGTTGTTTTCCTTCAATACAAAGGATTTGGGTGATTTGAAAGGACTTGGTATTTGGATTGAGCTAACAAGGGATATATTAGTTTTTTGACTTCCCTACAAATATAGTGATATGGAGCAAGTATTGATTTAGAGCTAGAGTAGAGACCTTTTTGAGACTAGTTGGTGGAGATCTCACATGGAAAGTATGCTTCAACTACAAGAATGCCAACCAAGAAGGACATGCATGGCAACTATACAAATAGGAAGATTTGTGGAGATTACCATCCTATCAACTAACATACTAAGGCTTATTAATGTGAAATACCTACACCGGAGGAGATCTTTGATGTGATTGGGCATGCAAAAGGCTTCAATACTTTGATCTTTGAGTAAGATAACATCAATCGCTAATCAAGAAGAAAGACACGTTCAAGATAGCATTTTGGGCTATTGATCCTCATGGCAAGGATGCATTATACCAGTGGAGGTTCTTACCATTTGGGTTAAAGAATACTCTTGCCAAGTTCCAAAAGGTCATGTGGACTTGGTGTTTAGCAAATCAAGGTGGAGGCTATTACAAATATTCCTTGGCTTACTAATGTGAGAAGAGTGCAAGCATTCCTTGGGTTGGCAAACTTTTATTGCCAACATGTTAGAGGATTTAGTGCCATTGCTAGGGCCTTGACAAGGCTAACCAAGCTTACACAAGAGTGGTATTGGAGAGATGAGTAAGAGAGAGCTTTCTATAGAGCTCAAGAAGAGGTTAACATCTGCTCATATTCTAAGGAGACCAATTAGAGATGACCATTCTAATTTCATACCAATTGGAGTACATTGGAGCTTGGAGTAGTGCTCACCCAACATGATGATGATGAAGAGGAGTTTGTGGTGGCCTATGCTATTTGCTCCAACAATTCAATGGAAGCAAAATATAATTAATATGAGAGAGAGAGTGCTTGGCAATAGCACATTTTTTTATGTTACCTATTTGGTAACCCCTCTCTCCTCATTAATTATAAACCACTAAAGTGGTTGATGGAGTTTGGAAAGCTTTCAAGGAAGCTTGCATAATGGGCTCTAATTTTATAGGAGTATGATTTCATGGTTATTCACATACCATGATTTCATGGTTATTCATAAGAGTGGTTGTAATACTTCGAGGACAAGAGAACTCTCCAAGAGATAAGAGAGGAAACATCAACTTCACACTCAATACTCCAATGCTCCAAAGGAGCACCTTCTCTCTATTATATAACAAGGATGATCTCCTCAAAGAAAGCTCTACCCTTGGATTAGATATATGGATTGATGACCTATATGTGAGCTCCATCCTTAGATTAGTTGCTTGGTTGGGTGACATGTAAGTCCTTGTACTATCTAGTTGGTCAAATAGGTTTGATTAGAGATTTGATTAGAGGGAATTTTAAAAAAATCTTCCAATAGGGAGCTCCCTATAGGAAGCTCAAAATCATGTAGGTGCGGTACCATTGGAAAGCTCTCAATGAGACAAATCATAAGGGGGAGAAGGCAACTCTTTTTTCCAAATGGGGGAATTATTCTCATTGTTGAGGTCTAATTCATCCATTTAAGCCTCCAAAATTGGCTCTAAAGTTTTTAGGCTATTTTTGATATCTACCCTATTAGTAGAAGTACTCTTTTGGTGATACCTCTATCTATTCTACCTATCTCATTGTACAAAACATCCTTCTAGCTATTACCAAACCAATTTTCACCTCTAGATAATATGTCTAGCTATTGGTATTATAGACCTTCCCTCTTTTAAGACACAATGTCCTTGTTGCAAAGCTGTTGCTCAAAAGCTTGAACTAACATTGGTGCATTGGTCAAGTTGGCTACTGGCTCCTAAGTTGCCTCATATAGTGGGTAGCCTTTCTAATGGAGAAAATATTCCACACGTTGATGGCGAGCACCACAAATGCATTTTGTTAGAATAAGTTTGACTTCATATTCTTGTATGTCATCAATGACAGTTGGGCAAGGTCAAATTTCTTGGAAGAAAGAGATGTGGGGTAGTCAAGGTGCATATTTTCATAGTAATGAAACATGAAATACTTGATGGATCTTTATGTGTGGTGGTAGCGTGAGGTGGTAGGCCACTGTACCGCAAGAATGGAGAAAGGTCTAATAAAACAAGGTTTGAGCTTATGAGGTCCAACTAACTTGAGGTTGGTGGTTGACAGCAAGACTTGATCCCCAACATTGAATTCCATGTGTTTGCAGTGTGCATCTATGTACTACTTTTGTCAATTTTGGCAATCTACAACCTATGCTTGGCATTCTTCACACCTTGTTGGATTTGAGAAACAAAAGTGTTGACAGTGTCAATCTTGGTAGCCACTAGTTGGACCTTCATCAAGCTTTAAGGTGTGAAAAGATGCTCTCCATACATAAGAAAGAATGGTGTGACTTGTGTGGAGGCATTCATTGAATTATTGTAAGCAAATTCCACCAATTGGAGTAAGGTGTCTTGTGAGCCGGTCTGTCTTTCACTCAAGATGAACCTTTGATGGCTATTATGATAGCGCATCATGGACTAAGAAGGCAAAGAACCCCAACTCTATCATACTCCTCCAAGGTTAACACGACAACACTCAAGACATTGCTCACTAGAGAACTCAATGAGGGAGAGATAGTTGCAAATGATAAGATGATGAGTACCTCCTCACCCCTTGTTTGTATACTTATGAAATGGTCATGCACCAAAGTTACTGATTACTAGAGTAGCTCAAGTTACTAGACTAAAAAAGCTAAAGGAATATCCATCCACATGGGCATCTTCCACTAAGCATGTGATCTTATCATTGACCCAACCATTAAGTCAAGGATTCCTTCACATGGACTATCTTAGGACTATAGAAAAATCCAAAAAAAAGAGTCTTACAAGCCCAAGAGTTCTCAACTCTTTCCTCAAAGTCAAACACCTAGGAATAATAATACCAAGTCAACACACTAGAATCCAAAATAGTGGTGCTCATCTTTTCTACTTCCTCTAAAGTAAGGTTCCTTCTATCTTAGCTAGGACAAACTTTAGCTAATCATAGCTAATGTGGAACCATCCTTTGTCTATATAAATAATATTTCTCAAGTACTTGTAATATCAAGCTAAATATCACAATACCACACATCTGCATAAATAGGTGTTATAGTTCCACCTCTTGTGCTCATCTAAGGTAAAGCCTTGAAGCAATAGTGCAATTTTTCTTCTTTGTTTGTCTATTAGTCTATGGATGGTAAGCTATGGACATGGTCAATTTGGTTTTGAATAAACCAAGAAAAAACTCTTGAATTGAGTCTATGTGTGATGAGTACTTGAGATAGGCTATGGTGAGAGAAAACTACATCTAAATACAATTGAGCTAGTTTTGGGGCAATCACGTCCTTGGTGGTAGGACACACATGAATCATTTTGTTGAGTTCATTCACAAAGACTATGATGGAGTCAAACCCTGAAGTGGTCTTGGGCAATTCACAAACCAGATCCATACTTGCCTATTCCCAAGGTTGCGTAGGAGTGGAGAGGAGTTGAAAGAACCCTATGAGAGCTTGATTTTGTTGAAAAAGTAGGCAGCTTTGAGCATATTCCATCATATCATTGCTCATCTTGGGCCGATAGTAATGGCATTTAACTACTTCTAAGGTCTTGTCCACTCCAACATGACATGCAATGGTAAAATCATGACATTCTACTAGGATGGTGGTTCTTAGATCTATGGCATCATGATCTATAACTTTGCCATCACAAAAGGTGAGTCGTGGGGTGCTATTGATACCTTTGGATGATTGAGCATCTACAATCTGTGGATCAATTTTCATAGCAACAAGAATCCTTAGCCAAAATTTAGGGTTCATCTTGAATTCCACCACTAGATTGTTTACCATTGACATCCAAGTGAATTCATCTACAAGTTGCTTCTTGCCTTCCATATATGTGATTGTCATGATAAATTGTTGTCTCCACTCTACCCACAAAATCTATCAACAAGAAAGATTTTTTTGTGTCTTGAGGTAGACTCAAGGTTTGTGGTTGATCTCTACCACTAATGCCTTGTCACCAAAATAATGCTTCCAATGCTTGGTTGCAACAACAATGGCCAGCTCTTCTTGTTTGGTGGTGTGATAGTTGCATTCTATCAATAACACTTTTGAGAGAAATATGCAACTAGGTGCCATTGTCCTACCACTCTTGTTGTAGGACTGCTCTTATTTCTATGCTTGATGTATCTGTAGCTATTTTGATTGGACATTTTGGGTCATACTATTTCAATATTGTTGCCTGTAGTGATGCACCTTTCAACTCTTGAAAGGCCAATTCTTGTGTAGTTCTCCACATCCACTTCTTCCCCTTGCCCACTTATGTTGTTAGAGGTTGAGCAATCTTGGAGAAGTCCTTAACAAATCAACAATAAAACCCCATCAAGCCCAAGAAACTCTTGAGTTGAGTTTGATCTTTTAGAGCACCCCATTTTTGAATGACCTCTATTTTATCTACTAGCACTTGGATACCTTGTGTACTTACTCTATGCCTAAGTAGTCAACTACAGATTTGTCAAACTTGCACTTTGAGATTTTGGCATACAATGATTTTATTGCAAAATTTGGAGGACTTCTTGTAGATGTGCTTGTGCTCTATCATGGTCTTATTGTAGAATAAGATGCAATTAAGGAAAATGATCACAAATTTATCCAAGTACGGGAAAAATATGTCATTCATCAAACTCATGAAATTAGCTAGAGCATTGGTGAGGCCAAATGGCATCACCGAGTACTCAAAGTGACCATACCTTGTTCAAAAGGCTATTTTTTATGTCTTCCTCCGCAATCTTGATTTGGTTGTAACCGCTCTATAGGTCAAGTACCTTGCCCCATTAAGTTGATCAAACAAGTCATCCATGTGAGGTAACGGGTATTTTTTCTTCACCATTTGTTGATTTAGTCCTCAATAGTCAATACACATGCGTATTGTTCTTTCCTTCTTCTTCACAAACAATACCAAAGCTCCATATGGTGATACATTGGATTGAATAAACCCCTTTTGCAACATATCCTTGATTTGAGCCTTACAACCCTCCAACTCATGAGGTGATAGTCAATATGGGGCCTTACAAGGAGGTGTCTTCCAAGGAGTATCTTGATTTTATGTTCTACTCTCCTTTTGGGTGGTAAACCTATAGGTAATTCATTTGGAAAGATATCTTGAAACTCTTTGACCACATCTTTCAATTTCTCAAGAATTTATCCATGGTGTTGGGCATTCTAGACTTCTCTTATTAGACCCATGAAACATCTATCTTTTTTACCAATAAATGTGGTCCTTACAACATAGAGAAGTAGCTCTTGCCTTTGTGATCTTGCTTTAATCCCAAAGATCTTCCATTAACTAGTTTTGACTACTTTCTTTCTCCAATCCACCATGAGGTTGTAGTGCTCCATCCACAACATGCCTAAGATTGTATCATAATGAGCTAATGGTATTACTTGCCACTTGATTGCTTCTTCATACTCTCCTATAGAGAGTATGATCTTTCTAGGTAATGACTCAATCCTCTCTATTTGACCATTAGGTACCTCTACTTCATCATTCTCATCCTTCTTTAGTTTCATCCTCAACCTCATTGCAATAGAGCAAGATAATAAATTCTTTGTTGCTCTAGGGTCTATCAACACTCTCATTGAAATGCCTTTTAGCATTCCATCTACAAAAATTAATTATGCATTTTCTTTCTCCACCTTTGCACACTTGTCTTCTTCCTTCCCCCCGCTTTTACTCTTCTTCACCAAGCTAATAAAGCCATGAGGTAGATTTATTGGCAATCCTCATTTTCCAATATGATTTCAACATCTTCCTCTTCATTTTGTCTCTCCATGTAGTTTAGAGGTTGCTTGTATGGAGATTAAGGGCATCTAAGATGACAAGCACAACAATTGATGGCTATGTGCCCAATTTGGCCACAATTTTAAGAGCAATGTTGTTCTACTTGAGCCCCTTCTCCTTGTGAGACTCCTTCTCTTGTTTTTTCAGCCCGTCCTCTTCTCCTTAAAGGGATCTTGCTCCTTGGTCTCAGAACCAAATGTTGCACAATTTCATAAGAATTGGTCCACCAAAATGGTTGTCTCAGCTCAATAATTGCATCAATGTAACCTCTTCACTTTGTCTAAGTGCCTTGCTATTATTTAAGTGGAAGCAATGGCTTCAAAAATAGTGCAAGGATTTTGTACCATTACCACTTGACAAATCCGCTCTTTTAATCCCCTTTGAAGTTATCAAGATATGAGTCCAGCTGAAGGCTTTGGTTGGACTCATATCAGTTATTGCAACATGTATCAAGAAATGCCTCCACATACTCTTGTAAGCTATTCTTCTACTTCAACCCCTAGAATCTGGTTTGAGCCATTTGCATAGAATTCACAAGTTGGAAATTCTTGAGCAGTCATTCTTGCATGGCTATCCAAGTGACCTCTCTTCCTTTTACTAACAATGTTCATTCTCAAGCATCATACCATGAGATCATTCTCAAGCATCCTATCGGTCAAGTATCCACATACAAACATGCATGCAAAATGATCAATGATCTGAGTTGTGAATAATCAAAGGTATTGATTCATTCTTGAGATCCAATTTTCCACTACTCCCATGGAACACTGTCCCTTTTAAGGTTTAATATTGCACGTCTTTTTCATTTGTAGTAAAAATATGGCTTGGTTATTGATTGGGATTGGTGTCCTTGGCATGAGTAACTCTCTAAGCACTTTGATTGTTGGTGCTAG
This sequence comes from Lunularia cruciata, assembly GCA_948567375.1. Classification (NCBI taxonomy): domain Eukaryota; kingdom Viridiplantae; phylum Streptophyta; class Marchantiopsida; order Lunulariales; family Lunulariaceae; genus Lunularia; species Lunularia cruciata. Next base: position 48,681,335 of record OX419755.1, on the reverse strand, counting down.
TTGTTGAGATGGTTCTCCTTCTTGCATTACTTGAGCATTCTTGATGGTTTGTACATGATTCTTCAATTCCTCCATGGTCATCTTGATCTCTCAAAACTCATTCAACATCCCTTGCATTCCTTGCATCAACTTCTACAACTATGGATCCATGATTCCTACACATGGCCAATGTTCAACTACTACTTCCTATTTCAATAGAGTGTTAATATGATCACTTGGGAAGGAGCATGAACTATTGGGATTACCATTAGGACCTTGGAGGCTATCACTTATTGATAATATTCCTCACCAAAATTGTGGACTACAAAATCTCTAAACATCATTTTTGGTTGAACCATATAATAGATTCCTACTTACGTGTTGAAAGGGTGAGGATTTGGTACATTCAGATCCATAACATCATAATAAAATGTAGATCATCAAATTCTCATTCTCTATTGTACACCACAATAGGTAAAATCACCGACTTTGGTAAATTCATCACTTTGTCCATGAATTTTGCTTTTAAAATGATAAACAAGAGATACTAACATTTGCTCATGCTAGATGTGCATAATCTTAATAAGAAATGGATTCAAGAATGGAAGCTAGGTGTAGGAAATTGTCCTTTAGGTGCTTCCATCCCCTTCTCTCTCTAAGACACCTCTCCCAAGTCTAATAATTGCTATGGTACCCACATTTTTCATTTTGGACAAGTTTTGAAGAAAAAGTGCCTTGCTAAAACCAAATTGAAACCAAATGGAGAAGAAATGAGTGGAAACTTGTGTTTTGATCAGACCCGATGAAATCAACTTCATATAAGAGGAAGAAAGATTTGGACTAGATCAAACCCAAAGAAGCTTACTTTGTGTCAGAGGAGGGAAAAATTCAGATCAGATGCCAAAGGAAGGTTTCTTTGCATCGGAATGAAGGTTACAGGTCAGGATTCTTGCGGGGGGCATATCTGAGTGACGAAAAGTCCAAATCAATCGTGCTATATCTTGTTAGAAGCATCTTGTCCAGGGCTCGTTAGAATTAGTGGAGGAACTGGGAGTTGTGAAACCCAAGGAAAAAGTGATAGGAAGTAAGATTACTTTAGGTTTGGGTTTGAAAGCCGAGGAAGAAGTAGACATCGGATCGGAAAAGTAATAATTTTGAAATTTGAAGAGGTAGATATGAAGAGGTGCATTGTCATTTTGGATCTGAAGGTTAGAAGGGTTGTTGTAGAACAGTATAGTTGTTGGAACTGTTGATTGATTCACTATTTAAGAGTGGTATTCGCAGTATCATGTTGTTCTGTGCTCATTATTTCTGAGAATAGATAAAGCAAAGTGCTGTGAAGGAGTGCTCATCGCTTGAGCTTGATTTCGAGTATCAACTTTGTGTGTATGTTTGTGAGTGTGTGGAGAATTTTGAAGTGCAAGTTAGTGTGCTTGTTGGATGTTGGATTCCACAGCCTTGATCTTCATTTTGTGTGTTTGATCTTGAGTGAAGTGCAATCAAAGCAATGCCTTGACAGATCTGAGAGGAATTGTAGTGTTGGTAGTATTCTGCATTTGTGAGTGTAGTGCGAAGTTGATGTGAAGCAATTTCAATCCAGGAAGTTGTGCCTTCAGTGGAGGGGTGGAACACAATTCTGAGGCAAAGTCATTTTGCAAGACCAGGAGTGCCGTTTTCGAGAGAGCCTGAATCATCACAATCAAGATTGTTTGGAAAGATTTGATGGAGTTGTGATTAAGGAGTGTGAATTTGTGACAAGACTGCGAATCAGTGCTTGTTACTCTCTTCTGGGTGTGGTTTCTACCTGAGAGACTAAAGAAGGACTCAAGAAGAACTAAATTGTTACTTTGACTTTGTGTTTGGACATTTCTGACTCGTATCTCTGCGGGAACAAACTTTACTTACCCGATTACCGCAAAAGTGATATTTGCCGGGTTGTCACATGATTTTTGGCGCCGCTGCCGGGGATACAAATCTCAGAAGTGGAAGAATACAAAGCCAAATTTGAAACTGGGTATCAACGCAATATGAATGTCTGCATCAAAAGAACAACAAGAAGAGAGAGCTCAAAGACAAGCATTGCAGTGTGAAGAAGACAAACGTCTGAACGTCCCATCCACTATGGACAAAACCAAACGAGAGGTGTTGGATTTTCAACTCCTTCACAAAGTCCAAGAAGCCCTACAAGAACTCGACCACAAGAAACGAAAAGGCGGTTGGCAAGGCTACTTTGCATCTCCCTCTTCATCCAAGATGAAGAAAGAATTGAGCTGCCAAACATATGCATTGCGGCCCAGAACATCGACTTCCCCTAGAGTTTGAAAGGAAGTCGCATCCTTGAAGAACTTTGCTCATGAAAAGACAGCACGTACACTTACTAAAGACAAGTGTCAACATCTTCTACGAACGATTCCTCACTTGTCCCAAAGGAATTTTGAAGAACCAAGCAAAGGTGTTGATCTTGAATCTTCTACTCGGGTTGAAGTCGACACCCTCATAGTAGAAATTGTCAAAGAAGACCCCACCTTGAATTTGACAAATTGGAATCCCTAGGCTGACACCATGATGTCAATCCCAGCCAATCCTTTAGTTTTGTCAAGTTCAACACTACCTCAGCCGATCCCAGTGCATCGAACAATGACTTTGTTGCCTGTCACCCGATATGCCTATCAGAAGTACAAGGGGACAGAACAAGACAAAGATCTCGATGAGATCATCAAAGAATTCAAAGTCATCTCCTTTGCTAACAAGGAGCATGACTTGGCGGATTGACTGAGAATTTTCCCAAGTTTGCTCCGAAAGAAAGCTCGGAGCTGGTACATTCATGTGACCCAGAAGGGGTTCGTACCAGCGGACTGGGCAGACTTGAGAAACAACTTTCTGGAACAATTTTGGGAGGTTGATTACGACACGAGTGTCTTCGCTGCACTCAACGATTTGGACCGAGGCAAGAAGGAGAAGTTGAGAGACTACTCTGAGGGGTTCATGGCACTTTTGAACCGAGTTCCCAAGCAATTGGGAGTGGTGGGTTACTCCAATGCCCAAGCCATTACCTGGTTCCTCGGGGAACTGTCACCAAAGATACAAATCTTTGCAAGGGAGAGGAATGTAACTTCCCTAGACAAAGTACTCAAACATGTCACTCGTTACGAAGCGGCCCACTCTCACTCTGCCGGTAACCGGAGAAATTGGGAGTAGAAACGCAAGAAGCCTAGAAGGAGAGCTTCGCGCAGTACATCCCCTTCTTTGGAAGAATCCTCCATGTCTTTGAGCTCTTCTTCGGAATCTGAAGAAGAATCAAAGCCAAGACAAGTCAGAAGATGTGGAGGCAAGAAACCAGTGACTCCTCCAACAAAGAGTGTAAATAAGGCGGATACCAAGCTGGATGCCCTCATCAAGGAGTTTTTGGATTTCAAGATCCAGATGATTGGGGCCAAAGACCAAAGGAAGGCCCCAGCATTTGGGAGATCAAATGTATGGTGCACTGCATGTGGCAAATCAGGCCATGCCAACAGAGAATGCAATACTCATAATGCATTCCCGGTGTAGCAAATTGATTGGGTTCCGGGATGGAACTAAGACGAGGACAAAGAGGTTGTGTACCAAGTGCAAGAAGTACAGCCTCAAGTGAGTACATCGTATCAAGGTCCGAGGTTTGGACCCAGGGAGTATAACTCCAATGCTCCTTCACGAAGACCACCAATGAGCAACCAAAATTGCCCTCATAATGTTGCACCCAGAGCGTGTTATAATTGTGGCTCGATGGGACATTGGTCTCCAAACTGTCCCAAGCCAAGAAGGCAAATTGGGTATGTAATTGTGTGGAAATTGTAAAGGATTGGGACATACGGGCAACCAATGGCCTCACCCACCAAACCCGAAGCCGCCTGTAAAGTATGTACAGACCCCCGCTGAGCATGCAGCACTTCAGCCAAAGGGGGATACTAATGTAAATTGCATTACTTTTGAGGAAGAAAGACCTCAAGAAGGGAGTCCAGTCTCAAAAGGAGAATGGCCGGACCTTGAAATTTTGAAAGTTGAGACATGCTCCAGTAAGAAGAAGCGTGATCCCGAAGAACTAAGTACGACCTCTTCGTCTTCCAAAAAGGTGAAGAGACTACGCCCAAAGGCAATTCTTTCTGCCAAGGAGGAAAAGATCCTCGCAAAAGCCAAAGCTAAAGCCTTGCAGAAAGAACTAAAGGGGCCACTACTCAGGACTCGGGAACTGAGTTTGGAAGAGGAGACGAAGACAAAGTCTCCAGTTTTTCCGGCGGACATCCAATCCGAAGTAAAGGGTCTGATCCAAGCCAAGGTGGGCCAACCCAATGAACCTCGGGTTAAGGCCATTGGCAAGCCCGGTACCATTTTGAAGCATCCCAAAGTCAAGAAGGAACATGGAGAGACTTCAGACCCGAAGCCAAAGGCGAAGACGGTCAAATTGGGAGGAGTTCCCCAATACGATATTGTAGCAGATCTGGCAGCCACAAATGCAAACATTACATTCAAGCAATTGTGGGAAGATAACAAGTTGTATAAGAGACAGCTGAATTTGGCCATCAAAAAGGTGAGGTCGATGTCAAAGAAGGACCTGCCTGCTATCTATTGTATTGAGCAAGAAGATTTGGGATCTCCCGAGGTAGACGCGGAGCTTGTCGGGTGCATGATCACATCGATACCCATCGACTCTGGGTCCGGTGTGAATGTCATGACCGAAGATATTGCAAATTGATTCGGGTATCACACGTTTGAACCAACACCCCGAGTGTTGAAGTTTGCAGACCAAACTAGGAGACGGCCTTTGGGCATGCTGTCGAACATTACTACGATCATTGGAGGGGTGCCTTTCAAGTTGAACTACATCGTGGTGCAACCAGTACAAAGACTGGTTATCCTCTCTTGATCGGAAGACCCTGGTTGTATAGTGCCCAAGTTGTGGTGGATTAGTACCAGCAGAAGTTAAGATTCAAGGACATTTTGTCCAAAGATCAGAAGCTGGTGATTGTGAGTTGGACAAAAGTTCCCCACCTCGGGGAAACAAGTTTGTCGGAAGAGGAGGACAAATTCAAAGACAAAGTCCAAGTTAACCACTTGGAATGCTACGAGGTGGATGTCGAAGACAAAGATCCATATGACCTCGCCTCGGGTGAACCTGACCTAGAGGAAGGGGGTTTGATGGCAGCTCGCCTCGGGTTAAGCCGAGTAAGCCACGTTGAAGGGGTCATCAACCCCAATGACTGTCAAGATGTTTATTAATTGAAGGAAAAATTTTGAAAATCTCAAACACATTCACTTTGGAGGAGTTGGCAGGATACACTGCTCTGTTTATAGAATTCCAGGATGTATTTGCCTAGTCTATTGATCAAATGCTGGGTATTCCATGAGAATTTGGAGAACACCGGATTGATCTGGTTGAAGGTGCAGTTCCGGTTCGGCAGCGGCAATACCGCTTGAACCCAAAGTACTCGCTGTTGGTGAAAGATGAAATCAATAAGTACTTAGGGGCCGAAATCATCTTCCCTGTCTTAAGCAGTGAATGGGTCTCCCCCATTGTCATTGTCCCAAAGAAGAAAATGGGGAAGATCCGAGTGTGCCAAGAGTTCGGGGAGTTGAACGCAGTCACAAGGAAAGATCATCATCCCTTGCCTTTTACCGATACAATTTTAGATTAGGTAGCTGGGCATCCTTGTTATAGTTTTCTTGATGGATTTTCATGGTACAATCAAGTATACATTTGAGAAGAAGACAAGGATAAAACTACATTCATAACCAAATGGGGCACTTTTGCTTACAATCAAATGCCCTTTGGGTTGTGTAATGCCTCCGCTACTTTCCAGCGGATGATGAATTCAATCTTCAAAGATTTCCTGCGCAAATTTGTGGAAGTGTTTATTCATGACTTTTGTGTGTTTGGGCGAAGAGATGTACATTTAGATTACCTTTGCCAAACGTTTGAAAGGTGTCGTTTTGCCGGCTTGTCATTACACACAAAGAAATGCTTCTTCACAATGAAGGAGGGAGTTCTTCTGGGGCATCAGGTGTCAAGCCGAGGTATTGAAGTCCATGTTGAGAAGGTCAAGATAATCGCAGCTTTGGAATCCCCGAAGAACATCCAGGAGCTGAGAGCCTTCTTAGGACATGTCGGATACTACAGATGCTTTGTGTCAAACTATGCAGTGCTTGCTGCACCCCTTACAAAGCTTCTGAAGAAATCCAAAGACTATCTATGGGAAGCAAATCAAGAAGAAGCTTTCCAGGTGTTGAAGAAGAAGCTTGTTGAAGCACCAATTATGAGGGCCCCGAATTGGGACATCCCTTTTCATGTATATGTGGACACTTTGTCCATGGCCATCGGAGTCGTCTTAAGTCAAAAGGACAAAAAGAAGAAGGACTACCCGGTGTATTATGCCAGCCAACAACTTTTAGTTTCTGAAAAGAACTATTTGACGACTGAAAAAGAAGCACTTGGAATGGTATATGCCTGCAAGAAATTTTGCCATTATCTGTTGGGATACGAGTTTGTCTTCTATGTTGACCATTACGCCTTGCAACATTTGGTCAAGAAGGCAGATTTATCTGGGCAAATTGCAAGATGGATCTTGTTGTTACAAGAGTTCACGTATATTATACAAGTAAGGAAGGGAGCTTTGCATTCGAATGTTGACTTCCTATCCATGTTAGAGACTCAAGACCATGAGTGGGAAATTGACGATCGGTTCCCTGACGAAGAGTTATATCACTTATCAGCAATGTGAAGTACAAGGTATGCAGCTGAATATCATTATCTGAATACTCTCCATTGTCCTAAAGGGATGGACCCGGAACAGCGGGCAGTCTTTCTCAGGAAAATGGGGCCGTACCAGCTTAAACACAACATTTTATTTAAGATGGGCAAAGACGAAGTACTTTGGCGATGCTTGGAAACATACAAAGTAGGAGGAGTGATTGAATCTTTACACTCCAAAGCATCGGGAGGACACTATGCTCTGAAGAATATTGTAAAGAAAATTCTTTTGGCAGGGTATTGGTGGCCTACAATGTACAAAGACGTGCATGCTCATATCCGAAGCTATGATGCTTGTGAGAGAACGGGGAAGCCGATGGCTACTTCTCAATGGCCTTTGAGACCAATTTTGCCTTTGGCCCCATTTCAGAAATGGGGGATTGATTTTGTGGGTCCCATTCAACCAATGACCCGAGTAACAAGAAAGCGATACATTTTGGTTTGCACTGACTATGCTACCAAGATGGTTGAAGCTAAAGCAACTCACAGAGATGATGCTAAAATGGTGGCGGAATTTTTCTCTCAAAACATCATCTCCCGATATGGGTGTCCTCAAGAATTGGTCAATGACCGAGGAACACATTTTTTGAACTCTGTAATGGAGGCATTAACCAAGTACTTTCAGATTAAACATCGGAAGACGACTCCTTATAACCCAAAAGCAAATGGGTTACTTTGTAAAATTTTGAATAAGGTGACTGTCAATTATGCCTATGACTGGGATACAAAATTACCAGCCGCATTGTGGGCATATCAAACGACAGAAAAGATTACAACCAAACAAACTCTATACTTCTTGACATACGGCTTGCATCCCATACTGCCAGTTGAATTTGAAGTGCCGACATATCGGATTCTTTGCGAAGAACAAATGTCGGAAGAAGACAATCAGGATCTTTGGATTCATTAACTGATGTGGTTAGAAGAGAAAAGAGACGATGCAATGCAAACCACAAAAGAAATACAAGCACAGAGGAAAGTCAAGCACGATAAGAGAATCAAGCCTGTGGCTGTACGTCAAGGAGATTTGGTTTTGTTATGTGACAATCACCGAATATTTTTTTGAAGCAAGTTGCATTTGAGATGGATGGGTCTCTATCGAGTTCTTCATCTTTACGACAATAGGTCCATGCAGCTCGTAGACTTGGAAGGTAATCCTTTTGCCACTCGAGTAAACGAGTGGAGAGTTCGGAGATATTGGACCATAGACTCGGAAGTTTCTAAAACACCCGAGGTCTATGTTCGTGGGGACGCTCATATTTGAGGGAGGGGGTATGTGGTACCCACATTTTTCATTTTGGACGAGTTTTGAAGAAAAAGTGCCTTGTTAAAACCAAATTGAAACCAAATGGAGAAGAAATGAGTGGAAACTTGTGTTTTGATCAGACCCGAGGAAGTCAACTTCATATAAGAGGAAGAAAGATTTGGACTAGATCAAACCCGAAGAAGCTTACTTTGTGTCAGAGGAGTGAAAAATTTGGATCAGACGCCGAAGGAAGGTTTCTTCGCATCGGAATGAAGGTTTCAGGTCAAGATTCTTGCGGGGGCCATATCTGAGTGACGAAAAGTCCAAATCAATCGTGCTATATCTCGTTAGAAGCGTCTCGTCTAGAGCTTTCTGTTGCCACCAAAATTGCAAAGTTTGGAGGTATATAGAAGAAGTTACAAGCATTTGAAGTTTTGAGAGTAGATGTACTTCGGGTTGAGATTCTTCGAGTCAATGTGACTTCGTACTTTGGACTTCGTACTTTGTACTTTGAGTTTACATGACTTTGGGTCTATAGACTACCTTAAGACAAATATGATTCAACCCAAGGAAGTCGGACCTCGGAGTGCATTGAAGGTGACTTGGGGAATCTTGCGAGAGGGATTAGAGTAAATTAGAGTAGAGAAAGAAGATAGTTAGTATACCCATGACTTCAATTTCAGTTCTGATTGAAGATGGAACATGAATTGAAGGAGAAGTAGCAGTAGTGAATAAACTCAAAGTGCAGGATCAGACAATAAGTGTCTTTGGGTTAGTAACATGAGTGATTAGGGGAAAGTGGATTACAAATTGAAGGTGTAGATAGTGTATTCATGGTTTCAATTACAATTCTTGATGATGACACAATAGAATTAGTAAAGGAATTGATAGTAGTTAAACCCAAGGTAAGAGAGATAGGAGTGCAAGTGTCTTCGGATTTGACATTTGACACTTTAGAGAAGAGTGGGTCGGGAGATAAAGATTTAGAAGGCTTAACTATGATAGGAAGTTCATATCAGGAAGGAGAAGTGTTAGAATTAGTGGAGGAATTGGGAGTTGTGAAACCCAAGGAAAAAGTGATAGGAAGTAAGATTACTTTGGGTTTGGGTTTGAAAGCCGAGGAAGAAGTAGACATCGGATCGGAATAGTAACAGTTTTGAAATTTGAAGAGGTAGATATGAAGAGGTGCATTGTCATTTTGGATCTGAAGGTTAGAAGGGTTGTTGTAGAACGGTATACTTGTTAGAACTGTCGATTGATTCACTATTTAAGAGTGGCATTCGCAGTATCATGTTGTTTAGTGCTCATCATTTCTGAGAATAGATAAAGCGAAGTGCTGTGAAGTAGTGCTTGTCACTTGAGCTTGATTCCGAGTATCAACTTCATGTCTATGTTTGTGAGTGTGTGGAGAATTTTGAAGTGCAAATCAGTGTGTTTGTTGGATGTTGGATTCCACAGCCTTGATCTTCATTCTGTGGGTTTGATCCTGAGTGAAGTGCAATTGAAGCAATGCCTTGACAGATCTGAGAGGAATTGTAGTGTTGGTAGTATTCTGCATTTGTGAGTGCAGTGCAAAGTTGATGTGAAGCAATTTTGATCAAGGAAGTTGTGCCTTCAGTGGAGGGGTGGAACACATTTCTAAGGCGAAGTCATTTTGCAAGACCAGGAGTGCCATTTTTGGGAGAGCCTGAATCATCACAATCAAGATTGTTTGGAAAGATTTGATGGAGTTGTGATTAAGGAGTGTGAATTTGTGACAAGACTGCGAATCAGTGCTTGTTACTCTCTTTTGGGTGTGGTTTCTACCTGAGAGACTAAAGAAAAACTCAAGAAGAACTAAATTGTTATTTTGACTTTGTATTTGGACATTTCTGACTCGTATCTCTGCGGGAACAAACTTTACTTACCCGATTACCGCAAAAGTGATATTTGCCGGGTTGTCACAATTGCACTATGTTTTCTCCCCTCAAAATTACCTAGTCTTAGTAATATGTGTTCTTCCAAGAGGATTGATCCACTCTCTTGGATTAAAACACATGCTCTGATACCATTGTAATACTCCAAGGACAAGAGAACTTTCCAAGAGATAAGAGAGGAAACACCAACTTCACACTCAATACTCCAATGCCCCAAAGGAGCACCTTCTCTCTATTATATAGCAAGGAGGATCCACTCAAAGGGAGCTCCACCCTTGGATCAGATACATGGATTTGTGACCTGTCCATGAGCTCCACTCTTAGATTAGTTGCTTGGGTGGGTGACATGTCAGTCCTTGTCCTATCTAGTTGGTCAAATAGATTTGACTAGAGGGAATTTTTAAGGAATCTTCCTATATAGAGCTCAAAATTGCATGGATGAGGTACCATTAGAAAGATTTTGATGAGACTGATCATAAGGAGGAGAAGGAAAAAAAATTTCCAAAGGGAGTGCAACAAGTCATTTTCAAGGTCTAATTCATCCATTTAGACCTCCAAAATTGGCTCTAACATTTTCAGGTTATTTTCAATTTCTACCCTATTGGTAGAAGTACTCTTTTGGTGACACCTCCATCTATTCTACCTAGCCTATTGTACACAACATCCTTCAAGCTATTACCAAGCTAATTTTCACCTCTAGATAATATGTCTAGTTATTGGTACTATAATGGTGAACCATGATATAAATAAATTTGAGTAGAAACCCATATTCCAGCTAGTAGGATAAGACTAGAGCATGTTGGCATGGTAAGACAAATGAGGAGATGGTGCAATGTTGGTACTGTGAGCCGGCCTGTCTCTCACTCAAGATGAACCTCTGATGGCTATTATGGTAGCGCACCATGGACTAAGAAGGCAAGGAACCCGAACTCTATCATACTCCTCCAAGGCTAATACTCCAAGACTCAAGACATTGCTCACTAGAGAACTCAATGAGAGAGAGATAGTTGCAAATGAAAGGATGATGAGTACCTCCTCACCCCTTGTTTATATACTTGTGAAATAGTTACGTACCAAAGTTACTAATTACCGTAGTAACTCAAGTTACTAGACTAAAAGTCAAGTAAAGTCAAAAAGTAGAAAGGAATATCCATTCACATGGGCATATTCCCCTAAGCATGTGGTCTTATCTTGACCCAACCACTAAGTCAAGGATTCCTTCACATGGGCTATCCTTGGACTAAAGAAGAATCCAAAACAAAAAGGTTTGCAGGCCCAAGAGTTCTCAACTCTTTCCTCAAAGCCAAACACCTAGGAATAATACCAAGTCAACACACTAAAATCCAAACTAGTGGTGCTCATCTTTTCTACTTCCTCTAAAGTAAAGTCTCCTCTATCTTAGCTATGACTAAATTTAGCTAACCATGACTAATATAGAACCATCCTTTATCTCTATATAAATAATATCTCTTAAGTACTTGTAATACCAAGCTAAATATCACAATACCACACACATGCACAAATGGGTGTTACAGGTCATAGATCCAGACGATGGAGATATTGGTACAAGTTAGTGAGACATTCATGATGATGTCTTAGTGATGGATTATCTTTGCATTGGTATTGTAGGTGGCATAGTTGGCTCTAAGGAAATAGACCATGTCTTGGCAATGAGCCAGGTGGTTTAGAGTGGAAAGCATACACCTTCTTTATGTGTAGGAGGATGTAGAGTGCAAGTAGTACCACTTTCATCTCAAAAACCACAATTAGTAGATCATGCCTATGAGGAGCTAAGACATTTTGGAGTAAAGTGGACATACAATTTACTCTAAACTCATTATTGGTGACATGGTATGTAGACTTATGTACAATAGTTTGCTGCTAGATGTGTGGTTTGTGACCAAGTTAGAGCATTATTTAATGCTCCTATGCCATAATTACACAATTATCTGTCATAGGATTGGGTTACTATTGGAGTTTGGACTTTGTTGGACCCTTATTGTTGACTATGAGACATCATTGGTATGTTTTGGTTATGGTGGAGTATTTTTCCAAGTGGATTGAGTTGGTGACACTTCTTGACAAGTCCAATGAAGGGATAGCTTACTCGTTCATGGATTTGGTTCTTTGTTTGGTGCACTAGTTGAGGTTTTGACTTATCAAGGTATAAAGTTCTTGGGAGAATTTCAAGTCTTGAATGATAAGGCATTGATTGATCATTGTACTACCTCTTGAGATCACCCTAAGGCAAATGGCTTAGCAAAGAGAGTGGTTTAGACAATGAAGAGAGGATTGCATGAGTATGGTTTGCAAAGAGTCTACTTGGGATATTAGGATCTCCAACTACCTTGGTTGACCATGGGCTATCGGTTCAGCCGGCAAGCCTCCTTAGCACCCTTCTCTCCTTCTTTCTACTTTATGGGCTAGATCCAGATTTACCTATAGCCATTTGTTGTGATGTTATTCTAGTTTTGGACTTGGATGATCCAAATGTATGGGTGAGTGCATGTTCTCAATGGGCAAAGATCTTTTTGAGATTGACATTGATGGCCTTTTAGAACTTAGCGATTGCTCAACATAGAAATACTTTACATTATGCTCCTATTCAAGGAGGAGGTTATAGAACCTCAATTTTTCAATTTCATCTAGGTGAGTATGTATATCTATAACAGACTACACCTATGACACTTGATGTCACTATAATAACATCACACTATCTTGAGAGTGCATGAGGTTTTGCCTTCCAAAGTCCTCATGTTGGAAGGACATGATGGTGTTGTTTGCAAGGATTATGTGTGCAATTGTGCACCATACCACCTCCCAAATATTGATGGCATTATGGATCCAAGCTTGGCACTTGTACGGGCAAGCCTGTAGTGTATGTTATGTGGCTCTTTTGGTGGAGATGTGTAATATTCTTAGGATATGAGAACCCCCAAGAGAACACAAGGGAAGAAACATAACGTTTTAGCTCTCAATACCTAATAGAATACTCCAAAGGAGCAACTTATCTTTATTATATGCAAATAAAGATTCTCTCAAATGAAGCTCTACCTTGAATCAGATATGTGGATTGGTGATATATCAATGAGCTCCACCCCTAAATTAGTTGCATGAATGGATGACATGTTGGTTTTTGTCCTATCTAGTTGGTCAAACAAGTTTGACCAGAGGGAATCTTTAGGAAATCTTCCTTTATGAAGCTCAAAATTGCATGGGTGAGGAAACATTGGAAGGCTCTCAGTGAGAAAATTATTGGGGAGAGAGGGCAATCCTTTATTTCTAAAGGAAGGAATCTTTCTATTTTCAAGCCCTAATTGATCCATTTAAGCCTTCAAAATTGGCTTTGAAGTTTTGTTTTAGTGACACCTCTATAAGATCTACTTAGTCCATCATATATAACATCTTTCCAAATGTTACCAAGCCAATTTCCACCTCTAACTAATATATCTAGCTATAAGTATTACAAACCTCTCCCCTTTAAGATGCAATATCCTCATTGCAAAGCTGTTGTTCAAAAGATTGCACTAACACCCATACATGGGTCAAGTTGGCTATTAGTTCCCATGTTGCTTCATTAAATGGGTACCCTTTCCAATGACAAGATATTCTACATGCGGATAGCGGGTACCATGGATATGCTTCTAGAGAATGCATTTGACTTCATGTTCCTCTACGCCATCAATGAGTGTTAAACAAGGTCAAATTTCCTGTATGGAAGGAAAGTAGAATCGTTGTGGTGCATATGTTCATAGTAAAGAAACATAGAATACTTGATGGATCTTCATGTGTGGCAGTAGCTTGAGCTGATAGGCCATTGTGCCAATCCAATGAGGATGGAAAAGGCCCAATAAAACAAGGTTTGAGCTTAAAACTGCAAACTAATATAAGGTTGGTTGTAGATAGCAAGACTTGATCCCCAATGTTGAACTCCATGTGCCAACAATGTGCATCTACATATTTTTTTGTCAATTTTGGGCATTTTGCAACCTGTGCTTGGCATTCTCCACACCTTGTTGGATTTTGGAAATAAAAGTGTTGATAATGTCAACCTTGGTAGCTAACAGGTGGATCCTTATCAAGCTCAAAGGTGTGAAAGGTTGCACTTCATATATGAGGAAGAATAGTGTGACCTATGTAGATACATTCACTAAATTGTTGTAGGAAAATTCCACCAATGGAAGTAAGATGTCCCACTTCTCTTGCTCATCCAAGTTGAAGCTCCAAAGCATGTTCTCAATAGTGCAGTTAGCCCACTCTAGTTTTTCATTGGATGGTAAGTTATGGACATGGCCAATTTAGTTTTCAAGATACCAAAGAGTGTTCTCCAAAACAAACTAGTGAATTGAGTGCCTTTATTGATGATAAGCATTCAAGATAGGCCATGGTAAGAAAAGATGGCATCTAAGTACAGATGAGCTAATTGTGGAGTAGTCATGTGTAGGAGTAGGGAAGGATTGAAGGAGTCTAGCAGGAGCTTGATTAAAAGCTTTATTTTTTTGACATAATAGGCAGCTTCAAACATATTCATCACATCATTGTTCATCTTGGGGCAATAGTAATGGTGTTTGATTGCATCTAAGGTCTTGCACACTCCAATAGGACCTGCAATGGAAAAATCATGACATTCTACTATATTTGTAGCATCTAAGAACCATAACTTACCATCAAAAAAATGAGTCCTTGGGTACTAGTGATGCCTTTGGATGATCAAGCTCCTACAATCAATGGGTCAATTTTTGTAATAGCAAGAATTCTTGGCCAGAATTTTTGGCTCATCCTGATCTCTACCACCAGATTGTTTGCCATAGATGTTTGGATGAATGCATTTGCAAGCTGATTCTTGCCTTCCACATATATGATCATCATGTTGAATCATTGTCTCCTCTCCACCTACCAAATCTATCAATCAAATAGATCCTTTGGTGTCTCAAGGTAGACTAGAGGTTTGTGTTTGTCTCTATTGCAAATGCCTTCTCACCAAGATAGTGTTTCCAATCCTTGGTCACAAGAACAATGAGCAACTCTTCTTGTTTGGTGGTATAATAGTTGCATTCTACTAGTAACAAATTTCAAGAGAAATATGCAATTGGTGTCATCTATCATGCCACTCTTTTTGTAGGGCTGCTCTTATTGCTACGCTTGATGCAATAGTCAACTTGATTGGACATTTTAGGTCATACCATTTCAAGATTGATGCATGTAATAATGCATCTTTCAAGGCCTAAAAGGCCAACTCTTGTGCAATTCACTACATCCACTTCTTCCCCTTACTAAGTAGTGCCAATAGATGTTGTGTGACCTTGGAAAAGTCCTTGATGAATCAATGATAGAACCCTCTCAATCCTAAAAAACTCTTGAGTTGAGTCTTATCTTCTAGAGCACCCCATTTTTGAATGACCTCTACTTTGTCTATTAACACTTGGATACCTTCTGCACTAACTCTATGCCCCAAGTAGTCTAATTTAGACTTGTCAAACTTGCATTTTGAAAGTTTGGCATACAATTGATTTTGTCACAAAATCTGGAGTATTTCTCATAGATATTGCTTGTGCTCTATCATCATCCTATTGTAGACTAAGATGTCATCTAAGGAAAATGATCACAAATTTATCCAATTTTGGATGAAATATATCAATCATCAAATTCATGAAACTGACCGATGCATTAGTGAGGCCAAACGGCATCACCAAGTACAATGAGTCGGCATGTCTCTTATTTAGGTAGAACCTTTAATAGCTACTATGGTAGCGCACCATGGACTAAAAAGGCAAGGAATCCCAACTCCATCATACTCCTCCAAGGCTAACACTACAACACTCAAGACATTTTTCACTAGAGAACTCAATGAGAGAGAGAGATAGTTGCAAATGAAAGGATGATGAGTACCTCCTCATCCCTTGTTTACATACTTGTGAAATAGTTATGCACTAAAGTTACTATTTACCAAAGTAACTCAAGTTACTAGACTAAAAGTCAAGTAAAGTCAAAAAGTATGAAGGAATATCCATCCACATGGGCATATTCCACCAAGCATGTGATCTTATCTTGACCCAACAACTAAGTCAAGGATTCCTTCACATAGGCTATCCTTGGACTATAGAAGAATCCAAAACAAAAAGACTTGCAGGCCCAAGAGTTCTCAACTCTTTCCTCAAAGCCAAACATCTAAGAATAAGATCAAGTCAACACATTGGAATTCAAAATAGTGGTGCTCATATTTTCCACTTCCTCTAAAGTAAGATCCCCTCTATCTTAGCTATGAGTAGCTTTAGTTAATCATGACTAATGTAAAACCATCCTTTCTCTATATAATAATATCTCTCAAGTACTTGTTATACTAAGCTAAATATCACAATACCACACACATGCACAAATGGGTGTTACATTTACCCCTAGACTAAGTTTTCACTTTGTTCTCAAAGTGAAAGTCTTTGTACCTTCTATGATACATTTTCAACTTATCATGGTTAATTGTGGTGCCCACATTTTTTGCTTTTTTTCAAAATAAAGAAGAAGAAGTGTATAAAGAAGTCGGATTGTGCATGTATGGCCAACGAAGGCAAAGAAAAGAGTCCTCGGGATGAAACCCAAAGTAAAGTGACTTTAGGTCATAAGGCAAAGTACTCGGCAATGCCCTGTCAGCATACAACCCAAAGTAAACTGTCTTTGTATCGGGGGGAGCTCAACCCAAGGCAAAGACAGTCTAACAACCTTTGGTTGGGGTGAGAAATTCAAGAAGGGACAGTTCAAAAACCGGCGGCCCATACGCACAAAGGTTGATTGACAGTGACAGGTGCATGCAGAAGGTGTGATTTCTTGGTAGAAACTCAAAGTGAAGAAAGAAAAAGAAAGCACAACTCTATAAAAATCAAACTTGCAATGACAAAATGTTGAGTAATTTTCCTTTGCCATTGAGAAGTCATCTTGCAGGTGATCGTGGGAAGGGAAATAGAGTTGGAATTGCATAAGTGTATAAGGGAGAAGTCGGGAGAGTGAAATCAAGAGATAGTGAGAAGGAAGAATAGATGGGAAGAGGAAAGAAGAACTCTGAATTTGTAGTGAGAAATCATGCAATTCGGAGGTTAGATGTGATTGCTAGGATCAAAGTCTTGAGCCAACTTCGGATCACTTTCTTGGCATGGAACTAGAATGTGAGCTTTCCAGGTTTCATGACAGAAATCATTGAGAGCAAGTGTCTCGATGGACCCGAGGAAGAAGGGAAGAGAGGAAATCCGGCTCGTAGGACAAAGTCGGATTGGAGACTCGTACTCGGGAAGGAAGCAGGCTCGGAGCAGGGGGCCAAGTTCTTGGGGAAGGGAGAGATAGCTCAAGAAACCCAAGAAGTGAGAGATGCATTCTCGTCAAAGCGGACGAAGAATGGGTACAAAGTTGAGAGCTACAAAGAACCTATGAAGAGAGGAATTGTGAGTGCGCTGATGGCCACCCTGAAGCCGGAGAGAACCATGTATGTGATGAAACACCAAGCGGTGTTCTTTCACAAGTTATTTGCAGGAGAACCAATTAATTGGGCAAGGTGTTTCCATGGGAGAACAAGGCAAATGGTGTGGAATCTACGGGATAAATTGCCTCCACACTACATCGTGCCCTTTGCAACACATTTCTACCTCGGGTTGAATTTGCTGAGCTCGGCGGAGCAAACTTGGATGGTGTCGCACTTCCATCCTGATTTGCAAAAGGAGGTTAATGTCGAGGAGCAGCAATGCATCTTGCAAATCAGGAGCACCGACGACTACTACACGAAGACAAGGAAGAACATGGAGATCGTAGTAAGTACCCTGAATACAAAGAAGAGAAGTCGGTAGGGCAAAGCCGAAGACACGAAGAAACCTCGGAAGACCAGGAGAGGCAACCCGAGGTGAGGTATGGTGGTGATTGAGTCGGAGGATGAAGACTCGGAAGGTGATGCCAAGCTCAAGACCGAAGACTCAGAAAATGAGGAGGAGCCTGAGCTAATGCTACATAGTGGAGATACAAGTAGCGATAGCGATGAAGGAGGAGAAATGACATCAGCGCCGGCGGCTGAAGAAGAAGAAGGAGTGTAGGCAGAATTCAAAGCCGAAGACAACACACAGTTGGAAGACAAAGTAACTGTGCCCGAAGAGAAGAAGATCGTAGTGCAGAGAGGAGTTTGCTCGAGACGCAAGGCAAAGTGGGAAGCAGGTCCAAGTACAGTGAAGGAAGAAGCACCTGAAAGCTTGGGAAGCAAGGCGTCTATTCCGATACAACGACTGCAGAGGAGAAGGTAAGTATCGAGAGAAGAAGAGGTGAAGAAGGAGATCACTCCACAGGTTGAAGTAGTTGCCAGTGATGGAGTGGAGTACCTATGAGAAGTTGTGTGACCATTGTTAGTAAAGCTAGAATATAGGAAGAAGGAGATGCAGTCGACTTGTCCAGAGGTGAAGATTGTGTTGCAAGTATTAGCAAGACTAGAAGAAGAAAACTCGGCGTTGAAGAAGAGTATAACCCGAGGTGAGGAGGAAAGAGAAGTACTACGAGCGGAGGCAGTAGTGAGAAGTCAGTAATTGAATACCTGAAGAGAGAAGTGAATTATTGAGAGGATCTAGTGAAGAAGAGTGACATAGCAAGGGAGAGACAAGTAGCTGAGTACGAGATCTTGAAGCAGCAATTTGCTGATTCAAGAGTAGAGGTTATCCATGCTATGGCGAGAGTAGCTGCAAAGGATCAGGAGCTTGATAGGGTGATGGAGAGTGTCAAGGAGAAAAGAAGAGAATTGCTGGATCTGGTAGAAGAGGTAGAAGATATGAAACCCAAGGATAGAATAGTAGGAAGTAAATTTACTTCGGGTTTAGGTTTGAAAGCCGATGACGAAGTAGACATCGGATCGGATTAGTAATAGATTTGAGATTTGAAGAGGCAGATATGAAGAGATGCATTGTCATTTCAGATCTGCAGGTTAGAACAATTATAGTAGAATGGTATAGTTGTTAGAACTGTTGATTTGTTCACTACTTAAGAGTGGCATTCGTAGAGAATTGTTGTTCAATGCTCATAATTTTTGAGAATAGATAAAGCAAAGTGTTGTGAAGCAATGCTCGTCACTTTAGCTTGATTCCAAGTATCAACTTTGTGTTTGTATTTGTGAGTGTTTGGAGAAATTCAAAGTGCAAGTCAGTGTGCTTGTTGGATGTTGGATTCCACAGCCTTGATCTTCATTTTGTGTGTTTGATCCTGAGTGAAGTGCAATCAAAGCAATGCCTTGACAGATCTGAGAGGAATTGTAGTGTTGGTAGTATTCTACATTTGTGAGTGTAGTGCGAAGTTAATGTGAAGCAATTTCAATCGAGGAAGTTGTGCCTTCAGTGGAGGGGTGGAACACAATTCTGAGGCAAAGTCGTTTTGTAGTGAAGTGCCATTTTTGGGAGAGCTTGAATCATCACAATCAAGATTGTTTGGAAAGATTTGATAGAGTTGTGATTATGGAGTGTTAATTTGGGACAAGACTGTGAATCAGTGTTTGTTAATCTCTTCTGGATGTGGTTTCTACTTGAGAGACTAAAGAAGAACTCAAGAAGAACTAAATTGTTACTTTGCTTTGTATTTAACCAATTCTGACTCAGATCTCTGCGGGAACAAACTTTACTTACCCGATTACCGCAAAAGTGATATTTGCCGGGTTGTCACATGATTTTTGGCGCCGCTGCCAGGGATACAAATCTCAAAAGTGGAAGAATACAAAGCCAAATTTGAAATTTGGTATCAACACAATATGAATGTTTGCATCAAGAGAACAACAAGAAGAGAGAGCTCAAAAGCAAGCACTTCAGCGTGAAGAAGACAAACGTCTGTATGTCCCATCCACTGTTGACGAAACTGAACAAGAGGCATTGGACTTCAACTCCTTCACGAAGTGCAAGAAGCCCTGCAAGAACTTGACCACAAGAAACATGAAGGCGGTTGGCAAGGCTACTTTGCATCTCCCTCTTCGTCCAAGAAGAAGAAAGAATCAAGTGGGCAAACATATGCATTGCGGCCCAGTACACCGACTTCTCCTAGATATGTAAAGGAAGTTGTGTCCTTGAAGAACTTTGTTTGAGAAAAGACAGCACAAACACTTACTAAAGACGAGTGTCAACATCTTCTACGAATGATTCCTCGGTTGTCCCGAAGGAATTTTGAAGAACCAATCAAAGGTGTTGATCCTAAATCTTCCACTCGGGTTGAAGTCGACACACTCATAGCAGAAATTGTCAAAGAAGACTCCACCTTGAATTTGACAAATTGGAACCCCTGGGCTGACAACACGGTGTCGATACCAGCCAATCCTTCAGTTCCGTCAAGTTCAACACTTCCTCAGCCGATCCCACTGCATCGAATGATGACTTTGTTGCATGTCACCTGACATGCCTATCAGAAGTACAAGGGGACAGAACAAGACAAAGACCCCGATGAATTCATCAAAGAATTTGAAGTCATCTCCTTTGCTAACAAGGAGCATGACTCGGCGGATTGACTAAGAATTTTCCCAAGTTTGCTTCAAAAGAAAGCTCAGAGCTGGTACACCCATGTGACCCAGAAGGGGTTCATACCAACGGACTAGGCAGACTTGAGAAACAACTTCCTGGAATGATTCCGGGAGGTTGATTACGACACGAGTGTCTTCGCGGCACTAAACGATTTAGACTGAGGCAAGAAGGAGAAGTTGAGAGTCTACTCTGAGCGGTTCATGGCACTATTGAACCAAGTTCCCAAGCAATTGGAGGTGGTGGGTTACTCCGATGCCCAAGCCATTACCTGGTTCCTCGGAGGACTTTCACCAAAGATACGAATCTTTGCAAGGGAGAGGAATGTAACTTCCCTTGACAAAGTACTCAAACATGTCGCTCATTATGAGGCGGCCCACTCTCACTCTGCCGGTAACCGGAGAAATTGGGAGAAGAAAGGCAAGAAGCCCAGAAGGAGAGCTTCATGTAGCACATCCCCTTCTTTGGACAAGTCCTCCACGTCTTTGAGCTCTTCTTTGGAATCCGAAGAAGAATCAAAGCCAAGACGAGTCAGAAGACGTGGAGGCAAGAAACCAGTGACTCCTCTAGCAAAGAGTGTAAATAAGGTGGATACCAAGATGGATGCCCTCATCAAGGAGTTTTCAGATTTCAAGATCCAGATGATTGGGGCCAAAGACAGAAGGAAGGCCCCAGCATTTGGGAGATCAAATGTATGGTGCACCGCATGTGGCAAATCAGGCCACGCCAACACAGAATGCAATACTCATAATGCATTCCTGGTGTAGCAAATTGATTGGGTTCCGGGATGGAACCAAGACAAGGACAAAGAGGCTGTGTACCAAACACAAGAAGTATAGCCTCAAGCGAGCACATTGTACCAAGGTCCAAGGTTTGGACCAAGGGAGTATAACCCCAATGCTCCTCCATGAAGACCACCGATGAGCAACCAGAATTGCCGTTAGAATGTTGCACCCGGAGCCTGTTATAATTGTGGCTTGATAGGACATTGGTCTCCAAACTGTCCCGAGCCAAGAAGGCAAATTGGGTATGTTCCCCTATGTAGAAATTGTAAAGGATTGGGGCATATGGGCAACCAATGTCCTCACCCACCAAACCCAAAGCCGCCAGTAAAGTATGTACAGACCCCCGCTGAGCGTGCAACATTCAGCCAAAGGGGGATACTAATGTAAATTGTATCACTCTTGAGGAAGAAAGACCTCAAGGAAGGGGTCCGGCCTCAAAAGGAGAATGGCCAAACCTTGAAATTTTGAAACTTGAGACACACTCCAACAAGAAGAAGCGTGATCCCAAAGAATTGAGTACGACCTTGTCGTCTTCCAGAAAGGCGAAGAGACTGCGCCCAAAGGCAATTCTTTTTGCCAAGGAGGAAAAGATCCTCGCAAAAGCCAAAGCTAAAGCCTTGTAGAAAGAACTAAAGGAGGCACTACTCAGGACTCGGGAACTGAGTTTGGAAGAGGAGACGAAGACGAAGTCTCCAGTTTTTCCGGTGGACATCCAATCCGAAGTAAAGGGTCTGATCCAAGCCAAGGTGGGCCAACCCGAGGAACCTTGGTTCAAGGCCATTAGCAAGCCCATCACCATTTTGAAGCGTCCCGAAGTCAAGAGGGAACATGGAGAGACTTCAGACCCAAAGCCAAAGGCAAAGACGGTCAAATTGGGAGGAGTTTCCCAATATGATATTGTAGTAGATCTGGCAGCTACAAATGCCAATGTTACATTCAAGCAATTGTTGGAAGATAACAATTTGTACAAGAGGCAGCTGAATTTGGCACTCAAGAAGGTGAGGTCGATTTCAAAAAGGACCCGCCTGCTATCTATCATATTGAACAAGAAGATTTGGGATCTCCCGAGGTAGACACGAAGATTGTAGGATGCATGATAACATCAATACCCATTGACTCTGGGTCCGGTTTGAACATCATGACCAAAGATACTACAAATTGACTCGGGTATCACATGTTTGAACCAACACCTTGAGTGTTGAAGTTTGCATACCAAATCAGGAGACGGCCTTTGGGCATGCTATCAAACATCACTACAATCATTGGAGGGGTACCCTTCAAGTTGAACTACATCATGTTGCAACCAGTGACAAAGACTGGTTACCATCTGTTGATCGGAAGACCCTGGTTGTATAGCACCCAAGTTGTGGTGGATTGGCATCAGCAGAAGTGAAGATTCAAGGACATCTCGTCCAAAGATTAGAAGCTGGTGACTATGAGTTGGATGAAAGTTCCCCACCTTGGGGAAACAAGTTCATTGGAAGAGGAGGACAAATCCGAAGACACATCATTTTTGTCCTTAAACAAATCCGAAGATAAAGTCCAAGTTAATTACTTGGAATGCTACAAGGTGGATATCAAAGACGAAGACCCATATGACCTTGCCTCGGGTGAACCTGACTTGGAGGAAGGGGGCTTGATGGCAGCTCGCCTTGGGTTAAGCCAAGTAAGCCAGGTTGAAGGCGTCATCAACCCCGATGAGTGTCAAGATGTTTTATTAACTAAAGGAAAAATCTTGAAAATCTTGAACACAGTCACTTCGGAGGAGTTGGCAGGATACACTGCCCTGTTTATAGAATTCCAGTATGTATTTGCCTGGTCTATTGATCAAATGTCGAGTATTCCACGAGAATTCGGAGAACACCGGATTGATCTGGTTGAAGGTGCAATTCCAATTCAGCAGCGGCAATACCGCCTGAACCCAAAGTACTCACTGTTGGTGAAAGATGAAATTGATAAGTACTTAGGGGCCGGAATCGTCGTCCCTATCTTAAGCAGTGAATGGGTTTCCCCCATTGTCATTGTCCCGAAGAAGAAAACGGGGAAGATCCAAGTGTGCCAAGACGTAGATTCTGAGAGTTGAACGCAGTCACAAGGAAAGATCGTCATCCCTTGCCTTTTACCGATACAATTTTAGATCAAGTAGCTGGTCACCCTTGTTATAGTTTTCTCGATGGATTTTCAGGGTACAATCAAGTATCCATTCAAGAAGAGGACAAGGATAAAACTACATTCACGACTGATTGGGGCACTTTCGCTTACAATCAAATGCCCTTTGGGTTGTGTTATGCTCCCGCTACTTTCCAGCAAATGATGAATTCAATCTTCAAAGATTTCCTGTGCAAATTTGTGGAAGTTTTCATTGATGACTTTTGTGTGTTTGGGCAAAGAGATGTACATTAAGATTACCTTCGCCAAACATTTGAAAGGTGTCGTTTTGCCGGCTTGTCATTACACCCGGAGAAATGCTTCTTTGCAATGAAGGAGGGAATTCTTCTGGGGCATCGAGTGTCAAGACGCGGTATTGAAGTCGATGTTGAGAAGGTAAAGATAATTGTAGCTTTGGAATCCCCAAAGAACATCCGGGAGCTGAGAGCCTTCTTGGGACATGTCGGATATTACAAACGCTTTGTGTCAAACTACACAGTGCTTGCTGCACCACTTACAAAGCTTCTGAAGAAATCCAAAGACTATCTATGGGAAGCAAATCAAGAAGAAGCTTATTAGGTGTTGAAGAAGAAGCTGGTTGAAGCACCAATTATGAGGGCCCCAAATTGGGACGTCCCTTTTCATGTATATGTGGACACTTCGTCCATGGCCATCAGAGTCGTCGTAAGTTGGAAGGACAAAAAGAAGAAGGACTACCCGGTGTATCACGCCAGCCGACAACTTTCAATTTCTGAAAAGAACTATTTGATGACTGAAAGAGAAGCACTCAAAATGGTGTATGCCTACAAGAAATTTTGTCATTATCTGTTGGGGTACGAGTTTGTCTTCTATGTTGACCATTACGCATTGCAACATTTGGTCAAGAAGGCAGATTTATCCGGGTGAATTGCAAGATGGATCTTGTTGTTACAAGAGTTCACGTATACTGTACAAGTAAGGAAGGGAGCTTTGCATTCAAATGCGGACTTCTTGTCCAGGTTAGAAACTCAAGACCAGGAGTGGGAAATTGACAATCGGTTCCCTGACGAAGAGTTGTATCACTTATCAGCAATGTGAAGTATGAGGTATGCAGCTGAATATCATTATCTGCATACTCTTCATTGTCCTGAGGGGATGGACCCGGAACAACGGGCAGTCTTTCTCAAGAAAATGGAGCCATACCAGCTCAAACACAGCATTTTATTTAAGATGGGCAAAGACAAAGTACTTCGGTGATGCTTGGAGTCATACGAAGTAGGAGGAGTGATTGAATCTTTACACTCCGAAGCATCAAGAGGACACTATGCTTTGAAGAATACTGTAAAGAAAATTCTTTTGGCAGGTATCAGTGGCCTACAATGTACAAAGATGTGCATGCTCATATCCAAAGCTGTGATGCTTGTCAGAGAATGGGGAAGCCAACGGCTACTTCTCAATGGCCTTTGAGACCAATTTTGCTTTTGGCCCCATTTCAGGAATGGGGGATTGATTTTGTGGGTCCCATTCAACCAGTGACCCAAGTCATAAGAAAGCGTAATACTCCGAGGACAAGAGAAGAGAGAAAACACAGATTGCACACTCAAACATTTGATGCCCCAAGGGAGCACCTTCTCTTTATTATATAGACAAAGAGGATCTCCTCCAAGGAAGCTCCACCATAGGATTAGGGACACAGATAGGTGACATGTCAGCAAGCTCCACCCTTGGATTACTGACTTGGATGGGTGACCTGTCTGGTCTAGGTCCTATCTGGTTGGTCAAACGAGCTTTGACCAGAGGGAATCTTTTAGGGAATCTTCCTGTAAGAATCTCAGAATCACAAGAGTAAGGTACCGTTGGAAAGCTCTCGACGAGACAAACCGAGGGGGAGGGAAGGCCAACCCTTCCTCCGTTGGGGGGGGAATCTGCACATTTTCGAGGCCTAATTCATCCGTTTAGGCCTCCGAAATTGCCTTCAAAGATTTCAGGCATATTTCGGTTCCTACTCTATTAGTAGAAGTACTCTTTTGGTGATACTTCTATCTGATCTATTTTGACCATCATGTATAACATCCTTCTAGATGTTACCAAACCAAATTTCACATCTAGATCATATGGCTAACCCTTGGTATTACAGACCTCCTTCCTTTTAAGATGCAACGTCCTCGTTGTGCAATTGTTGCTCAAATGCTTGCACCAACACCGGTGCATGTGCCAAATTGGCAGCGGGTTCCCAGGTTGCTTCATAGAGAGGGTAACCTTTCCATTGTACTAGATATTCCACCCGCGGATGGCGAGTACCACGCATGCGCTTTTGGAGAATCCGCTCTACTTCATATTCCTCTGTGCCATCAATGACTGTCGGACAAGGTCAAATGTCCTGTGTGGAAGTACCTTGGCCTGATCGGGGAGCATATCTGCGTAATAGGGAGACATGGAACACTGGATGGATCTTCATGTGTGGTGGTAGCTCAAGGTGATAGGCCACAGTGCCGATGCGATGAAGAATCGAGAAAGGCCCAATAAAACAAAGTCTGAGCTTACGAGATCCAACTAATGTGAGGTTGGTTGTCGATAGCCACACTTGATCCCCAACATTGAACTCCATGTGCCTACGGTGTGCATCAGCATACTGCTTTTGTCGATTTTGCGCAATCTGTAACCTGTGCTTGGCGCTCTCCACACCTTGTTGGATTCTAGAAACAAATGTGTTGACTGCATCAACCTTGGTAGTCACTGGACGGATCTTCATCAAGCTAGAAGGTGTGAAGGGATGCTCACCATACATGAGGAAGAATGGAGTGACCTGGGTGGAGGCATTCACTGAATTGTTGTAAGCAAATTCCACCAACGATAGTAGGGTGTCCCACCTCTCTTGCTCTTCTAAGGTGAAGCCGCATAACATGTCTTCAATTGTGCGATTAGCCCGCTCTGTTTGGCCATTTGTTTGTGGGTGGTAAGCTGTAGACATGGCCAACTTGGTTTTGAAGAAACCAAAGAGTGTTCGCCAAAACAAACTGGTGAATTGGGTGCCTCTATTGGTGATGAGTACTCTAGACAAGCCATGGTGAGCAAAGACTGCATCTAAGTATAGTTGAGCTAGTTGTGGAGCGGTCACCTCCTTGGTGGTAGGGCGTACATGAATCATTTTGCTGAGCCGGTCCACAAAGACCACAATGGAGTCAAATCCTGAGGTGGTCTTGGGTAATTCACAGACGAGATCCATACTCACTTGTTCCCAACGTTGGGTAGGAGTGGGAAGAGGTTGAAGGAGCCCTGCAGGAGCTTGATTGGAAGCTTTGTTCTGTTGACAAAGTAGGCAGCTACGCACATAGTCCATCACGTCGTTGCTCATCTTGGGCCAATAGTAATGGCACTTGACTGCCTCCAAGGTCTTGTCCACTCCGACATGAGCTGCAATGGCCAAATCATGATATTCTGCTAGAATGGTGGTGCGTAATTCTGGGACATTTGGGATCCACAATCGGCCCTCTCGAAAGGTGAGTCCTTGGGTGCTGGTGACACCTTTGGACGCTTGCGCTTCTACAATCTGTGGGTCAGTTTTTGTAGCAGCTAGAATCTCTTGCCAGAATTCAGGGTTAATCTTAACCTCTGCCGCCAAGTTGTTGGCCATTGGCATGCGGGTGAACGCATCTGCAAGTTGCTTCTTACCTTCCACGTAGGTGATTGTCATGTTGAAGCGTTGTCGCTACTCTGCCCATCGAATTTGGCGACGAGATAGATCCTTCTGCATCTTGAGGTAGACTAGAGGTTTGTGGTCTGTCTCTACTACAAATGCCTTCTCGCCCAGGTAGTGCTTCCAATGCTTGGTTGCTAGAACAATGGCCAGCTCTTCTCATTCTGTGGTGTGGTAGTTGCGCTCTGCCGGTAACAACTTTCGAGAGAAATATGCAATTGGATGCCATCCGTCATGCCACTCTTGTTGTAGGACTGCTCCTATTGCTACGCCTGATGCATCCGTAGCCAACTTGATTGGACGTTTTGGGTCATACCACTTCAAGATTGGTGCATGTAGCAAGGCGGCCTTCAATTCTTGAAAGGCCAACTCTTGTGCAATTCCCCATGTCCACTTCTTCCCCTTGCCAAGTAGTGCCGTTAAAGGCTGTGCAACCTTGGAGAAGTCCTTGACAAATCTACGATAGAATCCCGTCAACCCCAAGAAGCTCTTAAGTTGAGTCTGATCTTCTGGGGCACTCCATTTTTGAATGACCTCTATTTTATCTATCAATACTTGAATGCCCTCTACACTTACTCTATGCCCTAAGTAGTCTACTTCAGACTTGCCAAACTCACACTTTGAGATTTTGGCGTACAACTGATTCTGTCTTAGAATCTGGAGGACCTCTCATAGATGTTGTTTGTGTTCTATCATCGTGCTACTATATACTAAGATATCATCCAAGAAGACGATAACAGACTTATCCAAGTATGGACAAAATATGGCATTCATAAGGCTGATGAAAGTGGCAGGCGCATTGGTGAGGCCAAAAGGCATCACAAGATACTCAAAGTGGCCATACCTGGTTCCAAAGGCAGTTTTGTACACATCCTCCTCTGCAATTCGGATTTGATTGTAACCGCTCCGCAAGTCTAGTTTGGTGAAGTATCTTGCTCCATGGAGTTGATCAAACAGGTCATCCATGCAAGGTAAGGGGTATTTGTTCTTCACTGTTTGCTGATTGAGACCCCAATAGTCAATGCACATGCGCATTGTACCATCCTTCTTCTTCACAAACAAGACAGGGGCCCCATATGGTGATACGTTAGGTTGGATGAACCCTTTCTGTAGCATCTCCTCAATTTGAGTCTTACACTCCTCCAACTCATGAGGTGATAGGCGATATGGGGCCTTACAAGGAGGTGTCTTCCCCGGGAGTGTCTCTATTTTGTGATCTACTCGCCTTTTAGGTGGTAATCCTGAGGGTAGATCATCGGGAAAGACATCTTGAAACTCATCCACCACATCCTTCAATTTCTCAGGAATTTGTCCAGTGAGTTGTGCACTCTGGACTTCTCTTATTAGACCCAGAAACATCTATCGGTCTTACAGACAGTTGTCGTCTCTACGACATATAGAGGCAGTTTCTGCTTGTGTGATTTTTCTTTAACCCCAATGATTGACCATTGGTGGGTTCTCACTACTTTCTTCATCCAATCCACCATTGGGTTGTACTGCTCCATCCATGGCATGCCTAAAATTGCATCATAACGGGCTAACTGTATCACTTGCCACTCAATTGCTTCCTGATATTCTCCTATAGAGAGGGTTACCCGTCTAGGTAATGATTCAATCCTCTCTGTTTGCCCATTTGGTAACTCTACTTCTTCACTTCCATCTCTCTCTAGATCCAATCCCAATCTGATTGCAACAGAGCGAGACAAGAAATTCTCTGTTGCTCCCGGATCTATTAATACTCTCACTTGATTACCTTCTAGGATTCCATTCATAACAATCAATTGTGAGGTTGCCTTTTGGGATCTTTGCGCATTATTCTTCTTCCTTCCCTCGCTTCTCTGCTTCCTTATTGAGCCAGTAAGGCCGCGAGGTACATTTACTGGCGATCTTTGTTTTCCAAAGTGGTTTCCACCTCCTCCTCTTCAATGTGCCTCTCCATGTTGTTCAAAGATTGCCTGTACGAAGGCCGAGGGCCTCTAGGGAAACGAGTGCGACAATTGGTAGATATGTGCCCAATACAGCCACAATTGTAACAACAACGTTGTTCTCCTCGAGTCCCTTCTCCTCGTGGGACTCCATCTCTTCGTTCTTCTACCCGTCCTTGCTCTCCTTGAAGCGGCCGTGCTCCTTGATCCCGGAATCAAAGGTTGCCCAATTCCATCGGTATTGGTCCACCCATGTGTGGCATTTCTGCCCGATAATGTTGAGGTGGAACTACTCCTTCACCTCCACCTAATGCTCCGGCTATTCTCTGCACACAAGCAATGGCTTCAAATACCGTGCGAGGGTTTTGCACCATGACTTCTTGGCGAATCCGCTCTTTCAACCCTCGTTTGAAATTGTCGAGAGCCTCTACTGGACTCATGTCGGTAATTGCGACTTGCAGATCCAGAAATGCCTCCACATACTCTTGTACGCTATTCTTCTGTATCAATCCCCATAGTTGGGTTTGAGCCATCTGCGCAGAATCCACCGATTGGAAATTCTTGAGCAGTCCTTCTTGCATTGTTGTCCATGTGACCTCCCTTCTCTTTGCCAGCATGGATCGTTCCCAAGCATCATACCATGTGAGGGCTTTATCGATCAAGTACCCACATGCAAACACGCCTGCAGCATGCTCTGTGATCTCTGTTGAGAACAATCAAAAATATCAATTCATTCTCGAGATCCAATTCTCCAGTACTCCCATCGTACGCTGCCCCTTGTAAGGCTCGATGTTGCAGGTCTTCTTCATCCGGAGTAGCAATGTGGCTTCATCGTTGATAGGGTTCGTAGGCACGGGTGCCTCTCCAAGTACTTCAGTCGCAGGTGCTGGGTTTTGAGACGGCTCTTCTTCTTGCATGGCTTGATCGTTCCTGAGGATCTGCACTTGACTTTGCAATGTCTCCATGGTCATCTTAATCTCTCAAAATTCATTCAACATCCCTTGCATTCCTTGCACCAGCTCTTGCAACTGCGGATCCATGGTGCCTGTAACACCCAATTGCTAACGTCTACTTCAATACAGAGTCAATATAATCACTCTGGAAGGCGCACGAACTATCGAAACTACCATTGGGACCTCAGAAGCTATAACTCGTTGATAATACTCCTCACCAAAATTCCTAACCACAAAATCTCTAAACATCAATTTTGGCCTCACTACATAACGGATTTCTACTTGAGTGTTGAAAGGGAGAGGATTTGGGACATTCATATCCATATTATCATAATAGAATGTAGATCGTCAAATCCCACTCTCTGTCATATATCACCACAGGTAGAATCACCGGGTTTGGTGAGTTCATCACTCTGTCCATGAATTCCGCACCAAGGTGATAAACTAGCGATACTCTCATCTGCTCACACTGGATGTACATAACCTTGATGTAGAATGGGTTTGAGAATGGAAAGCTAGGTGCAGGAAATTGTCCCCCCGGCGCATCCATCCCATCCGCTCTCTAAAGTCCTTCCTAAGTCTAGCGATTACTCTATGTTCTCCACCTCAAATTACTCAGTTTCAGTAGTTCGTGTTATTCCAAGAGGGGTGATCCACTCTCTTGGACTAGAACACTTGCTCTGATACCATTGTAATACTCCAAGGACAAGAGAAGAGAGAAAACACAGATTGCACACTCAAACATTTGATGCCCCAAGGGAGCACCTTCTCTTTATTATATAGACAAAGAGGATCTCCTCCAAGGAAGCTCCACCATAGGATTAGGGACACAGATAGGTGACATGTCAGCAAGCTCCACCCTTGGATTACTGACTTGGATGGGTGACCTGTCTGGTCTAGGTCCTATCTGGTTGGTCAAACGAGCTTTGACCAGAGGGAATCTTTTAGGGAATCTTCCTGTAAGAATCTCAGAATCACAAGAGTAAGGTACCGTTGGAAAGCTCTTGACGAGATAAACCAGGGGGGAGGGAAGGCCAACCTTTTTCTTGTTGGGAGGGAATCTGCACATTTTCTAGGCCTAATTCATCCGTTTAGGCCTCCAAAATTGCCTTCAAAGATTTCAGGCATATTTCGGTTCCTACTCTATTAGTAGAAGTAATCTTTTGGTGATACTTCTATCTGATCTATTTTGATCATCATGTATAACATCCTTCTAGATGTTACCAAACTAAATTTCACATCTAGATCATATGGCTAACCCTTGGTATTACAAAAAGCAATACATTTTGGTTTTCACTGACTATGCTACCAAGATGGTCAAAGTTGAAGCAACTCGCCGAGATGATGCTGAAACTGTGGCAGAATTCTTCTTTCAAAACATCATCTCCCGATATGGGTGTCCTCTGGAATTGGTCAGTGACCAAGGAACACATTTTTTGAACTCTATAATGGAGGCATTAACCAAGTACTTTCAGATTAAACATCGGAAGACGACTCCTTATAACCCAAAAGCAAATGGCTTGACGGAAAAAGCGAATGGGTTACTTTGCAAAATTTTGAATAAGATGAGTGTCAATTATGCCTATGACTGGGATACAAAATTACCAGCCGTGTTGTGGGCATATCAAATGACAGAAAAGATTACAACCAAACAAACTCCATACTTCTTGACATATGGCTTGCACCCATACTGCCAGTTGACTTTGAAGTATCGACATATCGGGTGCTTTGCAAAGAATGAATGTCGGAAGAAGAAAGTCAGGATCTTTGGATTCATCAACTGATGTGGTTAGAAGAGAAAAGAGACGATGCAATGCAAACCACGAAAGAAGTACAAGCACAGAGGAAAATCAGGCACGATAAGAGAATCAAGACTGTAACTGTACGTGAAGGGGATTTGGTTTTGTTATATGACAATCACCAAATATTTTTTCCAGGCAAGTTGCATTTCAGATGGATGGGTCCCTATCAAGTTCTTCATCTTTACAAAAATGGGTCCATGCAGCTTGTAGACTTGGAAGGTAATTCTTTTGCCACTCAAGTAAACGGGTGGAGAGTTCGGAGATATTCGACCATAGACTCGGAAGTTTCTAAGACACCTGAGGTCTATGTTTGTGGGGACGCTCATATTTGAGGGAGAGTGTATGTGGTGCCCACATTTTTTGTTTTTTTCAAAATAAAGAAGAAGAAGTGTATAGAGAAGTCAGATTGCGCCTATATGGCCAAAGAAGGCGAAGAAAAGAGTCCTCGAGATGAAACCCAAAGTAAAGTGAAGAAAGACAAAGAAAGCGCAACTCTATAAAAATCAAACTTGCAATGACAAAATGTCGAGTAATTTTCCTTTGCCATTGAGAAGTCGTCTTGCAGGTGATCGTGGGAGGAGAAAAAGAGTTGGAATTGTGTTAGTGTGTAAGGGAGAAGTCGCAAGAGTGAAATCAAGAGATAGTGAGAAGGCAGAAGAGATGGGAGGAGGAAAGAAGAACTCTGAATTTGTAGTGAGAAATCATGAAATTTGGAGGTTAGATGTGATCGCTAGGATCAAAGTCTTGAGCCGACTTTGGATCACTTTCTTGGCATGGAACTAGAATGTGAGCTTTCCAAGTTTCATGACAGAAATCATCGAGAGAAAGTGTCTCAATGGACCCAAGGAAGAGGGGAAGAGAGGAAATCCGACTTGCTGGACAGAGTCGGATTGGAGACTCGTACTCGAGAAGGAAGCAGGCTCGGAGCAGGGGCACATTCTTGGAGAAGGGAGAGATAGCTCAAGAAACCCAAGAAGTGAGATGCATTCTCATCAAAGCGGACGAAGAATGGGTACAAAGTTGAGAGCTACAAAGACCTTGTGAAGAGAGGAATTGTGAGTGCAATGATGGCCATCTTGAAGCCGGAGAGAACCATGTATGTGATGAAACACCAAGCGGTGTTCTTTCATAAGTTATTTGCAGGAGAACCAATTAATTGGGCAAGGTGTTTCCATGGGAGAACAAGGCAAATGGTGTGGAATCTGCGGGATAAATTGCCTCCACACTACATCGTGCCATTTGCAGCACATTTCTACCTTGGGTTGAATTTGCTGAACTCGGCGGAGCAAACTCGGATGGTGTCTCGTACTTCCATCCTGATTTGCGAAAGGAGGTCAATGTCGAGGAGCAGCAATACATCTTGCAAATCAAGAGCACCAACGACTACTACACGAAGACAAGGAAGAACATGGAGATCGCAGTAAGTACCCTGAATACAAGGAAGAAAAGTCGACAGAGCAAAGCCAAAAACACAAAGAAACCTCGGAAGACCAAGAGAGGCAACCCGAGGTGAGGTATAGTGGTGATCAAGTCGGAGGATGAAGACTCGGAAGGTGATGCCGAGCTCAAGACCAAAGACTCGGAACACAAGGAGGAGCCTGAGCTAACGCTACAGAGTGGAGATACAAGTAGCGATAGCGATGAAGGAGGAGAAATGACATCGGCGTTGGCGGCTGAAGAAGAAGAAGAAGAAGGAGTGCAGGAAGAATTCAAAGCCAAAGACAACACACAATTGGGAGACGAAGTAACTGTGCCCAAAGAGAAGAAGATCATAGTGCAGAGAGGAGTTTGCTCGAGACACAAGGCAAAGTGGGAAGCAGGTCCAAGTACGGTGAAGGAAGAAGCACCTGAAAGCTTGGGAAGCAAGGCGTCTATTCCGATACAATGACTATAGAGGAGAAGGTGAGTATCGGGAGAAGAAGAGGTAAAGAAGGAGATCACTCCACAGGTTGAAGTAGTTGCCAGTGATGGAGTGGAGTACCTACGAGAAGTTGTGTGCCCATTGTTAGTAAAGCTAGAATATAGGAGAAGGAGATGCAGTCGACTTGTCCAGAGGTGAAGACTGTGTTGCAGGTATTAGCAAGACTAGAAGAAGAAAACTCGGCGTTGAAGAAGAGTATAACCCGAAGTGAGGAGGAAAGAGAAGTACTGTGAGCGGAGGCAGTAGTGAGAAGTCAGGTAATTGAATACCTGAAGAGAGAAGTGAATTATCAAGAGGATCTTGTGAAGAAGAGTGACATAGCAAGGGAGAGACAAGTAGTTGAGTACAAGATCTTGAAGCAACAATTTGCTGATTCAAGAGTAGAGGTTATCCATGCTATGACGAGAGTAGCTGCAAAGGATCAGGAGCTCGATAGGGTGATGGAGAGTGTTGAGGAGAAGAAGCAACTCTGGCAATGAGAGTTGGCAGCGTGATATTGAGAAGAAGAAAGATTACAAGAGTTACTTCGTAATCAAGAGGAGAGAGTTGTACAGAAGGAAAAGGAGAAGGAGTCGGTGAAAGCCGAGTTTGAGACGGAGTTGGCAATGTACAAGAAGGACTGGCTTGCAGATCGAGAATGTGGAAAGAAGATGAGATTGGAGCCTTTGAATGAGATTGTCCTTAGGATAAGCGCAATGTTAAGTACAGAGGCCAGCATTCGGATTGAAGAGACAAGGCTGCACGAGTTGAAGTTGTTGGTGCAAGAGACGAGGCAAAGACAAGCAAAGGACATGGATTTGAATGCCTTGTTAATTAGTCTCAAAACTCTTGAAGACAGAAAGATCTTAGAGGAAGAAGACAACATTTCAATTAGATTAGACTTAGTGAAAATAGAGATAGAAAAACTTTGGAAAGATGTTAGAGCAAAACTCAAAGTAGATAACATAGGAATGCAAATGTCTTTGGAGTAAAGACATTAGAGACCGGTGGAGACATTAGAGAAGAGTGGGTTGAGAGATGAAGAGTTAGATAGATTACCCACTAGTGCAATTTTTGATCAGGAAAGAGAATTGATGGATCTGGTAGAAGAGGTAGAAGATATGAAACCTGAGGATAGAATAGTAGGAAGTAAATTTACTTTGGGTTCGGGTTTGAAAGCCGATGACAAAGTAGACATCGGATTGGATTAGTAACAGATTTGAGATTTGAAGAGGCAGATATGAAGAGGTGCATTGTCATTTTAGATCTGCAGGTTAGAACAATTGTTGTAGAACAGTATAGTTGTTAGAATTGTCAATTTGTTCACTACTTAAGAGTGGCATTCGTAGAGAATTGTTGTTCAATGCTCATAATTTCTGAGAATAGATAAAGTGAAGTGCTATGAAGCAATGCTCGTCGCTTGAGCTTGATTCCGAGTATCAACTTTGTGTTTGTATTTGTGAGTGTTTGGAGAAATTCGAAGTGCAAGTCAGCGTGCTTGTTGGATGTTGGATCCCACAGCCTTGATCTTCATTCTGTGTGTTTGATCCTGAGTGAAGTGCAATCAAAGCAATGCCTTAACAGATTTGAGAGGAATTGTAGTGTTGGTAGTATTCTGCATTTGTGAGTGCAGTGCAAAGTTGATGTGAAGCAATTTCAATCAAGGAAGTTGTGCCTTCAGTGGAGGGGTGGAACAAAATTCTGAGGTGAAGTTTTTTTGTAGTGAAGTGCCGTTTTTGGGAGAGCCTAAATCATCACAATCAAGATTGTTTGGAAAGATTTGATAGAGTTGTGATTATGGAGTGTTAATTTGGGACAAGACTGCAAATCAGTTCTTGTTGCTTTCTTCTGGGTGTGGTTTCTACCTGAGAGACTAAAGAAGAACTCAAGAAGAACTAAATTGTTACTTTGCTTTGTATTTGACTAATTCTGACTCGTATCTCTACGGGAACAAACTTTACTTACCCGATTACCGCAAAAGTGATATTTGCCGGGTTGTCACATTAATCCTATCAAATTTTCTTCCTCCCAACTCCTTGAGATCATAAGTGTAATTGCCCTACACCTTCTCCACTGTAAAAGGTCCAAAGTACTTAAGCAAAAACTTCTTTTGCACTCTCTTGAATTGAATAGAATCAAACAACATTACCCAATCACCTTCTTTGAAAGGCTCCACCTTCTTCTTTCCTTGCCTCTTGTCATAGCTCTCCTTTTGTTTCCTTTGGGTTTGCTCCACTCGAACCATAGCAATTGCTCTTGCCTCTTCCAACTCCATGAGTTGATCCTTCCTTGACTTCTCTGCATCACCTCCTTGTGCTTTCTTCAATCTCCTATGAATGCTTTGGAAGGTAGGAAGATCAAAGTAAATATGTAAGGTAGACTCAATACCATATACCAATTGAAATGGAGAATATCCGGTGGAAGTCTTCATAGTTGTCTTATATTCCTACAAAACTGTATGAATCCTCTTGCCTTAATGATATTTAGCCCTCTCCATTTTTGCATCTTAGGCAAACATCATGCACAACGTCTAATTGGTTCTCTCTGCCAAGCCATTGGAATTTAGCTTATAGGGTGTAGCTACTCTATGTGTGATAGAGAAATATCATAGCATGGTTGTAGTGATGCTTCACACTACTCTTCAAAGTAGACCATCTACTCCTTGGTAAAAAAGAATATCCTCCACCATTGTGTAACGTCTTAGATCTTGTTGCAAGGGGCTTCCTCTCCCTAGCATACATCCCTTCTAGATAGTTACCTCTTGTCACAAAATCCACAATCTCCTTATACTCCATTGGAACCTCTTGAGTGACTGAGATTGTCATGAGCTCCTCATCCGGGAAGGAATCATCCACTGGCTCATCTCTATCATGATCATAGGCCCTAGATAACAAATCAGCCAATGGTGGCTTTCCCTCCAATCAAATAGTGTCTAAACTTCTTGAGACCAAAGATCACTACCAACCCTTCTCTCTCTGTGACAGAGTAGTTTTTCTATTGAAACCATCTGCCTACTAGCATAAGCTATTGGATGATCATACACATCTTGGTCTAATTGACTAAGAGTGCATCCTATAGCTACATTAGAAGCATTAGTGTAGAGGATGAAAGGCCTACTCCAATCAGGTTTAGCAAGAATTGGAGCTTCAACAAGGAATTGCTTGAGCTCCTCAGAAGCTTTGAAAGCCTCCTTGTCCTCCAAAATCACCATGTAATCTACACCCTTCTTCATGTAGATGGTCAATGCATAAGCCTTTTGGAAAATGAGAAGATGAACCTCCTATAATACCCCACCATCGCCAAGAATTGGCATAACTTTGTCAAGCTTGAAGGGAATAGAAGTTCTGAGATTTTCCTCATCTTCTCAAGATCAACTGCTATTCTATCCTTGGAGATGATGTGCCCTAAAAGTAGATCTTTTTCACATCCAAAAATTCACTTCTCCGGGTTGAGTGATGCATTGCTTCATCCAAGCATTTCAAGCCCTTCATTAGGTGCTCAAAGTGCTCCTCCTTGCTCCCATAGACACAAAAGTCATCAATGAAGTCTCTCACAAATTTCCCAATGAAAGGTTCAAATACCTTGTTCATGACAACCGTTGGAATGTGGCTGGAGCATTGCAAAGCCCAAAAGGTATGACCTTGAAAGCATAAGTTCCCCAAGGTGTGGTGAATGTGGTGAGTTGTTGATGCTCTGGTGCAATCTTGATTTGGTAATATCTGTTATAACCATCTCCAAAATTGTACCTCTCATGACCTACAACCTGCTCCAAGATCTCATCAATGGATGGCAATGGGTAGTAGTCCTTCTTGGTAACAACGTTGAGCTTCTTGTAATCCACATATACCCAAAGCTTGTCATTCTTTTTCTTCATAATGACAACTGGAGACACTCATTTTGAATTCTACACCTCAAAGATAAATCCGGTCTCCTTGACCTTATCAATCTCCTCCTTCACAACCAAAGATATTGGTGGGCTAATGTGATGTTGCTTTTGGCAGATTGGTCTTGCATGTGACTCCACCTCTATTTTGTGCTCCTCCAAAGTGACTTCCTTTAAATCCTTGTAATTAAAAGCAAACACATGGATAAACTTGCAAAAAATCTCCTCAAATCTTTTCCTCTTTGGTAACATTTGGGCAATACTTGAGAGTATATAACCTCCTCTCTATCTCCTCAAGTGTCAATGGTAATTTATCTGGGTCCTTCAAAACCTTTGGCTTAGGTGCAAAATCCATAGCACACAAGGGATACACATCTGAATCAGATTTAGATTTATCCTCTTCCATAGAAGTCTCTTCTTCCATACTTGTGTCCACACCTAAAGCTCCTTCTTCAAAATCTGATTCCCAATAATCAGAAGATGGTGTATCTGAATGTGAAGTGTTGGTGGTGTTAGTCATAGGAACTGTGACTCTATGGTTTGATGGCTCAATCCTCAAGTACCCTTTGTGCCATCAATCAGTTGTGCATGATGCTCTCAATCATGGCCTCCCAAGAAGTAAGTCATAGCTTGAATCCTTCAAGACTTGGAAAGTCGTGAGATTTTGAACTCTCATAACTGAAACTACCACTTTATCCATCACCCCTATTGGTCAAACTTGTTGCTTGTTTTCCATGCTCACCACAAATGTTGAAGGTCTTGAGGGTATCATACCCAACTTCTTCATCAACCTTTCTGATATAGCATTCACTGTTGATCCTCATTAACCAATGCATCCTTGATGTTGTGATCATTCACTCTCACATCAATCTTGGAGGCATATTCACTAGCCTCCCATGGTACTGTTTTAGCATCCACCACCCCCATTGATATTAAAGCTTTTGCTTTCTTCTTCCTCTTGCTCCTTGTAAAACTCAAACCACCTCTAAGCTCCTTTCTCAAAGTAGGATTCAAAGCAATCAATTGGCTCACTATGATGTTAGCCTTGTGATTACCAACATCTTCCAAGACATTGTAGTTCCATTGTTGTTTTGAGATCAAGAATTCTTCCATCCCCAACTTCTTCCTTGGAGTCTTTGTTGTTGATGGTGTTGAAGTGCTTGTGCAAGTGCTCCTAGTAGGCATAAGAGTATCTTGGCTAGGAGTAAATCCTTGAGAAGAATGCACATCCTTTGCAAAATGAGCTCTCTTTTTCTTGTGCCAAAAGATCCAAATGAAGACCTTTGGAGTTTGAGCACTCCTCCTTCTCATACTTCCTCTCATCCACATCTATGAATGCTATCTCCTTACCTTTATTTGGATTAGGAGCCACTTGGGTTTCACTTCCTCCCTCTTTCTCTCTACTGGCTCCCTCATAACCTCCATGGTAAGTGGAATTTGGACAATCTCTTTGGATATGGCATCTTCCTCCACAACCAAAACAATTTCTATCATTGAAATTGTTAGTTGGTTGGCCTTCTCTATATGGATAGTTTCCATAACTCCTAGGCCTTCTCCCTACATTCAGATCCACTTCTCTCTTCTCCCATAGTTGCACTACATTGATCTTGAGATTTGCAAGTTGTTCAGTGATGGTTTGAAGTGGATCATTTGGTAGGGGTTCAAGAACTGGAGCAACTACTACTTGTGGTACAACCTTTGCCACCAAAGTATCAGAAGTTTCACCATACTTGTAACCTTGAGGAGGATGTACAAACTCTTTTACCACCAAATCACTCTCATCCCCTTCCAAACTCTCCTCCATACGAATTGTGATCTTGATAGCTTCAACCTTGGAAGAAGGTTTCTCATATCTCACCTTGCTTCTAATTTGTGGTCTCAACCCTCCCACAAAATTCTTGGTGAGCATGGCTCCTATGCCAATCATAGTAGTCTCCACATCATCCCCACCCTTCCTCAACACTATGCAAAATCTGGATTTTAACTTTTTCACTCTTTCCACATAGATTCTCATTTTCTCTCCATCTCCTTGCTTGAGAAAGGTAACCTCACTAATCAATCTCTGATAACTCTCATTGGGAAGAAAGCTCCCAATGAGTGTTAAGTCAAACTCTCCCAAGACCTTTCTTGCCCATCTCTCCTCTCTCTCTCTTTTTGTATTCTGACTCATACCATGTAAGTGTTGCATCCTCAAAGAAATTTGGTAATAATGATGCCCACTCATTCTTAGTCTTCTTATTTTCTTTTCTATGAAAGCTCTCTTGAAGTCTCTCACAAAGTCCTCCACATCTTCTCCATCCTTGCCAAAGAAAACTAGAAGTTTCCCCATCTTAACTCCTCACTATCTTTCTTTTCTTTCAACTTTTTTCTTTTTTCTTTTTTTCTCTCTCTATAATTAATAGAGTATATATGATACTAACACCATTTGATAGTAATCCACCCTAGGGAACACAAAAGGTTCAGGTTAATCTAAGATTTCTAGAGCAACATCAAATCCTAGAGTGCATATTAATTGAACTCTCATGGATAGTTTATCCATAAGTTGAAAGATTATCTCCATCACTAATCTTGAGAATTAGCTAATGAAGGTGATAGTATTTCTGTAGTTGTACTAAGGATCTTTCCAAGAACCTTCACCAAGATCTCTAAAATTGCTTTTACTCCACTACATGCATATCCTTTTGGAAGTCCTTCAGCTCCACAAACCTCACACAACTCCTTGGTCTTAGATCTTCTCCCTCCCCATCTTGGTGAAGAAGATCCAACATGCAAACCCAAGTCAAGTAAGCCTCTCCTTCCCTCAATCTCTTGCTCTCAAAAGTCAATGGACATGAACTTGCCTTACGTCCCTTCTCTCCACATAGAAAGCACTTAGACTCACTCTTTTCTCCAAGTGGTGTAGGTTTTTGGATTCTCTTAACACTCTCTTCAAATTATTCTAAACTCTCTTTTCCTCAAATCCACCCCTATAATCACCTCAAACCCTTGAGGAACCTTGCATATCCTCAATTTCCACTATTGGTGACCTTCCATGTTCCCAAGATGAGTCTAAATACTCAAACATGCTTTTTGTTGCTCCCACACTCCTCATGCATGAGATCTCAACTCTGCAAAATTGACCCTTCTTCACAATGTCACTCAAATTTCTCAATTGGTATGTCACAATCCCCTTAAATTTTTCAAACTTTATCACAACTCTAAGGTGTTCTTTCTTGCCAAATTTCAGAGCTTTTCATTGAGCCATTTGGCTAAGACACCTTTTTATTCAGCACACATATTTCAGATTTGGTCTAAAAATCACCCCACTCACATCAAAAACTCTTAACTCCTTTTGCAAGAATTATATCTCTCTAATTTTTGTGTCAGCGGGTAGGATACAATGCACTGAATTTTCTTGGAACTTTTCAAGACAATCCATTGAAAATTGAAGAAATGGCAGACTCTATACAATTTTCCATAGAACATGTAGTTACGAGAGCAATTTACCCTATCAACTTTCAAAAATTCTAGCCTAGTGTGCATAGTAGCTCTCAAAATAAATTCAAGTGTAATAACAAGAAGAAAACCCAAGCTATCATATATAGAAATTTCAAGTCCAAATCTCAAACTTGAGATTTTGCCCAAAATCATCTTAATCCCCAAAATCTGCAATCCACCTCACACAAGCTCTCCAAATCCTCTCATGTGTACAAGATGTACAAAATCACCTCAAATACATCATAATGAACTAAAAGGTATACAAATGGGTCCAAGTTCTGTAACATAAGTTCATCCCTCTTCTCCCTTAAAGTTCTCTCCAAGTGAGCTCTCATAGCCTCCTTATGCCTAATGTCGAATTGAACACGGAATATTATCTTGCCTTCTAGAGAGGTCCCGACAACAGAACCAAAAATGTGAGCCGGCCTGTCTCTCACTCAAGATGAACCTCTAATAGCTACTATGGTAGCGCACCATGGACTAAGAAGGCAAGGAACCCCAACTCTATCATACTCTACCAAGGCTAACACTACAACACTCAAGACATTGCTCATTAGAGAACTCAATGAGAGAGAGAGATAGTTGCAAATGAAAGGATGATGAGTACCTCCTCATCCCTTGTTTACATACTTGTGAAATAGTTATGCACTAAAGTTACTATTTACCAAAGTAACTCAAGTTACTAGACTAAAAGTCAAGTAAAGTCAAAAAGTATGAAGGAATATCCATCCACATGGGCATATTCCACTAAGCATGTGATCTTATCTTGGCCCAACAACTAAGTCAAGGATTCCTTCACATAGGCTATCCTTGGACTATAGAAGAATCCAAAACAAAAAGACTTGCGGGCCCAAGAGTTCTCAACTCTTT
Organism: Lunularia cruciata; assembly: GCA_948567375.1. NCBI lineage: Eukaryota > Viridiplantae > Streptophyta > Marchantiopsida > Lunulariales > Lunulariaceae > Lunularia > Lunularia cruciata. The sequence goes on along the minus strand of OX419755.1, from coordinate 48,639,489 downwards.
CCTCAAAGCCAAACACCTAAGAATAATATCAAGTCAACACACTAGAATTAAAAATAGTGGTGCTCATCTTTTCTACTTCCTCTAAAGTAAGATCCCCTCTATCTTAGCTATGAGTAGCTTTAGCCAATCATGACTAATGTAGAACCATCCTTTCTCTATATAAATAATATCTCTCAAGTACTTGTTATACTAAGCTAAATATCACAATACCACACACATGTACAAATGGGTGTTACAATACTCAAAGTGACCATACCTTGTTGTTTGAAAGGCATTTTTGTGTACATCTTCCTTTGTGTGACAACCCAGCAAATATCACTTTTGCGGTAATTGGGTAAGTAAAGTTTGTTCCTGCAGAGATATGAGTCAGAAATTTCTAAATACAAAGTCAAACAGTAACAATGTAGTTTTTCTTGATTTCTTCTTTAGTCTCTCAGGTAGAAACCACACCCAGAAGATAGTAACAAGCACTAATTTGCAGTCTTGTCACAAATTCACACTTCTTAATCACAACTCCAACATATCTTTCCAAACAATCTTGATTGTGATGATTCAGGCTCTCCCAAAAATGGCACTTCACTGCAAAATGACTTCACCTCAGAATTGTGTTCCACCACTCCACTGAAGGCACAACTTCCTTGATCAAAATTGCTTCACATCAACCTTGCATTGCATTCAAAAATGAAAAATACTACCAACACTACAATTCCTCTCAGATCTATCAAGGCATTGCTCCGATTGCACTTCACTCAGGATCAAACACACAGAATGAAGATCAAGGCTGCAGAATCCAATATCCAACAAGCACACTGACTTGCACTTCAAATTTCTCCAAACACTCACAAACACAATTACAACGTTGATACTCGGAATCAAGCTTAAGCGACGAGCACTGCTTCACAACACTTTGCTTTATCTATTCTCAAAAATTATGAGCACTAAACAACATGATATTGCAAATGCCACTCTTAAGTAGTGAACAAATCAACAGTTCTAACAACTATACCGTTCTACAACAACTTTTTTAACCTGCAAATCCAAAATGTCAATGCACCTCTTCATATTTGCCTCTTCAAATCTCAAAATTGTTACTAATCCAATCCAATGTCTACTTCATCATTGGCTTTCAAACCCAAACTCGAAGTAATCTTACTTCCTACTACTCTGTCCTCGGGTTTCATATCTTCTACTTCTTCTACTAGATCCAGCAATTCTCTTTCTTGATCTGAAATTCTGCTAGTAGGTAACCCTTCTAAACCTTCATCTCTCAACCCACTCTTCTCTAATGTCTCCGATGGTAACTCTGAAGACATCTGCACTCCTATGTTATCTACTTCGGGTTTTGCTCTGACATCTTTCCAAAGTTTTTCTATCTCCAATTTTACTAAGTCTAATCTAATCGCAATATTGTCTTCTACCTCTAAGATCTTCCTATCTACACGAGTCTTGAGACTTATCAGCAGTGCATTCAAATCTGTATCTTTTGCCTATCTTCACCTCGTCTCTTGCACCAACAATTTCAACTCGTGCAGCCTTGTCTCTTCAATTTGAACACTGGCCTTTGTACTTAGCATCACGTTCATCCTGAGGACTATCTCCTTCAACGGCTCCAATCGCATTTTTCTTTCTCGCTCTTGATCTGCAAGCCAATCCTCCCTATACATTGCCAACTCTGCTTTGAACTCGGCTTTCACCATTTCCTTCTCCTTCTCCTTCTGTACAACCTTCTCCTCCTGATTACGAAGTAACTCTCATAATCTCTCTTCTTCCCTATATCGTGTTGCTAACTCTCTTTGCCAGAGTTGCTTCTTCTCTTCTACACTCTCCATCACCCTATCAAGCTCTTGATCCTTTGCTGCTACTCTCACCATAGCATGGATAAGTTCTACTCTTGAATCAGCAAACTGCTGCTTCAAGATCTCATATTTTGCTACTTGCCTTTCCCTTGCTATGTCACTCTTCTTAACAAGCTCTTCTTGATATCTCACTTCTCTCTTCAGGTCTTCAATTACCCGAGTCTTCACTACTGCCTCTGCTCGCAGTACTTCACTTTCCTCCTCACCTCGGGTTATGATTTTCTTCAACTCCAAGTTCTCTTCTTCTAACCGTGCTAAGACCTGCAACACAGTCTTCACCTCCGGACACTTTGATTGCATCTCCTTCTTCTTGTGTTCTAACTTCACCAACAGAGGACACACCACCTCCCGCAGGTACTCGACTCCATCGCTTGTTACTACCTCTTCTTGCGTAGCAACTTCCCTTTGTACTTCGTGTTCATCTGATACTTGCCTTCTTCTCTGCCATCTTCGTATCGGAAATGACGCCTTGCTTCCCGAGCTTTCATTTATTTCTTCTTTCACGTTACTTGGACTTGCATCACACTTTGCCTTGTGTCTCAAGCGGACTCCCCTCTGAACTGCGATCTTCTTCTCTTCGGCCTCGGGTACCTCATCTTCCAACTTTGTGTTGTCCTCGGCCTTGGTTTCTGCCTACAGTTCTTCTTCCTCCTCTACAGCAACTGGCACCAATGTCATTTCTCCACCCTCATTGATGTTGCTATTGGTATCTCCACTTTATAGCGTTAGCTCGGGCTCCTCCTCGTGTTCCAAGTCTTTGGTCTTGTGCTCGGCTTCACCTTTCGAGTCTTCATCTTCCGACTCGATCACCACCATGCCTTGCCTCGGGTTTCCTCTTCTTGTCTTCCGAGGTTTCGTCTTACCTTCAGCTTTGCCTTGCCGACTTTGCTTCTTCAATTTTGGAGTACTCACTTCTATCTCCACATTCTTCCACATCTTCTTGTAGTACTTGTTGGTGCTTCTGATTTGTAAGATGTACTACTGCTCCTCTATGTTGACTTCCCTTCTCAAATCAGGATGGAAATGCGACACCATCCGAGTTTGCTCCGTCAAGTTCAGCAAATTCAACCCAAGGTAGAAATGGGCTGCAAATGGCACGATGTAATGTGGAGGCAACTTATCCCGCAGATTCCACACCATTTGTCACATTCTCCCATGGAAACACCTTGCCCAATTAATTGGTTCTCCTACAAACAATTTGTGAAAGAACACCACTTGGTGTTTCATCACATAGGTTGTTCTCTCCGGCTTCAGGATTGCCATTAGAGCACTCACAATTCCCCTCTTGATAGGATCTTTGTAGCTCTTGACTTTGTACCCATTCTTTGTCCGCTTTGATGAGAATGCATCCCTCACTTCTTGGGTTTCCTCGACTATCTCTCCCTTCCTCAAGAATGTGGCACCCTGCTCCGTGCTTGCTTCCTTCACGAGTACTAATTTCCAATCCAACTCTGTCCAGCGAGCCGGATTTCCTCTCTTCCCTTCTTCCTTGGATCCATCAAGACACTTGCTCTTGATGATCTCAGTCATGAAACCTGGAAAACTAACATTCTAGTTCCATGCCAAGAATGTAATCCGAAGTCGGCTCAAGACTTTTATTCTTGCAATTACATCCAACCTCCAAATTGCATGATTCCTCATGGCAAATTTGGAGTTCTTCTTTCCTCCTCCCATCTCTCCTGCTTTCTCACTGTCTCTCGGTTTCACTCTTGCGACTTCTCCCTTACACACTAGCACGTCTCCAACTCTACTTCCCCTCCCACAATCACCTGCAGGACGACTTCTCAACGGCAAAGGAAAATTGTTTGACATTGCTTTGTCATGAGCTTGATTTTTATAGAGTTGCACTTTCTTCTTCTATCTTCAATTCGAGTTTCTACCAAGAAATCACACCTCTTGCATGCACCTATCACTGTCAATCATACTTCGCGCATATGGGCCGCCGGTTTTTGAACGGTCTCTTCTTGAATTTCTTGCCCCGACAAAAGGTTGTTAGATAGACTTTGCCTTGGGTTGAGCTCCCCCCATACAAAGACTCCTTACTTCAGGTTGTATGCTGACAGGGCATTTCCAAGTACTTTGCCTTATGACCCAAAGTCACTTTACTTTGGGTTTCATCCCAAAGACTCTTTTCTTTGCCTTCTTTGGCCATACAGGCGCAATCTGACTTCTCTATACACTTCTTCTTCTCTATTTTGAAAAAAACAAAAAATGTGGGCACCACACTTTGCAATCTTGATTTGGTTGTAACCACTTGATTTGTTTGTAACCACTCCATAGATCTAGTTTGGTGAGGTATTTTGCTCCGTTGAGTTGATCAAGCAGGTCATCCATGTAGGGTAAGAGGTATTTTTTCTTCACCATTTGTTGATTTAGGCCTTTGTAGCCAATGCACATGCACATTATACCATCTTTCTTCTTCACAAACAAGACAAGAGCCCATATTGTGATATGTTGGGTTGAAATCCTTTCTACAACATATCCTCACCTTGATCCTTACACTCCTCCAACTCATGAGATGATAGTCAAAGTGTCTTTGCAAGAAGTATCTCAATTTTATGATCTACACTCCTTTTTGGTGGTAATCCTAAGACTAGGTCATCTGAGAGGACATCTTGAAACTCATTGACCACATCTTTCAATTTCTCAAGAATTTATCCATTGAGTTGTGCATTTTGGACTTCTCTTATTAGACCCATGAAAGCTCTATTTGTCTTACAAATAGTTGTTGTCCCTATAATAGAGAGGCAATTCTTGCCTATATGATCTTTCCGTAACCCCAATGATTTTTCATTGGCAAGTTCTCATTACATTCTTTCACCAATTGACCATGGGGTTATAATGCTCCATCCATTGCATGCCTAAGATAACATTGTAATGAGCTAACTATATCACTTTGTGGTGCCCACATTTTCTGTTTTTTTTTCAAAATAAAGGAGAAGAAGTGTATAGAGAAGTTGGATTGCGCCTGTATGGCCAAAGAAGGCAAAGAAAAGAGTCTTCAAGGGGAAAACCAAAGTAAAGTGACTTTGGGTCATAAGGCAAAGTACTTGGAAATGCCCTGTCAGCATACAACCCAAAGTAAAAGGTCTTTGTATCAGGAGGAGCTCAACCCAAGGCAAAGACAGTCTAACAACCTTTTGTCGGGGCAAGAAACTCAAGAAGGGGCCGTTTGAAAATTGGCGGCCCATACGCACGAAGGTTTATTGATAGTGACAGGTGCATGCCGGAGGTGTGATTTCCTGGTAGAAACTCAAAGTGACGGAAGACAAAGAAGCACAACTCTATAAAAATCGAACTTGCAACGACGAAATGTCAAGTAATTTTCCTTTGTCGTTGAGAAGTCATCTTGCAAGTGATCGGGGGAAGGGAAATAGAGTTGGAATGGTGTTAGTGCGCAAGGGAGAAGTCGCGAGAGTGAAATCAAGAGAGAGTGAGAAAGTAGAAGAGATGGGAGGAGGAAAGAAGAACTCCAAATTCATAGTGAGAAATCATGCAATTCGGAGGTTAGACGTAATAGCGAGGATTGAAGTCTTGAGCCAACTTTGGATCACATTTCTGGCATGGAACTGGAATGTAAACTTTCCAGGATTCATGACAAAAATTATCAAGAGTAAGTGTCTCGATGGACCCAAAGAAGAAGGGAAGAGAGGAAATCCGGCTCGCTGGACAGAGTCGGATTGGAGACTCGTACTTGGGAAGGAGGCAGGCTCAGAGAAGGGAGCCACGTTCTTGGGGAAGGGAGAGATAGCTCAGGAGACGCAGGAGGTGAGAGACGCTTTCTCTTTGAAGAGAACGAAGAATGGGTATAAGGTTGTGAGTTACAAGGATCCAGTGAAGAGAGGGATTGTGAGTGCTCTCATGGCAATCTTGAAGCCGGAGAGAACAACTTATGTGATGAAGCACCAAGCGGTGTTCTTCCATAAGTTGTTTGCAGGAGAACCTATCAATTGGGCGAGGTGCTTCCATGGGAGGACGAGACAGATGGTGTGGAATTTGCGGGATAAGTCACCACCACACTACATCGTGCTATTTGTAGCACATTTTTACCTCGGGTTGAATTTGCTCAACTCGGCGGAGCAAAACAGAATGGTGTCTCACTTCCATCCCGACTTAAGAAGAGAAGTCAACATGGAGGAACAACAGTACATTCTCCAAATCTGAAGCACAGATGAATACTACATGAAGACGGGTAAGAGCGTGGAGATAGAAGCGAGTACTCCGACGACAAAGAAGAGAGGTTGGCAAGGTGAAGCCAAAGATATCAAGAAACCTCGGAAGATGCAGAGAGGCAACCCGAGACGAAGTATGATGGTAATTGAGTCGGAGGATGAAGACTCAGAAGGAGATGTCGAGCTCAAAACTGAAGACTCAGAACACAAGGAGGAGCCTAAGCTAACGCTGCAGAGCAGAGATACGAGCAGTGATAGTGATGAAGGTGGAGAAATGACATCAGCGCCAACGGCTGACGAATATGAAGAAGAAGTGCAAGCCGATTTGGAGGCCAAAGACAACACATAGTTAGAAGATGAAGTAATTGTGCCCAAAGAGAAGAAGATCGCAGTACAGCAAGGAGTTCACTTGAGACATAAGGCAAAGTGTGAAGTGGGGCCGAGTAAAGTGAAGGAAGAGGTAGGAGAAAGCTTGGGAAGTGAAGCGTCACTTTCGATACGAAGACTGCAGAGAAGAAGGCGAGTATTAGATGAACACAAAGTACAAAGAGAAGTGGCCACACAAGAAGAAGTAATCCTGAGTGATGGAGTGGATTACCTGTGGGAAGTAGTGTGTCTGTTGTTGGTAAAGTTAGAACATAAGAAGAAGGAAATGCAGTCAACATGTCCAGAGGTAAAGACTGTATTGCAGGTGTTGGCAAGATTAGAAGAAGAAAACTCGGAGTTGAAGAAGAGTATAACCCAAGGTGAGGAGGAAAGAGAAGTATTGCAAGCAGAGGCAATAGTAAGAAGTCAGGTAATCAAAGACCTAAAGAGAGAAGTAAATTATCAAGAGGATCTTGTGAAGAAGAGTGATATAGCAAGGGAGAGACAAGTAGCGGAGTATGAGATCTTGAAGCAGCAGTTTGCTGATTCAAGAGTAGAAGTAATCCATGCTATGGCAAGGGTAGCAACAAAGGATCATGAGCTTGATAAGGTGTTGGAGAGTGTCGAGGAGAAGAAGCAACTCTGGCAAAGAGAGTTGGCGGCACGATATAGAGAAAAAGAAAGACTACACAAATTACTTCGTAATCAGGAGGAGAAGATTGTACAGAAGGAGAAGGAGACGGTGAAAGTTGAGTTTGAGGAGGAGTTGGCGATGTACAGAGAGGACTGGCTTGCAGATTGAGAGCAAGAGAGGAAGACCAGATTGGAGCCAGTGAAGGAGATTGTCCTCAGAATGAATGCAATGCTAAGTACAGAAGCCCGTATTCAGATTGAGGAGACGAGGCTGCACAAGTTGAAGTTGTTGGTGCAGGAGACAAGGCAAAGACAAGCAAAAGACACAGATATGAATGCCTTGTTGATTAGTCTCAAAACTTGGGTAGACAAGAAGATATTAGAAGTAGAAGACAACATTTCAATTAGATTAGACTTAGTGAAAATAGAGATGGAAAAGTTTCAGAAAGATGTTCAAACAAAACCCGAAGTAAATAACGTAGGAGTACAAATGTCTTTGGAATTACTAATGGAGACATTAGAAAAGAGTGGGTCAAGAGATGACGATTTAGAAGGGCTACCCACTAGTGGAATTTCAGATCAAGAAAGAGAATTGTTGGAATTGGTAGAAGAAGTAGAAGATATGAAACCCGAGGATAGAGTAGTAGGAAGTAAATTTACTTCGGGTTCAGGTTTGAAAGCCAAGGAAGAAGTAGACATCGGATCGGATTAGTAATAGATTTGAGACTTGAAGAGGCAAATATGAGGAGGTACATTGTCATTTTGGATCTACAGGTTAGAAAGGTTGTTGTAGAACGGTATAGTTGTTGGAACTGTCGATTGATTCACTATTTAAGAGTGGCATTCATAGGAAATGTTGTTCAATGCTCATTATTTCTGAGAATAGATAAAGCAAAGTGTTGTGAAGCAGTGCTTGTTGCTTGAGCTTGATTCCCAGTATCAACTTTGTTTCTATGTTTGTGAGTGTGTGGAGAAATTTGAAGTGCAAGTCAGTGTGCTTGTGGGATGTTGGATTCCACAGCCTTGATCTTCATTCTGTGTGTTTGATCTTGAATGAAGTGCAATCGGAGCAATGCCTTGATAGATCTGAGAGGAATTGTAGTGTTGGTAGTGTTCTGCATTTGTGAGTGCAGTGCAAGGTTGATGTGAAGCAATTTCGATCAAGGAAGTTATGCCTTTAGTGGAGGGGTGGAACACAATTCTGAGGCGAAGTCGTTTTGCAGTGAAGTGCCGTTTTTGGGAGAGCCTGAATCATCACAATCAAGATTGTTTTGAAAGATTTGATGGAGTTGTGATTATGGAGTGTGAATTTGTGACAAGCCTGTGAATCAGTGCTTGTTACTCTCTTCTGGGTGTAGTTTCTACCTGAGAGATTAAAGACGCAACCAAGAAGAACTACAATTGTTACTTTGCTTTGTATTTGGACATTTCTGACTCGTATCTCTATGGGAACAAACTTTACTTACTCGATTACCGCAAAAGTGATATTTGCCGGGTTGTCACACACTTGCCACTCAATTGCTTCTTGATATTGTAGTACCCCTATTTTCTTTTCATAAGTTTTAAAGAAGAAGTGCATTGTTAAAGCTGAAGGAAGGCTAAATGGGGAAGAAACAAGAAGAATTGTGTGTTTGGCATAGACCTAAAGTTGACCTTGAATTAAATTCAAAAGGACTCAGGTTAGATAAACAAAAGCATGAAGCCAAAGAAAGAGGACTTTGAATTAGGATGCGTAAACCAATCCAAAGAACCTGTAAAAACTTTTCCTTAGGTTTAGCCAATCAAGAAAGTACATGTAAAGAAAGCAACTACCTCAAGATCAAGAAGACATTGAGAGTGACAAAAAGCAAACACACAAAATTGTTGTGTCAATTGAAAATCAACTAAAGAATGATTGATTAGCAAAAGACTATAAAATCAAGACATCATCACTGGCATTTTAGAATGTCACGCCAATATCCTATGCATCTCAATAATTATCCTAAAGGAGTTGGAATCTCAAGTTTTAGGGAGGATTTGATCTTTTAGAGACCAAGAGTGACGAAGCACATGATTGTCCTAAAGAGGAATAAGCAGAGTGCAGTGAGGGGTCTTGCAATCTGTGGTGCCTACATTTTTGTTTCTTCTATTTTGTTAGTGTTTTGAGGAAGAAGTGAGTAATAAAGCAGAATTACAAAGAAAAAGAATGGAAGGATGTGTCTTTGGAGTAAACCCAAAGAAGTCTACTTTGGGTTGGAAAATGGAAGTACTCAGAAGGGAAGTATGAAGAAACAAGTCCAAAGATGCTTGTCTTTGGATTGGGCAGCAAAGGCCAATGCAAAGACGGCCTAACAACCTCTCTACGTAGCAAGAAAGTACAATTCAAGAAATGGCGGAGGCAAAAGAAGCATGTCTTGATAGTGATAGGACATCAATACGCAAAAGAAGGGGGAGTCAATTTTGAATTGATTGAAGAAGGACTGCACTTTGGGGTAGAATAAAATTGCAATTGTGCAAGGGAAAATTGAATATGTCAAGTAGATATCATGTTCCTTTGAGTAGTCCTGCATTGATGCATGTCAAGAAGCCAATTGAAAGTGAAATTTTCCAAAATCTAGAAGGGGTTAGAGTGTCGCATTTAGGAAAGGGAATAGTTTTCCAGTGCCAAAGAATGAGAGAGCAAATCATGGCAAAGAAGGTCAAGAACGCCCTTGCAGTAAGGAGCTTTGCAATTCAAAGGTTAGATGTTGTAGCAAGGATTGAGGTCTTGAATAGACTTTATATTACCTTTTTAGCATGGAACTAGAATTTCAATTTCCCAGGAGTCATGGTAGAGATAGCTGCCAGTAATGGTGTGGAAGGCCCTAAAGTCGAGGGGAAGAGAGGAAATCCGGCTTGATAAATTGAGTTGGATTGGAGGTTAATGTTGGGAAAGGAAGCAAGAGAGCCAATGGGGATCACCTTCTATCATAAGTGTGATGTTGTAGAAAAGATTGCAGAAATTTGCAATTTATTCTTTGCTCTACGTACAACTAATGATTACAAGGTGGAGTCCTATCATGACCTGTAACACCCGTTTGTGCATGTGTGTGGTATTGTGATATTTAGCTTGGTATTACAAGTACTTAAGAGATATTATTTATATAGAGATAAAGGATGGTTCTATATTAGTCATGATTAGCTAAATTTAGTCATAGCTAAGATAGAGGGGACCTTACTTTAGAGGAAGTAGAAAAGATGAGCACCACTATTTTGGATTTTAGTGTGTTGACTTGGTATTATTCCTAGGTGTTTGGCTTTGAGGAAAGAGTTGAGAACTCTTGGGCCTGCAAACCTTTTTGTTTTGGATTCTTCTTCAGTCCAAGGATAGCCCATGTGAAGGAATCCTTGACTTAGTGGTTGGGTCAAGATAAGACCACATGCTTAGGGAAATATGCCCATGTGAATGGATATTCCTTTCTACTTTTTGACTTTACTTGACTTTTAGTCTAGTAACTTGAGTTACTATGGTAATTAGTAACTTTGGTACGTAATTATTTCACAAGTATATAAAAAAGGGGTGAGGAGGTACTCATCATCCTTTCATTTGCAACTATCTCTCTCTCATTGAGTTCTCTAGTGAGCAATGTCTTGAGTCTTGGAGTGTTAGCCTTGGAGGAGTATGATGGAGTTTGGGTTCCTTGCCTTCTTAGTCCATGGTGCGCTACCATAATAGCCATGAGAGGTTCATCCTGTGTGAGAGATAGGCCGGCTCACAGACCCAATCAAACAAAGTATTGTAGGAGCGATTATAGTGATGTTCAAACCTAAATGAATGACATACGTGAACATGTAGCAGTTGGCCTTCTTCCACCAGATGTTTGTAGGAGTGAAGGTGAATTGGAAAAAGTGTTTCTACCAACAAACAAGGCAGATGGTTGTCAATTAGAGAACAAATTTGCCTCCACATTATTTTGCACCATTTGCAGCACATTTCTACTTTGGGTTGAATTTGCTGATAGCAGAGGAGAGGCGTCGCAAATGTCACATTTTCATCCTGATTTGAGACAAGAAGCGGATGAAGAAGAACAACACTACATGGCACACCTGCAAGCCAGTGATGATCATTTCTTTAGAATATGACAACAGGAGATGGAAGAATTCATAAGCCCAAAGAAGAAGAAGTGGACTCAACCCAAAGAAGCAGATTTACCTCTAGCACAAAGGAAGATCCAAAGACTCACTATGTGGGTTAAGAAGGTGGTAAAAGAAGAACCTATGGAAACCAAGTCTTAAGGGGAGATAGAGTCTAGAGGAGAAGACTCAGAAGAAGCAGAGCTCACATTACAAAGTGGGGAATCTAGAAGTGAGAGTGAGGGTGAAGATGAAGTTCAACAATTGGCTGAAGCAAAAGAAGATGAAGATCTTCATGCGACAATTGACTATACGGAGGGAAATGCTAATCCTTGTGTAGCCCTGGTCATAGAAGAGATGGAGGCCAAGCAACAAAAGGAGTACCCTATAGGCTCAAGTTCAGTGGGTAATGAAGAAGGAAGCTCAGATGAAGTATTGCTGAAAGTACAAAGATTGAGACTTTGGAAGATAGAGCCAGCGGAAGAGGCAAAGTACAAAGATGTGGCTGAAGATGAAGAGAACTTTGGAGGAATAAAATATTTAGTGCAGGTTGTAACTCCATTGTTGGAGCTATTGAAAGAGCAATAGAAGGTAATTCCATAGTCTAGGATGAAGGCAAAGAACAAGTTGAAGGTGGTGAAGTATCTACTGGTTAAAGTGATAAGATTGCAAGAACAAGTAACCCAAAGAGACGAGGAAGTTGACGAGCTTTGGGTGGATACAATCTTGAAGAAGAAGACTTTTGAGAAGTTGCAAGAAAGTTTTGAGTCAAGAGGGAGATAAATGCATCATCAAGCCAAAGAGTTGAAGGAGCAGACAATGTTGCTGACCAAGATGAAAGAGGAGGTTAGTGAAGTGCACATCGAGAGTATCCATGTGAAAGCGATAGCAGTAATGATGGATCAGGAGTTAGACAACTTGAGGAAGAGTGCAGCCAAGAAGGATCAAGCATGGTAGAGAGAGTTGGAGATCAGACATCAAGAAGAAGAAAGGTTGAAAGAATTGGTACAAATTGTTGAGTTATAGCGTTCTTAGTATGTGGAGGAAAAGAAGATGCTTGTTGTTGAGTATGAAGATGAGTTGAAGATGTATCGAGAGGAGTTGAAGGCACAAAAATCTTGGCGTTATGCATTGGAATCAGTAGGAGAAGTTGTGGGAAAATTGAGAGGAATGTTGTGCACTAAAGCGAAAGGAAGGTTGGAAGAAGCGAGACTACACAAGTTAAAGTTGCTTGTGTAGGAAACTAAGAAGAGTGGAGCAAAGGATGTTGATATGAACACTCTCCTAATTTGATTGAGGGAGCAAGTCAATAGAAAGATGTTGGAAGTAGGTTACAATGTCAGTCTCAGATTAGATTTAGTGAATTCAAAGTTAAAAAGAATTAGGAGTAGTGTGAAGGAGGAGAAGAAGTTTGATGTTGTAGAAGTAGGAATTTAGGTGTCTTTGGACTTGTTCTTCAAGACATTAGAGAGGAGTGGGTTGCAAGATAAGGAGTTAGATAGATTCCCCCTGATTTTAATTGAAGATCATACTAAAGTAGTAGAAATAGTGAAGGATTCAGTAGTTGAAGATATACTCAAAGAAGGAGAGGTATAGGAAGATCATCGGGATTGGGAGCCGGAGAAGAAGTTGACATCCGATCAAAGTAGAAACAATTTTGAGATTTGAAGAGGCAGATATGAAGAGGTGCATTGTCTTTTTGGATCTGCAAGTAGGAAAAGTTGTTAGGAAGTTGTACGTTAATTAGATAACTATAGATTTCTTTACTATTTAAGGGGAGCATTTGCAATGTTATGTTTTTTAGTATTCATAATTTTTGAATACAAATAAAGTGAAGTGCTATGAAGCAGTGCTTGTAGTGTTGTAGTAGTCTGCATTTTGAAGTGCCGTCTTTGGGAGAATCTAAATCATCACAATCAAGATTTGTTTGGACAGAATTTGCTATGTTGTGATTATGGGTGTGTAAATTTGTGACAAGTTGTCAAGATTGTGAGCTTGTTACTCTCTTTTAAGTGTAGTTGCTACCTGAGAGATTAAAGACAAAATCAAGAAGAACTAGATTGTTATTTTGACTTTGTATTTGACCTATTCCATGGCAGCAGTGCCAAAAATCAGGTGACAACTTGGCAAATATCACTTTTGGGGTAATCAGGTAAGTAAAGTTCATTTTCATAGAGATCCGATTCAGAATTGGTCAAATACAAAGTCAAATAATAACAATGTAGTTCTTTTTGATTTTTTCTTTAATCTCTCAGGTAGCAAATAAACTTAATAGAGAGTAACAAGCTCACAATCTTGACAACTTGTCATGAATTCACACACCCATAATCACAACATAGCAAATTTTGTCCAAACAAATCTTGATTGTGATGATTCAGATTCTCCCAAAGCTTGCACTTCACTACTAAACGACTTTACCTTAGAAATGTGTTCCACCCCTCCACAAAAGACTCAACTTCCTCAATCAAAATTGTTTCACATCAACACTGCGCTGCACTCACAAATGTAGAATACTACCAACAATACAATTCCTCTCAGATTTATCAAGGCATTGCTTTGATTCCAACTCACTCAGGATCAAACACACAAAATGAAGATCAAGCTGCAAAATCTAACATCCAACACACTCTGATTTTCACTTGTGAATTCTCCACACACTCACAAATTTGATACTTGGAATCAAGCTCGAGCAATGAGCACTGTTTCACAACACTTCACTTTATCTGTCTTAAAAAATTATGAATATTAAACAACATGACACTATGAATGTTCTCCTTAAATAGTTAAGCAATCAATATTTATCTAAATAATGTAATGCTTCCTAACAACTTTTTCTACCTATAGATCCAAAATGACAATGCACTTCTTCATATTTGCTTCTTCAAATCTCAAAATAGTTTCTACTCCAATCTAATGTAAACTTCTTCCTCTGCTCCCAATCCCAATGATCTTCTTGTTACCTCTCCTTCTTTGGGTTAATCTTTAACTACCAAATCCTTCACTATTTCTACTACTTCTTCAGTATGATCTACATTTAAACTCAGGGGTAATCGATCTAACTCCTTATCTTGCAACCCACTCCTCTCTAATATCTTGAAGGGCAAGTCCGAAGACACCCAAATTCCTACTTTTGCAACATTGAACTTCTTCTCCTCCTTCACACTACTCCTAATTCTTTCTAACTCTAAATTCACTAAATCTAATCTTAGATTGACGTTGTCTCCATTTTTCTTAGAGAAAATGGAAAAGATAAGCACCACTATTTTGGATTCTAGTGTGTTGACTTAGTATTATTCCTAGATGTTTGGCTTTGAGGAAAGAGTTTAAAACTCTTGGGCCCGCAAGTCTTTTTGTTTTGGATTCTTCTATAGTCCAAGGATAGCCCATGTGAAAGAATCCTTGACTTAGTGGTTGGATCAAGATAAGATCACATGCTTAGTGGAATATGCCCATGTGGATGGATATTCCTTTATACTTTTTGACTTTACTTGACTTTTAGCCTAGTAACTTGAGTTACTCCAATAATTAGTAACTTTGGTGTGTAACTATTTCACAAGTATATAAATTAGGGGTGAAGAGATACTCATCATCCTTGCATTTGCAACTATCTTTCTCTTGAGTTCTCTAGTGAGCAATGTCTTGAGTCTTGGAGTGTTATTCTTGGAGGAGTATGATGGAGTTGGGATTCCTTGCCTTTTAAGTCCATGTTGTGCTACCATAATAACCATCAGACGTTCATCTTGAGTGAGAGATGGGCCAGCTCACATTTTTAGTTCCGTTGTCGGGACCTCTCTAGAAGGCAAGATAATGTTTTGCGTACAATTCTATATTAGACAAAAGAAGACTATGAGAGCTCACTTGGAGAGAAATTTAGGGAAGAGAGTGTTTAACTTATGTTAGAGAACATGGACCCATTTGTTTACCTAGAAGTTCATTATGATGACTTTGAGGTGATTTTGTACATCTTGTACACTTGAGAGGATTTGGAGAGATTGTGTGAGGTGGATTGTAGATTTTGGAGATTAAGATGATTTTGGGCAAAATCTCAACTTTGAGATCTAGACTTGAAATTTCTACACATAATAGCTTGAGTTATCTTTCAATTAGCACACTTCAAATTATTTTGAGATCTACTATGTGCACTAGGCTAGAATTTTTGAAAGTTGATAGGGTAAATTGCTCTTGCAATTGCATGCTCTTTGGAAAATTTGTACAGAGTCTGCCATTTCTTTAATTTTTGGTGGATTTTCCTAAAAACTCTCAAGAAAATTCAGTGCATTGTATCCTACCTGTTGACACAAAAATTAGAGAGAGATCATTTTTGCGCAAGGAGTTATGAGTTTTTAAAGTGAGAGTGATGGTTTTCAGACCAAATCTGAAATATGTGTGATGAATACGAAGGTGTCTAAGCCAATTAGCTCAATGAAAAGATCTGCAATTTTGCAAGGAGAGACACACTGGAGTTTTGATCAAGTGGGAAAAATTTAAGTGGACTGTGAGATATCAATTGAGAGATTTGTGTGACATTATGAGGAAGGGTCAATTCTACAGAATACGCAAGGTTCCGCAAGGGTTTGAGGTGATTGTAGGGGTAGATTTGAGGAAAAGAGAGTTAACAATAGAATTTGAAGAGAGTGTTAAGAGAATCCAAAAACCTACACTACTTGGAGGAAAGAGTGAGTCTAAGTGCTCTCTATGTGGAGAGAAGGGACATAGAGCAAGTTCATGTCCATTGACCTTTGAAAGCAAGATATTGAGGGAAAGGAGAGGCTTACTTGACTTGGGTTTTCATGTTGGACCTTCTTCACCAAGATTGGGAGGGAGAAGATCTAAGACCAAGGAGTTTTGTGAGGTTTGTGGAGTTGAAGGACTTCCAAAAAGACATGAGTGTAGTGGAGTAAAAGCACTTTTGGAGACTTTGGTGAAGGATCCTGGAGAGAGTCTTAGTACTGCTACAAAAATACTACCACTTTCATCAGCTAGTTCTCAAGATTAGTGATTGAGATAATCTTTCAACTTATGGATAAACTATCCATGAGAGTTAGATTAATATGCACTTTAGGATCTGATACTGCTATAGAAATCTTGGAGCAACTTGAACCTTTTGTGTTCCCTAGGGTAGATTACTCTCAAATGTTGTTAGTCATGTATATACTCTATTAGTTATAGAGTGAGAGAAAAGAAAAGAGAAAAAGAAAAATTGAGAGGAAAGAAAGACAATGAGGGGTTGAGATGTGGAAACTTTTAATTTTCTCTGGCAAGGATATAGAAGATATGGAGGCCTTTGTGAGAGACTTCAAGAGAGCTTGCATAGGAAACAATGAGAGGAAGAAGAATGAGTGGGTCTCATTATTACCAGATTTCTTTGAGGATGCAACACTTACATGGTATGAGTTAGAATACCAAAAAATAAAGAGGAGAGATGAGCAAGAAGAGTCTTGGGAGAGTTTGACTTCAACACTCATTGAGAACTTCCTTCTAGATGAGAGTTATGAGAGATTGATGAGTGAAGTTACCTTTCTCAAGCAAGGAGATGGAGAGAAAGTGAGAGTCTATGTAGAAAGAGTGGAAAAGTTAGAGTCCAAATTTTTCATAGTGTTGAGGAAGGGTGGAGATGATGTGAAGACTACTATGATTGGCATAGTAGTCTCCATACTCACTAAAAATTTTGTGGGAGGATTGAGACCACAAATTAGAAGCAAGGTGAGATATGAGAAACCTTCTTCCAAGGTTGAAGCTATCAAGATCGCAATTTGTATGGAGGAGAGTTTGGAAGGGGATGATAGTGATTTGGTGGTGAAGGAGGTTGTGCATCTTCCTCAAGGTTACAAGTATGGTGGAACTTCTAATACTTTGGTGGCAAGGGTTACACCACAAGTAGTAGTTGCTCCAGTTCTTGCACCATAAGACAACCATGAAGACTTCCACCAGATATTCTCTATTTCAATTGGTATATGGTATTGAGTCTACCTTACCCATTCACTTTGATCTTCCTACCTTCCAAAGCATTCATAGGTGATTGAAGAAAGCACAAGGAGATGATGTAGAGAAGCCAAGGAAGGATCGACTTATGGAATTGGAAGAGGCAAGAGCAGTTGCTATGGTTTGAGTGAAGCAAGCCCAAAGGAAACAAAAGGAGATTTATGACAAGAGGCAAGGCAAGAAGAAGGTGGAGCCTTTCAAAGAAGGTGATTGGGTAATGTTGTTTGATTCCATTCGATTCAAGAGAGTGCAAAAGAAGTTTTTGCCAAAGTACTTTGGACCTTTCATAGTGGAGAAGGTGTGGGTCAATTACACATATGATCTCAAAGAGTTGGGAGGAAGCCAGTTTGATAGGATTAACCATGATAAGTTGAAGATGTATCATAGAAGGTAGAAAGACCTTGAACATCACTTTGAGGACAAAGTGAAAACTTATTCTAGGGGTAAATGTAACACCTATTTGTGCATGTGTGTGGTATTATGATATTTAGCTTAGTATTACACATACTTGAGAGATATTATTTATATAGAGATAAAGGATGGTTCTACATTAGTCATGATTAGCTCAAGTTACTCATAGCTAAGATAATGGGGACCTTACTTCAGAGAAAATGGAAAAGATAAGCACCACTATTTTGGATTCTAGTGTGTTGACTTAGTATTATTCCTAGGTGTTTGGCTTTGAGGAAAGAGTTTAAAACTCTTGGGCCCACAAGTCTTTTTGTTTTGGATTCTTCTATAGTCCAAGGATAGCCCATGTGAAAGACTCCTTGACTTAGTGGTTAGTTCAAGATAAGATCACATGCTTAGTAGAATATGCCCATATGGATGGATATTCCTTTATATGCTTTGACTTTACTTGACTTTTAGCCTAGTAACTTGAGTTACTCCAATATTTAGTAACTTTGGTGCGGTACTATTTCACAAGTATATAAACTAGGGGTGAGGAGGTACTCATCATCCTTGCATTTGCAACTATCTCTCTCTCATTGGGTTCTCTAGTGAGCAATATCTTGAGTCTTGGAGTATTATTCTTGGAAGAGTATGATGGAGTTGGGATTCCTTGCCTTCTTAGTCCATGTTGCGCTACCATAATAGCCATTAGACGTCTTGAAAGAGCAACAGGCCGGCTCACAAGACTGAGTTGGACTGGAGATTAGTCTTGGGGAGAGAAGCAAGAGAAGTAGGAGGAGTCACCTTCTATAAGAAGTATGAGTCTTCAAAAGAAACTGCCGAGGTGAAGAATTCTTTTGATAGACCTTGCACCATGAACAAGTACAAGGTGGATAATTATAAGGACCTAATACAAAGAGGGATAGTTAGTACAATGATGGCCATTTTTAAGCCAAATCAAATCACCTATGTTATGATGCAGCAAGCGGTGTTCTTCCACCAGATGTTTGCAAGAGAGGTGGTAAATTGGGCAACATGTTTGCACCAACGCGTTGGGCGGATGATTACCAATTGGAGAGTGGATATGCAGCTCCATTACTTCATACTCTTTGCAACTTAATTCTACTTTGGATTAAACTTACTTAGCTCAAAGGAAAGAGGACGGATGGTATCCCACTTTCACCTCACCTTACAAAGAGAAGTGGATGGAGATGAGCAATATTATATCAATCGGTTTGAGAAAGCAATGACTACTACCTCAAGAGTGGGAAGGAAAGGATAGTGTTAGTGGAAATCCCTATGCTAAGAAAGAGAAGTAGACCCAAAGGAAGAATAATGCTAAGACAACCACAAAAGATAAAATGGCTAAATCCAAAGCCAACACTAGTAGAAGTGAAGGAATTGTCTTTGGAGGAAGGATAGGAAGGAGAAATTGAGTCAACGTGTGAAGACTCAAGGGCAAAGAAGACTTCACTTTGTAGAGTGGAGAGTCTGGTAGCAAGAGTGAAGGAGAGCCCAAAGTTAAGCAATTGGGGAAAGAGGTTGTTGGAGAGGAAGAGTGGAAGTTCTATGCAGCGATTGATTGAATGAAGGGAGGAGATGATCCTTGTTTGCAGTTGCCTTCATTTGAGTAAGAAGATGAATGAATAGGAGCGGCTACCCTGGTATTTCCAAGGGCAGCAAGATCAAAAAGAAGTGCTCAAGTTGTAGTTTCAGGTTTGAGCAAAGCCAAAGACAAAGGAGAGAGCTCGGATGGGGTGATGTTGAAGATACAAAGATTACATCTTTGGAGTATAGCACCAGCCAAAGAAGTGCTTACCCAAGGTGAAGATGTGGGAGATGATGAAGGAAGATATGTTGGATTTTGAATATCTATCAAAGATCATGTGTCCTTTGTTGGTATAGCTATAGAGGAAGAAAGAAGAGTTGAAGAAGAATCATCTTGGATTGAAGGATGAGTTAGAAGTGGTAAGGCATTGGAGTGAAGAGACCTTGAAGTTGAGGAGTAAGCTAACCCATGGAGAGAAGGAAGCCAAAGAACTTTGGGCTGAAGCAATTATTTGGAATAAAAGCCTTGATACCTTGCATGAGAACTTTGTGAAGTGTGGCAAAGAGCTAAAGGAGTAGAAAGCATTGGTCAAGAAGATGAAGTGTGAAGTTGTTGAGGCCATAGTAGAAGTCATAGATTCAAATGCAATTATTGCAGTAATGGAGCAAGAGTTGGGGAGTCTAAGGAAGCACGCAATAGAGAAGGATCAGGCCAGGCAATGAGAGTTAGTAGATAGACATCAAGAGAAAAATCTTTTTTTGAGGGTTGATCAAAAGTGTAGAAGGTCAATTAGTCCAATATGTGGAAGAGAAGGAAGTGATGAAGGTAGAATTCAAGGACAAGTTGGCAATGGACGAGAATGAATTGGAGGTAGAGCAAAGTAAGGAGAAGATAGTTCCAAGTGTAGAGTTGGATTTAGTAGGAGTAGTCATTGAGGAGTTGAAGGTGATGTTGAGTACTGAGGCCAAGGGTAAGCTAGAAGCAATGAGGCTGCACAAGTTGAAATTGTTGGTGTAGGAAATGAAAAAAAAGAAGGCGGAAGATATAGACTTGAACAATCTTTTAATTGGTTTGAGAGATTGTATAGATAGAAAGATGCTGGAAGTAGGAGACAATATCTATCTTAGATTAGATTTAGTTAGATTGGATTTAGCTAGACTTTATAGTGAGATGAAGGTGAATAAGAAGTCCAAAGTAGTAGAGGTAGGAGTGCAAGTGTCTTTGAGTGAGTTACTTGAGACATTAAAGAAGAGAGGGTTACTTGATAAAGAAATCAATAGATTACTCATGACTTCAATTGTAGTTTAGAGTAGAAAAGTAGTAGAAATAGTGGAGGAAGTAGTAGCAATATTAGATAGACCCAAAGAAGGAGAAATAATTGTAGATACATTGGGTTTGTAAGCCAAAGTTGAGGTTGACATAAGATTGGAGTAGTAAAAGTTTTACAATTTGAAGAGGCAGATATGAAGAGGTGGTTTGTCACTTTGGATCTACATGTAAGGTAAGGCTATTGTAGAATGGTATTTTTTTAGTAACTATCAAGTGCAAAGCTTGTTTAAACAAAGAATTTGTAGTGTTTTGTTGTTTAGTTTCATATTTTTGAAGTTTAGTAAAGTGAAGTGTTGTAACTCAATGCTCATCATTTAAGCTTAATTTTGAGTATCAATCTTGTGTATGTGTTTGTGAATGTTTGGAGAAATTTGAAGGGCAAGTCAATGAGCTTGTTGGATGTTGATTCCACAACTCTGATTTCATTTTGTGAGTTTGATCTTGAGTGGATGGCAATCAAAGCAATGCCTTGATGGATTTTTGAGGAATTGAAGGTGTTGGTAGTATTCTACAATTGTGAGTGCAACATTGGATTGATGCAAAGCAACTTTGATCAAGGAAATTGTGCTTTCAATGGAGGGATGGAACACAATTATGAGGCAAAGTCATTTTGTAGTGAGGTAACTTTCTTTGGGAGAGTCTGAATCATCACAATCAAGATTGTTTGGAAAGATTTGAAGTATTGTGATTATGAGTGTGTAATTTGTGACAAGACTATGATCAATGCTTGTTACTCCTTTTGGGTGTGGTTTCTACTTAAGAGATTAAAGATGCAACCAAGAAGAATTTTTTGGTTATTATTTTACTTCATATTTGACCATTTTTGAATCATATCTCTATAAGAACAAACTTTACTTATTGATTACCACAAAAGTGATACTTTTTGGGTTGTCACATGATTTTTGGCACCACTTTTGGAGATACAAATCTTGGGAGTGGAAGAATACAAAGCCAAATCTTGCATTGAGTGTACAATCAATATGGATGTCTGCATTGAGAGAACAATGGGAGGAGAGGGCTTGTAAACAAACTTTGCAATATGAAGAAGAAGAACACCAAAAGAGCCCAACCACAAGTGAAGCATTAGAGAAAGAGGCATTGGATCTCCAGCTTCTTCATGAAGTTCAAGAAGCCTTGCAAGAGCTCAAACAAAAGAAATGCAAAGTTGGATAGTAGGGCTACTTTGCATCTCCAAATCCAAAGAAGAAGAAAGATGTAAGCATACAAACATATTTGTTGCAACCCAATACATTGACTTCCTTTAAAGCTATCAAAGGAGTCGGGTTTATAAAAGAATTCATTTGTGAAAAGACAGCACAAGTCTTGATAGAAGAAGAGTGTAAATATCTTGTCATACAATTCCTTGACTAGTTCTAAGGATCTAGAAGAGCACCCTAAAGGTGTTTATGTACTTTCTCCAACTTGGATTGAAGTCAATGTACCCACAAAAGAAGAACCTATCTACAAAGACCCATCTTTGAACTTGGTGAATTGGAACCCTTGTGCAGACCAAGAAGCACCATTACTAGCTAATATCTTGGGCCCATCAAGTTCAACACTACTGTAGCCTAATCGGTAGAGTTACAAAATGACTTTGTTGCCCATCATCCAACATACATACTAGAAGTACAAGGAGATAGAACAAGATGAAGACCCTAATGAATTCATCAAAGAATTCAAATTCATCCTCTTTGCCAACAAGGAGCATGACTCTGCTGATTGCCTGCACATTTTCTTGAGTCTATTCCAAAAGAAAGCTTGGAGCTAGTACATGCATGTGACCCAAAAGGGGTTCAAACTAGCCTACTTGGCAGACTTGAGAGACAACTTCTTGGAACAATTTTGGGAAGTTGATTACAATACAAGTGTCTATGTGGCACTCAATAATCTAGACCGGGGAAAAAATGAGAAGTTGAGAGACTACTATGACAGTTCATGGCATTATTGAACCAAGTGCCAAAGCAATCCAATGTGGTGGGTTACTTTGATGCCAAGCTATCACTTGGTTCCTTGCCAGATTATCACTAAGGATTTGAATCTTTGCCAAGGAGAGGAACATAACTTGCCTAGATTAGATGCTCAAACACATCACCCAATACAAGGCGGCCCACTCTCACTCTTTTGGTAATCAAAGAAATTGGGAGAAGGCAAGAAGCCCAGACAAAGAACTTCTCACAATACATCCTCTTCTTTGGCAAAATCCTCCACGTCTTCTAGTTCTTCTTTGGAATCAGAATAAGACTCAAAGCCAAGAAGAACACAAAGGCAAGAAGGAAACAAAGTATCAACACTCCCAACAAAGTTGTAAATAAAACCAACACTAAGCTGAAGACTCTTATAAAAGAGTTTGCGGATTTTAAAATCCAATGATTGGAGCAAAAGATTGCAAAAAGCTCCTTCATTTGGAAGACCAAATGTTTGGTGCATGATGTGTAGCAAATCAGGCCATGCTAATATGGAGTGTTTGACTCAAACTGTATTTCTAGTGCAGCAGATTGATTGGGTCCCAAGATGGGACCAAAATGAGGAAGACAAGGCAATATACCAAACCCAAGATATATAGCCTCAAGCGAGCATATCATACCAAGGTCAAAGGTATGGACCAAGGGAGTATAACACTAATACTCCTCAACAAAGACCACCGATGGGAGGCCAAAACAAGCCTCAAAATGTTACACTAGGGGCATGTTACAATTATGGCTCCATGGGCCATTGATCTCTAAATTGTCTTGAGCCGAGGTGTCAGATTAGGTATGTTTCACTATGTGGAAATTATAAAGGTTTGGACCATATAGGAAATCAATGTCCTCAACCACCCAACCCAGAACCGCCGGTATGTAAAAACTCCAATTGAGCAAGTTGTGCTTCAATCTAAAGGAGATACAAATGTAAATTGTATAACTCTTGAGGAAGAAAGAACTCAAGAAGGGAGTCCAACTTCAGAAGGAGAATGGCCAAACCTCAAAAGTTTTGAAAGTTGAGACATGCTTAGGAAAGAAGAAGCATGATCCCAAAGAAGTGAGTACTAATTCTTTGTCTTCATGAAAGGTGAAGAGGTTGTGCTCAAAAGCTATCCTTCTTGCAAAGGAGGAGAAAATTCTAGCCAAAACCAAAGCCAAGGCCTTGCAGAAGGAGATCCAAGAGGCAGTACAAATAACTTAAGAGATGAGTTTGTGTAATACTCCTAGGACAAGAGAAGAGAGAAAACACAGATTGCACACTCAAACATTCGATGCCCCAAGGGAGCACCTTCTCTTTATTATATAGACAAAGAGGATCTCCTCCAATGAAGCTCCACCATAGGATTAGGGACACAGATAGGTGACATGTCAGCAAGCTCCACCCTTGGATTACTTACTTGGATGGGTGACCTGTCTGGTCTAGGTCCTATCTGGTTGGTCAAACGAGCTTTGACCGGAGGGAATCTTTTAGGGAATCTTCCTGTAGGAATCTTAGAATCACATGAGTAAGGTACCATTCGAAAGCTCTCGACAAGACAAACCAAGGAGGAGGGAAGGCCAGCCTTTCCTCTGTTGGGGGGGGGGGAATCTGCACATTTTTGAGGCCTAATTATCCGTTTAGGCCTCCAAAATTGCCTTCAAAGATTTCAGGCATATTTCGGTTCCTACTCTATTAGTAGAAGTCCCCTTTTGGTGATACCTCTTTCTGATCTGTTTAGTCCATCATGTGTAACATCCTTCCAGATGTTACCAAACCAATTCTCACCTTTAAATCATATGTCTAGCTATTGGTTCTAAGGTTCTCAAGTCTATTTTGGTTTCTGCCCTATTAGTAGAAGTACTCTTTTGGTGATACTTCTATCTGATCTATTTTGACCATCATGTATAACATCATTCTAGATGTTACCAAACCAAATTTCACATCTAGATCATATGGCTAACCCTTGGTATTATAGTTTGGAGGAGGATACAAAGACAAAGCCCCCAATTTTTCAGGCTGGCATTTGATCCTATGTTAAGGATTTGATTCAAACCAAGGTGGGTAAATGCAAAAAATCCCAGGTCAAGACCACCAATATTCCGGTCACCATCTTGAAGTGACCCAAAGTCAAGTTGTAATGAGGAGAGATGTCTAACCTAAAGACCATGACAAAGAAGGTGAAGTTTGGAGGAGTACCCCAATATGATATTGTGGTAGATTTGGCATCTGTGCAAGCTAATGTCACATTCACGCAATTGTGGGAGGACAACAAGCTGTATAAGAAGCAACTGCATTTGGCCCTGAAGAAAGTAAGGACGATGATCAAAGAAGACTTGCCGGCCATCTATCATTTGAGCAAGAAGATTTGGGATCTCCCAAAGAAGATGTGGAGATCACGGGTTGCATGATCACATTGATACCCATTGATTTGGGTTTTGGTGTGAATGTCATGACAAAGGATACCACAAATTATTTGGGGTACCATATGTTTGAGCCAACACCCTAAATTCTTAAGTCTATGGACCAAACCAAGAGATGACCTTTGGGCATGTTGTCAAATATCATTATGATCATTGGAGGAGTGTCCTTCAAGTTGAATTACATTGTGTTGAGACCAATGACCAAAATTGGTTACCCATTGTTGATTGGAAGACCCTGGTTGTACAATGCCCAAGCTGTTGTAGATTGGCACCAATAGAAGTTGAGGTTCAAGGACATCTTGTCTGAAGACCAAGAAGAGGTGACTATGAGTTGGACAAAGGATCTCCACCTCAAGGAGACGACTTTGTTGGAGACAAAGATGAATCCAAAGATTTATTATCTTCATCTATCAAAGACTCCGATGAAGAGGTCCAAGTCAATTACTTGGAATGCTATGAGGTAAAGGTCAAAGATGAAGACCCATATGACATCACCTTGGGTGAACATGATTTGGAGGAAGGAGATTTGACTACTATTCAACTCAGGTTAAGCCAAGTCAGTCATGTTGAAGGAGTCATCAATCCCAATGAATGTCAAGACATTATCTTGTCCAAAGGCAAAATTTTGAAGACAATCACTTTGGAGGAGTTGGCCAGATACACTACCTTGTTTATTGAGTACTAGGATGTATTCAAGTGGTCTATTGATCAAATGAAATGAATTCTCATACAATTTAAGGAACATTGGATTGATCTTGTTGAAAGTGCCATTCCGGTTTGACAAAGATAGTATTGCCTAAACCTGAAGTACTTGCTCTTGGTGAAAGACAAGGTTGACAAGTGCTTGGTGGCCAAGATAATTTTCTAGTCTTGAGTAGTGATTTGGTTTCATCCATTGTCATTGTTCCAAAGAAGAAGATGGGAAGATTTGAGTGTGCTAAGATTTCCAAGAATTATATGCAATTATGAGGAAGGATCATCATCCCTTACCTTTTATCGATACAATTTTGGACCAAGTAACTAGTCATCCTTGCTGTAGTTTTCCCAATGGAATTTCATGCTATAATCAAGTATCCATTCAAGAAGAAGATAAGGATAAAACTACATTTACTACTGATTGGGGCACTTCTTTTAAAAATCAAATGCCCTTTAGTTTGTGTAATGCACCAGCTACTTTCCAATGGATGATGAATATGATCTTTAAAAAAAATTTGCAGAAATTTTTGGAATTCTTCATTGATGATTTTTGTGTGTTTGGACAAAGAGAATTATATTTGAATTACCTTCACCAAAATTTTGAAATGTATTGATTTGCCGACTTGTCATTACACCCAAAGAAATGTGTTTTTGCAATGAAATTCTTCAAGGGCATTGGGTCTAAAGTCAAGGTATTGAAGTTGATGTCAAGAAGGTGAAAGTCATCTCAGCTTTGGAATCACCTAAAAGCATTTAGGAGTTGAGTGCCTTCTTGGGACATGCTCAATACTACATATGCTTTGTGTCTAACTATGCGGTGTTTGTTGCACCATTAACAAGGTTCTAAAGAAGTCCAAAGACTATTTGTAGGAAGTAGAACAAGAAGAAGCTTTATAGGTGTTGAAGAAGAAACTAGTTGAAGCACAAGTTATGAGTGCCCCAAATTGGGATGTCCCTTTTCATGTGTATGTGGACACATCAATTGGAGTAGTCTTAAGTTAAAAAGACAAGAAGAAGAAAAACTATCCAATTTATTGTGCCAACCAATAGCTTTCAATTGCAAAAAATAATTATTCAATGATTGAAAGAGAAGCATTTGGGACAATGTATGATTGCAAGAAGTTTTGCCACTATTTATTGGGATACAAGTTTGTCTTCTATATGGACCATTAAGCTTTATAACATTTGGTAAAGAAGGAAAATTTGTCTAAGTGAATTGCAAGATGGATCTTGTTGCTATAAGATTTCACATACACTATACAAGTAAGGAAGGGAGCTTCACATTTGAATGTGGGCATACTATATAGGTTACAAACTCAAGACCAAGAATCGGAAGTTGACAATTGGTTCCCTAACAAAGAGTTGTATCATTTGATGGCAATGCAAAGTACAAGGTATGCAACCAAATATCACTATTTGCATACTTGCCAATGTCTTGAGGGATTGGACACAAAGTAAAGGGTAGTCTTCATTGGGAAAATGGGACCATACTAGCTAAAACACAACATATTGTTTAAAATGGGCAAAGATAGAGTACTTTAGAGGTGTTTGGAAGTATATGAATTTGGAGGTATAATCAAGTCCTTACATTGAAAAGCATTAGGAAGACATTATATCCTGAAGAATATAGTGAAGAAAATTCTTACGGTATGGCCTACCATGTATAAGGATACTCACACCTATATCCAAAGTTGTGATGCATGTCAAAGAATAAGAAAGCCAACGGCTACTTCCCAATGGCCTTTAAGACCAATTTTGCCATTGGCCCAATTTGAGAAATGCAGAATTGATTTTGTGGGTCCATTCAACTGGTGATCCATTCACAAGGAAGAGATACATCTTGGTTTGCACTGATGCTACCAAGATGGTTGAAGCCAAGGCAACTTGAAGAGATGATGTAGAAACTATTATAGAATTTTTCTTTTGAAACATCATTTCACGTTATGGATGTCCTCTGGAATTGGTTAGTGACCACATGGACTCATTTTTAGAACTCAATGGTGGAAGTTTTAACCAAATATTTCCATATTAAACATCTGAAGATGACTCCTTACAATCCAAAAGTGAATGGACTAACAAAGAAAGTGAATGGATTGTTATGCAAAATTTTGAACAAGCTTACTGTCAATTATGCCTACCATTGGGACATGAAGTTAATTTTAGCTTTATGGCATATTGAACCACCAAAAAGATTACCATCAAAAAAATTCCATATTTCTTGACATACAAATTGCATCCCATACTACTAATTGAATTTGAAGTACCAACATATTGGATCCTATGTGAGGAATGATTGTTAGAGGAAGAAAGTCAGGATCTTTGGATCCATCAACTAATGGAGTTAGAAGAGAAAAGAGATGATGCAATGTAAACCACAAAGGAAGTACAAGATCAGTGGAAAGTCAAACATGATAATTGAATAAATCCTATTGTTGTTTGTGAGGAAGACTTGGTACCGTTATATGACAATCTCCAAATATTTTTTCCAAGCAAGTTGCACTTAAGGTGGATGAGGCCATATCATGCGGTGCATGTTTATGAAAATGGTTCTATTCAACTTGTAGACCTGGAGGGCAATCCCTTTGCCACTCAAGTAAATGGGTGGAGAGTCAAAAAATCTTGGACCATGGACTTAAACTTGTATAAAGAACCCAAAGCCAATGTTCACAAGGGCACTCACATTTGAGGGAGGGGGTATGTGGTACCCACATTTTTCATTTTTAATGAGTTTTAAAGAAGAAGTGTGTTTTTAAAGCTGAAGGAAGGCTAAATGGGGAAGAAACAAGAAGAATCATTTGTTTAGCATAGACCCAAAGTCAACCTCGGGTCAGAGTCAAAAGGACTCAGGTCAGATGGATGGAAGCATAAAGCTGAAGATAGAGGACTTCATATCAGATTGCACAAACCAATCCAAAGAACCTATAATAACTTTTCCTCAGGTTCAGCCAATCAAGAAAGTATGTGTAAAGAAAGCAACTACCTCAAGATCAAGAAGACATTGAGAGTGATAAAAAATAGATATGCAAAATTGTTGTGTCAATTGAAGATTGAAGAATGAATAATCAACAAAAGACTATAAAATTGAGACATCATTGTGTGCATTCTGAAATGTCACAACAATATCCTATGCCTCTCAATAATTGTCCTAAAGGAGTTAGAATCTCAAGTTTCAGGGAGGATTTGATCTTTTAGAGACCAAGAGTGAGGAAACACACAATGGCCCCAAAGGAGAACAAGAAAAGTGTGGTGAGGGTCTTGAAATTTGTCAATTAGATGTAATGGCAAGGATCAAAGTCTTGAATAGACTTCATATTACATTTTTGGCTTGGAACTAGAATTTGAGCTTTCTAAGTTTCATGGCAAAAATTGCTACCATTAATTGCAAAGATGGGCCCAAGCATGAAGGGAAGAAAGGAAATCAAGCTCAATGGATTGAGTCAAATTGGAGATTAGTCTTGGGGAGAGAATTGGGATAAGTAGGGGAGTTACCTTTTATAGGAAGTGTGAGTCTTTAGAAGAAACTACCAAAGTGAAGAATTCTTTCAACAGACCTCATACCAAGAATAGGTACAAGGTAGATAGTTATAAGGACATAGTACAAAGAGCAATTGTCAGCATGATAATAGCCATGTTTAAGCCACAACTACTTATAAGCATCTATAAGCAAACCACCTATATAATGATGCAACAAGCATTGTTCTTCCAGCAAATGTTTGCAAGAAAGGCAGTAGATTGGACAAAGTGTTTGCACCAACATATTGGCCAAATGATTATTAATTAGAGAATAGATATGCCATCCCATTACTTCATACCCTTTGCATCTCCCTTCTAATTTGGATTAAACTTACTTAGGTCGAAGGAGAGAGGATGAATGGTGTCTCACTTTCACCTTGGCTTACAAAGAGAAGCACATGGAGATGAGCAGTATTATATTAATTGAGTTCAAGAAGGTGATGACTACTACTTCAAGGGCAATAAGGAGAGGTTAGTGTCAATGGAAATCCCCATGCCAAGAAAGAGAAGTAGACCCAAAGGAAGAATAACATCAAGACAACCATAGAAAATAAGAATGCAAAATCCAAAGCTAGTGCCAATAGAAGTGAAGGAACCATCTTTGGAGGAAGAATTGGAAGGAGAAACTAAGTCAAAGTGCAAAGACTTAGGAGTAGAAGAAGAGTTCACTCTATAGAGTGGAGAGTCCAAGAGTGAGAGTGAAGGAGAGCCTAAAGTTTAGCAATCAAGAAAAGAGTTTTTTGGAGAAGAAGAGCGGGAGTTTCACAAGGCAATTGAATAAATGAAGGAAGGAGATGGGCCTTTTTTGGAGTTTCCTACATTTTAGTTAGAAGAGGAACAAATGCAAGAAGGTGCCTTGGTATTTCTAAGGGCAAGAAGATCAAAAAGAAGTGCTCAAGCTATAGTTGCAGGTTTGAGCAAAGCCAAAGACAAAGAAGAGAGCTCATGATATGATATTGAAGGTACAAAGATCACATATTTGGAGTAAAGCACCTGCCAAAAAAGCACCTACCCAAGGCAAAGATGTGGGAGATGATGAAGGAAGATACATTGGAGTCGAGTATCTATCAAAGATCTTATGTCCTTTGTTGGTGTAGTTACAAAAGAAGAAAGTAGAGTTGAAGAATAAATATCCTAAAGTGAAGGATGAGTTAGAAGTGGTAAGGCATAGGAATGAAGAGACCTCAAAGTTGAGGAGTAAGCTAACCCAAGGAGAGGAGGAAGCCAAAGGACTTTAGATTGTAGTAGTTCTTCAGAATAAAAGCCTTGATACCTTGTAGGAGAACTTTGTGAGGCATAATGAAGAGCTAAAGGCGTAGAAGGCATTGTTCAAGATGATGAAGCATTAAGTTGATGATGCCAGAGTAGAAGTCATACACTCAAAGGTAATTGTGGCAATAATGAAGCAAGAGTTGGAGAGGTTGAGGAAGAACACAACATAGAAGGATCAAGCTTGGCAACAAGAGTTTGCAGATAGACATCAAGAGGAAGATCTATTGTGAGGGTTGATTGGAAGTGTAAAAGATCAATTAGTCTAATAAGTGGAAGAGAAGGAAGCACTAAAGGCAGAATTTGAGGATGAGGTGGAAATATACCAAAACAAATTGGAGGTAGAGCAAAGTAAGGAGAAGATAGTTCAAAGTGTGGAGTCGAATTCAATACAAGCAATCTTTGAGGAGTTGAAGGTGATGTTGAGTATCGAGGCCAAGGGTAAGTTAGAAGAGGTGAGGCTGCACAAGTTGAAATTGTTGGTACATGAAACAAGAAGAAGGAAGGCAAAGGATATCAACTTGAACAATCTTCTGATTTTTCTAAGAGATCATGTAGATAGAAAGATGTAGGAAGTATGAGACAATGTCTGTCTTGGATTGGATTTATTTAGACTTTATAGTGAGATGAAGGTGAATAAGAAGTCCAAAGTAGTAGAGGTAGGAATGTAAGTGTCTTTAGGTGAGTTACCTAGGACATTAGAGAAGAGTGGGTTAGCTAATAAAGAAATTGACAGATTATCCATGACTTTATTTGTAGTTTAGAGTAGAAAAGTAGTAGAAATAGTAGAGGAAGTAGTAGTATTAGATAGGCCCAAAGAAGGATAAGTAATTATAGATACATTGGGTTTGGAAGCCAAAGTTGAAGTTGACATTGGATTGGAGTAATAACAATTTTGAGATTTGAAGACACAGATAGGAAGAGGTGGTTTGTCATTTTGGATCTGCAAGTTGGTGAAGTTGTTGTAGAATGGTATTTTTGTTAGTAACTATCAAGTGCAAAGCGCATTTAAAGGAAGAATTTGAAGTTTTTTGTTGTTCAATATTCATATGTTTGAAGTTTAGTAAAGAAAGTGTTTTAACTTAGTGCTTGTCATTTTAGCTTAATTCCAAGTATAAATCCTATGTTTGTGAGTGTTTGGAGAAATTTGAAGTGCAAGTCAATGAGCTTGTTGGATGTTGGATTCCACAACTTTGATTTCATTTTGTGTGTTTGATCTTGAGTGGATGGCAATCAAAGCAATGCCTTGATGGATCTATGAGGAACTATAGTATTGGTAGCATTCTGCAATTATGAGTGCAATTATGAGTGCAAAGCAACTTTGACCAAGGAATTTGTGCCTTCAATAGAGGGGTGGAACACAATTTTGAGGTTAAGTTCTTTTGTAGTGAAATAGCCTTCTTTGGGAGAGTCTGAATCATCACAATCAAGATTGTTTGGAAGATTTGAAGTATTGTGATTATGAGTGTGTAATTTGTGATGAGACTGCAATTAGTGCTTGTTACTCTCTTTTGGGTATGATTTGTACCTAAGAGATTAAAGATGAAACAAAGAAGAATTGTTTGGTTACTATTTTACTTTGTATTTGACCACTTCTTAATCGTATCTTTAAGGGAATGAATTGTACTTATTGATTACCAAAAAAGTGATACTTGTTGGGTTGTCATAGATATTCTCCTATAAAAAGTGCTACCTTTTTAGATAATGACTCAATCCTCTTTCTCAGACCACTACATAATTCTATTTTTTTCATTCTCATCCTTCTCTAGATCCATCCCCAACCTTATTGCAATAGAGGAAGATAAGAAATTCTTTGTATCAATATTTTCACTTGATTGCCTTATAGGACTCCATCCACAACAACCAATCGTGAGTTTATCTTTCTCAGCCTTTATGCATTCATCTTCTTCCTCCCCTTGCCTTTTCTCTTCTCTATTGAGCCAATAAGGCCGTGAGGTATATTTACTAGTGATCTTTGTTTTTGATGTGAACTCTGCATCCTCCTCTTCTATCCATCTCTCCATGTTGTTCAAAGATTGTTTGTATAGAGGTTATGGGCCTCTAAGAAGACAAGCATAAAAATTGATGGTTATGTGCTCAACTTGGCTGTAATTGTAACAAAAGTATTGTTTTTCTTGAGTCCTTCCCCTCATGGGACTCCATCCCTCCTTTCTTTGACCCATCTCTATTCTCCTTGGAGCAATCGTGCTCCTTGGTCTCAGAACCAAATGTTGCCCAATTATATAAGAATTGATCTACCAAAATGTGGTATTTCAACCTAATAATGTTGAGCAACACTATCACTTCACCTCCTCCAAGCGTCCTTGCTATTCTTTGAGCACAAGCAATGGCTTCAGAATAAAGTGAGTGTTTTGTACCATTACTTCTTGGCAAACTTTCTCTTTAAACCCTTGTTTGAAATTGTCCAGAGCTTTGCTAGATTTATATTGGTGATTGCAACTTGTAGATCAAGAAATGTCTCCCATGTACTCTTGTATGTTATTCTTTTGCTTCAATTCCCATTTTTGGGTTTGGGCCATCTACATGGAACCCACAGATTGGAAATTCTTTAATAACTCTTCTCACATTGTTGTCCAAGTGACATCTCTTCTTGTGCCAACATTGATCATTCCTAAGCATTGTACCATGTGAGGGCTTTATTGGTCAAGTAGCCATATGCAAACATGCATATAGAATGATTGGTGATCTCAATTGTGAATAATCAAAAGTATTGGTTTATTCTTAAGATTCAATTTTCCACTACTTCCAAGGAACATTGGTCCTTGTAAGGCTTGATGTTGCATATCTTCTTCATTTGTAGTAACAATGTGACTTTATTGTTGATTGGGATTGATGTCATTGGCATGAGTGACTCTCCAAGTACTTTGGCCATTGGTATTGGATTTGAAACCATTCTTCTTCTTGCATTGCTTGATCATTCTTGAAGGTATATACTTGACTTTGCAAAGTCTCTATGGTCATCTTGATCTCCCAAAACTTGTTCAGCATTCTTTACACTCCTAGTATCAAATCTTACAACTATGTATCCATGATTCTTACACACGGCTAATGCTAAATTGCTACTTCCTACTTCAATAAAGGGTTAATATATATGATCACTTGAGAGGGAGCACATACTATTGAGATTACCATTGGGACTCCAAAAGCTGTCACTCATTGATAATATTGTGGACTATGAAGTCCCTAAATATCACTTTTGGTCTAACCACAAAATGAATTTCTATTTTAGTGTTGAATGGGAGAAGATTGGGTATATTCAAATCCATTGCATCATAACAGAATGTAGATTGTAAAATCCCACTCTCTATCATATATCACTATAACTAGAATCATTGGATTTGGTGAATTCATCATTATATACATGAACTTTACTCCAAAATGGTAAACAAGATATACTCCTACTTGCTCATGTTGTATGTATATAATCTTGATATGGAATGGATTCAAGAACAAAAAGAGGAGTGCAATAAATTTTCCTCCACAAGCCTCCATCACATCCTCTCTCTAAACACTCCTAATCTATTGATTGCATTACGGTTTCTCCCCTTGAAATTACTCAATCTTAGTAGCCCATGTTCTTCCAAGAGGGGTGATCCACTCTCTTGGATTAAAACCCAAACTCTAATACCATTATAATGTTCCAAAGATAAGAGAACTCCCAAGAGAAACACAAGAGAAGAAATGCAATGCTTCAACTCTTAATCCTTCGATGCCCTAGAGGAGCCCCTTGTCTTTAGCAATAGCACTTGGCCTCTTGATCTTTGGCCACCATAGGGCATATCACATACTTGGAGTAGATGGCTATATGGAATTAGAGGAATCTAATTGCCAACTAGGGGGCAATTGTGACTCTTTAGAGTTCATGTATGACTTATATGTGATTTGTGCTTCTATAGTGTATGATGTTGACAATGATCTATATATTATACACAACAATGTTCTCAAAATTAGTTGTAAGTTTTTAATACATTTCTTAACTCTACCTTATTAAAGGAAGTCTATTTTTAGTTATTATTTTATTCACTTGACTTAGATAATCAAGTATAACATCTCAAAAGATATTACTAATTTTCAGTTTGTGCTAATTTTTCTAATTAATAATCACATTAGATGATGTTTCTTTGAATGTTCCAATACTTTGTGGACCTTCCTACTTGCATACTTTGCATATCTTATGTGCAATAAAGTAGATTTCTCATATGGACATTGTTGTGTTTTAGCGCCATTCTACCTCTTTTGTTTCATCCTTGTACGGCTTGATGGGTCTTCAATCCTTAGTGTTTTCTATGCAATTACCTCTTTCTCATCTATTAATTTAAATTACTTCCTCTTATAACTTTACTTTATTTTGGTGCAGCAAATTAATCGTAGAAGAAAGACTCCAATACTTATTTTTCTCTTTGAAATGGTAATTAGGCTATGTATTCTTTTTTAAAGTATGATAAAGGAAATTGATATCTTGGCAATCTCAAGACATCTGCCATATACAAAGATTATGGGATGGCAAGATATTAGTGAATAACAAAGATTATGGGATGGCAAGGTATTAGTAAATAACAGCACTAGTAAAATCAAGATAATTTGGAAATTACAAAAGAAAGTGCAACTTTCATCTTTCTTCTTATGTGCCTAATTTTGAAAGGGAGATGATTTTTTTACTCTGAATATCCACTTTAGCTAACAAGTGCAACAAAAGAATGTTATTTTTGTCATGGTAAAATGGAACGTGCTATCTAATACGCAACAATCTAATTAAGCTCATTCATTCATTTTTCTTTGACCTTCGCGAGTTGAAAATCTAAGTAATGGTTTGATTTTTTGCTTGCAAAGTGATAAATTGTTCTAGTCAAGGGTTTGATATTGAGTGTCTTTACATCCTCTTAGATAACATATCAAAGTATTGTGTGAGTGGTAATTAAATATTATGAGTATTTTAAGTATATTGAATCATCATATTTTAAATTAGGTACCTATTACCGATATACATATCATAGTTATCAATTCTATCATTTCATTTGATATTAATTTAGTCAAAATTTGAAATCCAATATCTAAAAGAATAAATTTATAGTATACAAATTAAATTAAAATTTTTGTATAAAGAGTGATAATAATATGCACAATGCTAATTCAAATATGATCTATTAAGATTAAGTCATTAATAAATATACCAAATATAATCTCTAAATCTTGCAAGAGTAAAGATAGTCAAGACAAGCTTATATATATACTCAAGAGAATTCTTCGTGTTATTGGTTCTATATAGTTTTGCTTATGTATTTGAAAAAATTCACACATACCTAGAAATGATAAGAATGAAATTGACTATTCATACTTGCTATGATATAAATGATAAAAATTTTACAAGAAAATTGTCATACGTATATACATTCCTACATTCTTACATGCATATACATACATATCTTACACATATACATTGTTGTCAACATCATATACTATAGAAGCACAACTCACATGTAAACTCTAAAGTGTCACAATAATTAATTTGTTCTTTCATTCAAATCACACTCAAATCGGACATGTACTTAATCCTTCACTCAACAATTTACAAACAACTATACACTAACTATAATCAAGCCACACTCACTCTAGCTAAGAGACTCCAAGTGACACTTGTCGGTCTTTGTACACCATAGCCAAGAACTCAAAGGCTCAATATCAAAGAAGTGAGCTCTGTGGAGTTGCACTTTGAAGGTATACTTGACCTAGGTCTCCATCCCTCATGACCTAGGTCTCTTACTTGACCTAGGTCTCCATCCCTCATGGCACTATTGATGGCACATCTCACAGTGCAAACTTTCCAAGTGATGATAGGTCTCACCATGTGATCAATAACACTAACATAAAATTGGACCGTCAATAAGTAGTCCATGAGTAACTACCAAAAAATCTATGACTACAAACACTACTACTCCAACATCCAAGTAATCCAGCTTGGACACTACAAATATCATGACAAAATATACTCATATAATGCCTACCAATACTACGCATATGCTTTGTTATGATGTCTATTTCTAATTTACACTTTCAAGATGTATGATTTAAATTGAAAATGACATAGATAAAAGTACTTACCTTGGTATATTTTGTTCTTAATTTGCACAACATAATAGCTAATAAGGATTAAAAGTAGAACATATCAAGTATTAATATTTTGAAGGTTCTATTTTTGCTTGAATTGGTTAGAAACTAGAGATTACTATCTTCGTATAACATGCACTAAATGTATGTTTAATGTTTCTTTTACTTGATTGTTCACTTCTAGAGTTGACTACCACCTATATGACATGAGTTAAGAGTTAGATAGACCACATCATGTTATAAAATTTTGCTTAGCTCTAAAATACCACCTATCTAGGTAGTATTTTAGAGCTAAACAAAATTCCCCATTTGTTTTTCATTGATATTTTTTCCAATATATTACATCATTAACTCCTGACTTGAAGAATTTACGATCTCAAAAAATCAAAACTATATTTAATTTAACAGTTTAATAGAATAAATTTTGCATTGATTTTGGTTGTAAAGTATTAGTATCTTATTGACCACTCTAGCAATCTTTCATTGATTCCACTGGGGAAATTTTTGAACCTTTTAATTTATGAAATTCTTTTAGGCTAGACTGGAATTCCACACTAAAAAAATGATTCATAGTTCTTGGTTTAGTGGGATTGAATTATAAACACATGCTTTCGATGCTTTAGACACATGCATTAAATTGTGAACCCCTTGTTGTCGAATAGACAATCCATCTGTTCTCATTAATTATGCGAAAACTCAAAGATACCATCTTATATATAAATACAATTTGAGAAAACTGAAAAGTAGGAAACGAGGCTTTGTTTGCATTTAACCAAATTAAAAGAAATATGTCCCGTTTTGTTTTGTTTTGTTTTCTTCAGACTGTGCAGTGTAAAAGAGCAAAATGTAACAAGTGACTGTGCTATTCATACTTACTTATAAAATCATAAACTGTAACGTACATTTGTGAATAACTAGTTGATGTTGATGCAAATGGTTTTGTCTTATGGATAAATAAATGAGTTAGGGAAGTGCATGTGCCTCCTTGGTTTAGGTAAGATATATATTCTTGGAATTTGCCTATAATTAAATTTGATTAAGCTTGACAAACCATATTATACATTATAGCTTCATATCTGTCATTTGAGATTTTTTTCGACAAAGTAGTTAAGAAACCTAAACAGAGTTGATTATAATAAAAATCGTTAAACATATTAGCATATAAAGATGTCAAAGTTTACTTGTCTAGAGATAATTCTAAGATGTTTAGGGTTTAGGGTTTAGATGTATTCCAAGTACATATATTAGTCTATATAGATATCAAAGTTCCAGACTAATTCAGTTGAGAAACCTAAAAAAATTCACTCTAATAAAAATCATTACATATAAAAATGTCAAACTTCCCGACGAAATCAGTTGAGAAACCTAAAGGAGTTGATTATAATAAAAATCATTGAGCATATTAGTATATAAGGATTTCACGGTATACTTGTCTAGGAATAAATTGGCTATTAACAGGAAGATGGTAAAAGTATTCTAAATTAACATTACGACTCGTCCCGAACGTATTGTCACCCATTTGAATATGAAATCTGCACCATAACACTTACTTGAATGCATTGCAGAAGATAATAAATTGCCGAATTCAATAACCTTTGTTTTCTCTAATACAGTAACTTAATTACGAGTTGAAATGACTTGTTTGTTGCACTCCGGTAATTAATTTGTCCTGGAGTGATCCGGTCTCTCTGAACACTCTTGTTTCACCGCCAGTATCTCTCCTCTTTGTCCGTTGACAGGTTTTAAATTTGAGCCTTGGGCGGGAAACAGCGTACTGAACTTCAGCATCAGCGGCCAGAGGAATGAAACTCAGTGAAACCGATGAGAGAAGTGAAGTGGCGAGAATCATCGATCTATGAAGATGGGAGAGGGGTCTGGAAATTTTGAAGAAATTTTCTTGGGGTCTCAGTAATTTCCCCGATATTTGAAACGGGTGATGGAGTAGGCAGTAACGATCACCGTCGGACGACAGTGTGAATCAAAATCATCGGAGGAAGAGGTCTGTCTCGGGTGAGGTTTGAGGTCGTCGCATTGCCGAGGTGGATGAGAAATCATGTGAAATTGCAAATTTGGACCTTTGCTGAACTGTGGTGTAGAGAAAGAGAGAGAGAGAGGAAGAAGTAAGTGGATTTACAAAGAGTAATCGCTTGAGAAATCGGGGCCATCAAGAATAATTCATCTGAAATGGACGACGAGGAGTATGGGGGTCATGGGATGGAACAGACTGGGGTAAACGGGCAGAATAAGAGTCCGGGAGGGTGCGATTCTCCAAACAATGTTCAGAGCACCACACCAGCGAGGAATAAGACGCCGCTGAGATCTCTGTTGCTGTCACCCGGGCTCAGATTATTGAGCCCCAACAATGATGAAGAAGAGAGAGCAATGGCCCGAGCCGCAAGAGCCAGAGCACAACGACGATCTCTTGGATTCGATTTGGAGGGGCCGGGGTCCGGGACTCCCGTCGTTGCTTCCGAAGTAGATAATATACTTAGTCATGATGCCTTGACAAACTTGCTTCAGAATTGTCTGAAACTATCAGCTGCAAATGTAAGCAAGAGCATT
The DNA here is from genome assembly GCA_948567375.1 of Lunularia cruciata. Classification (NCBI taxonomy): domain Eukaryota; kingdom Viridiplantae; phylum Streptophyta; class Marchantiopsida; order Lunulariales; family Lunulariaceae; genus Lunularia; species Lunularia cruciata. The sequence continues at coordinate 48,600,590 of OX419755.1, read as the reverse complement.
TCTGCCATGGAAAGTTTTGATGTCTCGTGCATAACGTCAAATTGTAACACTTGGAATGTTTTCTCAGACTCGCAAGTTATAGCAGTAATTGAGAGACTGACCAATTGATGCAATTTTGTACACTACATAATGCAAATTTGTGTATGAAATTCATCAAAGATGATGTCCTTGAGATCAGGGCATCTAGTGTGGCGCTCTGGGTAAAAACGAAGGGGCATTATGTCTGATAATTTGCTGGTTTCTGTCTTTCAATGATGGATATCTCGCAGAAAATAAATCAAGGAAATACTTGGGATCTGAAACTTATAGATCATCTCAGCGACTTGGTGAAAAATGACACTGAGGATGAAGGTCGAACCAACTTTCAAATGGTAGGTTTGCTTGGTGTCAGGCCGAAACGTCGTCTTTACTACCCAGCATTTTTAAAGCTTGAGAGTCGCGTACGACCTGGCCTCCCCACGATCCTTTTTGTGGGTACTTTTTACTGCATCTTTTTCGACTGATGGCAGAATTAATCATTTTGGAACATCTTTCCGCCCATCCAGGCAAGCTGCACTCTGGAAACTGGAGTGAAAATATACTCGTACAGAGTGGACTCTGTGCATTCCGAGGCTTATAAACTGATGGGTGGCCTCAGCCGCAATGCAAACGAAGCTTCAAGAACAGAGGGTCAGTTGTTGATACATTGCATTATGCGTGTTGGATGGTTCCGTCTTATCTGGACATGGGCTGTGCTTGAGTGAAGCACATTAGTGTTCGAACTTCCAGAGTTTGGTAACTGGGCGTTCTGCAAGTGAAGCTACGCAGCCTGGGAAGTATCAGTGACATAATTTGTTTTAACATTCTCTAGTGATTCCTATCATGGTTTTCATCAGCCAGGACGGCAGCCCACGAGGAGGGTGAGGATAACCAGGAATCCAGTGCGAAGGCTGCTGGGCCAAGAAAGGTGTGTTACAGTCAGGTGTATCCTGCTTCTTGCTAGGAACGACACCAAATACTCTCACATCTTTGTCAAGAAATTCTTTTTTTCTCGTTGGTTTGTCCATTTTAGAGCTAGATAGGTTGTACAGGCAGTCAAAAGCATATAATTCCTTTTGGAGAAAACGATGCTGATGTCCACATTCTACATTTGTAGTCAGGCACAACCCTGGAGTCATCGTACGAAGCTTTGAACGTCAAAAAACTTGATGGTAGGGTAGCCGTTCTTCTAATCCACACAGTTCTTTATTCTTGCATGAAGTTTCCGATAGTGATAACCGCTTTTATTATCCATTATCTGGAGAGATGAGTATTTGGCTAAAATGATAAAACTCTTCGCAGTTGCCTTTAACGTGGATCCTCTGTTCCATCAAACATCGGCTCAGTTTGACGAAGGTGGAGCCCGTGGCCTTCTTTTGAATAACCTGAGTGTGTATCGAGCCTGTGAAATCGTTTTTGATTCACACGAAGTGCCTGAGCAAAGTATGAAAGCTCAGGCTGCGGCTGATGCCATCGAACAACGCACCTCTTTCCTTGATCTTTCTTTTATGAAAGGTAAGCCAAAACGAGACATTTACCTGAAATTGGCCAGACTTTTAAGGGCACGGACATAATATGGCTTAGTTATTGAAAGGTTGTCTGCTGAGAAACTGTAGGTTAGACATGTACGACTTTCGTTCTCCACTGCGGGAACAGAATCTGTTTTGTTATGAGAGAAGGTAAAGAGACAATTCTGCATGCTTCAAAGTTGAGAGATGCTTATCTTCAAAATACACTCTGGGTGGTTGCCGTGTATGCAACTCAACAACGAGCTCTCTCTGCAAGACTGACGTTCTCTCTTTATATGTGCCTTGACAGAAAGCATTGACCAGATGATGACCGTGCTGTCGAAAGAGACCGAGATGACCCCCAGTTTGAAAGGGATTCTTAAACTAATTGATGATCCCTTGCGAGCAGCGGCTGAAGCTGAACAGGCCCAATGCAACTCAGGAAGTGGGACACTTGAGCATACCTATTCTGTCAGGTAAAAGCGTGCACTGACTCTGAAGTTGGGTCACTTTCGTTCTTTGCCTGCTACTTCCTGTCGATCCGTTTGCACTGTTCTGTTCAGGCCATCCTCTTAACACTGCAGCGTTTATGCAGATCATGCTTCGACACTAGAGAAGATGGGGCTACTCCTGATGATCCTGGTCAAGTGGACGACCATTTAGACGATACGTTCGAGGAGCGTTATCCGAGCGGTGAAGGGTTTGCGGGGGCTAGTCCTAACGCCGGGACTTGGGGAAATAGTGCTGTTGGACCAGAATACGAAGCTCAAGAGCAGGAGGTATGCCAATTTCTATCAAGCTTGGGAGAGATCTGAACTGGTTTATTTTCGGCAATCATCAACAACAGGAAGTTATCAGAAGTCCTTCGATCGGCTTCTGCTCCCATTTCTCAAAATATGGACCCTTGATGTATATAGCACTCATTGAGCCTTCGAACACAAACTCGATACGAGGGTTACTGGCATTTGCCCTGCTACTTCGGCACTGATGAAGTCGTTAGTGCTTTCGTGATTACTACGACCGTTTGACTGCTTCCTTCTAGTGTTGAGTGTTTTAAGACTCATGCGCTCATAGAGAATGCTTTGATATACACTATGCAGTCCTGTCACGCTCTGCTCTAACCCAGCCAAGATATAATCCACTAGTCCCACACTTCGCTTCACCCCAGTCATCCTCCACTAAAGCTATGTTTTCCTACTCGCCCTATGCTTTTCTTTTGCTCCCGAATAACGGATTCCTACTTGCTCAATGATTCTCCTCTGCTTCAAATTTCAGATGCTTCCTCTGTTTCTGGTCCAGAAGGTTGTCTTCAGGCTCTTACATGATGCACATTAGTTCACCGCAGGTGCTACTTATGAAGTGTATTGATTTCCTTTCCTGCTTTCTATTAATTCCGCTTAGCTTCCGGTGTGTACTTCCTTGTTTAGATTACCTTCAATTCCATTTGCATGCGTTCATGCTTGCATTTCATTGCTTCCATATGCATGTTCTCGGTTCGTATCGGTTCCCTTCTAAGTGGGTTCTGGATCTCCTGTTCTTCGAACGGCTTCTGCTCCCATTACTCCTACATGGATCCTAGTTGTAGTACGTGGGATTGGATTTAGTAAAATTTTATGGGCCTACTTGTAATATGGGGGACTGAATTGTAGAGTGTGTCTTCGCTTGCAGTATATGGACGACGGCGAAGTAGATGGACCTTGTGGCGAGGACCAACAAGAAGATCCTCTAGGCTGGTTAACTGGGGTTGATGGCATAACAGGAAAGCGTAATGACTGGGCAGGGCCTGGTCACTGGAAATATGCCAAGCCCAAAAGTAAGTTTTATTATGCGAGTGCCGGGTCTGATTGCCAGCGTGTCTCGTCAGGTAGAGAGAATGAAGCTGGATATGAACTGTGTCAATACCCAAAGTTGCAATGCAGAGACCATTAACAATTAAACTCTGATCTGGCGTTGTAGGTATTACACAGGCTTCTACAGCGGACAGTCAAGAGGTTCCGAAGAACAAGCGAAAAAAGAAAGAGCCTTTTCGTATAGATTTTGAAAATTTACCTGAGGTAGATCGATCTGCCTTCGATCCTAACAAAAATCCGCGCACGTCTCTCTTGCCGCAAAGTATCGCACCGGCAAGTGTTCTGCTTCCAGAAGATTATCACTTCGAGACGGCTAGTCTCCTGAAGTTCTTTCTGAGACCTTCAACTTTGGTATGTATTCATACACTTCAGCAAAAGTAACTTCAGGGTATAGAACTCTAGATGTAAAAGTATAAAACTGTAGATAAGTTTTATACCTCTAAACGAACTGCCTCCATCTGCTTGGTTTCCTGCATAGACGTTAACAATTGGACAGGGTAACTAGACGTTTGTAGAAACCTTCCTAGGGATGCTGCTTGTGCAGCGCCACAGGACATATTTTTATCATGAAAATAAATACCTTGGTAATATCTTGATGTCTTGCATTCACCCCGCTAGTGTGGTTATTTCCCTGATTGGGTGTGACCGCTGATTTATTCTTGTAAGACATCTCGTATTTGACTTGGCTACTCCGGTGCGCTCTGCTATGTTGTCGCAGTGCTTCCGGAGAAGGACAAAATATAATCCAGGTAAGAGTTGCTCCATTTGTTGGGTTCCTCGCAATTGCCTCCGCCAAATTTGTATCAAGACTTTCAGCGCAAGTACCGGCATTTTGAACCGCGTGCTAGATCAGACCATGTCTACTCTATGGTTGTATGTAATTTTCACATGAATATTCAGGGGATGCTCGGGGCCTTTGGAGCCTTGGTGCACTGTAAAGTGTTCTATTAATCAGCTGTTTAGGCACTTGTGTTCTGACTTTGAATCCACTGGCCAATGTCCACAGGAGGCGGTACGGGCGGAGAACCAGACTTCACAACTTTGATAACCGAATCAAGGTGGGACGACGATGGAAAAGACGACGCAAATGCCTGGGCAGATGTAGATGCTGTGAGTGATGTGGATGATGCATTTGATCTCGTTATCCAACCAAGAAAGATTCAAAAGGTTGATGTGAAGTACGATAAGCATGCCAAGCAAGTCGACGTCCGAGTTCTGAAGCAAGTGCTCTGGCAGCAACTACAACACGGCTCTGCAACACATGAAGAGGTATCGATAGATGGAGATCACACTCCTGTTTGTAGCTTTTTGATGACTTTTTAGCCAGAACATATTTAGGACTGGCCAAGAACTGTACAGTGATAATTCATGCTATAGCGGTAAGACATTCAGACTTCAGTGGAGTTCAATGGCAAGCATGGTCTCTCATGTAAATTGAGAGATCAAGCGCCTGTAACTTAGATGTCACAATGGAGCAAGTCCGATGTTCGCGACAAATACTTTCCTTTTTTCTAATCTGCGAGGGTTTTGGCACAGGATGAGGAAGGAGAGACTGGTGGAAGTGGACTGTCATTCCAGGACATTCTGAAGCACATACCCGAGGACTGTCCGGCTGCCGCCCCACAAGATATCTCAGTGCATTTGTGTTTTATATGTCTTCTTCATCTGGCAAATGAAAGAAACCTCAGACTGCAGGACTGCCCAAGCATGGATGATCTTCGTATTTACAACATCCATGAACAACACTAGGTAGTGTGGCCCATTTCCTGCTGCTTGTCCAACGAATTAGCTAATCCAACAGCTCCGGCCACAACTCCGATGAAACAATCTAGCTGCTGTACATATATCTTCATGAGTGCCTAAAAGATGAGCTTGACGGTCTGGTATCCCCGCCAAGTTGTGGCAGTGCTAGGGATTCACGTTAGTTGTCAGTCCTGCTACATGGAACCACAAAGAGGAGAAGTTTGGGAGCCAAGTCTCCTTGGCTAAGATATTACCCTTGGAGGTCGGTCGAATGATAATGTTTACAGTACGATATACGCTGGAAAACCCATCTCAATAGAATGGAAGTGGGATATGCCTATCTTCTCCTCTGTCCATTATTTATTTCCTGAGAGCCCTTGCATTTCGGGAACGAAGCTCTTTATTATCTTTTGGTATACCGAAGGATTGATTTGAGTCGACTTGATTTGATGATCTGGAGAATAGAGTTTCATACTGAAACGAGTATTCTTACGGACTTGACGTGGTCCAGGTTCCCAGTAAACGAAGTATTGGGATAAAACTGATTAGAATTACGGGTTTCTGAGTCAACTACTGATTCGGCAGAGTTGCCGAATCAGTGACTCGTTTGATAACCGAGTCTTCATGTTCTGGCGGCTTTGTTGCGGGACAGAGAATATGGTTCAGCAGCTTCACGCACGATAAGAAGACGGAGTGAAGATTTGGTAACTTGACGTTTAGTTAAGACACATGGGATTCCAGCTATGTCAGACGCAGTACCGGTGAAACGAAAGACCTTCCCATTTTTTCCGTGCTTGAGCAATGCCAGGTTGTTGTTTCGTTGAATCAAGTAGCGTATTAGCGTGAACATCTGTGAAAACTTCTCACTGCCACTAACATTCAGCAGTGCCCTGTCCTCACAAGTAGAGCAATTCACGATTCCGTCCAATGCCTGCTCAGTCCTCAGTCCTCATGTACTCTTGAAATAACAATATCCCTACCGAGACCGCTTAGTCATAGGGACCAAGACCAATGTGAGCCAGTGTGGTCGGGATTCATGTCGGCGGTACGCCGTGGTCTTTATTACGGACTTGATGTTCGTCTTTCTTCCCCACAGCGCCAGAGCCAGGAAAGGACAGAAGCATGAGCGCTCTACTCAAGTTACAGAATATGGGCACCGGATCTCTCTTGTCCATAATCTCCTAAATCCGGTTCACGGCGTACACTTTCATGCTTCTCATCTCTTCTCGCCAAAACTGTAGTTGTGAGTAATCGGACATTTTACTCCGTGACTAGAAAATACTGTTTATGTACCTTGAGTAGAGCACTCATGAGAGATCCGGTGCCCTAAATTCTGTACCTTGAAGTTATCCGGTATGGCATTTTCACATCACGTAAATTACTGGTGATTTTGGAAAGTTTATGGGATGAAGAGAATGTGAGGGTATGTAAGATCCCGTGCCCTAAATTTTTTAGGGGCGGTACTAAACGTAGTGTTTAAAGGGGGAGTCATGTGGTACCCAAATATCAATTCCTCAGTGATTAATTATTGTTGGGACCTGTCCTTTGGATAATGATGATATGGTAGACCTTGGACAGTGAACTTGATTGTAATTGAGTTTGCTGCCAAGAAACGATTTGAAGTGGAATGAGCTTGATTGGAAATGAGTTTGGGTTGGAATGGGTGAGAATGAGTTCACTAAAGGGAATTTTTAGAATTGGAACAAGATAGCTAGTCACATAGAGAGAAATCCGATTAGAAGTGATTTGGAGTGGGATGCAAGATGTAAGATGAATACTTGGTGCACCGCATATAGGGGGAGAGATGAGTACTCGGAGTGCATAGATGAGTCTAGGGAATGGAATTTTGAGTTTGAACTTGAGCAATTGAAACAAATTGGAGCCAGAGTTGGTAGGGGTGAGATATTCAATTACATAGCCTAATGAAACTCCAAAAAGAAACAAAGATTGTTCATGGATTCTGGTTACATTGGCTTGTGAAACTCCTAAAAGAAAGAGTTCGTTGATGAGTCTCACTTACATTGCCTCGTGAAACTCCAAGTACAAAGAGAGTTTGTTGCATGATTGGAGAGTCACAAAGTTCGGTAACACTCTTCATGTTTGAAATTCGGTAATACTTTCCTAAAAATTCCAATTCTAAATTTGAGTTGAATTTTTCTTTTTTGTGAGTAAGAGTAGAGGAGACAGTTAGTGTGTTTCATATCTTCCATGTCCATAGGAATAATGTTTGAAAATTGTGTAATACTCTCCTAAATGTTTTAGTTCTAGATTTGAGTTGAATCTATCTCTTTGTGAGTTGGAGTAGAGGAGTAGATCTGTGGTTTTTCTTATGGTCCATGTCCATAGGAATGAGAGTTTTATAAACAAAGCCATGTGGATTAGTTAGTAGGAGTCACTCACATAGTAGAGGTTGAGGAAAAAATGATGGGTTGTGTCATTAGGAGGAGTCACACCTAGTAGGGGTTGAGAAGGAAAACCAATAGGTTCTCTCTAGTTAGAAAAAGGCATGCATAAGAGTTGTAATTTTTTTTCTAAAACCAGAGTAGTAGTTGAGGAAAAAGATTGGAGCCTCTTGGGTCCTCTTGTTAGTAGGAGTCATATAAAGAAAAGAGATTTGAGGTTGTAGACCTTTTCAGATCTTTGATCTTTGCAAATGTTTGCTAATGTATAAAGGAACCAAGGAGATGAGAAGATGTGCATCTCCAAATAATGTAATGCCTATGGGAGCACATGCTCGTAAGAGATATTGAGCTTGGTGTTTGTAGTAATTATTGGTGTTTGTTGTTGGGGATTTTCAATATGCCCCAACCTAGTACTTGGCAAGAGTTTGACAAATGACATAAAAAGGGGTATGCAAAGTGAGATTGAACTTGATTTTGACAATGCAGTTTAGAGATTTTGATGATATGGATGTCATGTATATATACATCAATACACAACATCTATAGTTATTAACATCATACACTATAGAAACACAACTCATATAGAAATCTTACATACTCTAAAATGCCACAATAATTTGTTGATCTCAAACTCAACTTGAATAAAAAATCAGTCAAAATCTACTCAATCTTACCAAGAAACAAGCTATGATTATACTATCAAGTCACACTCACTCTAGCTAAGAGACTTCAAGTGAAACTCATTGGCCTTTGTCCACCATAGCCAAGAACTTGAAGACTCAATATCAAGAGGAGAACTCTCTAGGGCTGCACTTTGAAGTATATCCCTTAGACTCAACCTAACACTCCAACCCTAACGGCATTGCTAATGGTGCAGTTGATGATAGCACCAATGGCATGATCAATACTCCTAACAAAAAATTTGGCCGCCATTAAGTAGTCTCTAAGCAACTATTGATATAATTATGACTAAGAAACTACTAATATAATTATGACTGCCAAGATTAACACTCTAACGTCCAAGAAAACTAGCTTCCGTGCTACAAATGTCATGATAACTATTGTGTGTGTATACATTGCTACAAAACATATATTGTTGTCAACATCATATGCTATAGAAACAAAAACCATACAAAATCATGCACAAACCTTAAAGTGCCACAATTGCTCCTAGTTGGCAATTAGGTCCCTCTAACTCTAGATAGCCACCTACTCCATGTATTTGATATCCTTATGATGGGCAAAGATTAGGAGCTCAAGTGCTATCAAGCTCCATTGTTAGTTGCATTTCTGCAATCTATATCACATAAAGAGTGAACTAACTATAGATCAAGTACATTAAGGACATAGCCACTATCTTTGAGGAACCATAGGAAGGAGAGAAATCAAATATGCCATATGCCATCCTTTCAAACAAATATCACACACCAACATAATAGTAGCTCCACCAAAAGAACCACATAACATACACCGCAAATTTACATGTATAATTGCCAAGTTTGGATCTATAGTGCCATCAATGTTTGGGAGGTGGTATTGCATACAATTGCTCACATGATCCTTCCAAAAAACACCATCACATCCTTCCAACATGAAGATTTCAAAAGGCAAAACCTTACACATGCTCAAGATAGTACGACCTATAGTCACATCAAGTGTCATTGGTGTAGTTTGTTTTAGATATACATAATCACTTAAATGAAATTGACGAATTGAGGGTCTATAAACTCCTCCTTGAATAAAAACATAATGTAAGGTATTATTATGCTAAGCAATTACTAAATTCTTGAATGCCATCAATATCACTCTCCAAAAGTTCTTTGCACATTGAGAACATGTGCTCATCTATATATCTAGATCATCCAAGTCCAAAACTATAGTTGCAAAATGACAAATTGTTGTAGTTAAATCTAGATCTCATCCATAGAGTAGAAAGTAAGGAGAGAAGGATGCCAAAGAGACTTTCTGGATGAATCAATAGCCCATGGCCAACCAAGGTAGTTGGGAATCCCAATCTCTCAAGTGGTTTCTTTGCAAACAATACTTATGCAATCCTCTCTTCATGTTTGAACCACTTTCTTTGCTAAGCCATCTGCCTCAAGATGATCTCAAGAGGTAACATGGTGATTGATCAAGGCTTTGTCACACAAGTCTTGACACTCTCCCAAGAAATTTATACATGATCAGTCAAAACTTCAATTGATGCACCAAAATGACTAAGAATCCAATTTAGGGACAAGTAAGTTGCTCCTTTATTGGATTTGTCAAGAAGTGCAACCAACTCAATTCACTTGGATAAGTGCTCTACCATAACTAGAACATACCATTGATGTCTCACAATCAATAGTAAAGGTCCAAAATCCAATGGTGACCTAACCCCATGATAGGTAATGGGTGTAATTATGGCATGGGAGCATTAAATGAAACTCTAACTCAATCACAAACCACACATCCTATAACAAACTATTGTACCTTGGTTTGTATACCATGCTACCAATAATGACTCTAGAGTAAGCTATATGTATGCTTTACTTCAAAATGTTGTAGCTTCTAATGAATATGACATACAAACTTTGGTCTTTGAGATAGAAAATGGTACTACTTGCACTCTACCATCTTCTCATACAAAAAAGGTGTATGCACTCCAATCTAATCTGCTTGGCTCATTGCAAAACATGGTCTCTCTCCTTAGCACCAATTGTTCCACCCACAATGCAAATGCAAAGATAATCTATCACTAAAACATCATCATGACTATCTTGTTGACCTATACTAATATGTCCACCCTTTGCATCTATGACCTCAATAACTTTTCTTGTTTATATTGAGAGAGATGCCATCAGAGCCTCTAAAATATACATAAAAAGCTAGATGCATGCCAATTTGGCACCATCTCCTCATCTACTCACCATGCCAACATGATCAAATTTGATCTTATTGGTTGGGACATGGGTTTCTACTTGTGATGTAGATGGGTTTCAACCTATATGCATTATGGTTCACCACTCTAGGTCGGTGACTAACCATGAAATCATTCTCCTATAAAATCAAAGCTCATTATGCAAGCTTCCATGAAAGCTTATCGGACTCCATCAACCACTTTAGTTGTTGATGATGAGAGTGAAAGTATTTCCAGATAGGTAACATAAAAATGTGCTACTACTCACACTATTACCAATCACTCCCCGTCATATGATTATACTTTGCTTTTGCTGAATTTTTGGAGTGACTAGCATAAGCCATCAAACACTCCTTCCCTTCATCATCCTATGGAGTGAGAATTGATCCAATCACTATGAACTTGGAATGGTCATCCTCTGATTGGTCTCTTAAGAATAGGTGTAGATGTCAAACTCTCCTTGAGCAGTATAAAATCTCTCTCTTGCTCATATCTCCAACATCACTCATGTATGAGCTTTGTAAGCTTCATCAAAGGCCTTCAAAATAACACTAAATCCTCTAATATATTGGCAATAGAATTACCAACCCAAGGAATGATTGTATCTTCTCATATTCATAGGCCAAGGAATGAATGTAATAACCTCCACCTTGGTCTATTGAACACCAAGTCCACCAAGGCAGATAGTGTGACTCAACCTGCTTGTGAAATAATTTACACTTTCCAAGATGTAATTTGAGTCTATGAGATCTCAATCTCTCAAACAACTCCAAAAAATAGCTCTAATGCTCCTCCACAATAGTTCTATAGACCAAAATGTCATCAACATAGCACCAAGCAAAACCAAATCCTACTAGGATACTATCCATGATCCTCTTGAACTCAAAAAGAGCATTCCTTAACTCAAATGGTAAGAACCTTTGCTAATACAATATATCCTTACCGTGAGGATCACTAGCCCAAAATGGTGTCTTGGACTTGTCCTCCTCCTTGGTTGGCAATTGATGATATCTTACTCAAATATCCAAAGTACTAAAGACCTTTGCATGCCCAATTGCATCAAAGATATGTTCCGGTGTATGCATAACATATTGATTAGCCATAGCATATTGGTTGATAGAACAGTAATCTTCACACATCCACCTATCTTTGTAGTTTTTATGCATATCCTTCTTGGCTAGAATCATTGTAGTTAAAGCATGCTCTTTAAGTAAAATCTCTACCAAACTAGCCTGAAAATATCTCTAATCCAACTCTAAATCAAAGCTCTCTCCATGTCACAATAGTTGTAGGGAATTCAAAAAATTAGTGTATCACCAAATCCAAATAATTTTAGAGTTCTTTTAGAGCACTCAAATTATTCATATTGAAAGAAAAATAACTTGTGTAGCTCCTCAAGAACCTCCCTTCCAAAATCTCTTTCTTTCTTCCCTTGTTAGCTTCACTCCAATGTTTGACTCTCAAGTATCCTCTATAATTGATGTAGGAGTGGAAGATGCACTGATTGGCCGCGACATTAGGCCCTTGGGAGAACTAATATCATGCCTCAAACCACTAAAATCTCTAACCTCAAAGTGAAGAAATCTCTCTACTCTAGTTGCACATTCTATACATCCCAAGTAGACCACGCTTACCTTGACGTACTCTAGTAGATCACTCTTGCTAGTAGTGATTTGTTGTGTCCCAAGAATACCATGCAAACTTGGTCCATAATCCCCAACATATGCCTAAATCATCTTGATAGGCACCAAATTCAAAATTGTCAAGTGGTGATGCTTATCAAGCTCATCTTATGTTGCTCAACAAATCCAAGGCTCACAATCTAGGTCAAACAATTTAGGTCAAAAAATTCAAGTCCATAGCTTGACCTAATACTTGATGCTTGGATGCCTCTACATTGCTAAAATGATGGTATATTGGTATAGAATTGCTTGCTTTCTCTCATCTCTTCCATTGCTCACCCATTGCTTGCTCTCTCTCATCAAGGTTGTGCTCCACCATTTTAAATTGCAAGTCCTAAACAAATCTAAGACCTCCCTCTCAAAAAGCATGTGAGCTTGGGAACCTCATGAGTGTGGGTAAAAGTGACTTTGGGCTGCCCAACAAGGTTCACCATGGCCATAGATGACCTATCTACCACTACCATTGTTTGAGATTGGTGCTCAACATCAATAATATCATCAATAATAAGGTGAGCTAGTCATTGAATCCCATCATAGCAATGTTGTAAAACCTCTCTAGGTAAGAGATTTGTCCACCAAAGACAAAGATAACAAGCCCATGATCCAACTTTGGCTACATCTAAAAACATGGTAGGTGTCATCTAAGAATGGAATTGATGTATACTTGCTACCACTTGTGTGCAAGAATCACCCATCAAAGAGATGTCCTCCAAAATGTAAGTTGAAATAATGGCTTGATGAACCTAGAGATGTCATAGTATATGTAATATCTCCCAAAACACATAAATATGGAGATCATGTAGACCATGACCAACAAAATTAGGATGTTGATATGTCCATCTAAAAATCACTAAATGAATGAGATCATGTCTTTTTAGATCTTGCACTCCCACTAAGGAAATATTTGCTAGTAGCATCTTTTGATACCCTTGATTGTTTATATTGGTAATAACTTTTGATACCAATAGGCCAAGTATGCCACATGATGTAGGAGGACTCACTTAGCAATCTCATCTCTCTCTACATAAAAGTAATTGTATGTTTACCTATAGTATCCCAACTAATCCAATGCTGATCCCACCAACAACTCAAACATGCATACTCCCTCTACTAGATACTACAAAGCAATAAATGTAATATCCAAATGTGATAAGGTAATAGATTTTGGAGGTTCATGCTCATATTGAACTACTAGTGGTACAAAGGCTCACTCCAAGCCTATTGCACTAATTGATCCACATGTTACTGTATTGCCTCCTCAGAACTCCACAATGGAACACCCAAGGTAGATGGAACAACCTCACTTGTACTCCAAATTTAAATGGTCTCTTTTGGTATTGGGGTATTATTTGCATGGGTATGTTCTCCTCCAATAAGTCACTAGCCAAGTAACATAACCACTAAAAGCTGAAATTGATACCATGGCTCTTGATTGTAGTGAGCCAAGACTACGATTATTAAAGCACATTGATAGATGACATATACATCCCTGATACGACTACCAACAGTTCGGGCCTGATAGCCGGGACTAGTGACTAATTCGCGTTGGAGTTTGTAGACCTTTTTAAGGTCTCCAGACTTCCATGCCACCACCATCGGTTCTTGGCCAGACCTATAAGAAGTTGTCTCATTTTAGTATTCAATGCTAAAACCCAAGGGGTATAACAATGCTCCACCAACTAGCACATCATATGACTTTGCTATTGTTACAATGGCCTAAGCTTTCGCCATAGAGCTATTAGTTGGACTAGGCTGAATCTGAACAATGAGCTCTATAAATGTGATGTATTGTGTAGAACCATCTCCTAAAGATTTTTGGATCTAAAATGGACACTTCTCCACATAGGTTTTCCATAGCCAAAGACCAACAACTATAGCCTTCTCCAACCAAAGGGCTGTGCACTAGAGTTCAATAAGCTCCTCTATGGTGTATAGACCTTTTGTTGAAGGTCTCATCAAATGGAAAAATCTCATTGTGGTTGGCCAACAAGACAACTCTAGGTATGAACCACGCTCACTCAAATGTAGATCTAGTTGGTAACTCTCCCAACCTAACAATTGTTGTTTGCCATAAACCATTGGTAGCTAAACAAATCCCATACTCCTCAACCAAGTGAACTCCACCATCAACCACCTCTACTCTAGAAGCATGAACCACATCATTCTTACTCTCAAAAAGTGTGGTATCCAACCGGAACATTGGAGTTGGGTCAACTCTCAACGTAAGCATATCACTAATTGAGAACAAAAGGAAGTGTATAATCAATTGAGCCACATCTAACATTGTGCTAGACTCAATCTATGTGGTAGCACATGACTGACTAGTGTCTAGTCCATCATACACTCTATCACTACCTCTCACACATACACTGGGATGTTTGAGAGCCATGGATGTTGTCTATAGTGCCTCAAAGAGTGTGAAAGATTGCAGAAATTTGACCTATTTACTAGCCTCTCTTCTCTATGGGTCCAACTCCACTGATGCTCTTGTAGGCTTTAGAGCATGTATTGCACTCCTAGTCATTGCAATATATGCATCTACTTGTATTGCTTTGCATATAAAGCCAAGGACATCTATCACCTACATAAGAGTTGGAAGCTTCAAGGCTTGATTTTGATTTCCTCTAAGGTATGACCATGCTAGCCAATCTCTACTCTAGCTACTCAATCTGAGTAGCCATGGTTATATCTAAAGCAAGAGTAAGTATTGGGCCTCTACCAAGTGTAAGTCCTTTACCACCTTGTCCCCCGTGACCTCAAGCTCCTCTACTACTTGCCATAGCGGCCCTTCCACTCTATAACTCCGGGTGGAGATCAAAGCATCAATCACTAATATAACCAAATTTGTGGTGATGGTCACACTATCTTTGGGCTAGCTCTGGTGCTCCATAGGTATCATGCCTACTACTCTAGGAACACACTTTCTTGTGCTGAAGCCCACCACAAGTCCACAAGAAACACCACCACCCATTGGCTATTGTTGACAAGAAAATGAAAGTTAGAGTCCAAGTGCACTAGGCCCTCCACTTGCTCCATGAGATTTGTGCTGTCTACTTTGCCCTATAATACCCATTGGTGAATGTATGTTCAATAAGAATATTAACCTTAGTATTGCAAATAGTTGAGAAATATTATATATATATATATATAAGCTAAATTTCTATATTAGTTATGATTAGCTAGAATTAGTCCTAATTAAGATAAAAGTGATCCGTATTCTAGATAAAGAGAAAAGAGTGAGCATCACTCTTTTTTTTCTAGTGTATTCACTTGATATTATTCTTAGTTATTTAGCTTTGAGGAAAGAGTTGAGAACTCTTGGGCCCACAAGCTCTTTTGGTACAAATTCTTTTTTAGTCCAAGGATAGTCCAAGTGAAAGAATATTTGACTTAGTTGGTAGGTGAAGATAAGACCACTTACTCATGGAAATTTTCCATGTATATAGATATTTTGTTACATTTTCAATATTATATGACTTTTACCCTAGTAACTTGAGCTACTCTAGTAAGTAATAACTTGATATGTAGTTTTTTCACAAGTATATAAGCTAGGGATGAAGAGGTATTCATCATCCTTTCATTCATAACTATCTCTCTTTCATTTATTTCTTTAATGAACAATATCTTGAGTCTTAGAGGTGTCTTGGAGTTCTAGACTTGGAGAAATATGATGGAGTTTCGTAGAGCAGTAGCCCAGATCGGTGAGCGAGGTAAACCTACGGCCGTCTAGGCTGGACTCTTTACTTTATCGGGTCATTCATCTACAATATAGATGACCTTTTACAATTTCACAAGGCCGGAAAATATATATATTTTTTTCCACACAATAAAAAAAAAGCCAACAAATATGAGAATTTATCTAATTGGTCTTGTCATAGTTCTTTCCCTTCTAATTCCATGGTGCACTATAATAATAGCCATCAAAGGTCCATCTTGAGTGAAAGACAAGCCAACTTACAGTTTTGGTCCAATTGCCGAGACTTCTCTAAAAGGCAAGACAATGTTTCATGTTCAATTGTATATTAGTTTGAAGGAGACTATGAGAGCTCAATTAGACAAAACATTATGGGAGGAGAGAGTTGAACTTGTGTTAGAGAACATAAACTCATTTGTATATGTTGAAGTTCATTATGATGTTTTTGAGGTGATATTATACATCCTATACACATGAGAGGACTTGGAGAGATTGTGTGAGGTGGACCATAGATTTGGAAATTACATTAATTTTAGGTAAAAACTTCAATTTTTTTGGGCTTGAGATCTGGACTTGAGATTTTGTAAATAATAGCTTGGGTTATTTTTTAGTTAGTTGGGCACTTAGAATTACTATGAAAGCTACTATATGCATTGGGCTAGAATGTTTGGAATATAATAAGGTAAATTGCTTCAAAAAATACATGCTCTTTGGAATTTTGTATAGAGTCTTCTATTTTTACAATTTGGGTAGGGTTGCTTCAAATTTTTTGAGAAAATGAAGTGGTAGAAAAGGCACCTTGCGCTTAAAAGTTTGCAAGAGACCATGTTTGTAGAGGGAGTTATGGATTTTTGAAGTAAAGGAGGTTGTTTTTTACCAAATCTTAGAGTATGTGTACTAAGTAGAGAGGTGCCTGGACCAAATTGCCAACTGAAAAGGACTGAAATATTTTATGGGAGTACTCCTTAGAGTGGAGCTTGTATGCAAAAAGTTGCAAATAATTTAGATTTACCAATTGAGAGTATTGACTAAGATTGTGAAGAAGGGTCATTTTTAGGGAGTTGAGTTCTAATGCATGAGGAGTATGAGAACAACCAAAAGCATGTTTGAGTATTTTAACTCATCTTGGAAGCAATCAAGAGTGGAAGTTGAAGTTATGCAAGGTTCCCCAAGAGCAAGGGTTGATATGCAAAAAAAGAGTTTAAAATAGAATTTGAAGAGCATTGAGAGGATCTAAAAACCTACACCACCCACTTGGAGGAAAGAATCATTCTAAGTGATTTTTATGTGGAGAAAAGAGACATAAGGCAAGTTCATGCCCATTGACCTCTGAGAGCAAGAGATTGATGGAAAGAAGAAGCTTATTTGAATTGGGATTGCATGTTGACCTTCTTCACCAAGATTGTGAGAGAGGAGATCTAAGACCAAGAAGTTGAATGAGGTTTGTGGAGTGGAAGGACTTCCAAAAGAGTATGAGTTTAGTGGCATAATAGAAATTTTAGAAACTTTGGTGAAAGATCTTGGGGAGAGTCTTAGTACCGCTACAAAAAAACTACCTTCATCAAATAGCATTCAAGATGAATGATAGAGATAACTCTTCAATTGATGGATAAACTATCCATGATAGGTCAAATAATATTCACCTTGGGATTTGATTATGAAGTGGAAATCCTAAAGAAACCTTAACATTGTGTGTTACCTATAGTTGACTACTCTGAAATGGTGTTAGTCATGTTTTTGCTCTATTAGTTATAGGGTGGAAGACCATAAATAAAGAAAGGTAGTGAAGGGCTAAGATGAGGAAAATTTCAGTTTTCTTTGACAAGAATGAGAGGATATGGAGACTTTTGTAAGAGACTTCTAGAAATTTTACATAGAAAACAATGAAGGAAGGAAGCATGAGTGGGCTTCATTATTACCGGATTTTTTTTGAAGATATAGTTGTCACATGGTATGAATCAAAATACCAAAAGAGAGAAGAAAGATATACGAGAGGAGTCTTAAGAGAGTTTATGAGTCTTGGGAGAGTTCGACTACAACACTCATTGAAAAAATTCTTTTGAATGAAAGTTATGAGAGATTGATGAGTGAGGTTACCTCCCTCAAGCAAGAAGATGAAGAGAAAGGGGAAGTCTATGCAGAAAGAGTGAAGAAATAAGAATCCTTATATCTGCAGAATATTGAGAAAGAGTGGGGATGATATAGAGACTACTATGATTGAGATAGTAGTCATGCTCAACAAGAATTTGTGGCAAGGTGAAATCCACAAATTTGAAGTAAAATGAGATATGAAAAACCTTCTTCTAAGGTAGAAGCTATCAAGATTACAATCCATATGGAAGAGAGTTTGGAAGGAAATGAAACTGATTTTGTGGTGAAGGAGGTTGTGCATCCTCCACAAGGCTAAAATTATAGTGGAGCTTTTGAGACTTTGGTGGCCAAGGTTACACCACAAGTAGTTGTTGCTATGGTTCTTACACCTCCACCAAAAGATCTGCTGCAAATCATCAAAGAGCAACTTGCAGATCTCAAGATCAATGTAGTGCAGCTATGAGAGAAAAGAGAGGTAGACCAAAATTTTAGGAGAAGGCTTAGGGGTCATGGAAACTATCTATATAGAGGAGGCCAACCAACTAGAAATTTCAATGATACAAATTGTTTTGGTTGTGGAGTTAGAGGTCACATCCAAAGGAATTGTCCAAATTCCACATACTAGGGATGTGATCAAATATCTTCTCCTAGCCAAAGCTACATGAGTATATGTATTAGTCTACTAGTCACTAGAACAACAAGTGAAGGTGGACCAATTGGCTAGAGCACCAATTTAGGAACCAAAGATTGGAGATTTAAACCCTCTTGCTCATAATACTTAAAGGTGTGTAGATTTTGCCAAACAACTACCACAAACTACCAAAAAATCAACTAAATTGGCTAGCCTTATTCCAACAAGCTTTCTTGATAGCCTTTTGGTCTTTGAAGCCTCCTCAGCCCACATAATTATACCTTAGAGTCTCTAAATGCCAAAATTTAGCCAAATAAGGTCTTTTTTCTTGCAAATTCAAATCTTTTCTAAATCTAGCTAATCTCTACCAAATTCAACCAAAATTGGACAACCTACAACTTTGGACAACTTATGCTAACACAACCTTCAAATCTGGATAACCTTTTATAATTTGACAAACTTCTACTACAATTGGCTAACCTTCAAATCTATTTGCATTTAATTATCAAATTAAGTCAAATTGAGTAGATGAGGACTTCCAAATCCCTAATTTGAGTGGATTCATAAATTCTAAAATCCACCTACAATGCTTCAAATTTGGCCCAATTTGCATCCCTTAGCCCAAATTTTCCATGTGCTCATATCAATCCAATTTCACCATAATTGAACGCCCATTAATTTGTGAAACTTTGACAATGCTTCTGCATTAGGTTTAACAAATCTGTCAAATCAATAGGAAATCAAGCAAGGCTCACACACAATATCCATATAACTATAAATAGACAACAATTAAATAACTATGATCAAAGACAATATGATTTACTAGGCTTGGAGATACTACCAACGCCTTTAGTTCCTACACCCAATTTTCTCTTGAGCTCACTTCTTGATATAATAAATAAATCTCCAACTCAACTCAAATAAAAAGCAGTCATACTCAACTCAATCTTGCCAAAAAATTAGCTTTGATTGCATTGTCAAACTATACACACTCTAGGTAAGAGACTCAAAGTGACGCTCACCGGCCTCTATCTACCATTGTCAAGAATTCAAAGGCTCAACATCAAGAAGTGGAATCTCTAGAGTTGCATTTCAAAAGTATATCTCTCAAAATCAACCTAGCATTCCAAACCATTATTGTGCCATTGATAGCACATCTCACAATGCAAACAATTTGATTGATGATAACTCCAATTGTATGAATTAGTAGCTCTAACATGAAATTTGGTTGCCAATAAGTAGTCTTTGAGAAAGTACTAATATAACTATGATGACCAAGGCTAACACTCTGGCATCTGAGTAAACGAGCTCTAGTGCTACAAATGTTGTGACATGGATAAAGATGAAAATTGTACTCATTGAAGAGTTTGCTATATTTCTATGATGGTGGGACTTTGCCCATGCTTCTTGCTATTTGATGGATAAAACCATTGCATATTACCCTAGGAAATTTGTTACTATGCTTTTCCAAGATCTAGATCCAAATCCTTTTAAACAATTGATGCGGATGGATGTGAATTCATTTTATACATTGTTGGCTCTAGTTAAAGATCATGAGGTGTTCAAGGAGAAAAACTCGAGAAGGAAGTATACCCTAGTATAGATCCAACTTCTTGTTGTGTTGGACCAATTTGGCCACAATTGAAATGGTGTGTGTATAGCTAGAGGCACTAACTTGTAGGGTATTAGCATAGGGTCCATCACACAATTCATTGATAGAGTAATCATTGCCATTTCAGAAAATCTAGCAAAAGAGGTTGTTCGGTCTCATATGGAAGAAAGAGAAAGAATTTCACAAGTATTTGGGGCAAAAGGAGTTAGGATGTGTGGGATTGGTTGAAAAAACCCTTTTCCTCCTACCTTAAAGACCAAAATTTGATGATGAAACTGATTTTAGTTGGAAAGGATATTATTCTATCATTGGACAAGTAATCTATGATGACATGAGGAAGATAATACACTTCCCAAGTGGTAAGGATCCATTTTTTGGGTGTAAAGTATGTGCATCTTGTTCTCCATGTTCACTAGATTGTAGCAGTACTAGATTGCAAGGATTCTTGTATGCTACAATAAGTTCAAAATTTTGTTCAAAATTTCTTGGATTCTTGTATGCTTCAATCAGGTCATAATTCAATGTGAGATTTTGTTCTTGTATTTTTGCTCATAGGTATTTTATCTTTTCATATGCAAGGATATCTTGCCATGATATGATATGTTTAAAAAGGCAACCATATGTAGGGATTTGACTACAAGAAGAGCTAACAAATCATTTATTTCCCATCAATATCTTTTAGGTGATTTGGCCTATGTTCCCATGAGTCATTTGGTACTTTATTTTATTGGTACCTTCTTTTCAAGTGCAGTGGTCTTGAGATCAAATAGACTTCAACAAATGTGTAGCTTGTACTCACATTGTCAATGAGCACTACATAGGGATTTCAAAAGATAGATGGCATTCATTGTGTGAATTGTCATAGTTAAGAGGTAAACATTCCAAATATATCTCAAGATATATCCATAGAAGATAGAGAAAGTTTCAATAAGAAGGATACAAGATCACATGTTATGAGCTATTGCCTTTCCTTTAACCAACTTGTTGGGTTTTTGAACATGTTATGAGGGATCACCTTTCTTTTAACCAACTTGTTGGATTGTTGAACCCTTGATAATAAACAATAAAGGTTCAATTCATATTATCATTTTGAAGCAAGTCCAAGACTTTGACACACTTCATGATTAATTTCATGTTATCATATTCTTTTGAAGCAAAGAGACACAAACTTAACTACTGACAAGATGTTCACACACCATACTACTTTTGTATCATGTGTCTTATAATATTTGCTGTCACTTATCCATTTATATAGCAAATTAACTTTGTTCCTTTTTGATAAGAAGAAAAAGAATGTGAAAAAAGAAGCATAAAAAAAGGAGCTTCTTGACAAAATATATGTGTACTTTCTCTGTAAGAGAGAAGCAAAAGTCAAAGAAATTGCAATCCTTGATTCTACCCTTGTATTTTACTACTTGAAGGAAAATTTCAAGCAAGTGCAGTCATTGATTCTACACTTGTATGCTCAAAGAAAGAGATGCAATTATAAACATTAGAAAATATGGACTCTTTGTACCACAATTCATGAATTTCTTTTAGCTCTCGGATTTTGTTGCTATTAAGTTATTGTACTATTTTATTGGATTTCTAGTGAAACTCATTCCTCAAAATGAGGAATGAATTCATGAATCTATCAATTTGGAGGTGGAGTTCTGTATGCTACATATGATATTGATTCCCATTGATTTTTTACCATGTCTATCTAGTTCACAAGACAATAACTCAACCGTGTTTTTTTTCCACTTGTTGAACTAGTGCACAAGATAGTAACTCAACCATGTCTCAAGATGATTATTTCTTGGACTCCAAGCACACAAATGCACATTTTAAGCATAATTCCACTATACTAAGATTTGACTTCAAGTTAATTCAGGATAGTAGCATAATTGAAAATGTTTCTAGAGAGGAAAACTATCTAATTCAAAGACTACAAACTGCACAAACCAACTTCTGTGCAATCTCCTAGCATACGCAAATTGCAAACATCACACATACTAGTAATGCCGCACAAACCACCTAGGTCAAACCATACAAATGGGAGGTGATCATGGTTTGCATGCAAAATTGATTGTCTAATTTATGCAAATTGTGGTGTTTACATGGTTTGTGGGTTATTCTATTACATACCATGGATCTACTTCTTCCTAATCTTGCAATTGTCCGAGCTAAACCTTGCACAAAAGTACTTGCATCAAAAATAACTTATGTCATCAACTTGATGACATGATCCAATTTTAAAGGCATGCAATTTTGCACTTCATTGTCCATTATCAAATAATGTGGCTCCATATAATGGTTTAGTTGGAAGCAAAAGTACTTCAAAGATGATAATTTTACTATATATAATCAACTACATATAGAACATATTGAACATAGTTAGATACATAAAGTTTTAATTTTCCTTGTGCATTTTTGCTCACAAAGTTTAGCGCATAGAAGAGCTAGCTTGAAGTACTCACAAAAGTAAGGAAATGAATGATCACACACAAGTGTGAACTAGTTAGGATATCACTTAATTGAACATACCCCTTGAGCACCTCTTATGGAAGATAGAGGACTCTCTACAGGCTCAATATGTGCATTGTAAGGAAGTAGTAACTTGCAAGAATACTTTGCAGTACCTCCTTCTTCATAATTTTGGCTCATGATAAATGGTAGTAGGAAGTTGAGAACAATAAAATTGAATTAAGCCAACCATGGAGTTGAGCTAACCATAGCACTGGTATTTTGAACTTGGTAAAGTTCCACATTGCAAGTTTCAAGAGAATCTAAAAGAGTTGCTTCCTTATATACACAAAGTTCAATTCCTTCAATTGCCTCTCTTCTTAGTGTCTCCTCATTGTTTTTGTGCATGACAATGTCCAAGTGGTGCATTATAAAGTTTCTTGGCATGAAATATACCAAGGAGGAGTGTAGAGCACATACATTTCATAACTCAATTAAGTTTAAAACCAAAGGTTATGATAACTTGAAATATACAAAAGGAAAAAATTTACCATAATATTATAAACCTCCTTAGTCTCTCCTGGGCCATATACCAACTCTTCCTCATCCACAAGTCCTCTCTTGATGAATAAGTGTGTGAGGAATTGCCCTAAATGGGTCACACAAAAGCATCTTAAATCTAGGTGGTGAAGAAGCATATAAACTACACTTAGCTCTACCTCAATATCAAATAAAATAAGCTGTACCCAACCATAGAACACTCAAGTAAAAATGCTCCATCTTACTCTTCACTATCAAAATGAAATTCCCATGTATTACTTTGAGATGCCTAGATGGAATAAGAAGAGAACATAATTATCTAGAAGAAAGGCCTGAATGCATGGTATGCATAATGTTGGATTAAATATCTCATTGAAATATGGTTTCTCACTAGAAACCAATCTTCAACTGAACTTTGTGGAATTGTTGTCCCCCTTGGAGTACGCTCCCTAGGCAAACAAAATGAATCTTGAATCATATCAATAGTTGGAGCTAACTCTCTCTCTCTCTCTAATGCTTGCTCAATGAGTATCCTTGTTATAAGTCCATGAAATTTCAGTATAGGATGGAACCTACACATTATAACATTAAATGGTGAATCTAAACCACGGAGTGGTTTAGATTCACCATCTAACATAAGAATGTTATATATCATATCATAACACAAGAATGTTTATTGGCACAACCTCCAAAGTTAACCCCAAAGTTAGAGTTCAACCAATAATTCAATATGAAGATCATTCATAACGCTTACTCACACTCCTATCAATGTACATGCATTATGAGCATGTCATGCTAAAAGTGATTATGCAAATATAGATATAGTAAGATATAGATATAATGAGTGAAAACTCAAATTTACTTTTCAGAGTGAGATGTACCTTTCCAAGCACACAAGTAGATATTAGTGGCCAAAGATAATGTAAAGTGATGACTATTTATGGCAAAGTAGTAGTGGATCCAAAAGACTTGTAAGACTCCCACATTGTTTTTTGAAAGTTTGGCTAAGGCTGCACTATAGGTGCTAGCTTGAATGTTTGGTTCTACTAAAGGCTAAAAGTTGAATCTAATATTTTTAGATAAAGCGGGAAGTGGCAAAGTAGATTAGCTTGGTACTAGTCTATACTGCTATCTCAAAGTTGAGGTTTATAGCTTGAAATTAGACTATTTGTGTGGAAGAACAGTAAAAGCAACATGAAATTATCTACAATAGTGTTGCTTGTTCCATCAATCTTGAGATGGTGTGGTCAATCCTATATTTTGATACAACTTAACAAATCCAACACTAACTTTGACATGGAAACCTAGTAAAAGCTTGGCTTGGAACCTAGATTTTACATTTGCAATTTTAGGACCTGATCTAAGGATATGGATTGGATTTTGAGATAACTATCAGAAGTCATATATCAATCTATCATAGTTAGAGTCCAGAGGATGATACCTTAAGCTTAAATCTTATTTGTAGATTTTCTATATTTATTATGACTAATTATCCCCATGCGAAACCACACCCCTACAACCCACTCTACGGTTTGCACAGCTGACATAAACTGCTTGGTCATACTAGGGGAAGTAGGTTGCATGGGTGAAACAATTTTCATGAGGTTTTTGTGACTTTCAAAATTTCAAGATTTAGGCAAGATTTCTAGAAAAGAATGATCCATTCACTTTAATTTCAATTCAGTTTTAATGAAAAACTCACATGCGGGCATGGATACTCCATCCAAAGTGTGATTTTCAAGTCAAGAGCATCCAAATCAATCTCTTGTATTCTTTCTATAACTTCATTGATTGTTCCTTTGTCCATCCGACACCATTTCACATAGGGCATGTAGTCAATTAATGTTTTAAATCACACCAACTAAGGTCCTTCAATTGCTTCTGCTCTCCTCTATTGATCTCCATCAACCACTCTCTTGTACTCTTTCATTCTATTTCCAATTTCTGATCTCTCTACCTCCATCTCTCTTTGCAATTTCTGATTTGTTCACTTTGGCTTTATTCTCTCTCCTTTGTGCAATTACTCTTTGTGTCAGTCAAGTAGTACTCTCTCCACAACTCCCCATTGCTAGGAGTCCCTACAGATCAAATTCATTGCTCTATTTCTCTTCTTCTCAGTATTTTTAATTCTCTCCCCCTTTATGCGTGTACTCTCTCCGCAACTCACCAACCTTAGGAGTCTCTATGGGTCAAGTTCATTGCCCTATTTTACTTTCTTCAAATCCATATTTTCTTTTCTTCTTACTTTTTTGCAAGTCAAATTCCTTTGACACTAAACCTCTCCTTGTCTCTTTGCATAAGTTGATTCACTAAACATTCTCTTTTCTTCAAAACCTTTTCTTTTCAAAAAAAATTCCATAAACCATATCTCCTAAATTTTCTCTCTTTCAATGTGCAAACCTTCTCTTCTTCACAAAAGTTCTAATATTCTCAAAACCTTCTCTTCTTTGATAAATTATCATAATACATTGATATAATAACAAGTTGAAATAGACAAAAAAACTCTTTGTTCAATCTTTTCTTCTTCTAACAATTTTCTCTCCCCTAACTCTTCTCAATAGTTTGAATTTCAAAAAAATTCAAATTTTTGTACTTGTGCATAGATTTGGGAGGGATGTTTGTCCCAAGAGGGCAGTTTTTGAGGGTGAAGAGTCACCCTTGAAGCGAGTCCTCTCTTTCACCTCCTTAACCAAGGCATACTTCCTTAGAAAAAAACTGGGGTTCAAATGAAGGTTCATTACACATAAATCAAGCACAAAAAATGTATGATAGACAATGGACAAAGCTGAATCAAGCATAGAAGATAATCAAACATATAAGATGAACAAAGAAAAACAATGAAGATTATATATTAAGTGAGTTATATAAACCAAGGAAAATACATATGTGAAAAACTATTTTAAGTGGTATCATACCTCTACAATTACTAGTCAGTAATAGAGATTACTCATTATTCTCTAAATGGGAAAGAGTTTCATCTGAGTTGGGAACCATGCTCATGATGCTCTTTATTTCCTTGGGTGTTTTCCTTACTTTTGCTAAGTCTATAATTGCATTTTGAAACCATTTGGACTTGGCATTCCTTTCCTTCATTCTCCTCTTCTCCATCTTGGAATTCAATGTATTCTTCCCTATTTCACTTTGCACTCTCAATTTCTCTATCTTGGCAAGTCTTTATGCCTCAATTTAAGCAAGCTTGCAAATCTGTCTAGATTTGGTAGTTATAGTTCTGATTTTTGCAACACATAAAAGATCATATTCAAACATGGCTTTAATTGAAGAAGTGTGTGTCTTAACTTGAGCTACTTTCCTTCTCTTCTAGGATTCACTCATTCATTCTCACCATTGAGCTCCACTTCTATTTCTTGATCTCCTTTAGAGGCTCATGGGTTCACACATGGAATACTTGGTTAAGAATGATGTGATGAGGTTTGCTCTCCTCCTCTTGCCAATGCTCAACTGCAGCAAAATTTTAAGAGTATGGTACATAAGGACTATAATCTGATTCTTGTGTGCTAGGTTTAGGAAAAACAATGGATTGCAAACCTTCTAAGAAACCAATTCTTGATGGAAGTGTGTCCTTGGTAGCATAATAGTGCATTGGTTGCACTAGGGGTTCACATGTGACTTGTGAAGAATAGTCTTCTTCCAATATCATCTTTGCAAAAGCATCATCTTCTCTTAGAGTTACAAGAGCATGCGGAACAATATGATCTCTACTATCAAACAACATACTTATTCTGGCATTAAACATGTCATCAATTGTCTTTAATCCTTGTTTTGCTCTATTTTTGGTGAGGCCTTCTCCCATGTAATTTTTTCCAATTCTGAGCTGATTTGTATGACAACATATAACATGCTCAATTTTTTTGATCTCTCTCCATTCATCAATTCAAGAAAGCCCCTTCCAAACATTACAAGGTAAGTGGCCATGTAGCTAAAGGTTGTGCTCTTGTGCACAAGCTTCTTGCAAGTACCTCCATGGATCTGTTTGAAATGGTGTGGGTCTTCAAGATAATCTAAAAGCTAACTATAATGATGTGATACCATTTAAAACTTATCATTGTTAGTAGCTTTTGGTTTACACTAGAGGGAGTTCACAACTATTATGGCCCCAAGGACACTCCTTTTGATAGCCCAGATGGTCTTGAAGATACCACCATGTTAAGGAGATCTTGGAAATTGCATGCATGTGGAATAACAGTAGTAGCTACGAGTGTGGTAGAATCTAAACTGCTGATAGATTCTCCAAATGCTGAAAAGGTTGTAGAATGAGGAAGATGTGGCTTTTAGAAAGCACTTCACTGACTATAAGAGGAGCTACAAGATAAAGGAGTTTAAGAGTCAACAAAAGTGGTACAATTAGTGGGAGGTGATTGCCTATGACTCTTGGAAAACTATGTTATTAAACGGTTGGGAGATTGAGGCATTTATGGAAATCAATTCTTGGAGAACATTTCTTTTAGGGTAAGGGTCTAGAGATCGAGGAGATGAGAGTCATGGATCATAAGCAAACCTCTTGAGGCTGATGTGCACTCCGTTGTATTCATATCAATGACATTCCCATGTATACAAGGCCGGTGCCCCAAATTGCAAATGCAGCCACACCAAATTAAGTTCACAAAACTAACTTCCCCTATAATCTTGATTGGCGCCCACTATGTTCAACAATGTGGTGGTGACCCAAATCGTGCTTCTAACAGATTTACATTTCTCAATTTTCCTTCCATCCCACCACCTTTCTCACTCATTTTCCCTTTGAATCCCTAGTGCTACCTTCCCCCCTCACCTTGCACACCTATATAGTCGATAGCATTTCCAAACAAGAAACACCTGAAGCTCTCCTCTCGATGAAGATTGTAAGTTTAAATATTTTCCCTTGATCTCCCCCAATTTGATTCACTGCCTCCGGACAGTACTTCTTCATACACCGAAATTTAGAACTTGTGATTCCCACCCGAATTCCTTAGAACCAAGATTGTCCACTTAAGGCCTTAGCCTGTTCCAACTTCTGTCAAGTGACATTCCCTCCTAAACATGGGTACATGTAACTAAGATTAGTCCTTTTGCTTTTGCATGATCCCCTGTAACTTTCAACAACCGGGATAAAGAAACGAGTCCATAAGGTAGGTGAAGACCCGCAAATATATTTACGGGTCTTCAACTACTTTACTAAATATATTTACAGATGTTTCCTTCTTTGCACTTTTTTTGACGGGGCCGTTGGGAATTTTACGGGTACCTTGCACCTCCCGTAATATCCCTTTAACTTCTATTCTTGGAACGCACTATTTTCTAAAGAACTAAAACGTTAACAAGCAAATTCCATGAACTGGAAAGCCCATAGACGGACTTTATATAGACCTGTGCGGCCAAGAGTTTAGGATGTACAGAGTTGCTTTCACCTTATCTCCGAGTAGCTAACATGGCAAGATTACAAATCTTGCATATTGAGCAGTGAAGGTGCAAAGCTGGGGAAACATGCAACGGTAGCTTCTAAGTACTGGAAGTGGAGTTCCTCATCCACCTTTCTTCTCAAACAGTACCAAGAGAAGGTGGATCGGTAATATGCTATGTCCACCTGTGGCGCTAAAATGTAGGATTTCATTATTCAATAATCCCTAGTTGAAGTATGCAGTGTGCCAGGACTGACAGTGTCCTGTCATGGGCTGCGTTGATTTTGACCTGCAGGGCACATAGGGACCACAGTGGCGACAGTTTGCTGTCCATGGTGGTTTACGAAAAGGTCCTCACTGCGGGCACCCCAAAAGCGAGATTCAGTTCCTTCATAAGATCAGTTTGTATTGTCGGCTTTCCTGACGGTGAAACAAAAACATTCAGTATCTGGCAGCCTACAACAAACTTTTGTTTAGAATGCATAGCAAGGGCACGAGGTGAACTCATATCCATTGCAAGTTCCTGGTTAACTAGATGTGCTGAGTGAGTACGTCCGATGTTCCCACAATCTTTGGAAACTAAAACCATGCTCACTTAGTTATGTTTCCTTCTTCTGTACTTCACCAAATTAAGACAATTAAAGTTTAGTTTACCAACTACAGTACGCAGATGGATTCCCAGCTGCGAAAGCAATCAAAGCTCCCAACTATATATAGTGGCCAATGGGAAAGAACAAGCCTGAAAGCTGATTCGCTTCTAGGGACAGGCTTGAACATGATGAACATTTGTTTCTAGCTGCAAAATGCTACAGTCATGGATCACTTCTGCACGAAGAGCAGACGACCCTTAAAATAATCTCATGGAGACTGAAGACAACGAGTCAATCTGGTGATAATTTCAATGTCATTGGACAAGGTCCACTACGTTAAATGATTGGTATTTCTGATTGAGGTTTCGTGCCGATCCCGTTGGAGTTCCGGAAGTACAGTATCACTAACCCAAGACGTATTCGTATTAATTGGTAGAATGGTCAATTGCCACTTTGTTCACAGGACTACGCGTCGTATATTGGGGAGGAGGACAAGCGGATTGAGCAACTACCTATTTGAGAGTACTGTATTTCCTGAAACTATATTTTCCAAGTGATTATTCCACCTAGGGGATCCCATACATTCCCATTCCACATGATCTCATGAATTTCTCCAAGCTTACCATTCAACAATGGTAAGCTTGGAGAAATCACTCATCCACATTCACTCGTGATAAGCACACACAAAAAGCATATACCCCGAAGGAAAGCGAAAAAGTGGAGAAAGCACCAAGGAATGCCAGATAGGAACCGAGCTGGGAGCACAAAGGATACTATCACAAAACCGAAGCCAAACCAAATCCACACAAGGGGGTTGGTTTTAAAGGTAATCAGCAGGCCTGATTATAACAGGCACCTAATTGAAACCCTAAATTACCTAATTAACTTTTCTGATGCGCCTAAATCAAGATTGCACCATGTGTGTATATATTTTCATGTGTATGTGTAGTGTGTACTAGGATTTCGATGTTGGATTTCGATGTCTAATAGCAAGCATAGTTCATATTATGTCAAAGCTAATGATGCCAAGTATGGTCTAAAACCAACGTCCCATTGTGTCTCAACATCAACTTCCACAGGTTTGCAATGCCATTTCTGCATCATGTTTGGTCGCGAGGAGAATGTTGGTGCAAAGCGCAAGGTCATTACCGATGTCCAATGTCACGCCATTTGTAGCTTCGCACCTAGATTGCTCGGAGTCTAGAGTAGTAGTGTTGGTAGTTAGGAGTATTTTGGTAATTAGAAGTATTTTGGCAGTGCCTCATAGACTACTTGTTGACGATCAGATTTTGTGTTTGGGGTACTGACTATATGGTGGGGCCCACTGTCACTTAGCACTGTTCGCACTATCGGATGTATCATCAATGGGACCGTTGGGGTTGGAGACTAGAGGGTATACCTTCAAAGTTAGTGCAACTCTAGAGAGCTCACTTCTTTGATGTTGAGCCTTCGAGGTCTTGGCTATAGTGGATAGAGGCCGGCGAGTATCACTTGGATTCTCTTAGCTAGAGTGGATGTGGCTTGACTGTAATCAATGTCAAATTGTTTGGAGATTATAGGAGTTTTGCCAGATTTGGCTTCTTTGATATTGAGCATTTGAGTTCCTAGCTATGGTTGCAAGCGGCCAGCTAATGTCACCCGGATTCTCTTAGCTATCGTTAGGGTTGGAGACCAGGAGGTATACTTTCAAAGTGTAGCTCTAGAGAGCTCACTTCTCTGATGTTGAGCCTTTGAGTTCTTGGCTATGGTGGACAGAGGCCGGCGAGCATCACTTGGATTCTCTTAGCTTGAGAGCTCACTTCTTTGATGTTGAGCCTTCGAGTTCCTAGCTATGGTGGATAGAGGCCGGTGAGCATCACTTGGATTCCCTTAGCTAGAGTGGATGACTATGGTGGATAGAGGCTGGTGAGCATCACTTGGATTCTCTTAGTTAGAGTGGATGGCTATGGTGGATAGAGGCCGGTGAGCATCACTTGGATTCTCTTAGCGAGAGTGGATGTGGCTTGACTGTAATCAGTGTCCAATTGTTTGCAAATTATAGGAGTTTTATCAAATTTGGCTTTCTCTAATATTGAGCATTCAAGTTCCTAGCTATGGGGGACAGAGGCCAACGAGTATCACCAAGATTCTCTTAGCTATCATTAGGGTTGGAGACTAGGAGGTATACTTTCAAAGTGTAGCTCCAGAGAGCTCACTTCTTTGATGTTGAGCCTTTGAGTTCTTGGCTATGGTGGACAGAGGCCGGCAAGCATCACATGGATTCTCTTAGCTAGAGTGGGTGTGCCTTTGAGTTCCTGGCTATGGTGGATAGAGGCCGGTGAATATCACTTGGATTCTCTTAGCTAGAGTGGGTGTGGCTTGATTGTAATCAATGCACTAGTTGTTGGCAGATTATAAGAGTTCTACCACATTTGGCTTCTATGATGTTGCTCACTTGGATTCTCTTAGCTAGAGTGGGTGTGGCTTGATTGTAATCAATGCTCTAGTTGTTTGCAGATTATAAGAGTTCTACCATATTTGGCTTCTATGATGTTGAGCCTTTGAGTTCCTGGCTATGGTGGATAAAGGCCGGCAAGCGTCACCTAGATTCTCTTAGCTAGAGTGGGTGTTTAGAGGCTTTGAGGCATAAGGCTATGAGAGGGTATGAAGGCCTAGAAGGGCTAGCTTGTTGACGTGAGGCTAGGTAGTTTAGAGTAGATTTTGGTCATTGTTTGTCTAAATCTGCACATCTTGCTAGATTGTGTACAATAGGGTTTGATCCCTAGATCTCTGGTTACTAGACTGGTGCCCTAGCCAACTGATCCATCCTCAAGTTTTGTCATAGTGACTATTCCACTATTATCTATACACCTATAGCTTTGGCTAGGAGAGACAATTTGATCCCATTCTTGGTGCTCCTGGTAGCTTAGGAAGTAGTTAACTCATATTATGTCAAATGCCAAATGGTGGAGGAATCAATACAATGTTGGTTTATGAGATGGAGGAATTTTTTTTCATGTGATTGGACCTCTTCCATTCTCTATTTCTTGTTTGTGCACCATGTTTATGTGAGGTGCCTTGATGTAATACCAATAGTTAGATAGATGATCTAAAGATGAAATTTGGTTTGGTAACATCTAGAAGGATGTTATAAATGGTGGACTTAGTAGATAAGCTAGAGGTATCACCAAAAGAGTACTTCTACTAATAGGCCAGAAACCAAAACATGCTTGGAAACTTTAAAATCAATAGTTAAGCATACGATGTAGAGGTGAAACTTGGAGTGGTAACATGTAGAAGGCGGTTATAGATGGTAGAGAATGTAGATCAGATAGAGGTATAACCAAAAGAGCACTTCTGCTAATAAGAGTAGAAGCCAAAATATGCCTAAAAACTTTAGAGGCAATGTTGGAGGTCTAAACGGATGAATTAGGCCTCAAAAATATGTATATTCTTGCCAATAAAGGAGAGGCTAGCCTGCACTCCCCTTGGTTTATCTCACCAAGAGCTTTCAAATGGTACCTTACCCATGTGATTATGAGATTCATACAAGAAGATTCCCTAAAAGATTCCCTTTGGCCAAAGCTTGTTTGACCAACCAGATGGGACGAAGACTAACATATCACCCATCCAAGCAAGGAATAGGGTGGAACTTGTTGACAAGTCACCTATCCATGTACCTAATCATAGTGTGGAGCTTCCTTGGAGGAGATCTTCATTGGCTATATAATAAAGAGAAGGTGCTCTTTTGGGCATTGGAAGATTGAGTGTGAAATCTGTGTTTTCTCTCTTGAAGAGTTCTCTTGTCCTCATAGTATTACGATGGTATCAGAGCAAGTGTTTTAATCCAAGAGAGTGGATCACCCTTCTTGGAAGAGCACGAGCTACTAAAACTGAGTAATTTGAGGTGGAGAACATAGTGCAATTCCTAGACTTGGGAAGAGCTTTAGAGAGCGGATGGGATGGATGCACCAAGAAGACAATTTCATGCACCTAACTTCACATTCTTGAATCCACATCAAGATTATGTACATCCAACGTTAGCAAATGAGAGTATTGCTAGTTTATCATTTTGGAGCATAATTCATGGACAAAATGATGAATTCACCAAACCCAATGATTCTACCTGTGTGGTATACAACAGAGTGTGTGATTTGAAAATCTAAATTCTATTATGATATAATGGATCTGATGTATTAAATCCTCACCCTTTCAACATGCAAGTAGAAATCCGTTATGTAGTTAGACCAAAAGTGATGTTTAGGGATTTTGTAGTCCACAATTTTGGTGAGGAATACTATCAAGGAATGATGGCCTATGAGGTCCCAATGGTAGTCCCCATAGTTCATGCACCCTCATGAGTGACCATTCTAACCCTCCATTGAAGTAGGAAATAGCAAGTGAACATCGATTGCGTGTAGGAATCATGGATCTGCAATTGCAGGAGTTGATGCAAGCAATGTAGTGGATGTTGAATGAGTTTTGAGAAATCAAGATGACCATGGAGGAATTGAAAAATCAAGTATGTGCTATCAAGAAGGATCAAGTAATGCAAGAAGGAGAGTTGTCTCAACAACCAACACCAGCAATCAAAGTACCTAGAGAGTTATGCATGCTGATGATACCGATTCCAATCAACAACCAAGCCACATTGTTACTACAAATGAAGAAGATAGGCAACATTGAATCTTATAAGGGACAACTTCCCATGGGATTAGTGGAAGATTAGATTTCAAGAATGAATTGATACCCCTGATTGTTCACAATGGAGATCATTGATCATTTTGCAGGTGTGTTTGCATGTGGGTACTTGACCGATAAGGCTCTCACATGGTATGATGCTTGGGAATGATCATTGCTGGTAGAAGGAAGAGAGGTCACTTGCATAGCCATGCAAGAAGGGCTGCTCAAGTATTTCCAATCTATGGATTTTGTGCAAATGGCCTAAACTAGACTCTGGGGGTTGAAGTAGAAGAATAACATACAAGAGTACATGGAGGCATTTATGGATCTATTGGTTGTGATAACCAATATGAGTCTAGTTGAAGCCCGTGATAATTTCAAGAGAGGATTAAAAGAGCGGAATCACCGAGAGGTAATGGTGCAAAATCCTTGCACTATTTTTGAAGCCATTGCTTGCGCCCAAAGAATAGCAAGGGTGCTTGGAGGAGGTGAAGTGATAACACAGATGCAAAACTATCAGGCTGAGACACACAATTTTGGTAGACCTATACCTATGGAATTGGGCAACATTTGATTTCAAGACAGAGAAGCAAGACCTCTCCAAGGAGAATGGGGATAGATCAAGAAACAAGAGAAGGAGTCCCACGAGAGAAGGAGCTCAAGTAGAACAACACGATGTTACAATTGTGGCAAAGATGTAATAATCCAAGGATAGGAGACCTGAAGAGAAACACGCCATGAAAAACACACACTTTCACACTCAAACTCCGATGCCCCAAAGGAGCACCTTCTCTTTATTATATAGGCAAAGCGAATCTCCTCCAATGAAACTCAACCATAGGATTAGGTACCATTGGAAAGCTATCAACAAGAAAAAGTAGGGGAAAGAGAAGGCCAGCCTTATCTCCATTGGGAGGGGGATATTTGCACATTTTTGAGGCCTAATTCATCCGTTTAGGTCTCCGAAATTGCCTTAAGATTTTAGGCATATTTTGGTTCCAACTCTATTAGTAGAAGTCCCCTTTTGGTGATACCTCTTTCTGATCTACTCATTCCATCCTATGTAACATCCTTCAAGATGTTACCAACCCAATTATCACCTTCAAATCATATGTCTAGCTATTGGTTCTAAGGTTTTCAAATCTATTTTGGTTTTCTACCCTATTAGTAGAAGTACCCTTTTGGTGATACTTCTATCTGATCTATTTTGACCATCATGTATAACATCATTTCAAATGTTACCAAACTGAATTTCACATCTAGATCATATAGCTAGCTCTTTGTATTACACAAAATTGGGCACATAGCCATCAATTCTCGTGCTCATCATCTAAGAGGCCATCGGCCTCCATACAAGTGACCTTTGAATCACATGGAGAGACAAATTAAAGAAGAAGATATGGAAACCACATTGGAAAACAAAGATCACAAGTAAATGTACCTCATGGCCTTACTGGCTTGGTGAAGAAAAGTAAAAGTGGGGTGAAGAAGAGGACGAGTGTGCAAAGAAGGAGGAAGATAAATGCACAATTAATTGTTGTAAATAGAGTGTTAGAAGGCAATCCAATGAGGGTATTGATAGATCCTAGGGCAATAGATACTTTAATGTCTTGCTCTATTGCAAAAAGGTTGGGGATGAAACTAGAGAAGGATAAGAAGAGCAAAGTAGAGTTACCTAATGGTCAGATAGAGAGGATTAAGTCATTACTTAGAAAGGTAATACTCTCTATAGGAGTGTATTGAGAAGCAATCTAGTGGTGAGTGATACAACTAGCTTGTTATGATGCAATCTTAGGTATGTTGCGGATGGAGCACTACAAAGGCATAATGGACTAGAGAAAGAAAGTAGTGAAAACTAGTCAATGGAAGATCTTTAGGATCAAAGGAAAATCACAAAGGCAAGAGTTGCCTATGTATGTCATAAAGACCACATCTATTTGTAAGAAAAATAGATGTTTCATGGGTTCAATAAGAGAAGTCAAGAGTGCCCAACATTATGGACAAACTCTTGAGAGATTGAAAGATGTGGTCAATGAGTTCCAAGATGTCTTTCTAGATGAATTACCCATAGGTTTACCACCAAAAAGGAGAGTAGATCATAAATTGAGATACTTCTTGGGAAGACACCTCCTTGTAAGGCCCCCATATGGACTATCACCTCAAGAGTTGGAGGAGTGTAAGGCTCAAATCAAGGATATATTGCAAAAAGAGTTTATCCAACGCAACGTATCAACATATGGGCCTCTTGTATTGTATGTGAAGAAGAAGGACGGATGAAGCATATGTGCATTGACTACCAAGGACTGAATCAACAAATCGTGAAGAACAAATATCCATTACCTTGCAAGGATGATGTTTTTGATAAACTCAATGGGGCAAGGCACTTCCCTAAACTTGATTTGCAGAGCAATTACAACCAAATCAAGATTGCAAAAGAAGATTGTACACAAAACGGCCTTTCATACAAGGTATGGTCACTTTGAGTACTTGGTGATGCCGTTTGGTCTCACCAACGCTTGAGCCACTTTCATGAGTTTGACAAATGACATATTTTGTCTGTACTTGGATAAATTTGTTGTCATTTGTCTCGATGACGTCTTAGTCTACATTAAGATGCTGATGAGCACAAGCAACATTTGCAAGAATTTTTCTAAATTCTATGATAGAATCAATTGTATGCAAAAATCTCAAAGTGCAAGTTTGGCAAATTTGAAGTAAACTATTTAGAGCATAGAGTAAGTGCGGAGGGTATCCAAGTGTTAATAGATAAAATAGAAGTCATTCAAAAATGGAGTGCTCTAAAAGATCAGACTCAACTCAAGAGTTTCTTTGGATTAATGGAGTTTTATCATTCATTTGTCAAGGACTTCTCCAAGATTTCACAATCCCTAACCACACTATTGGGCAAGGGAAAGAGGTGGATATGGGGAACTACATAAGAATTGGCCTTTTAGGAGTTGAAAAATGCATCACTACATGCACCAATCTTGAAATGGTATGAACTAAAATGTCCAATCAAGATGGCTACAAATGCACCAGTGTAGCAATAGGAGCAATCCTACAACAAGAATGGTAGGATGGATGGCACCCAATTGCATATTTCTCTCATAAGTTGCTACCAATAGAATGCAACTATCACACCATAGAACAAGAAGAGTTGGAAATTGTCCTTGCAACCAAGCATTGGAAGCACTATTTGGATGAGAAGGCATTTGTGGTAGAGACTGACCACAAACCTCTAGTCTACCTTGAGACACAAAAGGATCTTTCTTGTTGACAGATTTGGTGGGCAGAATGGAGACAACAATTCAACATGATAATCAAATATGTGGAAGGCAAGAAGCAACTTGTAGATGCATTCACTCGAATGCCAAAGACAAACAATTTGGTGGTGGAAATCAAGATGAACCCTATATTCTGGCCTAACATTTGTATTGCTACAAATACTGATCCATAGATTGTAGGTGCTACAATCATCCAAAGGCATCACTAGCACCTAAGGACTCAAATTTTGTGAGGGTATGTTGTGGATCCTTGATGATATGGATCTAAGAACCACCATCCTAGCAAAATGTCATGATTTTGCCATGCAAGTCACGTTGGAATGGACAAGACCTTGGATGTAGTCAAATGCCATTACTAATGGCCCAAGATGAGCAATGATGTGATGGAATATGTTTGGAGCTGCCTACTTTGTCAACAAAATAAGGCTTCTAATCAAGCTCCCATATGACTCCTCCAACCTCTCTCCACTCATATACAATGTTGGGAATAGGTAAGCATGGATCTGGTTTGTGAATTGCCCAAGACCACCTCTGGGTTTGATTCCAATAGTCTTTGTCAACCGACTCAAAAAAATGATTCATTTGCATCCTACCACCAAGGATGTGACTGGCCCGCAACTAGCTCAATTGTACTTAAATGTAGTCTTTTCCCATCATGGCTTGTCTTGAGTGCTTATCATAGATAGAGGCACTCAACTCACTAGTTTGTTTTGGAGAACACTCTTTGGGTTCTTCAAAACCAAATTGGCTATGTCTAGAGCTTACCATCCACAGACCAATGGAAAAATAGAGAGGGAAATCAAACTATTGAGGACATGCTTTGGGGCTTTACTTTGGATGAGCAAGAGAGTTGGGACACCTTACTTCCATCAGTGGAATTTACATACAACAATTGAGTGAATGTGTAACAATATGGAGTTTAGTAATGAAGTTAGTCGGGCTTACAAAGTAAAGAATAAGACAAAATAGCCTAGAATATTCTAGAAGCATCTAAGAAGCTTCTTAGGAAGCTTCCCAACTAGTTAACTTGCGCTCCTAAGCAGGTAGCTTCTAGAAAGAAGCTTCTAGAAGCTTCTAACTAGCTTAGCTTGCACGCCAAGTAGGCGGCTTCTAGAAGGAAGCTTCTTGAGAAGCTTCCTAGTTAACTTGGCTTGCACTCCAAGAAAGCGGCTCAAGGAAACTTCTTGAGAAGCTTCAAGGGTCTTGTATGCTACCTATAAATACCAAGGCCGAAGCTCATGCTAAGCATTCGGAGTTTTCCCTCATTCAAGTGTCCCAATGTGAGCTTCCATTCTCCTATTTCTCTCCTCGGTTTTGGTCTTTTACATTGGTATCAGAGCAGGAATGGGATAGATGGAATTTATGGACCACCAAATCCACTTCCGCCAAACCATTGGGACTTTCATGTCCAGATATTACCAAAGCATCGTTTCACACAATTCATCACCTCATGCTTTGGGTAGGATTTTCTACATATGATCACCGTGTCAGAGGAACCCTTGATACTTCCAGTTGTAACTTATGGAGAACGGTGGACGTGTTGTATCTACGTGTTAATCAACTAGATAAATTGCAGGTAGTGGAATAGAGTAGTAGCGATGGCGGCAATACCGGATGTTATCCTTGCAATGCAACAACAAATCGAGCATCTTACTCGATTGTTGGATGAACGAGACCAGCAACGACGAGAACAGATAGACAGAGCGCCAGTTCGAGATGGAGAAGATCGCATTCGATTTCCAAAACCCAAGGTGTTTGAAGGCAAGAATCTTCCAGGCATAGTGGAGAATTTTGTGTTTGACTGTGAACGTTACTTTGAAGCCACCAATCTTCAAGACGAGCGGAAACAAATTCTCTTGGCTTCTAGCCAATTGGATGGAGTGGCAAAACTTTGGTGGCGATTCCGAGTAGAAAGAGCTGAACGACAAATTGTTACACCAATTTTTACATGGGCAGAATTCAAGGATGCAATACTTGGTCGATTTCAGACTATAAATGCCACCCGAGTTGCACGAGATAAATTGGTGGAGTTGAGGCAGATTGGCTCAGTGAGAAGCTACATCACACAATTTCAAAATATCATCATGCAAATTCCAGATATCCAAGAAAGTGAAGTTCTGGATCGATTTGTGCGAGGATTGAAGTCACAAACCAGATTGGAGGTGACCATGCAAGAGCCACAGAATGTAGAACAAGCCATGCAATTGGCTGAGCGTTTTGATTCCTTAGTTGCAACAACTTGGTCTTGAACTCGACCTACACAAAACCCACCAGTACCACGAGTGGAAGAACCGGTACCAATGGAGATTGATGCTATCCAACGAAGACCACTTGGCACAGCAGATAGAGAAAGATTACGACAAAATGGAGGTTGTTTTTATTGTCGCCAGTTGGGGCATCGCATTGCTGAATGTCCACTCAAGAATGGATGACCTCAACAAGTTGCCCAAGTGGAGGTTGTGGAGCGGAATGATCAGGGAAACGAGGAATCCCAGTAGGAGATTTTGAGCCGCCTACTGGGAGCTTGATTAGTTCCAATGGGATTGAAGGCTCGACCTATGCAAGTTTGCTTCACTTGCAAGGTATGATATCTAATCGGGGTTGTAAAATTTTGGTTGATTCTGGAAGTTCAGAGAATTGCATGTCTATGCAAGTAGCAAAGGAGTTGGGTATTCCTATCAAGCCAGTGATTGGAAGTAGTTTGATGATGGCGGATGGTAGAAAGGGTTCTGCATTCCGCACCTTGCATCCTGTTACCTTCAAGATTGGGAAGGAGTATTTGGAGTGTATGAGGTTTGTAGTGGCACCTCTACACTATGATATCATTCTGGGTCTACCTTGGCTTGAATGTCATAAGGTTCAATTTGATTGGACCCAACACCAAATTCAAGTACAACACCAAGGTAAGAATTTCCGATTAGGTTGTCTGGCACCTCTGAGTAAGACACCTAAGAATAGTCAGTCCCAAGATGGGAAGTTTGTCGAGAAGGTAGCCATAGAGCGAATCTGGAAGGGAGATGAGTCCCAAGATGGGAAGTTTGCCAGGAAGGCAACCATGGAGCAAACGCGGAAGAGAGATGAGTCCCTAGAAGGGAAGTTTGTTAATGAAGCAGCCATAGAGCAAGCTTTGGAGGAAGATAAGTCTGTATTCGCAGTGTGGATCAAGCCGATTGCACAAGAACAATCTGAGGAAGGCCAAGTGCCACATCAAGCGACGGTTGATCGGATAGTTCAAGAGTTTGCAGATGTGTTTCCGGATGATCTACCAAAGAGATTACCCTCTGATCGAGGTATGCCCTTCAAGATCGAGTTATTGCCAGGGAGTACTCCAATGAGTAGACCAATCTATCGGCTCTCACCAAAGGAGTTAGAGGAGTTGCGAACAACACTTACAGAGTTGTTGGAGAAGGATTTCATACGACATAGTACCTCTCCTTGGGGAGCACCAGTACTATTTGTTCCAAAGAAGGATGTAGGACTTTGTTTCTGTATTGATTACCGTGGGCTCAATAAGCAAACCGTGAAGAATGCATATCCCTTGCCTCGGATCAATGACTTGCTTGATCAATTAAGTGGAGCACGATACTTTTCCAAGCTAGATCTTTGTAGCGGCTATTGGCAAATTCCTATAGAAGGAGAGGACGTGAAAAAGACTGCCTTTCGTACAAGGTATGGACATTTTGAGTGGAGAGTTCTACCTTTCGGACTCACTAATGCTCCAGCAGTCTTCATGGATCAGATGCATCGGGTGTTGGAGGGGCTATTGGATCAGTCTGTGGTAGTGTTCTTAGATGATATCTTAATCTATAGTAGGACAGAGGCAGAACACATGAATCATGTGCGAGAAGTCCTAGGACGACTACGACAATGGAAATTTTACTGCAAGAAGTCAAAGTGTGTTTTTTGGCAAAAGGAGGTTACCTTCTTGGGTCATAAGATCTCATCAGAGGGGATCAAGATGGAAGAAGAGAAGATCAAGGCCATTACTGATTGGCCTACTCCGAAGGATGCTACCGAAGTACGAGCGTTCAACGGATTGGCCAGTTTTTACCGACGGTTCATCCACTATTATGCTCACGTGGCTGAACCATTGACTGACCTCTTGGGAAAGAACTCGAGCTTCCAATGGACCA
Source organism: Lunularia cruciata (assembly GCA_948567375.1). Taxonomy (NCBI): domain Eukaryota; kingdom Viridiplantae; phylum Streptophyta; class Marchantiopsida; order Lunulariales; family Lunulariaceae; genus Lunularia; species Lunularia cruciata. The sequence continues at coordinate 48,559,410 of OX419755.1, read as the reverse complement.
CCAAGCATGAAGAAGCATTCCAGAAGTTAAAGCATATGGTGTCTTCAAGATCCATTCTTCAACCATATGATCCTCAACTACCTTGTGTGGTTGATTTTGATGCTTCTAACTTTGCAATTGGAGCTGTGTTGCAACAAGAATTTCCAAATGGACTACATCCTATTGCATTTGTGTCTCGCCGACTAAATACAGCTGAAAGAAATTACTCTGCTTGAGATCGGGAACAACTTGCAATGGTATATGCCACCAAGGTATGGAGGCATTATCTCTTGGGGAAACAAGTGATCATGCGAACTGATCACAAGCCATTGTTGCAGACTTTACACCTAGAGCACATGAAGAGTCAACATCATCGATGGGAAGAGCAACTCCAATTGTTCGACATCAAACTTGAGTACAAACCAGGTTGGTTCCATGTCATCCCTGATGCTCTATCACGACGACCTGATTTGAAGTCTCTTCCTCTCATCGCGACAGCAATTACGACGGTGTCAATTGATCCCAAGATTCATAACGAGTTTCGGTTAGCCCTACAGCAAGATCTCTTCTTCCAAATGGTACACGGTCGTCTAACAGCACGCGACAAGGAGTACAACACCTTCTCCTTCAAGGAAGGCCTTTTATTCCATGCAGACCAGATCTATGTTCCAACCAAAGGTGATCTTCGACTTGTGCGCCTTCAAGAAGCCCATGATTTACCAATAGCTGGTCACATGGGAGTGGACAAGACCTTGGGCACCCTCCAACGCCAATGGTGGTGGCCCAACATGACACAAGATGTTCGAGACTTTGTCCGATCATGTGAGAGTTGCCAACGGAACAAGGCCAACAACCAGAAGCCGAGTGGACTCCTTCAACCACTCGCCATTCCATCCGCTCGTTGGGAGCATGTGAGCTTGGATCTCATCACATCCTTGCCAAAGACAAAACAAGGACACACCGCAATTGTGGTGTTTGTGGATAAGCTTAGTAAGCAAATCCACTTGGCACCAACCTGTGATACCGTGGATGCTCCAACCTTAGCACAAATCTACTTCGACAATGTCTTCAAGCATCATGGGATGCCACGTGTACTCATCTCCGACCGTGATCCTCGATTTACCGGGAAGTTTTGGCAAGCACTCTTCCAGATACTCGGCACCAAGCTTGCTTTGTCCACGGCCTATCATCCTCAAACTGATAGACAAACCAAACGCGCCAATTGTACATTGGAGGATATGTTGCGGCCTTTGTCAATGTCCACCATACCAACTGGGATGAATGTCTTGCAGCTGCAGAATTTGCCTACAACAATTCCAAATAGGCAAGCACTGTATTTTCTCCCTTCTTTCTCAATTTTGGCCAAGATCCGCTTGTTCCAGATTCTCTTCTTGCTCCCTCTCCCTCTCAGGTTCCTCATACTTCTACATTCTTGACCACTATATCCCAATCTCTCCAACAAGCCAAATCTAACCTCCTTGTTGCTCAGAATCACCAAAAACAATATGCAGACCATCATCGTCGTGATCTCACCTTTGAAGTTGGTGATAAAGTCATGCTATCCTCTAGTAACCTCCCTCTCCCACTTGATACCCAAGTTCGTAAACTTGCTCCTAATTGGATAGGACCCTTTGATATCACCCACATTATCTCTCCTGTTGCTTATCGTCTTGCCTTACCTTGTCACATGCGTATCCATCCTGTCTTTCATATTTCCAAGTTGAGACCCTTTGTTCCTAACCCTTCTTCCTTTTCCTCTCAAGTCCAACCTCCTCCTCTTCCTGTCCCTATCAATGATCATGAGGAGTACGAAGTTGATTGTATCCTTGTGCGTCGCCATATTCAACGAGGCCGTCACCAACATACGGAGTACAAGGTCCTTTGGAAAGGGTATCCCCTTCATGATGCTACATGGGAACCTCTTTCTCACCTCCAGAATGCACAAATGGCCATCAAGGAATTTGAAGCTTCACTGGCGACGAGGACGTCACCAACTAGCGGCGGGGGAATATGTAACAATATGGAGTTTAGTGACGAAGTTAGTTGGGCTTACGAAGTAAAGAATAAGACAAAATAGCCTAGAATATTTTAGAAGCATCTAAGAAGCTTCTTAGGAAGCTTCCCAACTAGTTAACTTGCGCCCTAAGTAGGTAGCTTCTAGAAGGAAGCTTCTAGAAGCTTCTAACTAGCTTAGCTTGCACGCCAAGTAGGCGGCTTCTAGAAGGAAGCTTCTTGAGAAGCTTCCTAGTTAACTTGGCTTGCACTCCAAGAAAGTGGCTCAAGGAAACTTCTTGAGAAGCTTCAAGGGTCTTGTATGCTACCTATAAATACCAAGGCCGAAGCTCATGCTAAGCATTCGGAGTTTTCCCTCATTCAAGTGTCCCAATGTGAGCTTCCATTCTCCTATTTCTCTCCTCGGTTTTGGTCTTTTACAGAATGCCTCCACACAAGTCACACCGTTCTTCCTCATGTATGGAAAGTATCCTTTCACACCTTCAAGCTTGATGAAGATCCATCCGGTGGCTACCAAAGTGGAAAATATCAACACTTTTGTTTCGAGAATCCAAAAGGGGGTGGAGCACACCAAACACAAGGTACAAATTGCCCAAAATCTTGGTAGTGAAGTTGGAGTGATGACCAATCGGACTACTTATTTTTCTCTTCAATGAGGTAGGAAGTGATGACTTGTAGATCGTGAGAGTGCATGTTGTGATGGCAAGTTATAGGTTGCACTTTCCTCTAGTATATTTTTCATAGTTAGAGTTACATTAGTGGGTGACGTTTGGTAGGTACTTTGGCACTTGATGGTGTTGGCACTTGGTGGGGTACTTGTGGTGGTTACAGTTGCGTGTTGTAATTTTTGGTTACTTTGTCACAATGGAGTTCTTTGGGAATTCTAGAAGAGATAGTATTGCAATATGCATTGGGTTTACTCAGAGTGGTGCTTGGTATCAGCCTATGTCTTAGGTCCCAATGAGGGAAGAGATTGACTCTGAGTTGGAGTTTGATGCAAGAGCTGACTCAGTTGAGAGTGCACTTGGTGTGTCCGCATTGTTGTTGTGGGACATGGATGAGATTTATGGGGCTTCCAAAGGCCCCATGTGTTACTTTGGTAAAGTGGGTACCATTGAGTTGGATGACTTCATCTAAGAGTTCAATAGTTGGTGTGATCTGGAGTAGATGCAAAACTTGAATTTTTTCACACCCTTCATGGCATGGAAGGAGTTATTTTAGCACTTGGAAGGTCAAATGATGGAAGACTACCATGAGTTTAGGAGAGCTCCCTTGGAGGAGATTGAGCTATGGAGACAATATTGGTCTATGAACTATATCTCTATCACTTCAGGCTTGATTTCTAAGGATAGATTGACAATACCCATGAGTTATAGCTCTAGTAGTGTTAGTGGATCTCTTAGAGATGGTGCTACTACAAGTGAAGGTACTACTATAAGAGGTAGTGCAACATTGGGATTTCACTCCATGGTGGCGTTCTTCTAGTGTTTGAGGCATAACTACAAAGGATCGTGGACTAACAAGTTGAGGAGCTTGCAAGAGTTCCAACGGAAGGCTGGAGAGAGCCTATGCAAGGCAAACACTTGCATGAGATGGTTGATCAATTTTACTCATGGAGTTATTGAGGCCCAAGCAGTCTAGTTTTGGTATGAGATACTGGACAGGGAGTTGCAATGTAGAGTACGTGATGCTATGTTGTTATAGGCTACTTCACCCACTTTGGTAGTGGTCTTTGGTTTGGCTAAGCGTATTGAGCTCAACATGGTGGAGGAGAGAGTGGTGACATTTGGATTAGGTAGAGAGACCTCAGCCACAATTATTACTTTTTCTAGAGTGCAATAGAATGCACCATTCCATGTTAGTTTTTGAGGACCAAGTGGACAACCCAGATCCTATGGAGTGAGTGGAGAGCCTACTATGGCTAGACCCTCACCTTCATTTTTGGATCAACAACAACCAATGAGTGGTAGTGTTGCTTGTTGGACTTGTGGTGGACCTCACTATAGGAGAGAGTGCACTCAAGGCAGCAGACCTGATACCTCTAGTGCATCACAACCATCATAGAGATAGTATGAGCATTGCCACAAATTTAGTCACACTAGTGACCAATGCTTTGACCTATTCCTATAGAGACTAGGAGTGTTGTATGTGCTCTAGAGCCTAGAGGAGCATCATTGGAGTTGGACCCACAAAGAGGAGAGGCTAGTAGACATGTTAGACTTCCCTAGTTTTTTACACTCTTTGAGGCATTACAAACAACATCCATGGCTCCTAGATGTCCTAGTGCAAGTGTAGTAGGTGGTGATGGGATGCATGATGGACTACCTACTAATCAGCCACGTATTACTACATAAATTGAGTCTAGCTCAATGTTAGGAGCGGCTCAGTTCATTATACACTTTCCATTATTCTTAGCCAATGACATGTTTACATTGGGAGTTGATCCAGCCCTAGTGTTCCAATTGGCTGCCACACTTTGTGGGAGTAGGGATGATGTGGTCCCTATTACTAGAGCAGAGGTGGTTGATAGTGGAGTTGACTTGGTTGAATAGCATGGGATTTGCTTAGCAACCAATGGTTTATGGCAACAACGACTAGATTGGAGGAGTTACCAACTAGACCGACCTTTGAGCGAGCATAGTTTACACCCATAGTTGTCCTATTGGATAACCAAAGGGGTATTTTTTGCTTGGTGATACCTTCAAGGAAGATCTATACACCGTAGAGGGTCTTACTAGACTTTGGTGCACAACCCCTTATGTTGGGAAAGGCTTTAGTTGTTGGTGTGGAGTTATGGAAGACCAATGTGGAGAGGTGTCTATTTTAGATCCAGACATCTCTAGGTGGTCGTTCTACATAGTACATCATATGTGGAGAGCTTGTTGTTCAGATTCAGCCTAATTATTTGACTGATAGCTTTATGGTGAGAGCTCAAGCCATTGCAATATTAGTTGAGTCATATGATGTGTTAGTTGGAGGAGTAGTGTTATATCCCATGGGTTTCAATATTGACTATTGGAAGGAGACAACCTCCTATAGACCAGGTTGGCCATCTGGTGAGTGACAAGTATGTCACTTACCAATACGCTTCATTAGTGGTAGTCTTGGCTCACTATAGTCAAGGACCATGGCAAAATCAGTTTTAGCTTTCAATGGTTATGTTACTTGTCTTGGTGATTTATTGGAGAGGAACACCCATACAGAGGAGATTCCAGTACTAGAGGAGATCACTTGGATTTAGAGTACAATTGGGATTGTTCCATCTACCTTGGATGTTCCATTGTGGATTTTAGAAGAGGCATTGCAACAACATGCAAATCAATTTGTGCAGCAGGTGTAATACACCGAGGACAAGAGAAGAGAGAAAATACAGATTGCACACTCAAACATTCGATGCCCCAAGGGAGCACCTTCTCTTTATTATATAGACAAAGAGGATCTCCTCCAAGGAAGCTCCACCATAGGATTAGGGACACAGATAGGTGACATGTCAGCAAGCTCCACCCTTGGATTACTTACTTGGATGGGTGACCTGTCTGGTCTAGGTCCTGTCTGGTTGGTCAAACAAGCTTTGACCGGAGGGAATCTTTTAGGGAATCTTCTTGTAAGAATCTCAAAATCACGTAAGGTACCATTGGAAAGCTCTCGACAAGACAAAGCAAGGGGGAGGGAAGGCCAGCCTTTCCTCTGTTTGGGGGGGGGGGGAATTTTGCACATTTTCAAGGCCTAATTCATCCGTTTAGGCCTCCGAAATTGCCTTCAAAGATTTCAAGCATATTTCGGTTCCTACTCTATTAGTAGAAGTCCCCTTTTGGTGATACCTCTTTCTGATCTGTTTTGTCCATCATGTGTAACATCCTTCCAGATGTTACCAAACCAATTCTCACCTTTAAATCATATGTCTAGCTATTGGTTCTAAGGTTCTCAAGTCTATTTTGGTTTTTGCCCTATTAGAAGAAGTACTCTTTTGGTGATACTACTATCTGATCTATTTTGACCATCATTTATAACATAATTCTAGAAGTTACCAAACCAAATTTCACATCTAGATCATATGGCTAACCCTTGGTATTACAGACCTCCCTCCTTTTAAGACGCAACGTCCTCGTTGCGCAATTGTTGCTCAAATGCTTGCACCAACACCGGTGCATGTGCCAAATTGGCAGCGAGTTCCCAGGTTGCTTCATAGAGGAGGTAACCTTTCCATTGTACTAGATATTCCACCCGCGGATGGCGAGTACCACGCATTTGTTTTTGGAGAATCCGTTCCACTTCATATTCCTCTATGCCATCAATGAGTGTCAGACAAGGTCGAATGTCCTGTGTGGAAGGACCTTGGCCTGATCAGGGAGCATATCTACATAGTAGGGAGACATGGAACACTGGATGGATCTTCATGTGTGGTGGTAGCTCAAGGTGATAGGCCACAGCGCCGATGCAACAAAGAATCAAGAAAGGCCCAATAAAACGAGGTCTGAGCTTACGAGATCCAACTAATGTGAGGTTGGTTGTTGATAGCCACACTTGATCCCCAACATTGAACTCCATGTGCCTACGGTGTGCATCAACATACTGCTTTTGTCAATTTTGTGCAATTTGTAACCTGTGCTTGGCGCTTTCCACACCTTGTTGGATTCTAGAAACAAATGTGTTGACTGCATCAACCTTGGTAGTCACTGGACGGATCTTCATCAAGCTAGAAGTTGTGAAGGGATGCTCACCATACATGAGGAAGAACGGAGTGACCTGAGTGGAGGCATTCACTGAATTATTGTAAGCAAAATCCACCAACGGTAGTAGGGTGTCCCACCTCTCTTGCTCTTCTAAGGTGAAGCCACGTAACATGTCTTCAATCGTGCAATTAGCCCGCTCTGTTTGGCCATCTGTTTGTGGGTGGTAAGCTATAGACATGGCCAACTTGGTTTTGAAGAAACCAAAGAGTGTTCACCAAAACAAACTGGTGAATTGGGTGCCTCTATCGATGATGAGTACTCTAGACAAGCCATGGTGAGCAAAAACTGCATCTAAGTATAGTTGAGCTAGTTGTGGAGCGGTCACCTCCTTGGTGGTAGGGCGTACATGAATCATTTTGCTGAGCCAGTCCACAAAGACCACAATGGAGTCAAACACTGAGGTGGTCTTGGGTAATTTGCAGACGAGATCCACACTCACTTGTTCCCAATGTTGGGTAGGAGTGGAGAGAGGTTGAAGGAGCCCTACATGAGCTTGATTAGAAGCTTTGTTCTGTTGACAAAGTAGGCAGCTATGCACATAGTCCATCATGCTGTTGCTCATCTTGGGCCAATAGTAATGGCACTTGACTACATCCAAGGTCTTGTCTACTCCAACATGAGCTGCAATGGCCGAATCATGACATTCCGCTAGAATGGTGGTGCGTAAGTCTGGGACATTTGGGATCCATAATCTGCCATCCCGAAAGGTGAGTCCTTGGATGCTGATGACACCTTTGGACGATTGTGCTTCTACAATCTGTGGATCAGTTTTTGTAGCAGCTAGAATCTCTTGCCAGAATTCAAGGTTAATCTTAACCTCTGCCACCAAGTTGTTGGCCATTGGCATACGAGTGAATGCATCTGCCAATTGTTTCTTACCTTCCACGTAGGTGATTGTCATGTTGAAGCATTGTCGCCACTCTGCCCACCAAATTTGGTGACGAGATAGATCCTTATGCGTCTCGAGGTAGACTAGAGGTTTGTGGTCTGTCTCTACTACAAATGCCTTCTCGCCCAGGTAGTGCTTCCAATGCTTGGTTGCTAGAATGATGACCAGCTCTTCTCGTTCTATGGTGTGATAGTTGCGCTCTGCCGGTAACAACTTTCAAGAGAAATATGCAATTGGATGCCATCCTTCATGCCACTCTTGTTGTAGGACTGCTCCTATTGCTACGCTTGATGCATCTATAGCCAACTTGATTGGACATTTTGGGTCATACCACTTCAAGATTGGTGCATGTAGCAAGGCGGCCTACAATCCTTGAAAGGCCAACTCTTGTGCAGTTCCCCATGTCCACTTCTTCCCCTTGCCAAGTAGTGCCGTTAAAGGCTGTGCAACCTTAGAGAAGTCCTTGAGAAATCTACGATAGAATCCCGTCAACCCCAAGAAGCTCTTAAGTTGAGTCTGATCTTTGGGGGCACTCCACTTTTTGAATGACCTCTATTTTATCTGTCAATACTTGAATGCCCTCTGCACTTACTCTATGCCCTAAGTAGTCTACTTCAGACTTGCCAAACTCACACTTTGAGATTTTGGCGTACAATTGATTCTGTCTTAGAATCTGGAGGACCTCTTGTAGATGTTGTTTGTAATCTGTCATCGTGCTACTATATACTAAGATATCATCCAAGAAGACGATAATAGACTTATCCAAGTATGGACAAAATATGTCATTCATTAGGCTCATGAAAGTGGCAGGCGCATTGGTGAGGCCAAAAGGCATCACAAGATACTCAAAGTGGCCATACTTGGTTTGAAAGGCAGTTTTGTACACATCCTCCTCTGCAATTCGGATTTGATTATAACCGCTCTGCAAGTCCAGTTTGGTGAAGTATCTCGCTCCATGGAGTTGATCAAACAGGTGATCCATGCAAGGTAAGGGGTATTTGTTCTTCACTGTTTGCTGATTGAGACCTCGATAGTCAATGCACATGTGCATTGTACCATCCTTCTTCTTCACAAACAAGACAAGGGCTCCATATGGTGATAAGCTAGGTTGGATGAACCCTTTCTGTAGCATCTCCTCAATTTGAGTCTTACACTCCTCCAACTCATGAAGTGATAGGCGATATGGGGCCTTACAAGGAGGTGTCTTCCCCGGGAGTGTCTCTATTTTGTGATCTACTCGCCTTTTAGGTGGTAATACTGAGGGTAGATCATCGGGAAAGACATCTTGAAACTCATCCACCACATCCTTCAATTTCTCAAGAATTTGTCCAGCAAGTTGTGCACTCTGGACTTCTCTTATTAGACTGATAAAACATCTATCGGTCTTACAGACAGTTGTCGTCTCTACGACATATAGAGGCAGTTTCTGCATGTGTGATTTTTCTTTAACCCAATGATTGACCATTAGTGGGTTCTCACTACTTTCTTCCTCCAATCCACCATTGGGTTGTACTGCTCCATCCATGGCATGCCTAAAATTGCATCATAACGGGCTAATTGTATCACTCACCACTCAATTGCTTCTTGATATTCTCCTACAGAGAGGGTTACTCATCTAGGTAATGATTCAATCCTCTCTGTTTGCCCATTTGGTAACTCTACTTCTTCACTTCCATCTCTCTCTAGATCCATTCCCAATCTTTTTGCAACAGAGCGAGACAAAAAATTCTCTATTGCTCCCGGATCTATTAATACTCTCACTTGATTACTTTCTAGGATTCCATTCACAACAATCAATTGTGAGGTTGCCTTTCAGGATCTTTGCACATTATTCTTCTTCCTTCCCTTGCTTCTCTACTTCCTTATTGAGCTAGTAAGGCCGCGAGGTACATTTACTAGCGATCTTTGTTTTCCGAAGTGGTTTCCACCTCTTCCTCTTCAATGTGCCTCTCCATGTTGTTCAAAGATTGCCTGTACAAAGGCCGAGGGCCTCTAGAGAAATGAGTGTGACAATTGGTAGATATGTGCCCAATATGGCCATAATTATAACAACGGTGTTGTTCTCCTCGAGTCCTTTCTCCTCGTGGGACTCCATCTCTTTGTTCTTCTACCCATCTCCGCTCCCCTTGAAGCGGTCGTGCTCCTTGATCTCGGAATCAAAGGTTGCCCAATTCCATGGGTACTGGTCCACCCATGTGTGGCATTTCTGCCTGATAATGTTGAGGTGGAGCTACTCCTTCACCTCCACCTAATGCTCCTCCTATTCTCTACGCACAAGCAATGGCTTCAAATACCGTGCGAGATTTTTGCACCATGACTTCTTGGCAAATCCGCTCTTTCAACCCTCGTTTGAAATTTTCGAGAGCCTCTGCTGGACTCATGTAGATAATTGCAACTTGTAGATCCATATATACCTCCACATACTCTTGTACCAAGATTATGTGGAGGTATTCTTTTGTCTCAATCCCCATAGTCGGGTTCAAGCCATCTGCACAAAATCCACCGATTGGAAATTCTTTAGCAGTCCTTCTTGCATTGCTGTCCACGTGACCTCCCTTCTCTTGGCCAGCATGGATTGTTCCCAAGCATCATACCATGTGAGCACTTTATCGGTCAAGTATCCACATGCAAACATGCTTGCAACATGCTCTGTGATCTCTATTGAGAACAATCAGAAATATTGATTCATTCTCGAGATCCAATTTTCCACTAGTCCCATCGTACGCTGCTCCTTGTAAGGCTCAATGTTGCAGGTCTTCTTCATCCGGAGTAGCAATGTGGCTTCATCGTTGATAGGGTTCGTAGGCAAGGATGCCTCTCCAAGTACTTTAGTTGCAAGTACTGGGTTTTGAGACGGCTCTTCTCCTTGCATGGCTTGATCGTTCCTGAGGATCTGCACTTGACTTTGTAATGTCTCCATGGTCATCTTAATCTCTCAAAATTCATTCAACATCTCTTGCATTCCTTGCACCAGCTCTTGCAACTGCGGATCCATGGTTCCTTCAACACCCAATTGCTAACGTCTACTTCAATACAGAGTCAATATAATCACTCTAGAAGGCGCACAAACTATCAAAACTACCATTGGGACCTCAAAAGCTATCACTCGTTGATAATACTCCTCACCAAAATTCCTAACCACAAAATCTCTAAACATCACTTTTGGCCTCACTACATAACGGATTTCTACTTGAGTGTTGAAAGGGAGAGGATTTGGGACATTCATATCCATATTATCATAATAGAATGTAGATCGTCAAATCCAACTCTCTGTCATATATCACCACAAGTAGAATCACCGGGTTTGGTGAGTTCATCACTCTGTCCATGAATTCTGCACCAAAGTGATAAACTAGTGATACCCTCATCTGCTCACGCTGGATATACATAACCTTGATGTGGAATGGGTTTGAAAATGGAAAGCTAGGTGTGGGAAATTGTCCTCCCGGCGCATCCATCCCATCCGCTCTCTAAATCCCTTCCTAAGTCTAGCGATTACTCTATGTTCTCCACCTCAAATTACTCAGTTTTAGTAGTTCATGCTATTCCAAGAGGGGTGATCCACTCTCTTGGACTAGAACACTCGCTCTGATACCATTGTAATACTCCGAGGACAAGAGAAGAGAGAAAACACAGATTGCACACTCAAACATTCGATGCCCCAAGGGAGCACCTTCTCTTTATTATATAGACAAAGAGGATCTTCTCCAAGGAAGCTCCACCATAGGATTAGGGACACAGATAGGTGACATGTCAGCAAGCTCCACCCTTGGATTACTTACTTGGATGGGTGACCTGTCTGGTCTAGGTCTTGTCTGGTTGGTCAAACAAGCTTTGACCGGAGGGAATCTTTTAGGGAATCTTCTTGTAAGAATCTCAAAATCATATAAGGTACCATTGGAAAGCTCTCGATGAGACAAAGTAGGGGGGAGGGAAGGCTAGCCTTTCCACTATTGGGGGGGGGGGAATTTGCACATTTTCAAGGCCTAATTCATCCGTTTAGGCCTCCGAAATTGCCTTCAAAGATTTCAGGCATATTTCGGTTCCTACTCTATTAGTAGAAGTCCCCTTTTGATGATACCTCTTTTTGATCTGTTTAGTCCATCATGTGTAACATCCTTCCAGATGTTACCAAACCAATTCTCACCTTTAAATCATATGTCTAGCTATTGGTTCTAAGGTTCTCAAGTCTATTTTGGTTTCTGCCCTATTAGTAGAAGTACTCTTTTGGTGATACTACTATCTGATCTATTTTGACCATCATGTATAACATAATTCTAGAAGTTACCAAACCAAATTTCACATCTAGATCATATGGCTAACCCTTGGTATTACAGAAGGTGCACATGGACTTTGGAAGGTGCTACTTGGCATCCACTCTTGAGGCAACAGTCTGGGTAGCACCTATTGAAAATGTGTTGTGTCACATGTTGCCATTGATTGATGCTCAAAATTTGGTTTTTTTATTTTATTGGCATTTGGGTTTTTGAGTGGTGAATTGTGATTTTTTTAGCAAAATATAAATTTAAGAGTTCATATGAGGGTCTATATAAAAATGCATCTTATGCAAAGAAGTCACCATTTTTCACATTTTTGGAGAGCAATTTGGTTTTCAAAGGAGGAGGGCAGTTCAAATTTTCAAAGATTGAACTTCAATTTTGGGTTTTTGAAGGAGGAGTGCCATTCAAAGGAGTATGCCATTTGAGAGTACAACTTACAAATAGAAGGAGAAGAGAAGGAGTGCTGTTTGGGAGGGCTTTGCAAGAGACTTGTTGCCATTCAGGATCAGAAGGAGTGCCATTCAAGAGTAGGAGTGCCATTTGGGAGCAAAGAGAGAATTGAGAGGGAGAAAGCTTGATAGGAGAGCAAGTTTTGAGAAGAAAGCAAGTTTTGAAAGAGATTGTAGACAGAAATTTCCCATGGCAAAAATTTTGGGTCATGAGAAGATCATTGATGGTGAGGATATGATCAATACTCAAGAAGGAGATTGGTTAATTGGTTTTCACAATTCAACACCTATTTACCTTCATAAAATGGTCTTGGATGGATAAACACCAAGTTTAAATTGCTATTGTTAGAATCAAGGAGGTTGATTTAGATGTTCTTGGCCTAAAAGTAACCCTTGTGCTACACTACCCTCACCCAAAGTTATTTTTTCTTTGATTCTCCTTTCTTTTTAATTTTTTTTTGTTTCCAATTATTAATATTTCTTTATGTTTTTGAGTCTAATCATCAATGCCTATTGACATCACTTAGTGCCAACTTGTGTTGCTTGCCTTGTTGTAGCATTTGTGAGCATCACCCTTTGGTGCTTGGCCTATCACATTGCATCTTTGGGCATTGCCCCATGTTGCCTGCTCTTAAACCCTAAAACCCTATGTTGCACTTTGCCTTTTCTTGTCTTGCAATGTCGTTGGGTGTCACGTGGCATCTACTGATTTTTGCCTATTTGTGAAATACATATTCTACAATGTCAATGGGTGGTATCCTGCATCATTGAGTGTCATTCCTTTGTCTTGTAGCTCCTACAAGCGGCTACTTGCATTGTCTCTTTTAAATCATGTTACTTTTTATTATCCATGAGCATCTTTAGAGTAGTTGAGTCATTATTGTAGAGCATGTGGTAGTTGTCAGAATTCCTAAAGGGAGTTCACATTGGGTCTCACCTTATGGCCTATTTTTGTTTTGCAAATGTCCATCAAGATGGTTTTAGAGGACTTAGAGCTAGATCTTATGAGAATCTCACTTTGTTAGGTTTACTTCTTTTTGATATTCTAATCCTAGATAATGCACTCTCTTACTATAGGAATCATCCACATGGTGCAATATATCCTCCCTACTCTTGTCCTTACAAGGCAAAGAGATAATCATACACATGGTAATTAGACCCCTTGATGATAACTTTGGATAGATTTGTCCATGCTGATCAGCCTACTATTAGTTAGGCAAAAGAGGAGTGGATATTTGGTAGACTGAGCTCTTATAATAGTAATATATATGACCTTCTAGCTAGAGATATCAGGCACTAACCCTTGGACGAGAGTGAGTGGTGTCTTTGGTGGTCATTGAGTACAATTAGGATTCAACATGAAATATATTGACGTAAATTTGAGGATGCAATTGCACGTAGACTCCATGTTACATCTTCCTCATCTTCTCCACCTCCTTCTCCACTAGCATAATGACTAGTCTTAAGGACTACATGATTATACACATTATATATATCACATTTATTATTATATTTGTATTTCCATTCTCATTCTTAATTTGCCTCACTCTCATACCTCATATCATTGATATGTATCATGGTTTTGATTCTACATTTATTTCCATTTTCACTTTGCATCACTCTAATATCTCATATCACTTGAATTTGAAACCATTAAACAATATGAACCTTATTAACTTATGCATGTGCATTAATTGGCGCTTATGAGCACTACCCGCTAAAAACGGGCAGCATTGCATGCCTTCCAAACCCAATTGGCATCATTGGGTGCCATCTAAAACTAACACAAGCTTTAGCATGTGCCATTGCACGCCATTAGGTGACATTTGGGTATTCTTTGACGGGTGTTAGCAAGTATCCTTTCATGAGTGGGTGGCGGCAAGCACCAATGAGCATCAATGCGTGTCATTCAAGGATTAATTGGGAACATGATGTTGTTTTGAGCTCTAATGTGTGACTCCAAGTGGTTATTTTTTTTCAAATTTGAGAAGTCTTTATGGAGTGGCTTTTGATAATGTTTGATTTCAATGATTTTCTAGCAATTTCTAGAGGTTACACAAAAAATCAAAAATCTCATACACTTAATCATAATACATACTTAATACATTAGTCAAAGATCATCTTTGATTATAAACATACTTGGGTTACATGGAAGTGCCTTTAGTGGTTGTATCATATTTATTTTCACTATAGTATGAATTTGGAACAAGATGTTTTGGCTTAGGATTGTAACATGAAGCCAAAGGCTTGATTTTTTGATGAACTTGATTCAACAATTTGAAATACTAACTTATTTCCTCTAGAGATTTTCCTCCAAACAAGGGACTCATTTTGATTTCATGAGTGCACTTTGACTCTAGATTCATCTTCTTGAACTTGTGTTTGCCCTAGCTTTCCTTTTACTAACACTCAATTTCTTCTCAATCTTGACTTTCATCTTCTTTGTCTTTAATCAAACACGAACAACTTCTATTTTCATCAATGTTTTCTCTATTTTCCTCATGTTTGTGACTTCTAGTTTAGCTAGTCACAACCTCTTCATATATTTTATAGTTTTTGCCTTCAACATGGTTATTTTTGCTAAATCTTGAGACAATTACATACTAGGTGACATTTTGGATACCTTTGTTACAAATATTCCACCTTTTCTCTCTTTAGTTCACATTCTCCTTTTTTGTCAAGGAAAGTGTGATCTAACCCATCCCCTATAGAAGCTAGTGGAGATGGTGTAATGAAAGGTGAGTCCTTGATTGGTGCAACAAATTGAGATTCCTCCTTGAGTGTATGGGCTCAATTCCATTCTCCAAGCCCTCCATGTAAACACTAGGTAAATTTTCCACTGCTTAGGTGTTTGGGACAAACCGGGTGCATGAATCCGAGAGCACCACCTCTACCTCCGGAGGAAATGGGAATTAAGGGCTTGTCAATATGGTTTCTTTGCATTAAAGAACCTCCTTGATACCAACCTCACTTGAATTGGGATTTTAATATCCCAAACTTACCATAGTAGGTTGAGTAATGTTTGCTCTATTCTTGAATATGGCTTCTATTTTAGCAAAATGTGTGTGTATTCTATTGATTTGTTATCTATAGTTCTCCACCCTTTGCTGTATTCTTTTTCCATGAGACCTTCTCAAGTAGACTTGTTTTTGAACTCCGTAGTTTCTTTGTACAATTTCATATACCTCAACCATTTCTTGTACAATCTATCATCTGTCATAGAAGTAGGAAATCTTTGCCTCTCTTGAACCAAAAATATGGCCATGAAACAAAAAGCAATGGATATTTGAATAGGCTTTTTGCAATTCCTACCATGAATCTATTCAAAATGATCCGGGTCTTCCAAATAATCCAATATTTGGCCATAATGGTGGGATGCCATGCGGAACCGTTTGTCTTCTTTTGTTTTGCTAGGCATGGAAGAAGCCACACTCAACAATTCTCCAAACTTTCCTAATGATTGTATTGGTTGTAAATCCAAATGTGAGTCTAAAGGTCTTGGTTCTGAATCCAAATGTGAGCATGCAATGCAATCAACTACTTGATCTCCCATTGCACAAGTTTTGTTGCACTTTTGGATTAAAATTTCTCCACCTTCAATCAATTTCTTGGTTGCCATAGGGCGACTTAGATCAATTTACATAACTCACTATCTCCCTCGCCGCACTAATCTATTGAAAATAACCACCACACCAATTTGAAACTACTAAACCCGCCGCTTAGTTTACCGACATGCAACAAGAGCATTCACACACCATTAGCACACACTGATGGTGAATTCCAATTTGAACAGACCGAGGAGGGTGACATGTTTTGGAGCAGATGGTACATGCCAAAAATTCTCTAGAATCACCCTCCAAAAACAATGCAACCCTGACAATCCGCCACTCTACCTCTTTCAATTACTCATTTTGGTATACCACACACCTAAACATCCATAATATTTTGTCTGATTTTTTATAAATAAATAAAATTTGCACTAAATATCCTCGGTAGGGGTTTCATTTAGTAACATTTCCTCCCATTAAAACGTTCATTAAAAATAATTATGAAATTTGTTATATATTCCCTCATACATCCATCCAAACTATTTCTGAAACCTCCCGTAGTAACCTGAAGTCAAGAAATTTGCTGCACCATAGGTTCTCCCGAGGTTTGACCTACCCCCCATCAAGAGTCTGAAGTCGTTACGTTTGGAGCATTGATGCTGAGTGAAAGCCTTTAATGGCTTGGAGGTCCGGGGCCATGTAATGATTATGATGTAAGGACTGACCACAGTAGAAGTGAAAGTAGCTGCACCAAAGCAAAACAAAACAAAACTAACAACGGATTTTCTTGAATGTGATCCCCCAAAGCGCAGGATAACCGCAACCACTTACTTCACTCCGTACGCCTACTTCCGAGCCTCACCTCTTTTTGGGTCTAGTGAGCTTCTGTTAGGAAAGAGAAGCCCTTTTGGACTGCTCGGATTCCACTTTAGTACCTAGAAGCTCTTCCGCTTAATCTGAACCACATGGTGGCACGAGTTTGACCTTTTCTCGCCTTCTGCACCACAGTGTCTGTTTGCTGTCGAGTTAAGCAAGAAAAGATTCAGATCCACAGAAAGAGGAACCTATATTCACTGCTTAGCATTCAGCTAATGATGGCTCTTAATGATCTGTCATGATAAACTTGTATCACAGGACAAATCGAAAGATCGGAAGATTCAACAGGCGATTGATAGAGGCAACGAGCATCAAATCATATATTTGTTCTTTCGACTAAATCATCGGATAAGCTGGAAGTAGTAGTATATAGCCTGAGGTTATCTTGTTGCCAATTCCAGTGACATACCGTCGGACAAATCAAATTAGCCGGCCTCAGACGGTGAATTCTCAACGGAAAGTGCATTTGTCCTAACAATGCACCAGATTTCACCACTACGCAGTTCTATTGCATGGTCGCTAGCAGACGACCTACACCGACCAGCAGTCCAGCTGCGCCCCCCTACTACAGTATTGATAAGCCGAAAGGAGGACTGCAACTACCACATGTACCCTATATTTTATAATTCAGCCTACTTCGCTCGTAAAATTACAGTACAGCTGGTAGGAGTTGGAAGAGTCCAGAAGAGAAACACTCCAGCTTGCTTGCCCCGTCCATACGTGCGTCCATCCATCCAAATCCATGTGGTGTATCAACTCCTCTTTTCGGCAAAGACTGACCTTCAACCAACGCACAAACAGACAATCTTTGATTGATGTCATACTGATTCATGCGGCACGTCCCTTTCCTGCGCCTCCGCTGTCTCGGCCTCTTCAGCTAAGTCCAGCCAAAGGTCCCCAGTGAATTGAACCTCTGCTTCGGTGCATTTCCCGGGAGACCTGTTTATAAAACAAAGGGGAACATACATACAGCATACAGCATCCCGCAATGTTCTCGTCTCAGGATATTTTCGGGATCTTTTCACTGTTTCGTTGAATACCCGCTGCCGGAACGAGTTGCACTACGACTTTCCAGAAGCTTTAGGACAGAGACTGCAATCCCGGTGCCTGGCAGTGATTCCGGTGCGTTGGGGCATCCCCCAACGTTCTGCCTAACATCTCGTATGCGTTCTACTAAGTACAGTAACTGACTGTGCGTGCCCGGTTTGGGTGCCACGAATTGCAACGAGATTTTCCACCGGGGAAAGCGCGGGGACGAGGTGCCCTGGGAGAACAGTCAGTCAGTCACATACTCTGAGGTTTGGAAACTTGAGATTAATTTGCTTAGCCAGCTTCGTTTTGTCTCTTTTGTTTCCTCATATGAGATCTGGCTCAATTCCCGGTTGCCAACTGGCGACACTTCACAATACTCGCATGATTACTACGCTAGCAAGCACTGCTTGAGAGAGAGCGATCTCAGTTTGGCGTCGCGTCCATGTGCATGAGGCGCATTAACCACTCATAACTTTGTGTCTTTAAGTGGAGGCGGGGGGATGTATGGCAATTGCGGAAGGTGAAGAAATAAAATTTATACAGAGAAGCTGAGAGGAGGACGAGGAGGAGAGGGAGGAGGAAGAGGAGGAGCATTGGTGTGTTGAGGACAGGGAAGCGGAGAGGATGAGATGGATTGATAGATAGATTGATTGATAGGGGAATTGAAGACGCGTTCTTTTGGTTGAGAAGGAGGAGAAAGAGGAGGAGGTACAGAATATGCCTCGCGAGCTTCTAGGCTTGCTCGGTTTGCTTGGCATTTGTTGACGAGAAGAGGAGAGGGCACGGAAAGGGAGCAGAGGCGAGCGGGCAGGACGGACGAGTGAGGAGGAGCTGCTGCTGTTGCTCGGGATTGTAACGAGTACATTATCCGAAGACGACGGATTCGGTTCCGAAACGCGCTCTGCTGTGCTGGTTGAAGTATGTGTATGAGTTGCGAGCGAGGCACTCTCAAATATGACCACACGGCTTCGAAAATGCATTCGTATGTGGTGTTGAGGAGCACGCGATCAGGAAATTCGGTTGATTTTGAGGTGGTAGATTGCCAGTAGGGATAAAGTTCTGGACTGGTTGACAGATCCGGAAACGGAGAGGAAGTGATTTGGATTAGAGGAGTCTTGGATAAATTTGAAGCACGTCTTGTGAAGATCTTGAAGCAATCTGGTTCAGACTAGTGGTAGGGCGAAAATGGCTTCGTTCGGAGGAGTGGCTGTATCAGACCCGAAGCTAACGGGTCATTTCACGCAATCTCAGCTTCGAGCACTCAAAGCGCAGGTAAAGCAACAATTCAGAGGTTGCTGCTGTAGTTATCGTTAGAGCTCGTCTCACCGTGTCCCTCTGTTTTGAATCACCTCCTATGCTGCATCAGCGAAGGGGTACGTACAACCTTTGATCCGGGATCGTTATTTCTCGAGTCGTACATCCTGATAGGCAGAGTGTCGGTACATTGATCTCACGAATTTCGATGGATTATTTCATCTCATCATATCCAATGAACGAAAGAGAGGGGCATATAGACAATTTCCGATCTGCAAGATTTCACACAAGCGGAGAGTCTGGGACTAGATCAACGACACTGCACATGCCTTATTGTAATGCAGATCAGTTGACCATACCACAGAACCGAATCCAGATTTAGCTTTCTATCTCAATCCTGTGAAGATTGATTTGCCTAGTTCCCAAATATGTTAGAATTCAAACCATCAAGATTAAACTCAGTGAAGGTGGTAGTGGAGCCTTCCTTTTCTTCTCACATTCCGGACATCATTGCAAGTCCGTACCTGTGATAGTACCTATGGTAATCCTATTAGTTTATGTTCTCTGACTAACCTCTAAACCTTTCCCGTATCTATCACACCGTTCCATAGTGAGAATGACGTGCTGCCTGAACGTCCACCTGTAAAGGTGAATTTGTGAATGTGTCGTTCAGAATTTAGTTTCTCTGTCTTCAGGAAGACAGAGAATATATTGGGGGGAAGTCTTTCCCAGATCTGACAATTTTCTGACGAATTCAGAATCACAGAGCTTTTTCAGCTGCAACTGAATATTATAGATCGCACTGCGTGACATTAGCGAAGCTGTAGGAGCCTCCGAAATGCTTGGGGCACGATAGCTTTCTAATCAAGCAATCTGCTCGATTGGACGTAAGCTTGAATTTGAAGAAGAGCCGATGTGTGGAGTAGATGCGAGATAGGTACTGGAGCGTTGTATCAGAACGCGGGGTGAGCAAGGGAAACTCTAGTTGCTAGTTAGCTCCCAAAATGTCCAGCGAGAGTTACAAGTCTCAAGTCCTGAAGCTCATTTTTAAGTGAACTATTTTCAACCCTGATCTGCCAGGACGGATGGGACAGGAAAACTATGAAGTACTGTGTTTTAGATCTGACCATCTTAAAACCACCAACTTTACTGACACGACTGTGAGATTAAGGCGTACAAGACTCATCGTGGGGTACAGCACTCCCTACTGGCTTGGTGTGGAACTTTGGGCAGATTTGCCTGGGAGCTTTTTGGGGCCTTTCTTCCGGATTGATTTTACAAGACAAAGACCTAAACCTAGGCTGCCTGCCACAACTACGGAAGATGTACGACATCGCACGGCAACTCCCTGAACTTTCCCAGCGTTTTCTTTCCTGGGGTTTAAAAGGGTAGCGCTGAGAAGTTGCGAACTTGTTTTCAACTTGCGCACTTCTACTTCAAAGACGTTTCAATGAATTGTTGTCAACTCTAATTCCAACCTTGATAACATAACATCATATCAGTCTGTAATCACTTGCAAATTTGATCCTAAAGCTATTGAGGTTGTTAAGAAGTGAGAAGGTTCGCTACTCCTCTCTCCGGCTGCAGGTCTGGCTGATAAATGGAACCAGACAAAGGCACATTGTGGAAACTCTATCTTCAAGAGGCCATTGAAAGTTCCACCTAAGAGAATATTCTAAAGCTATAACGGCAGTGCATAATCTCACGTGGTGGACTACAACTCTTTACCTTTTGAGCACTTGCAGTCGCATACGGCTGATGCTTTGGTCTTCGGTTGCTTGGTAAAGTTTATACTTGCATCAGGGTCAGCCTTGAAGAGCTTAGTCTCGTCTCTGTTATGCAGCTTAGACTAAATATTGGTGATCTGTTTTGGAGCAGTTTGATGCTTGGAACCTAGGCAAGACAGGCGTTATCACAGCAGCTGAATTGGAAGAGGGCATGAAAAACCTGAATCTATCGAAGCCGTTGTCAACGGAAGAAGTAGCCATGCTTGTGGAGGAACATGACGTAGAGCACAAAGGAGGATTGGAGTTCGAGTCCTTTCTGCGGGTAAGTGACCTCTGCGATTGATCACCTTGTCATGTTCACATTAGAAATGATTGAGAAGCTTTCCATCCGTGTTCTTCCTTTTAGTGATATATCATAGAGATTCACGTATGTTTCTTGTATCCTTCGTGATAACAGGAGTGTCACAGTTCGAATAAAGGCCAATTTGTCGCCCTGGGGTTAAGCTCATCTGCAAAGATTGTTGCATCAAAAAAATGAGCTGTGTCCACAGTTCCCTAGTGGTTGCTTTCTGTTTTGCCATACTAAACCTTAAACTTCGATTCTTACTATTGCTTTTCTTGCTGACAATGAATCAATGCTGACCTTTTCCTCGCAGTTCCAGTTGGAGCTACAGAAAAATGGTCGGAGCCCCAGTGCTAGTCCACAGAAGTCAGCGTTTCTAACAACGGCCCAGTTCGCGAATGTACATCATATCAGTGCTTCTGAAAAGAGAGCATACGTCGATCACATCAACACTTACTTGGATAATGATCCTGCATTGGTTGATTATTTACCAATTGACCCTTCAACAGATGACCTGTTCAATATTGCAAAGGATGGCGTCCTGCTATGGTACGCGGTTGAACTAAGATATATGCGTGGCCAGTTTGAATGTCAAAGAAACCAAGGTTGCTTTACCTATCCCATTGTTTTGTACTCAGTAACATATCCAACGAGCAATCGAAAGGCCCCGTGCCTGCTCTTTCCGTCATGATCTGCTTAAGTCAATCAAAATAGGTTCATGGCTCTCTTTCATTGGCAGTTGAGATATGTTCACCTAAGACTAGTTTGCGATACTAAATTTGAGAATGATGATATTGTGACTTACTCAGTGAAATGATTGTCTACGTGCTTAATCTGTTGTTTTCTGCTCTGGCAGCAAATTGATCAATTTGGCTGTAACTGGAACTATTGATGAGCGGGCAATGAACATAAAGAAGAAGCTAAATCCTTGGGAGAGAAACGAGAACCATACACTCTGTCTCAATTCCGCCAAAGCAATTGGTTGCTCAGTTGTCAATATCGGCACCCAAGACCTAGTAGAGGGTAGGGTAAGTGTTTCTTCGTATTGGCTTTTACAGTTGGTGATCTGCCTCGTTCAAGTGTGCAAGTCCACTTGAATATCACACTGTCAGCTATCTGCATTAATGCGAGCTACTGTCTTAATAGGGCCTATGCAGCTTTGGGATCAAATGTTAACTGGTAGAGCATGTAGCCCAAAATGCCTAAACAAGGATCTATCAAGTTCATTTTTTCCGATGCATGTCGTTCTAAATACCTTCATTGTATTCATTGTATTGATTGTATTCACTGTCCATAAGTTACGCCTTGTAGCCAGCAGTTGGATCATAGGTCCAGCACGGTAACCGTAGACTGCAACTGATGGTTAGCGTATGATCTCTCTGGGTTCTCGCAGCCACATCTTGTGCTCGGGCTCATCACACAAATCGTCAAGGTACTTTCACTCCTAAAGAGTAAGCTTGGCTGCATTTCTATTTCTGACTGATTGAAGATGTTATTCCAATTCTTTTCTATCCTGCCTATTGCCCACTCTACATTGTAACAAGCCTGTCGTTTCGTGAAGCACAGGTCCAACTTTTGGCCGACATTAATTTGAAGAAAACTCCTGAGCTAGCTGAGCTACTCGACGACATGGAGGTTTCCATCCCTTTCCTTATTTCACTTTCAATTTGAAACATTTCAAAGATCCGTCCTATTTACTTCGGCGACCAACTTTCCAAAGTTCTAGGTCGTGGGCTCGAGAAGGAACAAGCTGTTCTGCGCATCAAAATAAGCAGTCAACTTGCAGTTCCAAGTTGAACGTTCAGTGAATTGGCGAGGATAACTAAATCTCATTTATCCTGCCTTTGTTAGTCGTCGATTTGAAACGGGCACTAATAGTTCAAGCATCTTGAGTGCAAGTTAAGGGATCCTCTTCCTGTCTCTGTAGAGCAAAGAGCTCGGCCATTGTTAGCAATCTTCTCTTCGCTCTTATTTATGTGACAGGAAGCTAAGGATAGGACACTGAATGTTCGGCGTTTCTTCACAGGAATTTGAAGAGCTTCTGAGACTCCCAGCCGAGAAGCTGCTGTTGCGATGGATGAATTTTCATTTGAAAAAAGCTGGCTACACGAAAGTGATTACCAACTACTCGTCCGATGTCAAGGTTCGTTCCGTCTTGAATGTTTATGTCGGCCATCAAGAGTCTTTGCTGGTCATCACTTCGGGTTGTTTCTGTTCGTTTCTATATCGTCGTGACGCCATTTAGCCGTCTACATTACATACACAACATAGACATTTTGACCTCACTCATCACGCCATCTAACAGTTTATGTTTAGTCTTACGATTAAACTCTCAGTGCGTCCCTTGGCTAGATTATGAAGGAGTATGTGAGTTTCTCTTAGTAGGAAGCCTTTACACTACGATTTACTCAAGTGTGATTGCAACACTGGCAGGATGGCACAGCCTACGCACTTCTCCTACATAAGCTGGCTCCTGAGAGCTGTTCTTTGGAGCCTTTAAACATCGCTGATCCTCTTGAAAGGGCACAGGCAGTCTTAGCCCAGGCCTCACGTATTGGATCGAGCAAATACCTGTCTGCTAAGGACATTGTGGATGGCTCGCCTAATTTGAATCTTGCTTTTGTTGCACATCTTTTCCGGACCAGGTTTGACTTCTTAGCGTGTCCTTTTCCTTCCTGCAAGTACACCATGGGCCACCTGCTATAACTATGCTTTACTCGTGTCCGAAACATACGTAAGAATCTTCTCGTTCTCAATGAGTTACTGAAACCTGGACAATGCTATGAGCATTTTAGTATGTTGTCGAGGATTCATCTGAAGTTGGAACTTCACTTCTCAACAGATATTTGTGGTTGTATAATACTCACGCTCATCCATTCCACGTATCTCTTTTGCAGAAGTGGACTGTCTACCGAAAGCAGTAAATTTTCCTTTGCAGAACTCATAGAAGTTGATGATGAGCAAGATTCAAGAGAAGAAAGAGCTTTTCGGATGTGGATCAATAGTTTGGGTATAGAGTACGTGAGCTCAATGTTTGAGGATGTACGAGATGGGTAAGACATTCTTCCCTAATCTTTGATGCCCTAATCTAGTTACAAGCTAGAAACTAGGATCCAGTTATCAACTGATTCTCCCCAATTCCAGTACAGGTGAGGTCCATTTTCCGATTAGAGTCTTTCTTATTGACTTAAGCAATATCAAGTACTTCTGCATTACTAAACCTGATCCAGACATCGGCGACAAGGATAGAATTTTCCTGCATGAAACTGAAATATTGCGATATCATACATACGTACCTAGATATACGGGAACACGTACGTCGGTATGGAACCGAGTCGTTTACAACGGGTTTGGTATTTCATTTCGTAATATATGGGAACACATAAATGAGGGATTTGCTGCTTATACCTCGTCAAGTCTGCTCCAGTCTTTAGTGGGTTTTGAACCGTGTTCTAACGAACGGGTTCCATATTCATGGGCTCAATATAGGACGACATAAAGGTCGGGCCCGGATTATGAGCACCGCAAAAGGACAGAGAGGAACAGGCGAATGTCCAGGAATGAATTGCCATTGATTCTATTAGGTTTTGCAGGTTTAGTGGGTCTTCTTGTTATTAATTTTTTTCATCCTAATGGTATTCAATTCAAAGCCTTGGGCCTCCACAAAAACGTTGAAGCAGCGTACTTGTAATGATGAAGAGTGGATCGATCTGTCTAGATTCTTCTTGGAAACACAGGTAAATAGGGTGAAGACAAGATTGCCACCGTTAACGTGAGCGGCAGAAGTGACAGGCTCTTTTCCTGTTTGCAGATGGGTGCTACTTGAAGTATTAGATAGAGTCTCTCCAGGATGTGTTAATTGGAAAGGAGCCACCAAACCTCCTATCAAGATGCCTTTCAAAAAGGTGGAGAATTGCAATCAGGCGATTTCAATCTGCAAATCGTTGAAGTTCTCTCTCGTCAATGTGTCTGGGAAGGATCTAGTTGAAGGCAATAAAAAGCTCACACTCGGTATTTTCTTTCTCCATACTACACATTTTGTTCGATGAACACATGGCCAGTGTTATATAGTTTGCTTGTTGACCTAGATTTATATTGTTGAACAATCTGTGTACCACACTCATAGGGTACAATAAGTGTTGTACAATTTCTTAGATAGAGAGTTCGCATTGAGTCCGTAAGGAAGCTTTTTCTTGCACGTAATTGTTTGTGTCAAATGTCCCACTATATTTCCTGGGATTACGCAATGTGTTGTCCGGAATATGTTGACCGGAAGCTGAATATCTTTGCACAATAGTAGATTAAGACGATGGTGTCAGACTCTGACAAGATTTTAATTGGTAACTCCTTGTACCGTATCAGCATTCCTGTGGCAGCTTATGCGGTATCATATGTTCTATCTACTAAAGAACCTCAGATTGAAGGGTAAAGAAGTGTCAGAGGCTGATATTGTGCAATGGGTCAATATTAAGGTCAAGAATGTCGGGAAGACATCGCGGATGGAAAGCTTCAAGGTGAGTCGAATTTTTTTTATTTTTTTTCATGTTCTGCCATCCTTGTCTGATGTTGACTGGGGCTTCACAGACTATGAACGAGTTTTATCTTCATTACCCAATGGGTCTTTGTAGAATATCAGGTGGTTTATTATAGTTTAATTTCTTAGAGAAGATTGTCACGTAAAGGTCGTCCAGGAATGGAATACTCTGCTTATGAGATGCGCTTTATAGCATCGGAACTGACGTCCTTAATGTCTATTCTGGTCTGCACTAGTTGGTAAACTTCAATTGGTTTTAAGGACTTGACCCATGGAAATATACTCACGAAATACTGGGATGGTTTCAGGACAAGAGCTTGTCATCAGGAGTTTTCTTCCTTGATTTGTTGGGTGCCGTGGAGCCAAGAGTGGTCAACTGGACCATCGTGACAAGTGGTGTGACCGGTCAGTGATTCCAAATAATCCATTCTTACAAGAAATAACATGGCTGCTTGGCATACTTAGTAAGAAATCATTGTGCATTTCTTCCACGAATAACAGTATGCCGCTGTGACAGGATAGAACATTGCTTGACTCAGGCGCTGGTGACTTCCAGGACGGTAATGTTCAGAGTAATATTTGGAGACGTTGCTATCTCGAGTTCGACTAATGATTTGCTGATTGGAGTCTATCTTTGCTGCAGACGAGGATAAGAAGAAAAACGCCATGTATATCATCAGCGTGGCTCGGAAACTTGGGTGTTCTATATTTCTTCTTTGGGATGACATTGTTGAGGTATATTTGTACTTTCTGAAAGCTTACTCAGCTAACCTATTCTCTAGAAGAACCTTGGTTTAATTAACTGTAATTTATATCTAGCGGACATGTCAGTGAAGACTTCTACCTCTTACGTCTGAGTTTCTTCGCCCTCCTTTCTTGAGGTATGTAGTTCCGCTTCCGTTCTATGATCACCGTGAGTTTTAAAGCTTATAATAACATTTCTAATTACAGGTACGACCAAAAATGATTCTCACACTAGCTGCAAGTATCATGCTCTGGAGTTTATCAAGTAAAGCCAAAATCGGAGATGTCTCTGCATCCCCTGAGAAGACCTCATTAGCTGAACCAACCACATCTGTATCGGCACCATCGTCACCTCCGTCAGCGCCGTCGTCCCCGCCACCAGCAGAGGATCTAATACCGTCACTGTCGGCTCCGTCATCCCCACCTTCGGCCCCATCGTCTCCACTTGCAGAGAATGGTCATGATACTCCAAGCTAGTCCGTGGGTTTTGTATGGAGCTGGTAGTTTTAGTCCAAATTCACAAGAGGTTACTCTTTTGAAATGATCAAGAACAGTAGGTTGATTCTTTGGCATTGCTAATAGAGCACCGTAATTCTTCAAGCCTTTCAAGTTGCTATGATGACGCTTGTTTGAGCTCTGTGTATAATACTAAATTATTCCTTCCTATAGTGACTCCAATTTCTTTTATACGAGTCGATATATCTGGTGGTTTGTTCGAATCACATACCACCTTGTGCTATAATAAGGCACAGTTTTCCAGTGCAACATTGGTGATACATTTGCCAGTTGCAGTTTCACCAACTTATCAAACTCACTTTAGTGATATAGGAAACAATTACTCATTGTGCTTCTAAGAACTCATCATTGCAACTTATACAAGTTGCCTTTGTCAGGTTGGTTTGCGGAAACCATTGGTGCCTTGTTATAATTAAAAGCTCATGGTATACTTTGTCCTCGTCCGGCTTGTTTTGTGTGTATAAAGATGCCCCGCAGCCATGCTTTGCGGGTTTCAAGAAACGCAATTTCCTTCCGTTATATCCTCAAGGACATCCACCTGATTCATTATACGTATGGTACTCAAGCTTCGATTAGGAGTGATATTCGGTACTGCCCGACGTGCAACCGTGCTGATGTCGTAACATATTTCGCAGATGATCAAACCGAGAATCCAGAAATGGAAGCTTTTACTTTCCCTTGGGGAATTTACCCCTACATTGGAGACGAGCCAGACTGCAGATGAACAGCTAAATGATATTGTATCGGTGTCTGACGAAGAGATGAGCAACAACTACAAACCTGTTTGTAATTGTATCTTCTTTGAGCCCCGTTGAACCGGCTACTCTGACCTGGACAAGCGCAGATATACTGATACGCAGCCATAAGTACACATGGTACTTCCTCCGCACCAACAGTGCTTTAGCACAGAAGTACCGTTCTTTTTGCCCTTCGTTACCAATTCAAAACGTGATTCCGGAAACAAGCAGATGGTAATGTTTATTTTCACTGAACTTTGACGGACTGATGTGGGGGTACTCGGCAGATAAGCATAGCAGCAGAGACCATGCTGAACTTATAATGTCGGGGATGTCCTGACCAATATGGAAGTGACGAACTCTGGCATGGTTCACTCATTTGCTATCAGTCCAAGGCCGGACAATCGAAGTGACCCCTACTTGGACCGGGGCCTTAAGTAATTGCAGCAGATATACGGAACATATCGGCACGTCAAATCTGTACGGTGCCTCTCTTCCGCCACACAACTAACTGTAGGCCCTCACTACTCCTCAACATCACATGTGAGCGCAGGACGAGTTCCAAATGGCTAGGGAGCAACATTATGCTTCAAACATTGTAGACTGCCTAAGGCTGCAGTCTCGACATCATATAATACGCCTCCTTGGAACGCTCCTGAGTGTGACCGCACTGAAACTAAAGCAGCCTCTAGATCGAAAGAGCCTTCTCCTCTTCTCCAATCAACGTCCCTAGTGGCTAGCCAACACCCTTAATGTCGATTGCACTAAAAACCGTGATTGTCTGGACGTTCAAATGGAGAGAAACCGGCGGTAGTCGGAGACGGAGACAGCACCAGCCTCTGAATTTCTCTCAAAGTGACCCAAACCTGAATGCTTATAGTGATACTAAAGTCGTGCCGGCAATTGACGACAAGAATACTTAGTTCATCTGTACTGTACTAGATTCTGAAATTGTTGTCTTGTTTTGCTGTCGAGGAGATCCACCACATACATGTCTAATTCCTTCCTTATGTATTTACCATTGGTCCTGCAGGAAGAATGCAAATATGACTTTACATTTATAAGTATGTGGGGTATAAACACCGAGCAGTATCTGGAACTAATAAAGATCTACCTGATCAGCGAGGATCGAGGTAATCCCCCATCTGATTAAACCTTGCACACAATCAGATCTGGAACTAACACGACTTAACATTCCCCATGAATTGTTGGGAGGTAGTTTATCTAGCCTCCTTGAATCACTTAGATAGACTGCACATGAGGATGACCGCAAACAAGACATAAAGTAATCCGTATCTAGTGTCAAGTTTCTAGCTGATCTCCACTGACCGATATTGTGCTGGAAATTGAAATTGGTACAGCAATTTGAGTTCCTTCAAGATGGAACTCATAGTATGCACACAAGAGAGTCCCAATATTATGTTGCACATGTCTGACAACACATAATTCTTGTTTTTATACACAGACCTAGAAGTCTGATCATGTGATATTTCTTACACGATCGTCCGCAGACAACATTTGAGTTCAACATCTCCAGCGTCCTGATGCATTTCAACTAAACTCTTCCAGTGGCTCCTCTTGTTATTTGTAACTCTGGGTGGTGCAGAGGATGAACCTGCTATGAATTAAAGCTCAAATTTCTGTATTTTTTGTACTACCACAAGAAGCATAATGGAAGTGCTTCAAGGAGTTGAGATCTTAGTGTTTTGTCGTTTCATACCAGATTTCAATCACTATCCTACTTTGAAGCAGGCCTAATGACAAAACGGAACGCAGACCATATGGGAACGTGGTATAGTAATGGGCTTTTATTATTTGTTAGCAGAAAGAAGAAAATATTATGGGCTGAGTGAAGGTTTCTAGGTTAAGAACCCGAATGAAGCTTCGAAGTATAACGGATCCTTTTAAGCCGTTCCAGGAAAAGACTACTTTTTGGTAAATCTGCAAGTACAAAGGGTGTAATTGAGCAGCACTAAAGCAGAAAATGGAAAATTTCGTACCTTCAATACGGCTTCACTTAACCTGATCTTATTAATTATTTAGTAATTTTTCTTGGTTGGACAAACGTATAGGAGATAGTATTGATATGTACCAGATTCAGTTCTGCACGCTCGATCTCTGTGTACAGCGCAGTCCGAATCTCCTCTCAACTGAAAGATGTAACTGAAATGCTTCTGTGTACAAGAAATTTCTATTTCGCAAAGCACACGCACCTGCTCTTCCACCACAAAAACCCTTCTCGGCATGAAGTTGAGCTCACTGGGACTGTTGTCGGTCTGTTATTCGTGCTCAAGTCGACGTATTATGTCATATGCGCGAACTTAATTAGTGTTGTGTGGTTGTGGTTGTGGTTTTCACGTCGGACTCGTGTTTCTGGGAGAGTGTCATTTACCGAGGACTATGTAGAACTTTTGTGGATACTTTTATGTAGAGGCTTGTAAATGCCACTTGCTGGACAGGAGTTGCGCATCTTTGAGTTCAGGTTTCTTCAATCCAATTTCTTTATATTAAGTTGACAGGATGATCTCGGTCAAGAGGTCTTATCAGCTTGAGGCCTGCGTGACCAACTGATATCAGCTGAGCGGATACCAGTTGTTCCAACTCTGAGATTACAGAAAATGAAGATAACAAGTCTCTCCGCACTCACTATGCATGCCAATTCCAGAAAGAAAACCTCTGGGCCCAATAGAAGACACTGGAGTTGCAGCCTTTTTGCTTCGCTATTGAAGACTAGAGATATATAGTCATTCAGACAATGTGCGCAATATAAGTAAGGATCAATGTATTTTGCAATTTGATCACACTAGAATACACAAATATTACAAGGAAGCTTCCGCTTAAGATTACTCTTCCCAAGGCCACCGGAAGGCGCCTGCTGATGCAGGCTCCAGAACTTTCCCCTCTGCCACTGTTTTGTCTGAATCAGAAGGTCCAGTAGAACCATTCTCCGTCTCAGTTGCAGGCTGTGAGTCTTCACTAAGTGCAGCCTCTGCGGGTTCTTCTGTCTTCGCTGGACTCTTTGGGGGTGAAGGTCTAGGTGGTGGCTTAAGACCAGGGTACCTGGCATCAACAACGATAATTACAGCTTCAATATAATTTTGAGGCAAAACGATAACTGTTCTACTTTTCCACTTTCTTAAAACGGTTCTTGGATTCTGTGATATATGTGAAATGAGTGCAGAAGCCGGCTGTAGAATGGGGAATCCACATCCACTGAGGACGAACCGACGCAAACTAAACACATGCGTGTGTAGGTGGATTCTGAGATATGATTCATACTACCTAAATAGAGCTCTCATCTGTGAGGTATGTGTGACCTGTTGTCATCGATGAACCAAAAAAGAGAAATAGGGGATAGATCTTCAAACAGAGTTAAAGATTACGTTATATACGGAGACAAGGATTTGCGTGGCGGCTCAGCTGTTCTCCTTTCCGAAACCTTCGTTTCCGTTGAATTCGCTATCTCAGGCACGACTTCGTTTACTGCTGACCCACTTGAGTCCGCTGATGGTACTTCTGCAGGCACCTCAGGTACGATGTCTGTTGCAGCTGAGGCATTTGAGTCAGCTGATGACGTTTCAGCTGGTACCTCAATCTCGATGTTTTCAGCACTGTCTTCTTCCTTCTGCCAAGGCCAACGGAAAGTGGTAACTGTGGCCTTCTCCACGGCAAGTCGTTCTCTTTCTGCGATTTCCTCCACTTCCTTTGCTGCAAGAACTTTTAGCTGTTCCACTTCTTCCGCGCCTGGACCACCCGTGATTTCCGGAGCCTCTTCCGGCACACGCTGTTCATTTATAGGATCGACTTGATCTGCCTGTGTCTCATCCTCTGCAGTCTGCTTCGCTTTCGGAGGGCTGGGGGAAGGTGGGGGTTTCATACCTGGAAACCTGCAAAATTTGAATTTCAGCTTCCACTTTTCTCAATATATAAGGATAGGACTAGAAGGTTACGACTACAGTCTGCAC